>OZ038465.1:3913166-4625666 GCA_964036295.1 Plumapathes pennacea | reverse complement strand
CTCATGCCATAGTTGTTACGATTGTTGTTTTAAGTTTTTCGCGGCATTTCTTAGCATACACTGGAAGAAGTGCAACAACAAGATTTTCGCTGATTGACAGCAAAAGTTCCGTACCTCATGTAATCTTTTCTTAGAGGCTGACTTACAGATTTTGCCACGTATCCCTGTGTCGTTTCAGAATGCCGTCCGCCACAATTTGTCACTGCACAAGTGCTTTGTACGAAAAGAGAACGTGAAGGGAGCCGTGTGGATTGTCGATGAAGAAGAGTTCATGAAACGAAGACCTCAAGCAAAAGTGACACATAGCCCAGGGTGAGTATTGTTTGCATCACCCCTCCCCCCCCCCCCCCCCTAAAAAGACAAAAACAAAAACAAAAACAAAAACAAAAAATTAAAAAACAAGAACCCTAGCGGCTGTAGGTACACAGAGAAATTGTTGACACCAGGAGGTCCTTTAAAAAGGAGCCCTGGTGGCTGCAGGTACACAGAGAGGTTACTAAATGTTGCACTATTGTTTGCATCAGGATTGTTTGCTTCCCCATTGGCTGCAGGTACACAGATAGCTTAGTCATAACATGACACTATTATTCGCATCAGGAGGGCCCTAAAACAGGAGCACGAGCGGATGCAGCAAGGTGCGCTGGAGGGCCTCCCCACACAGGTCCATATGTCGACGCCTGTGTCGGCCTCCACCTCACAGGAGCCGAGCAGCGAGGAGGATGATGGTGGGCAACAGAGGGAAGGGAGCAGAAAGAGAACGGCCAGCGGTGACGGCGAGGATGAGGAAGAGTCACGTGCGAATAAACGCGGCGTTTTTGTAGAGACCGACGCTGGAGGCATCAGCAAATTAGTGGAGTTTTGCTCTAAGGACATCAAGTAAGAACGAGAGTCGGTTGTACAGCTTTTTGTTAATATTTTCGGTCCATTTTTTTTGTCAGTGGAGTCAGTATTTACTGAGAATATGTCGTGCTAGTTTAAGATATGACCAGCCTTGCTAGATGGGGCATTATTGCTGAAGTATACAAAGTTTCACGAAATGTTTCCTTGACGGATATTTGTCGATGGAACAATGTTTACCCAGGAGTTCGTGCACAGACTTGATTGGCTTCGGAAGTTATTGAACATTGCAAAGTGAGACATAAAGCCCTCTTTGAGAAGTTCTGTATGTTTCCCGCCATTACTCGACTATGTTACGCGAACTCTTCTCACTATTATAGTCTTGGGTCTAAGTTTAGACTGATCTCTTTCTGTTCTTTCGTCGTCTTTCCAGCAGCCAACTTTCACAGTCTCAGGTCCAAGTCAAACTGGAACCACAGGACGAGTCGCTCACCTTGACCTTAAATGGCAATGAGGTGAACTGTGAAGAGGGGGAGTCGGGCGAAACCATCATTGTCATGCAGCAGCAAGCGGGGTTTGGTGACGACTATGAGCCCGCGAGACTGAACGGTTTGACACCTCTGGTTGCTGATGGAGACGCACGACGAAGGTAACGAGATGTTTTCTGAAGTAAAATTATAAGAACACACTTTGCGAATCACGTTTTAGAGATTTCTGTACGTCATTCTACCCTTCAGAAAGACAACCCCTGATTATGTCTCTTACCATCGCAGGCCCATCAGCTGACCACATTGATAACAGGACACTGTAAAGTGATAGCAACGCTGCGAAGAGATCGTTGAGTGACTGTGCGATATTTGAGAGACTCGGAGCGATAGAAGGATTATTAAGAAAGCTTTCTGAGGACAAGGACGGCTGACGACGACGAAGGCAACTGTTTGCGTGAAAGAACTATTCCTCGGTTGAGCATTTCGTTCGCGAAATATGAAGTCGTTCAAATAACACGTGTTTAATTAGATCAGTCAACATGTTGACTATAATGGAAACTGTAGAATAGGAGCCAGTGAACCCCCACAAAGCTAAGTGAATACATGTAACATGAAATTATTGTTGGTGTTTGAAAAACGTGCGATGAAATTTCGCAGTCAATTTACTAACTAGGATTTTTTTTCTGAAACCTAAACGTTTGATTACTCTTACGTGGAGATCACTGGGATGTAACGTACTGAAAAATTGATTTATTTATTAAAGTCGCTTGAAGTTTGCTATTTGCTGGTAGTAGCAGGACAATTGTCAGCGGTTTCCGCTTAAAAGAACATGAACGGGAGGCGTTTGAACAAATAGTGCTTATATAAGCCGCTTTCACAAGCATGTGCAGTAGCAATTAACACCTTTTAATCCCCACATAAACCAGTGTTTGTCATGTAAATAAGAGCGTTTTTCGGATGACTGTCGAAAACTAAAACCAAAGCAATCACAGAGCCAATCAATGAAGCGAGCAAAAACAATTAGTAGTACGAATAAAACCAAAACCAAGTTATTACGACTGGTTTTACTAACCAATCAGCAGTGCGATAACACGCCATCGCCACTTTCTTGCGTGAAAATATCGTAACCAGGTTTTGCTTTTGCCCTTGGTTGGCCAAAATTGTTGCAAAACTTGTTAGGACCAATCGGAAAGCGTGGCAACCGCAAAACCAAAAGCAATCACGCGATTACTTTCGACAGTCAAGTGCGAAAACGGCTCTATCTGCTGAGCTTGGTTTTGTTTCTACATAATTATATTATCACCAAAGAACTTGTTCTCCACCCTGCCCGTCAGGTTTTATCGACTGGTGGCCCGCCAGAGCATCTGCGCTTCGCGAACTCGCATGATTGTGAAAGAGTGGTTTATTTCGCGAATTCAAAGTCAACTATACTTTTACAGGATTTCAACCGCACGGTCCCACAAGCCACAAAGCTTCGTGTTTAATGAAATAACTTCACTTCACATGAAGGCAATGAATACTGGCATCATCCTCGCACCTGCCGTTATGTTTGGTATGATCTGTGATCTTTGCCCTATCCTTGTGTAGAGATTTTTCCTGAATCTGCCAAAATGTGACCTTTTTTTTTTTCAGATTGTAAGCACGGTTTCTCAAATACTGTTTGACCCAAACGCCTCATTTTCACGTCCTTTTAAACGGAAAGCGATAAGAAAACGATAGAATGAAATTTTCCTTGCGTCGTCAGTCTCACCGTCTCATAATTCTTGCGTAGCTTGTGGAAACCAGGCCTTAAGGTGAAGTAATACGGGCAACATTTTCTTGCAACTTGTCGCGCAACAAAGTTGCGTAGCAAGTTGCGGCCTGTTGTTGCACGTATTACTACCTTCGCACGCAACTTGTTCTGCAACAAAATTTCCTGTTGCGAGTTGCGGCAACATGTTGCAAAAAGTAGAAGCCGAGTCTACGAAATTTTGTTTGGTACGTAGGTAGTAATACGTACAACACAGGCCGCAACTTGCTACACAACTTTGTTGCACGACGAGTTGCAAGAAAATGTTGCCCGTATTACTTCACCTTCAAGGTGCCTCCGGAGTTTCACTGGGCTCACTCGTCCATGACAAACTTTGGATCATAACGTTTTTGGCTTTTATGCGATTCCTATAAAACTTTAAGAAACGTTGCATCTATCATTCAGCAATAATATGACAGATAGCAATAATGAAATAATCAACCAGCTTGCAAAAAAAAAAAAAAAATCGCGCCGCGGGGAGAGTTGTCCGGATCCCAAGCCAGTTCGAGGGGCAACTCTTGCTTAACACCCGTCCACGCCTCAACGAACGGGGAGAGATAATTCGGCCCCCAAGCCATGGTGAATTATCCCTAAATCCGAAGAGCGCTTAAATGCTAAGCCGACTTATTAATTATATGCACCGAATCAGGTATATATAGTTTCAGGCAAGAGGCCTTTCATCCATATGGGATGTACATTTTTATCGTCGTTCCTTGCTTTATGAATAATAATTGCACCGTCCTATTGTTATATACCCGGTTTAGCTACTTCTATATCCCCGAACCACTTATCCGACTTTGAACTTGAGGTTCAATGTCAGAAAGGCCTGTTATAGCAACCTTGGGGCTTGGCGCATGCGCAACAGTACATCTGATCTTTCTTGGTGAGACTGGCCAATCTCGTATCCAGACTCTTCCAGATTTTTTTTTTTTTTTTTTTTTTTTTTTTGAGACGTTCACTAACAACTTTTCAGCTCGGCTTCATGAGTTTCACCGACAGTATCGAGTTTTTATTGACACCTATCAAAATCTATCAATTCTCTTGATCACGCCCACTCGTTTAAATCCACAAGGAAACAGTTTTTCTCCCTCCCTTCTCCTTGTATTTAAAATGTAAACCCCGGTACGTCTTCAAAGAATACTCTGATTGGGACAGGGAAAAAGTGTTTGTTATGTCGGGGTTTATTATAACGAATTTGTCCATTGAAAAGTCCAATGTCCAATCTGGAAGAGTCTGGATACGAGATTGGCCACAGTCTCACCAAGAAAAATCAGATGTACTGTTGCGCATGCGCCAAGCCCCAAGGTTGCTATAACAGGCCTTTCTGACATTGAACCTCAAGTTCAAAGTCGGATAAGTGGTTCGGGGATATAGAAGTAGCTAAACCGGGTATATAACAATAGGACGGTGCAATTATTATTCATAAAGCAAGGAACGACGATAAAAATGTACATCCCATATGGATGAAAGGCCTCTTGCCTGAAACTATATATACCTGATTCGGTGCATATAATTAATAAGTCGGCTTAGCATTTAAGCGCTCTTCGGATTTAGGGATAATTCACCATGGCTTGGGGGCCGAATTATCTCTCCCCGTTCGTTGAGGCGTGGACGGGTGTTAAGCAAGAGTTGCCCCTCGAACTGGCTTGGGATCCGGACAACTCTCCCCGCGGCGCGATTTTTTTTTTTTTTTTTTTTTTTTTTTTGCAAGCTGGTTGATTATTTTATTATTTCTATCTGTCATATTATTGATGAATGATAGATGCAACGTTTCTTAAAGTTTTATAGGAATCGCATAAAAGCCAAAAACGTTATGATCCAAAGTTTGTCATAGACGAGTGCGCCCAGTGAAACTCCGGAGGCACCTTGAAGGTGAAGTAATACGGGCAACATTTTCTTGCAACTCGTCATGCAACAGAGTTGCGTAGCAAGTTGTGGCCTGTGCTGCACGTATTACTACCTACGTACCAAACAAAATTTCGTAGACTCGGCTTCTACTTTTTGCAACATGTTGCCGCAACTCGCAACAGGAAATTTTGTTGCAGAACAAGTTGCGTGCGAAGGTAGTAATACGTGCAACAACAGGCCGCAACTTGCTACGCAACTTTGTTGCGCGACAGTTGTTGAATGTTGCCCGTATTACTTTACCTTTATTCAATGACGCATTTATTACTGACGTCACGTATCGCGCGACGTCATCAGTTTGCTTCTAATTTACACGCAGCAAGACATTTGTCGAGTTTTAAGGAGACGTTCGAACCTGAACACAGTAAAAAGTGTACAAACCGAGGCCACGAAGTAAGCTGTAGGTCATGGGTTGTGGATGCTCTAAAAACGGGTACTCGCCAACCGGTAAGTGACATGAAACTGTATTCTAAATTGCAGAATTTCGTGGAGTCAAAACCCTGTGCGTGGATCCCATAGAACTAGACTCATCACCTTGCTCTTGATGTCTTTTTCTTTTCTGCCTTATTTCAAGGACTTAAGGCCGTGTCACACGAAGCAATTTTCCTTGCAACTTGCAACGCAACGCCGTTGCGAGACAATTTGCAGAAGAAATTGCGCGTGCGACACTCTCTTTGCAACCTGAAACGCAACAGAAATTTGCGAGACACGTTGCAGAAAAAGTAAAATAATCTTCTACTTTCGCAAAGTGGTCTTGTTGCACCGTGTGACATGTACTTTGCAACTTGCCTCGCAATGCCGTCGTCAGCGTTGCGAGACAAGTTGCAGGGAAAATTGCCTCGTGTGACGTGGCCTTTAGTGTACTATAAAATAATTCAATCTTGAATTCCGTGCATCTTTTTTTATCAGAACTTATCTTTCGCATTTATTTAAACGAGTCATTTAGTATATGGGAGTATGAAATATGAAGTCCGCTTGCCGGCACTGAGTCTTATTGATAATTGTTATTGATATAGTTCTTACGGCTCTTTCTGACCTTCTATTTCATTTTTCTTTTCATTCAGAAGCACAGAATACACGCACAAAATGTCCAAGGTAAGATAACTTTCGGACTATAATTATCTTTATAATTGACACCTGGTGGGGGAGACTACACAATAGTTACTCCGAGGATGAAGGTACGGCACTGCTCAGTGCCCAAGTGATACTGGGAGATACGGGCTATTATTTAGTTTTTGAACACCTGCTGAAACTTGGTGATTTGAGGTCAGGCAGCGCTAGTTTTGCAACGACGGCCAGGGTCCGGGGACTCTGAGATCATCCTTAGTAAATATATTATAAAATAAGGGCACACTTTTAGGTACTTTATTGTTATTATACAGTTGTTATTATTAAAATTGAATATGGTTGATCCGTACTGTTACAAGATTAAACGAAAACTAGATTGTGTAATTTTCTTGTTGTTGTTGTTGTTGTTGTTGTTGTTGTTGTTGTTGAACGCCCATTTCAGATCTGAAATCGACAGCTTCCCGGACTTGTCACAGCATAACAACTGGATGTCCCATTGCTTGACTCCTGAAATCTATGCTAAACTGTGCAAACGGAAAACACCAAATGGGTTTTCTTTAGACCAAGCCATTCAAACCGGAGTAGACAATCCAGGCCACCCGTTCATTATGACTGTCGGTTGCGTGGCGGGCGACGAAGAATCTTACCAAGTGTTTGCAGATCTTTTTGACCCTGTCATCGAGAAAAGGCACAGCGGCTACACGAAAACTGACATGCACAAGACAGACCTGAATCCAGATAATCTGGTTGGAGGAGACGACTTGGACGAAAAGTACGTTCTGTCTTGCCGCGTGAGAACTGGGCGCAGCATACGGGGACTTTGTCTGCCGCCATTTTGTAGCCGCGCGGAACGTCGGGAAGTGGAAAAGATTGTGACGATAGCCCTGGCTTCTTTAGACGGTGAGCTAAAGGGAAAGTATTATCCGCTGAACGGTATGACTGACGCCGAACAGGAACAGCTCATAACTGACCACTTCCTGTTCGATAAGCCGGTCTCTCCGCTCCTATTGTCTGCTGGCATGGCACGTGATTGGCCGGATGCACGTGGGATCTGGCACAATGACGTCAAGAACTTTCTGGTCTGGGTCAACGAGGAAGATCACACTCGCGTGATTTCCATGCAGAAGGGAGGGAAGATGGGACAGGTCTTCCATCGGTTCTGCAACGGGTTGGCAAAAGTGGAAGCGACCATCAAAGCCCAAGGTCGAGAATTCATGTGGAGCAAGCATCTTGGATACATTTTAACTTGTCCATCGAACCTCGGCACAGGGCTTCGAGCGGGAGTTCACGTGAAGCTTCCCATGCTGAGTCGCGAGCCGAGATTCGACGCCATTTTGAGTGAGCTACGTTTGCAGAAGCGGGGAACAGGAGGCGTGGACACTAAGTCCACCGATGGCACCTTTGACATCAGTAACTCAGACAGACTCGGCACATCTGAAGTACAACAAGTTCAGAAGATTGTGGACGGAGTGAAGCTGCTCGTTGAGATGGAGAAACGTCTGGAGCAGGGGGGTACCATTACGCAGCTTCTCCCTACGACCATGAAAAAGCAGATTTCTCTTCCGTCGAACTTCCCGGACCTCAGTCAGCACAATAACTGGATGGCAAAGTGCTTGAGCAGAGAGATTTATGAGAAGTTGTCCAAACGAAAAACTCCCACGGGTTATACTCTGGACTATGCTATTCAAACCGGTGTCGACAATCCTGGTCATCCGTTTATTATGACTGTAGGATGCGTTGCTGGAGATGAGGAGTCTTACGAGACCTTTGCCGAGCTGTTCGACCCTGTGATCGAGAAGCGTCACGCTGGTTATAAGAAAACGGATAGGCATAAGACCGACCTAAATCCATCCAATCTAACAGGCGACGCGATGTTCGACGAAGATTACGTGCTCTCTTGCCGCGTAAGGACTGGGCGCAGCATCCGGGGTCTTGGGCTGCCGCCTTGGTGCACGCGCGGGGAACGCCGTGCCGTTGAGCGGGTGGTTACACAGGCGCTGGAAAAGCTGGATGGTCCGTTGAAGGGAAAGTACTATTCACTGGAAAGCATGACCGAGAAGGAGCAGGACCAGCTAATCAGCGATCATTTTCTATTCGACAAGCCCGTCTCTCCACTTCTGTTATCCGCGTGCATGGCACGTGACTGGCCTGACGCACGTGGCATTTGGCATAATCACTCGAAGGATTTTCTCGTTTGGGTGAATGAGGAGGATCACATCCGGGTCATCTCGATGGAGAAGGGCGGAAACATGCGCGCAGTCTTCGAGCGCTTCTGTACGGGGTTGAACAAAGTCGAAGAGACGATCAAAAGTTCTGGACACGAGTTCATGTGGAATGAGCACCTCGGCTTCGTTCTCACGTGTCCGTCCAATCTCGGGACAGGCCTGCGTGCGGGAGTCCACGTCCGGCTTCCATTGTTGAGTCAGAAGTCTGAGTTTGATCCCGTCTTGTGCAAACTTCGTCTTCAGAAACGTGGCACCGGAGGTGTCGATACTGCATCACACGATGGGGTCTTTGACATCTCCAACTTGGATCGCCTCGGATCATCAGAAGTGGACCAGGTGCAGTGTGTAGTGGATGGAGTTGGTCTGCTTATTATGCTGGAGAAACTGCTCAGCGCGGGACACAGCGCGGAGGTGATTTCTCTCTGTAACGTACTGTTGTCAGATAAAGCCACAAAATTCGTTTTGAGCAAAGGAGAAGCACTTCTCAGAGGAGAGAAGCTAAGCAAAGAGGCGTCGGCTTCAATCAGCAACTATCCTGACCTATCCGCGCACGACAATTTGATGTCAAGATTCCTCACCAAGGAGATGTATGGGAGACTATCAGGTCTGAAGACAGCGGGAGGTTTCACTCTAGACCAGGCCATCCAAACAGGAGTGGACAACGCAAGTCACCCCTTCATCAAAACGACTGTCGGCTGTGTGGCGGGAGACGAGGAAAGCTATCAGGTTTTTGCTGATCTGTTTGACCCTGTGATCGAAGCTCGTCATAATGGTTACAGCAAGGGCGATACGGCCCAAGCAACCGACCTGGACGCGGACAAGCTCGTTGGTTGTGATGATCTGGACGAGAACTTTGTTCTTACTTGCCGCGTGAGGACTGGTCGCAACATCCGGGGATTATCACTTCTTCCTCACTGCACGCGCGCGGAGCGCCGGGAAGTCGAGACGACAGCAGTTAAAATCTTTAATAAGCTGGAAGGGAAGTACTATTCCCTGGCTAGCTTGCCTGCGACTGACAAGGACCAGCTCTCTGCTGACCGCCTCCTATTTGACAGACCTCTCTCTCCACTCGTACTGTCTTCTGGGATAGCACGAGACTGGCCGGATGCAAGAGGAGTTTGGCGAAATAACGCGAAGGATTTCGCCGTCTGGGTGAACGAGGAAGATCACCTGCGGTTATTCTCCATGAAGAACGGAGGGAATATGCAGGAAGTATTTAAACTCTTCTGCGCAGGCGTTCAAGCGATCGACGTTGGCATCAAGGCTCAGGGGAAAGAATTCATGATGAACGATCACCATGGTTACATTCTTACCTGTCCTTGCAACTTAGGCACCGGGCTCCGCGCCGGGGTTCATATCAAGCTTCCGTTGCTTGGCAATGACCCTCGTTTTGACGTCACTTTAAAGCGTCTGCGCCTTCAAAAGAGAGGGCCTGGAGGCGAAAACAGCACGATGGATAGCGGCGTGTTTGATATCTCGAATTTGGATCGGCTCGGCATCTCAGAAGTGCAGCTGGTACAACGCGTGGTAGACGGAGTGAAATTGCTCATTCAGATGGAGAAAAATCTCATGGTAGGAGAGGACATCGACGGTCTCGTGCCAAACTAAACACTTCGAAGCCAAGCGCCGACTTTAAATTGTTACATCAAAGAAACGTTTCTTAAGTCACTTGTTTTGTCCATTTTAAAAGCTATGTCCGGATACCCAGCAGTAACTAGCCTGTCTCCAAGCAGTTGCTGGAACAATCCTTTATTATTGAAGGTTTGTAGTTTTATAGCAACATTTTGAACATGTTTGCGTCAAACTTTTACTGTAGTTACTTATGCTGTGAACAAAAATCCCTCTCTTGCAATGACGTTCTTTATTTCTTGCCGGATAAAATCTATCTTGAAAAAGTTGGAGGCGGAACGAGTTTGATTAAAATGCAATTCATTAAGTGTCATAGTTTGTGTTTGAGGCGTGCGCAGGAGAAGGCAGGATTCTGCCAGAGTATACTGTCCCCGATGGTAGTAACGGGGGGGGGGGGAAGTGGGGACGGGAGAATTTTTATATTGGGAGGCTCCACAACAGTAAACAAACTTCAGTCTGTTTCCTTGTAACAAGGATTTCTTTGCAAATATTCATAGATATTCATCGATAAATATTTGCAGAGAAATCCTTGTTACAAGGTGCCGGTAAACTAGCTGAGTTTGTCTATTTTTGTTGCTTGGCGAACTATGAGTTGTTTGCTTGCTATATCTCCTTAAATAATATATAATATCTGATTTAAAATCCATGTTTCATTGCAGAGAACTAGGCATTTCAACTCTGCACATTGATTTTCAGGTCAAACCGACTACGGTTTCACGAAAAATTGTCACATATTATGTGGTACTAACCAAGCCGACGTAAGGTAAAATTAAGCAATCGAAAACTAAATAATTTAGACTGTTACCAGGGTACCCATAGTCTGCCCTTCCATGACTTCGAATAAAGAGTTTAAGAAAATTCTGCCCATAGATCGTATACCGCCTGCATGCAGTCGCTCTGTAGCAAACTTTTAATTGAATTTCTCTCTTGACTAGTTTTAGTTAAACACGAATCTCAAAGTAGAAATCATGCAATTCAACTGATATGTAGACAGTTTTATGAATCATCGTGGTGAAATCAGCGGTGCCCACGTCTGGGTCTGATAGATTTTTCACCGTAAGAAAGAAATGCAGATGTTTACTGACTCGAAAACGTATCAGCTTTCGATTTAATTGAATGGTGCATGCAGAGGCTGAGCACTTACCGTCGGAACCAGTAATTTAGCTTTTGTTGTTTTGGGCATCCATAGTCTTCAACTAGATTTTAGTGAGCTGATGAAGTATTCACTTACTCTCGTTGAGGCAATTTAGCAAATTGCTTAATTCTATGAGACTTGCAGGTGATATTTTGAAATGAATTCAGGGTAATGTATGCCTGTTTGCTGGTAAAAAATCGACGAGGAAAGCAATATGCCTGTACTCTAGCTTAGTGACATGAAGCCTCACTACGCTAAAAAATAAAAGCAACAAAAGGTTCTAGATCCTTTAAACTGCGAAGGTAATTTTCACCGTCAAAGGGTTCTAAAAATTGATTAAGAAAGTCAGTTTTGAGCTATTATTCATTTTCCATTATTACGTTTGAAATCAACTAGTTGCAGGTGGAGTGAAATTGGTTGCCTTGACAAATGCCAAATATTTACTTTTTCGAATTGCTTTTTCTTTTTGACTTAGAAGTCCTCATTCTCCAACGGCGACCAACGCACGGTTGAATCGTACGGTTCATGCGTGCAAGTTGACCAAATTCGTCAAAAGAGAGAGAAAAAGAGAAAAAGAAAAACACCCACACACGGAACGCACTTCACTAAAATCAATATTGTCTTTTTATGACGAACGAAGTGATTGACTCGTTTGGCGCTGCGAAAGCTGAACTTACGTAGTCACAACAAACTGGAAATCGCGTTATCTTGAACTAACAAGGAAAAAAAAAAAAAAAAAAAAAAACAGAACGCGAGCCATACTATTTCTTTTTTCAGGAAAATTCATGTAACTGCGCCTTTTTCTTATCTTCACCAGCCCCCACTCGGTTACCAGGGGAGAGCGGAAGTGCGCAGGCGCCACTGGAGCCAGCTGTTTGTTGTTCTATGGAAAAACGTTGATGGAGTGCTTGATCAATATCACTGGTGCTTCGTCGGCGAAGTCCCACAAGTCCCACACTCATGGATATTGCACGGGGACCTTGTAGGTCTTGAGAGCGATATTTCATGGCAGTAGCTGAACTCGTTTTTGAGCAGGTTGTATCTGCCTCTGCGGTTAGGGTAAGTGCATCTTTTATGTCTGGCAGTTCTTCTGCTTGTGAGTTCACGAGTGGCTTCTCTCGTTTTGCGGTATTCTGAATGGCTTCTTTGTCAGCACTAGTGGATTATTTGGAACCTTCTTTCGCTGAAGCGCGTAAAAATATCAATCGCTGCACTGGCGTTACATAAACTTGCCTTAATAATGTATATTCGTCGTCGGTCGTCGCTGAAAATATGCTAGTCAATTTCCGTTCCACAAGAAGATATCATGATACTTGCAGGTTCATGCCGGCAACAATGGAACAGTTATTGAAACGGTCATCGGGTTTCTCTTCTTTCTTGAAAACCTTTTCTTTTCGTTTCATTACGGTTGATCGATCATCAAATTAATTTTAGCTGACCTTTCTGGCCGACGGGCGTGCAGTCAATTTGCGTATTTTCAACTGAATTTACAGTCTAAAAGTGATAGAATGAGTTATCGAGATCACCTATCATCTCACATAAACCCAAAGTCCAGTTTAAAAGGAAATCTTGAAGCAGTTTAACCCGTTCATAGAATATATTGTTTAGACTTTGGACGATCGAGCTTTTTTGCGTTACCATGACACATATAACACACGAAACAATAAATCTTTAAAAGCTAAAGCCCTTTTTTTATTTACCAGCTAAAACATTTGAGCCGTAGTATTGGTAAAGTAAGTTTTTTAAAACAGTTTTCTCGATTTTTCTTGAATTTCTCTGTTTTTCCTTTCGATCTACGTCGCGTCTGTGTTTGGCTATCGTGAAAACTTTGTTTATCAGTATAATTATTTTTACTTGCATTGTGTTTATCCGTGTTTATTGTTTGTGCGTGGAAGTTTAATAATACTGTAATACTGTCGTGATAAACAAAAAAAGGAAATTCGGGCTCTACATGCAAGATAACTTGCTTCACTAATGGCAGCTCAATTAAATTCTGCTTTTGACAGTAAAGTATATTTATACAAACAAAAAGTAAAATGTTTTATAAAGTTACAATAATATGCCTGCTACTTTGCATGTGAGGTTTTGTTGAATCATTTTAGGACTCACAATATTTAGTTGAGCAACTGGCCTTGAACATTGTTTCGACTGCAAAAACACAGGAGGCTCCTAAATATTGTCAATGCCCATCTTGACTAGAAAAATAACATATAGTTTGAACAAAGATGACCAAATTCATCAAGAAAGTTGATCATGCCATGAGACCACTGTTCACTTGTACTGTCCAGAGTGTTTCGATCTCAATGTTTTGAGTATTGGTGAAGCTTGGTCAATCCAAAACCAATAATACTAAAATAGAAAAAAACAGTAATGTACTATACAATGTACAGTGTAAATTACAGTTTAGTTCATCGATATAAATGTAGTGTGTTATGCAGATCACACTGTAATTTCTATTATTACACGACTTCACATTTTTGAGTGCAAGTACGGGCCAAAACGAGTGCAAAGATGGGAGCATATTGCACTCGTCAGGAACCAGATCAACTGGTTTATTAGCTTACTTGATCAATTTTCGCATGCAAAGTTTACAAATACGTAATTTTTTGTTCCATTTTGCATGTGGCGAGAACATTTGCCCTGCTTTGTTTGTTGTATAATAAACGATTTATTACACGAAAAGTCGTGCAATACGGCTGTATTTTTACTCGTCAGTTTTATTTTTCTCGCCTGAAGCAGGCTTGAAAAAATAAAACCAACTCGTAAAAATACTCCGCCGTATTGCACTCCTTCCCGTGTAATAACCTCTTTATATCAGGCTTGTTGAGTTGCATTATATTTATTTTGTGTGTGAATACAATACTGGTTGGAGGATTAGATACAGTGGGAAGAAATTTACCAAGGAGTACATATATGTCATATCACCATGCAATGATCAAGCGTTGCATGGACCTCCTTGCCCTATCCCTCTTGCCCTCTCCCTCCCTCCCTCAAAAGTCACTTTTGTGAAAGCCAATCAAACACACCAACCAACCAGAAGCCACGTACAATGTAATAATATTAATATTATAAGCTGTATATCAGTGAAAGCTTGATGTGACATTGTGTACAATATTGTTATTTTCTATGTAAATTATATATATACTCCTAGTCAATTGAAAACCATCCTTATATCTCTGGTAATATTGGTTTTTATCTCCAGGAGTGTCTTGAAAACTCAAGTGCCCTCCATGTTGTCTTCAGAAGTTGTCATACTGAGTTAACACCAGAAGACACCAAAGAAATCACTGAAGTTCTTAATCCTGATTTGAATTCACTGACAGTTGTCGACTGCGTCTGGTTTGATGATGAGGTACTTAATCTGATAAGTCAACGCTGCAGTCAGCTTTGCACCGTTTCACTGACTGGATCACTTCCCAAGTTGACGGGCACAGGAATTTCATCTCTGGTGTCAAATTGTGCTGACCTGAAATCACTGGCAATCTTGTCGTCTGAGAGCAGCGTCTCTGAAGCTGAGCCAACGAATGACGAAGCAGAGAGGGAAACTAAATATTCGAAGTGGAGCCTGGACGATGGCATTTTTGATGCCTTCCTGGACAAACCTAACTCTTCATTGGAATACTTTTCTCTCGGTGGCTTTGACAGAATTACCAGTGAAGGACTTAAGAAATTCATTGAGCATGAGAAAACAACATTGACAACGTTACAACTGAGTAAGCTGCACATCATTGACAGTTCTTCTTTGGAACAGATAGCGACTTCATGCCCAAGTCTGACAACTGTCAGGTTGCATTGTTGTAAGCTGACAGATGAAGGTGTGGAGAGGCTTTGCTCTAAATGTAAACTCCTACAGTCATTTGATCTCAGTGGCTGTGAGGACCTTACAGACAGAGCTGTCATTTCCGTGGCTAAACACTGTAGTGTGCTGGAGAATTTCAAAATCAGATCATGTCTAAATGTAACAGAAGGATCTCTTGGTGTGCTAGCGACAGACTGCCTCCAACTTAAGTCATTAGACATCTCACACTGTGCAGTAAGTCACATACCATTTGAATTTCTCAAGCTAGAGAGTTTGAAGGACCTGAGAGTTGATGGATGCGAAGGGCTTAAATGTCCGCCCCTGGATATTGCATCTAAAGGGCTTGAAGAAATCAGAAACTTTCTGGAACAGTGTGACATTCAATTGCGTTGTCGTCTTACATTTTTGGGATGTCAGGGCAGTGGCAAGAGCAGTTTAATCTCATTATTGCCAATGGTCAGCTGTCTTTTTGTGGTGGATGTTCCAACCGAAGGTATCCATGCTTCAATGTGGAAACCGTTTGTGAAGACGAATGGTAAGTACAGTTTATGAGTGTGGTGTACATTGTCATATCTTGCCTTATTGTGTACATTGTATTCTTTATCAAAACTTCCCCTTTTTACTTCCAGTATGCAAATCCCCTGTCAGCTTAAGCCTAAATTGAGCCAGTTCTACAGTGTTTTGATACATAATACCACTGCCTAATGCACATACGGAAGCTGGCTGTATTTGAACAGTTGGCCCTTTTAGCCCAGAGTGTCCTTCAAAACTGACAGATTACTCAGCACATGAGTAGAACACATTAATAAACCATTTTAATGAAATAAAGTAATTCTAACTGATGATTGCATTGAACACATTTCCCAAACATATGTTTTTAGAAAATATTATTTTTAGAGAGCCATATAAGGTAGCCATGTACATATGCAGAGCAGTCACTGCATTTGAATCAATAAGAGCCATTGTTTTCTTTGTTGTCATTAAATCAAAGTGCTTGTGAAATACCTTTGTGCTGTACTTGTAATTTTTTGTTGTTCACAAGCAAGAATAAAAATACCATGCAGGTCACCTGATTATATTGACTTTAAGTAATCTGTAAACTTGTAGCACAAGATTTGCAAATGGATGTTGATGAGAGTCTGGCTTCACTATCAGTTGAGATGTGGGATTGTGGAGGTAGAAGGGTAAGTTACTTAGATCTGTTGTTGTTGTTGTTGTTGTTGTTATTGTTTATCTTCTGTGTGAACTAATTACCTGGAGACTTCACCTCTCCTCCAAAAAAACAAAAACAACAATTAAACAAAAACAAAAGCAGAAGAAGCAAGAAAATATGAGCAGTGCAGTTTAACTGTGAAAGCGCATCAGAAAAATAATGTGCTCTCTAGTTTCTGCGCAGTTGTCATATTTCACATGTACTGTACCATGTAAGTCATGACAACCACAATCTCAGTCACTGAAAATGTTATTGTTGTTTTATGGCCAAGTGAAGAGTCAGGTGATTGAGAACCCTGGCTTTTTATACCTAATTACACGAAAATTTGGCGAATTTGGCGAATGTGAAAAAATCGCGAAATTCCCGTGTCATGAAAAATATGTGCATGACTTCGAATATATCCTGAATATTAAATACATAGCATTATTAGGCAATAAAATGAAAGAAAAATTAGTCACAAATCAGAGCTGTCAAACTTATTTCAAAGGATTCATTGGTTGTTAATTTTGACCCTATAATAAGGGGGAAAAGGGAAGCGAAAAGTGAGCTAGGATATAAATTTTTCGAAAATCGAGAAATTAAAGCGTCGCGAAGTATGTACCACCCAAAATCGCGAAATTAACGTGTCGCGAAAATTTCATGTAATAAGGTAATTACATAACTGTCATTCTTCTTTGTGTGTTGTGCAGTGTCTACATGGGATTCATCCACTCTTCCTGATGGATAACTCTTTGTATGTTGTCGTGTTTAACATTGGCAATCCCCAAGATATCAAAGAAGTTCCTCACTGGATACATATGATACAAGCTAAGGTAAACGGTGTGAGACCAATTAGCCAAGTTGTTGCACTGTCTCAACCTGTAGATCACACCTAGCTTTTTACAATTCTTCTTCAATAATTTGAAGGGCTCCATGTGAAATTGGTCTTAAGTTTTAGTACCTAAGAATAAGAATAGAATAAGAATAGCTAGAATGATAAGGGAGGCAGCGTAGCCGAGTGGTTAGGGCGCCGGACTTGAAATCCGGAGGTCCCAGGTTCAAGTCCTGCTCTGACCACTAACTGAATTTGCAACACGGTAGCCCTGAGTTCAAATCCTCGGCCACACTATGTAAATAGCAAACTGGTTAGCCTCCGACCAGTTGGGATTCTTAACACATTTGCGTTCAGTTTATGATATTTGGTTTCTGCATTTCAAGTCTCCCCAATTAGCACGGCAAGTGCTAAATACATTGAGACTTAAATGAAGTGATTTATTTATTTTTATATTTTTATACGCATACGAGTTCGTTTGAGATCTATTCCTATTCCGGAATATTTAGAGTAATATTCCGGAAAATAGACGGCGGTGTTTTCCAAAACGAAACTCATTTTCAGCTGAATCATGGAAATAGAAGCGATTTCCTTTTGGTAGAGACGATGCTCTGCTCCTAATTGCGAACAACACGAGGGCCGTTTTCGCAAGCTTCTCAGAGTAACCGTTCGAAACGAGGATCTGTCTTTAAACGTTCTGCAATATTCCGGAATGTAAACTCTTATTCCGGAATAGTCCCAAACGTGAGCGTACCCTAACTCACAGTTTCTGAAATAGATTACCAAACCCTGGCTCAGCACGTGTTTGTCTGTTGCAGGCTCCGGGTTCAGGAGTAATTCTCGTCGGTACTCACGCGGATTCAGATGATGACAACACTGACCTGGGCCAGAAAGTGTTACAGCTCGTTCAAGAAGCAGAACAAGCACAGTGCAATGAAATTCAGGTGGAGCTCGATGCATTAAGGTGGGACTTCAGGATGAATACCTTTCGCCTTAGCGTGCGCAGCAAGCGTTACCGTACCTAGGTTTCTGAGTGCATACATTTCTCTCCCTGCTCTGTCTGGTGTGTACGGGTGTTAAGCAGGTGTTGTTCCTCGAACTGGCTTTGGGCCGGGGCAGCTCTCTCAACGGCGAACAATTTTCTTTCTTTCTTTTTTCTTTTTGACGCGGAGGCCGAATTATCTCTTCCCGTTTAGTGTGGAAGTTAGGCATAGACGGGTGTTAAGCAGGGCTGCTTTCGAACTGCATGGATTGGGGGCCGGGCAGCTCTCCCAACGGCCTCCCGTGTTTTTATCGGGCCGGGTAAGATACTCGGTATTAAATAAATCCTGTTTATCTTTTTACTGTTTCTTTCTGCGATTAAACCTTCTTTTCTTTTTCTTTTTGGAAGTGCAAATCAATGTCCAGGAGCAGTCAAATGTGCCAACTTAGACATGGAACACATAAGATTGCGTCATCCCGTCTTCACACGATTGTACAAATCGGCGACCTTTTGTTAATTGTGTGTGAGTTTTATTTCTCTGTGGTTATATTACAGGGAGCTCAAAGACGAGCCGTGTGTCAAAGCTCGCATCTCTAGGTTGGAAGTACTATTGACCTGTCGACCCAAGCTACCGGACAAGGTTGTCTTTGTAAGCACGCTAAAAGGAAAGGTAAACATCTTCACATCTTTTTTATACCCTGATTAGTGATACAGCCGACTCCCTCTAAACGGACACCCCATCTAAGACGGACGCCCCATCTAAGATGGACACCTTTCTAAGACGGCTTTTGATACCTTGCTAGGAAGAAAGCTTGCTACATAACTCGTACATTTTCTTCTTGGGAGAATCTACCATATCAGCCTGAGAGAGAAATTTTGTTATTATTTTTAACAGGGCATTGGAGATCTTCAGCGTGAAATCTTGCAGAAAATATCCGACAATGACGTGCTACCACACTTGAGAGAAAAAATCCCCACGACAGTTACTTACGTTTTTGCGGAAATCTTGAAACTCCGAGCAGCCAAGACGTGTGTCATTACTTGGGATGTCTACGTACAGATTTTATCAGATGCTGGAGTCACGTCTGATGAAAAGATTAGTCAGATGACCAAGATGTTGGAGATCAGGGTAAGTCATGAGGTATTATCCGGGGGACCCGAGTCACTTTGAGCGGCCCAACTCTGTTTAAACATTTCTTATAAGTCAGAGCATGCTGTCGACGTGAGAAACCACAACTTGTCTCGGAAGGGCATGCAGGGTTACCCTGGGGACAGGGACACCTTGTTGTATAAACGGTTCACTGTGATTTATATGAAGAAATGTGTGAATAGTTAGTGCTCCCAGGGTGACTTGAGGAGGAAGTGCTTTCGGGTGCAGCTTTTCTTGATATGAACTGGGCCTTAGTTTAGACATTCAACCTCTATGTGGATGTGCTAAAGATATCTGGGGCATCCACCAGCAAGTTTACTTTTAGTCCACACTAACGCCTCCTGTTTGTTGTTGTGTACTTGTTCGCAGGGCTGTATCCTTGTATTCCTTGTGCCAGCACGTTATCAAGACAAGGGCCCTTCTAAGGTGGTATGTGTGCACCCAGGGGTCCTCCTGAACTGCCTGGCGAAGCTCCACTGCGAGGTGGATCCCAGAGAATACGTACCTAACTTTGTCAAGGCGGGCATGCTGGAGAAGTTCTGGCCCACAGGTGCGAAACCCAACGAGTGGACCCTCCGCTCTGCGATTGACGACATCGTCTCTAAAGGCTTGATTCGCGAGTCTGTCATACCTCTTTGCTTTCAGGTTGGTGTTGTTTAGATAAGAAGATCTTGTCTAATGCGATCACGTGAGCACTGCTGTTAAGTAGTTGACCATGTTCAGTTGTTTGTTTGTTTGTTACCAGGTAACGGATTTGAAAGAAGAAGTCTTGTCGAGCATGGTGTTCCTCTTCTCGTCCCTGGGTTTCCTTGTTGAAGGCGCTCCAAAGGGAAGTTATGATGTGGAGCTGTTATTGGCGTACTACAAGAACATGTCGGTATTCAAGCGCTTTTACCTTCCTCTCCAGAGCAAGCTCCCCAAAGAGCCGCCTGTAAGTGGAGATTTTCCTTTCTTCTCGTAGCCGTGATCTAGGTAGGCCCAGTCCCCAGCCGTCTTGAAATGTTTCGGCTTCTGAGGTCCTCCCATATAGGATCGCGGGTGCTGAAACACCGACGGCTGAGGACTGGGTCAGATACAGTAAATTTCTCGCCTGCCAAAACAGACATGACTTTGCGCCTGTGTTGTTTTTGCGTCGTCAAGAAATGCCGTCCGTTCAGCAGGCACGAGGAAAGCTGGTTTGTTTTGGCAGGATAAGGCTCAAGATTCCTGACACCCATTAAAAAGTCACACTTGGAGTTTTACAAGTTGGGCTATTGTTCTAAGACCGGTCTTTAATCTGGTAAAAGTCTATAAAATGGTTACGGATACAGGTCTCAAATTCTTAGATGTAACAATGTTAGGTTATGGTATTGTTAATGTGAAAGGAGGTCGACTGGTCTTACTTATAAATGGTGTTTCTTGATTTTGCCCATGGTCAAGAGTTGTTTGTATGTATCAAAAAAAAAAAAAAAAAAAAAAAACCTTCCTCTTCCGCTACCTTCCTCTATATCAGAACTCAGTCTGGCCCAGACCCCTCCCTGACAGACACATTCAGGTGGGCTGGCGCTACAAGTTCCGCTACCCGTTGTCCGCTGACCTGTGCGCACTTCTGATGGGCGCGTGCCGTAATTTGAAGAAGAGCAGCGAGATTCATGGGTACTGGCAGACAGGCATGGTTCTACAGGTCGGCAGCGTCAGTGTGCACTTCTCCTATGACAACTCAACTCTTGATGTGATTGGTCGGTGTAAGATCACGCACGGCAGCAAGCAGGCACTGAATATGACGTGGTGTGTCCTGTTTCAATTCTATTACATCATCGAGGTGCTGCTTGGCAATTGCAAGGGACTATGCCCCGAAGTAGGTCTTCATTCCTGAGTGATCGATATTCTCTTTCGATGATAACGGCGGCAATGACGACGACGACGACGATAATGGTGATGGGATGACGATGACGACGATTATGTTATTATATATGATGACGACGACTGCGATTATGAATGACGACGTTTATGTCATCGATGATGATGTTAAGGAGACGAGACGATACGATGGCGATGATGATGATGATGATGACGATGAGAATGATTATGTTATTATTGATGATGATGTTGATGATCGCGACGATGTTATTGATGATGATGACGACGATTGCGACGATGATGATGATAATAACGACGACGACGATGATGATAATGATTAAGTAGACAATTTGTCAAGTATTGAAATACTTTATTTCAGATCATCGTACCAATCGAAGGCTGCAACAGACCCAAACACAAGCCTCTGTGCGAACTCATCCGGGACTACAACTCCCAACTCAAGCACCACACGAACTACCGCTGGTTCATACCACCTGCAGGTGCGGGCCTACATTTGTGTGCTGACTGATTTGCTCTTGTCGAGTTTCAAAGCGTTATGTCGGGCTCTTGAATCTCTTCTTTTAATGGTGTCTTACTTTAGTAGATTTGGAGTTTAGATTACTAGGCTTCAGATTTATATCTATTCGAAGATCTTAGTACTAGTAACGTTAGATAGGTGTCCCCAATTAGTACAAGGGATTTATCCTCTGACACATGAATAAAGTTTTTATGTATTATTATTATTATTATTATTATTATTATTGTTATTATTACTACTAGATACTACTTAACTATGTGTTGCTTAGTGGGGAGATAATATCTCTTGATTTGGTTTGAACTAGTCAAACTATGATTCTCCTAACTGTACGCATACTTTTTACCAGGTTGGGATAATGATGTTGGGGCTTCGAAGGTTAACAAGAGGCACCTAGTATGCTTTGCTTGGAAACTTATTTTGCATCTCATAACTCTTTGTGTGGTTTAACTGTAAACTGGCTGTTGTAGCGAGTACTTTGTTTTGACCTGTTGTTGCTATTTTTGTTGTAGACTTGGATGCAGAGGAACACACAGCAATCCCTGCTGACATGCTCACGTGGCTCTCGGGGATCGCACGTAAGTTTGGTTTTGAAATTCTTGGACCAATCGTTTCTGTAAATCATTTGTGTCTGTAATCAAGATGTAATCCGGTGTCTGTAATCAAGATGTTGACTGTTGTAACAGTTTTAGCGCAGTCGAACCTCATTTAGTGCCGTCCTCTTTAAAATCCCGATTGTATAGAACTCTGTCGAATAACCATAAGAAAATATCTTAAGTAAAGGTTTGATTGTTTAGAACTCGGTCAAGGCAAATTGAACCGAAAAAGAAACTAAACACTGAGAAGGCCGGTCTAAAAGACCTTGTGTCCAGATTGATTGGGCTGTGAACATCTAGTGCGTTGTGTCGCTACAGTATCAATGTGTACAATATCATTCATACTCGTTATGGAAAGGTTCTCAAGAGCTGTTTGATTGATTGTATGCGTGCTTGTTGGTTGGTCTTCCCTCTAGGTAAAGCCACCCTGCACATCAGTTACCATGGTGACCAGCAGGACGAAGTTAAACTGCTGAAGAACTCGCTGGAGTTGGCCGGGTTTGACTGCGTGGGAGACTGGTCACTAAGCGCTGAGGGAGACGAACTGTGCGAACAGCGGCGTCAGAATGTGTTGCGTGCGTCGCTTTTTATCGCCTTTGTGACGTCACAGTGAGTACTTGGTTCCACGCTCTTATGTCTCTTCGAAATCACTCGCATTGTGGTTAGATACTTTTAAAGTAATCTGCGTAACAAAGCTTATGAAAGGGTAAAAGAAGAAGAAACAAGCAAAAAAAAAAAACAAAAAAAAACAATGACATACGCCTTATACGAAGAATGTTATTTTGAACCAGCTTCGTCAGTCCGACTCGATTGCTACTGAGCGGCTGCAAACGTATTTTCAAATCCCACAAACAAACTGATAGACCAATCAGAAACATTAGTTGAATTTAAGCAATTGGACCAATCATACCGCGCGAGAGTACCAATCTCATTTACCGGGAGCTTCTCAAGCTGAAGGCGTGGAGGTTCATTCGCTTCAGTAGAAGCACAGAAGTTACCACAATGATGAGCAAAACTCGTCTTCTTTGATTTTGATCTGCTAGTGTGTTAATATATCCGGTACTCTCGAAGACAAATTCTGGTATTTTATTGTACTTACACACATGTTCCCAGCTGTCAAAATTCAGCGTTCTGACAAATTCTTTACAAGTACCTCACTCTTCGTTTCCCTGTATTTATACGTTGATCAATTCCATCTGTAACCAACCCCAGTTCGTGGTGATACGACTTTTTCTGACATAAGCGTGGTCGGTCATCTTTTTTGCCTTAGTTCTACATGCCAATTCTTCCTATCGGCCTAGAGGAAATTGCATGACTAGTGTTAGGAGAATTGATACTCTGACCAACTTGAACCGAAGCAAGGATGTCAACTTTCATTCTCTCCATACTAAATTACATATAGCTGACTAAGTATTGAAATGAGAAATTTGCCTTTGCTCATTCTTAGTGCTTCACGGTTTAACGTACGTGCTTCTGGCCTAAACGTATCAGGAAATATCGCACATTTTAATCTATGAAGTGTTTTTCAAGAAACGCTCTAATTAAGGGCGCGTTCTTTTGGGACTGTTCCGTCTAATCCTATTCCGGAATAGACGATATTCTGATTCCGGAATGATTAAATAGTATTCTGCCCATTCTGCTCTCAATAGCAGAATTGGCGGAATAGGCGGAATAGCGGTTTATTCGGAATGCACAGAATAGCCGCTAATCGTGTTCTTTTGTTTTCTTTTTTGTTTTGTTTCGTCCAAACTGATAATAAATGATCAACTTCAATTTTCTTTCTCCATTGTCTTACACTATAAGGAGGATTTGTCATTTGATAGCTTGCACTCGTACATTTCCCTTATAAATGGTTCGGAGAATCTTGAATGTAATCTCATTGTAAATCGGCCTGGAAAGTAACAGATCTGAATTAAAATTTCTTCCATTTATTTGAGGAATTACGGTAATCTTTCGTACGATTGTATTCGGTTAGGTTTATGTAGTTGGTTTTCTTTGCTTATTTTTGCTCTTGTTGAGTGTTATTCTTGTGGTTACCGTGGAGACGTTCAGGTTGTCAAATGTTGTGACAGCTTTTGCTGATTAAAAACGAAGCTGTCTGAAACACTTCGTATTTCTGATTAAAAATCGTAACATGTATTTTTATTTTTTTCTCGAGGATCATTATTGTTGTCGGTGTGAGTTTTTTTTTTTTTTTTTTTTTTTTTTTCCTTTTAACACTTTGTTCTTCTATTTCAAGCCGCAAATAGCCCGGAAGTTGTTCAATTGCTGGATTTTATCTTCACACCAATCCACGTTGCTTCGAGAAAGCTTTTATTTTCCGAAATTTCGTTTAATGTCATTTTTAACGACTACACCATCCTGTGCTGTGGCTTCAACTGTGAGCCTGTTAATGTGTTTTTATTACCAATCACACCTTTTTACGTATTCAATTTTATTCCCTTTTTTTGCTTCTTCTTGTTTTTATGCTTCTAGTTGTCAAGTTATTTCCAGTTTTTGTTTTGAGAGGATTTCAGTGTTTTTTAAGTTGCCATTTAAGCGAAGCGCAGAATTGTTTTTGTAAATTAGTGCCGCCTAAACCAAGCAAAGTGAAATTTGACAGACGTCTCTCACGAGGACCTTTCGACTCCCTCACAATCATGTGACGTCACATCAGCTGGCTTTATTAATGCAGTTGCGACGTGTATCTAGGCGAACAAATACAACGCTTACCATAATAACAACCTTGGCATAATCTGGAAGCTCCCGAGAAAAACTGTGGGTTTATTTAGATGCTTCAGAGCGAAGGAAATTACTGTTTGTAAAAAGGGACGGCGTAATCAGAAACTCGACAGCCAAACTGCGACGGTGAAATACGATCTGCGAAAAGTCACGGTTAGTCTTCGCTATTTGTTCGCTTTTTCTGTTACTAACTGGGCAGATTTGTTGCTCTTCTGCTGTTTCTTCGTTTCTTAAGTACGTTTCGGTAAAAGAAAGGCATCGAAGCGGTCTTGTGGCGTCTTCGGGATGATTTGGTATGATTGCGAAAGACTACGAGTTTTAAGTCGCAAATACCCATCGGGCGAAACTCCTCTCTGCATTCGAGGATTCGAACACGCTGGGAGCACTCTTTCGGAGGAAAACCGCTAGAATTCACAGACTTCAAGTTTAGCCCATCCTAGAGTTCCATTTCTACGCTTTTTTAGCCATTTCTCTGTCAGTAGTACACGATCGTAACATCACTTTTCGCTTTTAACGGGTCACATTCGAAGGTTTGAATAATTTACGGTGCCATGACTTTATGTTTGTGTGTCATATTTGTGAAGATACACACGATACGGGATTTGCCTCGGCGCGTGCGCCCCGAGGTTGACTAAAACTTCGCTTATCGACGCGTATAAACTTCCTACAGTTCTTTTGACGATATCCGTTCGATATGGATTTTATCACCTTGAAATAAACCCTCTCAATTATTAAACAGAACAGTTTTTAAGCTTTCACAACCGGAATCGCCGGAGACTTTTCCGGAAACATACACAGAGACGTCTTCGAGTGAAAGAGTTTGGTGTCATGTTAAGGTAGTGTTTCTGGCCGGACGTACACGGACACGGAAAATGCTTGCTTCCAGTTCTCCCAGATACTGCTTCTTCATTTGATTTCTTCCTTCTGTTCAGTAGAATGTTTTTCTTAACGACGTGGGTATCTTGATGCTAAGTTTTCTGTTTTGGAAACCGGCGAATTTTTAATGTTTTTACGCATTCAGTGGTGAATAACATTACTTTTCTACAAAGCGATGTCAAAATTCCGTCAGCTAGAATTATTTCCGTTTTTACGACAATCTTTTAAATTAGCCAGCCGTGCTGGGCTCTTATGTTATGTATTATTTTTATGAATATTTGACTATCTTTGCCAAATTTTCTAAGAAGCGGTAGTAGTGATATTAAGTACGTGTATAGAAAGGCGGAGCAGTACCAGAGATTTTTCACGCCCCTTCTGACGCGGCTTTGAGGGAAAGAAAACATCTTGGGCGAGTTGTGGTCTCTCTCGGCTTCACGTTTAATAGAAGTTTACTAGCGTTTTGGTGGTAAGGCGAATAATGCTGTTTTCCCCAGTTTTGGCAGCACAAGTATATCTCAAGAACTTGACTTTTGATACCTACCACAGGCGATAGCTCATTAAACTATCTGTGTAAAATGTCGACATTTTTGTCGTAAACTATTCACTCCCAAGTTCAAAATGCGAATAATGCCGTTTTCACGAATATGTCGGCCGGAGTTTCCATCGGAGTCACGATTGTTGAGGAGAGCGTTGCTTTTTTTGCACATTTGCTTATTTCAAATTTTGACTGAGGAGGAGGGGCATGTATAAGAGGGAGGGCGCTTGTTTGAGGATTTACGGTAATCTGCTAGTTGTAGTAATGGGCTGTTTTCGCTATATGGCTTCAGGTACCTCGGGTCGACTCGAGCGTCAGATGATATAAAGTTGGCCCACTCTGAACACAACTCCTTGATTGCTGTGTTGTTTGATAAAACTGGCTGGCCTGCTCAAGATGAGTTGGGCGTCCTGTTGAGTGAACACGCCGTTTGTCTTGATCTGAGTGCGGGCACCGGTACCGGACTCTCACACGAGTACGACCCCAAACAGCTCACAGACGTCATCAATCAGTGCAACGGGACTCTGTACGGGACAGGTGATATTCACCCGCCAGAACCCCCACCCACCCCGGAGAACACATCACAGGACTGTCAAGCTTCACAAATCTTGGATGAGAGCAATTTGGATTACACAGCGCCGCCATTAGTAGAGTCAAGGAAATCGCTTTCAGAAGACGCAAGCGTGTTTGAACAAGTCGGCCCAAATCTGGAGGACGGCAAAGTACACGAGGAAATGAAACGCATGGCGGCCAGCGCAGTTGCCGCTGCCGTTGCCGGGGCAGCGGCCCAGCAGGTTTCCAAAACGAACCAATCATCGGAGGCCATCAAGGCCGCGGCCACAGCGGCGGAAGTGGCCCAGGCCGTGGTTGAGGGCGACAGTGAGGCCGCCTCGCGAGGAGTCACTCGCGTCGCGCAAATTGTGGAGGAAAGTGCAAAAAGAGAGAGTCGAACGATGACAAATGTGCCGAACGGAGTGGGAACTGCACCGCCTAAGAGCTCCACGTGCATTGTACTATAATAACTGCGAATCGTCTTGATTGTTTGTAGAGTGCATCGGACCTGTCAAGAGTTGTCGCCTATTTGATTAGCAGGTGGAGTGGACGTGCTTTGACGCAGCTGTGAACACCTCAGGGTGCCGTGTTACCTCCAGTATTTCGCGCCACCGTTTTAAGCTGTAAGAAAGATTTATTTAACGAGAGAATGACGATGCCAACGACCAACAGGAAAAACGCTCAAGAAACAGAGGATTGAAGAATTTTATACGGGAACTTTAGTGGAAGCCAAGAAGGTAGACTACTTTGCTGGCGGATTGAAACCTTCACTACGAAAGTGGCAGAGGAAGCTTTATCAGAAACGTTCTGCCTTCTATTGAGTAACAAAATGGGGAAGATTTGACGAACTCATTTGATTGCTCGTAACGGGAGTGATTTTGTGATGCCACTTCTTTTGGACGCGTTGCAGGTAAACGTGGATTTGCACATTTTGTTGCAGGATAGACAGCGGTTAACTTACTTGACATTGTAATTAATTGAAATGATTATCACAGAGGATCGATTCACCATTCATGTCGCACGTAATCCGCAAATTTTCAACGTGTCAACAGCAATTTTTAGTTTAGCTGCCCCAAACAGTAAATTATACGTTCAATTTCGTACTACGAGTTCAATTATATAAAAACAAACACGCCTTCGTTTAAAGTCAAACACTTGATGTCCAAACCTGAAATATACCAAACTGATATTTCACAAATTTAAACAGATCTGTTTTAAGTGTGTAACAAAGCTACTTCATCCAGGAAGCCAACATCACTTAAGAGTTGTACAGGAGGGTCTTCTTGGTCTTGGTATTATATCCAAGCAAAGGATACATGGAAGCCACTTTCATAATCATGCGCAGCAGCTAGCACTAATTCCCAGTGCTCCCTTCGTTTTTGGTTGGAGGCCTGGGGCGCGTCCTCGTTCCCCGACCAGGGTGATGAAGGTATAGTTTGTTTTTACATAGTTTCCTTCCTCCGCCTGCCGAGTTTGATCGTCGAGCAGAATGTCAGACCTCAGAGCCTCGATAACTGCGCGTGATTGTAAGAGTGGCTTTTTGTAATAACTTGGACTACTTATTTTGTACATATCTGAAATATACTGGGCACAGTTAGCATTTCAGGAAGCGAGAAAACGATTATCAGTGTGAAGATCACGCATATACTGTACAATAGTTTATGAATGACTTTCGTGAGACCAAAACCAAATCCAAAGTAATATCACTGCCAATCACGGAGGCTGCAAGAAACACTTTCAACCAATCGTAAGTCAAAGAAGTTCAAGTCTCGTTTTACTGTGAAGAAGAAACCAATCAGCAGGTTGAAAACACGCCATTGCCACTTGCTTGCGTGAGAAGATCACAATAAGACAGTCGTTCTTCCTAGTAAGAGACAATAAACGCGAACATCGTTTAAGTTTGCTTTAAAAAGCTCTCAGTTCAAGTGTAGTTTATTAATAGAAAGTTGTGCACACAAAATTTTGGCAGCAAAATGAAGCAGTTGTGTGCGTATTAAAGTGACCCACATTAAATGTACAGAATAATCACAATGTCCAAAGTCGTTGGAATCAAAACAGATACTTAATATATTAATAAAATGTACTACCATTCATGAACTGTGTTAAAGTAAGTCGTTTCGTGATCTAGAACTCCACTCTCCCCTTAAAGAATATTTACACTGGCAGAACCCGCCCAGAATTTCAACCCTTTGTAACAAAAAAACTACGCATAATTGTGCTCTTTTGTTTGAAAAAGGTAAAAATTTAGGGGATGGATTGCTCCTATTACTCGCGACCCACTCTATGTAATATCATAAATTTTATATCAAAACCTTCGCTATACTCCAAGGAACATTTCCTGAAAGATTCATGCCAAATTTTTCGAAAATGGCCAAATTTTGAAGAAATGGTAAGGCTATAGCCCATAATTTTGGCCAAAAATGGCCGATTTTGAGCAAAATTTTAAAACTCTTGAAACTTTCAAGAAGCCTTCCTTGGACTATAACGAGACCTTTTCCTATACATTTGCCATATTTATCTTCAGCCGTTGACGAGATGTAGCAAGGAAAGTACGCAATTTTTTGCTTTTTTTGTTCAAAAAGTACGCGATGTGTGAGGCGATGACTTGCCCTTATTACTCGCGACCCGCTTATTGAAATATCACAAATATTATATCAAAACCTTCGCAACACTCCCCGAAACATTTCCTGAAAGTTTCATGCAATTCTGAGATTTGGTCGAAAATGGCCAAATTTCATAGGAACTGTAAGGCTATAGCCCATGATTTTGGCCAAAAATGGCTGATTTTGAGCAAAATTTTAAAACTCTTGAAACTTTCAGGAAACCTTCCTTGGACTATCGAGACCTTTTCCTATACGAACGCGACCCGCTTATTGAAATATCACAAATATTATATCAAAACCTTCGCAACACTCCCCGAAACATTTCCTGAAAGTTTCATGCCATTCTGAGATTTGGTCGAAAATGGCCAAATTTTGAAGAAATGGTAAGGCTATAGCCCATGATTTTTGCCAAGATGGTCGATTTTCAGCAAAATTTAAAACCTTTTGAAACTTTCATGAAACCTTCTTTGGACTATAACGAGACCTTTCCTATACATTTGCCATATTTATCTTTAGCCGTTGACGAGATGTAGAAAGGAAAGTACGCAATTTTTTGCTTTTTTTGTTCAAAAAGTACGCAATGTGTGAGGCGATGATTGGCCCTTATTACTCGCGACCCGCTTATTGAAATATCACAAATATTATATCAAAACCTTCGCAATACTCCAAGGAACATTTCCTGAACGTTTCATGCGATTCTGAGATTTGGTCGAAAATGGCCAAATTTTGAAGTTATGGTAAGGCTATAGCCCATGATTTTGGCCAAAAATGGCTAATTTTGAGCAAAATTTTAACTCTTGAAACTTTCAGGAAACTCTCTTGGATTATAACGAGACCTTTTCCTATACATTTGCCATATTTATCTTCAGCCGTTGACGAGATGTAGCAAGGAAAGTACCCATGTTTTGTCTGTTGTTTGAAACCTACGCAATGTATGAGGCGATGATTTGCCCTTATTACTCGCAACCCGCTCATTGAAATCTCACAAATATTATATCAAAACCTTCGCAATACTCTAAGGAACATTTCCTGAAAGTTTCATGCAATTCTGATATTTGGTCGAAAATGGCCAAATTTCATAGGAACTGTAAGGCTATAGCCCATGATTTTGGCCAAAAATGGCCGATTTTGAGCAAAATTTTAAAACTCTTGAAACTTTCAGGAAACCTTCCTTGGACTATAACAAGACTTTTTGCAAGACATTTGCCTTATCTATCTTCATCCGTTGCCGAGATGTAGCAGCTTAACTCGAAAGGTGTGATGAATTAATTAGTGCATGATTTGCTGTAGTTTGCTCTAATTTCTCACGACGCGCGGGCTAAAAGTTTACAAAAGCTATGCAAACTTCGTCGGCATAGTCCCAGGAACGTTTCCTGAAAGTTTCATGCGATTCTGAGTAGGTCGAAAAATGTTGGAATTTTGACAAAATACTAAGGCTAGCACAGGGTTTTTTGCCGATTTTGGCCAAAAATTGAAAACTCTTGAAACTTTCAGGAAACCTTCCTTGGACTATAACAAGACTTTTTGCAATACATTTTCCTTATCTATCTTGATCCGTTGCCGAGATATAGCAGCTTAAAATTGGCTTCTTTGCTCGAAAGGTGTGATGAATTAATTACTGCATAATTTGCTCTAACTTTCTCCAATTTCTCACGACGCGCGGGCTAAAAGTTTGCAGAAACTATGCAAACTCCGTCGGCATAGTCCCAGGAACGTTTCCTGAAAGTTTCATGCGATTCTGAGTAGGTCGAAAAATGTTGGATTTTTGACAATATACTAAGGCTATAGCACAGGGTTTTTTGCCGATTTTGGCCAAAAATTGAAAACTCTTGAAACTTTCAGGAAACCTTCCTTGGACTATAACAAGACTTTTTTGCAATACATTTTCCTTATCTATCTTGATCCGTTGCCGAGATATAGCAGCTTGAATTTGGCTTCTTTGCTCGAAAGGTGTGATGAATTAACTACTGCATAATTTGCTCTAACTTTCTCCAATTTCTCACGACGCGCGGGCTAAAAGTTTACAAAACCTATGCAAACTCCGTCGGCATAGTCCCAGGAACGTTTCCTGAAAGTTTCATGCGATTCTGAGTAGGTCGAAAAATGTTGGATTTTTGACAAAATACTAAGGCTATAGCACAGGGTTTTTTGCCGATTTTGGCCAAAAATTGAAAACTCTTGAAACTTTCAGGAAACCTTCCTTGGACTATAACAAGACTTTTTTGCAATACATTTTCCTTATCTATCTTGATCCGTTGCCGAGATATAGCAGCTTGAATTTGGCTTCTTTGCTCGAAAGGTGTGATGAATTAACTACTGCATAATTTGCTCTAACTTTCTCCAATTTCTCACGACGCGTGGGCTAAAAGTTTACAAAACCTATGCAAACTCCGTCGGCATAGTCCCAGGAACGTTTCCTGAAAGTTTCATGCGATTCTGAGTAGGTCGAAAAATGTTGGATTTTTGACAAAATACTAAGGCTATAGCACAGGGTTTTTTGCCGATTTTGGACAAATATTGAAAACTCTTGAAACTTTCAGGAAACCTTCCTTGGACTATAACAAGACTTTTTGCAATACATTTTCCTTATCTATCTTGATCCGTTGCCGAGATATAGCAGCTCAAATTTGGCTTCTTTGCTCGAAAGGTGTGATGAATTAATTACTGCATAATTTGCTCTAACTTTCTCCAATTTCTCACGACGCGCGGGCTAAAAGTTTACAAAATCTATGCAAACTCCGTCGGCATAGTCCCAGGAACGTTTCCTGAAAGTTTCATGCGATTCTGAGTAGGTCGGAAAATGTTGGATTTTTGACAAAATACTAAGGCACAGGGTTTTTTGGCGATTTTGGACAAATATTGAAAACTCTTGAAACTTTCAGGAAACCTTCCTTGGACTATAACAAGACTTTTTGCAATACATTTTCCTTATCTATCTTGATCCGTTGCCCAGATATAGCAGCTCAAATTTGGCTTCTTTGCTCGAAAGGTGTGATGAATTAATTACTGCATAATTTGCTCTAACTTTCTCCAATTTCTCACTACGCGCGGGCTAAAGGTTTACAAAAACTATGCAAACTCCGTCGGCATAATCCCAGGAACGTTTCCTCAAAGTTTCATTCGATTCTGAGTAGGTCGAAAAATGTTGGATTTTTGACAAAATACTAAGGCTATAGCACAGGGTTTTTTGCCGATTTTGGCCAAAAATTGAAAACTCTTGAAACTTTCAGGAAACCTTCCTTGGACTATAACAAGACTTTTTGCAATACATTTTCCTTATCTATCTTGATCCGTTGCCCAGATATAGCAGCTCAAATTTGGCTTCTTTGCTCGAAAGGTGTGATGAATTAATTACTGCATAATTTGCTCTAACTTTCTCCAATTTCTCACGACGCGCGGGCTAAAAGTTTACAAAATCTATGCAAACTCCGTCGGCATAGTCCCAGGAACGTTTCCTGAAAGTTTCATGCGATTCTGAGTAGGTCGAAAAATGTTGGATTTTTGACAAAATACTAAGGCTATAGCACAGGGTTTTTTGCCGATTTTGGACAAATATTGAAAACTCTTGAAACTTTCAGGAAACCTTCCTTGGACTATAACAAGACTTTTTGCAATACATTTTCCTTATCTATCTTGATCCGTTGCCCAGATATAGCAGCTCAAATTTGGCTTCTTTGCTCGAAAGGTGTGATGAATTAATTACTGCATAATTTGCTCTAACTTTCTCCAATTTCTCACGACGCGCGGGCTAAAAGTTTACAAAATCTATGCAAACTCCGTCGGCATAGTCCCAGGAACGTTTCCTGAAAGTTTCATGCGATTCTGAGTAGGTCGAAAAATGTTGGATTTTTGACAAAATACTAAGGCTATAGCACAGGGTTTTTTGGCGATTTTGGACAAATATTGAAAACTCTTGAAACTTTCAGGAAACCTTCCTTGGACTATAACAAGACTTTTTGCAATACATTTTCCTTATCTATCTTGATCCGTTGCCGAGATATAGCAGCTCAAATTTGGCTTCTTTGCTAGAAAGGTGTGATGAATTAATTACTGCATAATTTGCTCTAACTTTCTCCAATTTCTCACGACGCGCGGGCTAAAAGTTTACAAAAACTATGCAAACTCCGTCGGCATAATCCCAGGAACGTTTCCTCAAAGTTTCATGCGATTCTGAGATGGTCGAAAAATGTTGGAATTTTGACAAAATACTAAGGCTATAGCACAGGGTTTTTTGTCAAAAATTGAAAACCCTTGAAACTTTCAGGAAACGTTGCTTAGACTATAACAAGACTTTTTGCAATACATTTGTCTTATCTATCTTCATCCGTTGCCAAGATATAGCAGCTTAACTCGAAAGGTGTTTTGAATTAATTAGTGCATGATTTGCTGTAATTTGCTCTAATTTCTCACGACGCGCGGGCTAAAAGTTTACAAAAACTATGCAAACTTCGTCGGCATAATCCCAGGAACGTTTCCTCAAAGTTTCATTCGAATCTGAGATGGTCGAAAAATGTTGGATTTTTGACAATATACTAAGGCTATAGCACAGGGTTTTTTGCCGATTTTGGCCAAAAATTGAAAACTCTTGAAACTTTCAGGAAACCTTCCTTGGACTATAATAAGACTTTTTGCAATACATTTTCCTTATCTATCTTGATCCGTTGCCGAGATATAGCAGCTCAAATTTGGCTTCTTTGCTCGAGAGGTGTGATGAATTAATTACTGCATAATTTGCTCTAACTTTCTCCAATTTCTCACGACGCGCGGGCTAAAAGTTTACAAAACCTATGCAAACTCCGTCGGCATAGTCCCAGGAACGTTTCCTGAAAGTTTCATGCGATTCTGAGTAGGTCGAAAAATGTTGGATTTTTGACAAAATACTAAGGCTATAGCACAGGGTTTTTTGCCGATTTTGGCCAAAAATTGAAAACTCTTGAAACTTTCAGGAAACCTTCCTTGGACTATAACAAGACTTTTTGCAATACATTTTCCTTATCTATCTTGATCCGTTGCCCAGATATAGCAGCTCAAATTTGGCTTCTTTGCTCGAAAGGTGTGATGAATTAATTACTGCATAATTTGCTCTAACTTTCTCCAATTTCTCACGACGCGCGGGCTAAAAGTTTACAAAATCTATGCAAACTCCGTCGGCATAGTCCCAGGAACGTTTCCTGAAAGTTTCATGCGATTCTGAGTAGGTCGAAAAATGTTGGATTTTTGACAAAATACTAAGGCTATAGCACAGGGTTTTTTGCCGATTTTGGACAAATATTGAAAACTCTTGAAACTTTCAGGAAACCTTCCTTGGACTATAACAAGACTTTTTGCAATACATTTTCCTTATCTATCTTGATCCGTTGCCCAGATATAGCAGCTCAAATTTGGCTTCTTTGCTCGAAAGGTGTGATGAATTAATTACTGCATAATTTGCTCTAACTTTCTCCAATTTCTCACGACGCGCGGGCTAAAAGTTTACAAAATCTATGCAAACTCCGTCGGCATAGTCCCAGGAACGTTTCCTGAAAGTTTCATGCGATTCTGAGTAGGTCGAAAAATGTTGGACTTTTGACAATATACTAAGGCTATAGCACAGGGTTTTTTGCCGATTTTGGCCAAAAATTGAAAACTCTTGAAACTTTCAGGAAACCTTCCTTGGACTATAACAAGACTTTTTTGCAATACATTTTCCTCATCTATCTTGATCCGTTGCCGAGATATAGCAGCTCAAATTTGGCTTCTTTGCTCGAAAGGTGTGATGAATTAACTACTGCATAATTTGCTCTAACTTTCTCCAATTTCTCACGACGCGCGGGCTAAAAGTTTACAAAACCTATGCAAACTCCGTCGGCATAGTCCAAGGAACGTTTCCTGAAAGTTTCATGCGATTCTGAGTAGGTCGAAAAATGTTGGATTTTTGACAAAATACTAAGGCTATAGCACAGGGTTTTTTGCCGATTTTGGCCAAAAATTGAAAACTCTTGAAACTTTCAGGAAACCTTCCTTGGACTATAACAAGACTTTTTGCAATACATTTTCCTTATCTATCTTGATCCGTTGCCGAGATATAGCAGCTCAAATTTGGCTTCTTTGCTCGAAAGGTGTGATGAATTAACTACTGCATAATTTGCTCTAACTTTCTCCAATTTCTCACGACGCGCGGGCTAAGAGTTTACAAAATCTATGCAAACTCCGTCGGCATAGTCCCAGGAACGTTTCCTGAAAGTTTCATGCGATTCTGAGTAGGTCGAAAAATGTTGGATTTTTGACAATATACTAAGGCTATAGCACAGGGTTTTTTGCCGATTTTGGACAAATATTGAAAACTCTTGAAACTTTCAGGAAACCTTCCTTGGACTATAACAAGACTTTTTGCAATACATTTTCCTTATCTATCTTGATCCGTTGCCGAGATATAGCAGCTCAAATTTGGCTTCTTTGCTAGAAAGGTGTGATGAATTAATTACTGCATAATTTGCTCTAACTTTCTCCAATTTCTCACGACGCGCGGGCTAAAAGTTTACAAAATCTATGCAAACTCCGTCGGCATAGTCCCAGGAACGTTTCCTGAAAGTTTCATGCGATTCTGAGTAGGTCGAAAAATGTTGGATTTTTGACAAAATACTAAGGCTATAGCACAGGGTTTTTTGCCGATTTTGGCCAAAAATTGAAAACTCTTGAAACTTTCAGGAAACCTTCCTTGGACTATAACAAGACTTTTTGCAATACATTTTCCTTATCTATCTTGATCCGTTGCCGAGATATAGCAGCTCAAATTTGGCTTCTTTGCTCGAAAGGTGTGATGAATTAATTACTGCATAATTTGCTCTTTCTCCAATTTCTCACGACGCGCGGGCTAAAAGTTTACAAAAACTATGCAAACTCCGTCGGCATAATCCCAGGAACGTTTCCTCAAAGTTTCATGCGATTCTGAGATGGTCGAAAAATGTTGGAATTTTGACAAAATACTAAGGCTATAGCACAGGGTTTTTTGTCAAAAATTGAAAACTCTTGAAACTTTCAGGAAACCTTCCTTAGACTATAAGAAGACTTTTTGCAATACATTTGCCTTATCTATCTTCATCCGTTGCCAAGATATAGCAGCTTAACTCGAAAGGTGTTTTGAATTAATTAGTGCATGATTTGCTGTAATTTGCCCTAATTTCTCACGACGCGCGGGCTAAAAGTTTACAAAAACTATGCAAACTTCGTCGGCATAATCCCAGGAACGTTTCCTCAAAGTTTCATGCGATTCTGAGATGGTCGAAAAATCTTGGAATTTTGACAAAATACTAAGGCTATAGCACAGGGTTTTTTGTCAAAAATTGAAAACTCTTGAAACTTTGAGTTGTTAGACACGTACCATTACAAGGCTGATTGTAGTTCTCACTTTATTGGATAATTAGAGTGAGAGTCGGCACCACAAATCCACTCACGTATATCAACGACACGAAGCGTACACAAAAAATCAGCGTCTGAAAAGCAGCTAAACCCAATGCTCCCGCCCGTTGTTGGGAAAAATATACTTATTTAGTCTGTACAAGTTCCCGTCTGTCTCTGACTATTAGAAAATTATGCAGTCTATGAATTTCTTTTCGTCTCTAAATTTGTTATCCGAAAAACTGTCGTGTCTGTTTCATTTTGTCTCTATTGTTATTAGAAAAACTACCCGACTAAATATGTTACAGTCTAAACCTACAATCAGTGACAAAAGTTCTTGGGACACTTCAAAAAATTGACATATTTTAGACACAGGTCTATAATTAAGCGTTATAAACGCCGAAGAACGCTTCCCTGCCCCCCCCCCCCTCCCCCTGTACAATGTTGCGAAACCTTGGAAAAATAGGTTAACGCCAGAGCAACATTGAACGGGGGGAAGGGGGGTAGTTTTCAACTGAAATAGTATAGAATTTACTGAAATCTTGAGAGTGTCCCAAGACTTTTGTCACTGATTGTACATTAAATGGACAGTGCAATCTACTCCACATGAGAATCTACTACCCCATAAGATACTGTGAACTCTATCTGTATTTAGCGGACACTTCAGAATTCCGCAAGGGACTGTATTAGAAAATCTACCCTGTTTCCCTCTGTATTTGCGTAAGGTCTGTCAGTCTGTGGAGCCATTTGAATATTCTCTCTGCCTCTATAAGAAGACTGTCTTGTTTCGGACGATTATGCGGGTGTGTATTTTAAATTCTTTTGGAATTATTTCACGAGCAGTTCTAATAGAAAAACTACTTAAGAGAATTGCCGCATCGTTGCGAGATACGATGAAGAAGAGTTCGAAAGTCAGAAAGTCCTTTTTGCCCTAAAGAGTAAATTTCGAAAATTCGCGGCGGGTTGCCATGGTTGTAGCTAACGGCAACCCTAATTCCCTGTACATCATTATTTTAGGTGACGCCACACTTCTCTCCGGTCCACTCTCCCGCCAAATATGTTGGAAATCAACTAACATCGCTATTCGCCATTAGCTGAAACCTTTGTTTGTCGAGAGGGCCTGGGAAGGATAAAAAGTAAAATAAGAAACGTCACAGATTCATTGATTTAGGAATAAATTCGGGAGACAAGAGAAGGGTCTATTGTATGTGCGGATCCAGCAACTTTTCGCATAAAATATATTCGATGACCTGAAAAATTTGAAGTCTGCATATTTTGTTTATTCTAGATATATTTATCGGCTACTTTTTGGTTACGTGAACTTAATGTTGCAAAACGCCTATTGGTACCTTTATTTCAAGTACTGCCCAGGAGTTGGGAAGGGAAGGGAAGGAGAGGAGAAGGGGGGAGAGGAAAAGGGGAGAGGAGGGGAGGAGAGGGCAGGGGTGGATGGTAAGTAGTCAGGGCATGAATACAAGTCACGTGAGTCACCTGTATGGAGCGCGTAGTCACCTCCTCGTAACACTGGTCGCACACTCGCGCTGGTTTCTTGCTGGCGGCCAGGGTGGCGGATTTCGATGTACACTCGTTGCAGAAAATCAGGCTGCAGAAAAAAAAAAGGCAGACAAGTTGAAGACATCGCCGCTTAATGTCCCTGTCGTTAAAAGAGGGAAAATTACGTTTAAAATTAATAGAAAAGTACCAGAATAAGTCAAAGGTGTACTGTTTCTGCACGTGTAATATACTGTGGAGTAAAGTAGAGCATCACGTGGTCTCTTCAGTGACCCGACTATTTCCAATGTTAAAGCGGAACTTACCCACAATTACGGCAATGATGCTGTGGAAGAATAAAAAGGAAAACAAATGAAAAAGAAAAAGAAAAAAAAGAAGAAAAGAAGACCGTATCAATACAACATTTAACCCTTAGCTACAACTACTGAGCTCACAGTACAAATACTCCTACCAACTATTTTCAAATACTGTGGAGTGGGTTGAACGAACTCGTTAAATAATGACTTTTCTCAGGTCTAGCGCTCAGACTAAAACAATGAAAAAGAGACGTGATAGGAGGTAACAGCCGACTCAGTTTTTGTCCAAGTATAACTCGTCAGATGCCACAAAATGATACCTCAAGAATGTACATTTATGGGTTCTTCAAAGGACAATTCCTGTGTCAATGACAGTCAAATAAAAGGGCTGCTTGTATTATTATGCGTACCTTCCTATTGGTTAAACCGAACAGTTTTGTGCAGCCATTGCACAAAGTTACGTCAGCGTCGTTTTCCCAGCGCCGCGCGCTCTTCTGGCTTTGAACGATCTGACAAGGAGAATGAGAGAGGTTGGAAATGAACGGTGTGTACTCTCATCATCGTCGTTTTTTCACATTTTCTGTTCACTCACTTGAATTCTCGCCCGACAATACAGAGATGTAAACTTTATAAGACGCACATGAACCTCGTTCTCAGAGCCTTTTAAGCTTCATAAGCGCGACGAAAACGAAGGATTTTGGAAAAGATTGGTTCTAGTAGGCCATTTCCGAGATGCCTGGTTGCCTCTGTTTCATGCAAATCAAACTCATTTTCATAAGAAAGGTTTCGCACTATACCTCGTTTTGAAACAGAGGCAACAGGCATCTCGGAAATGGTTTATTGTACTGCATTGTATCGATGCTTTCCCAAAAAGAATCTGGGTACGAGATTGGACTTTGATTTTTCACGCATGCGCTGTACATACCTGCAGAGACTGGTTTTCCTGTGTCAGTTCGATCATGGCTGCGTGTGACTCCTCAATCTGCTTCTTGTACTGACCGACTTCTTTCCCCAATTTCGCAATTTTTTCTTCCCCCGCCACACATCTTGAAAAAATAAAACGAAAACGTCAGAAACAATCTAAACTCAGTACCGTTCTGGGGTCGATATTCCACTTTGGCGATCTCAGGTGAAAAGGGCCCTGATCCTGGCATAGCAAAGTTCCCCACTCACTCGTCCACTCTGAACATTTGGTACACTTGGTAAGCTTGCTATGCGCGCTACCATCTTCGTTTTCGTCCAGGAATGTGACATCTGATACTAAGCTTTCAAAACACAAATTTAAGCAGAAACAAAGCTACGGAAGTCCTGTTTAGAGTCGAAGACCTTGAATTAGAGGTTCCTACGAAACGTTGGATAAGAGAGAGCGGAGTGCAGTTTACAACGTACATACCTTTCCAGCAGTTTTCGTTTTTCATCAAGGTTATTCTGGACGGTAGCGTCAAGGACTAAGCAAACAAACAAATAAATAAACCAATAATCAATCAATCAATCAATCAATCAAACAATCAAGCAGGATCATGAGAAACCCAATGTTGAAAATATTCTAACATGACACACCACAACATAGTAACAACAACGTCCGTTTTACTTGAATTTTGAATCACACTGTGATCAGTGGGGAAGTGGTATGGGTATGGGATGGGCTGGGGATAGGGTGGGGTAGGGGTGCGGATGAGTCGGGGGGGGGGGGTGTGGTTGATTTGGCGGAGGGTGGGGTAGGGGTGCGGATGAGTCGGGGGGGGGGGGTTGATTTGGCGGATGCCAACCTGCAACCTCTCCACGCAGTTCGTCGATCTCTTTCTGCGCTTCTTCAACTTTCTTTTCTGCCTCTCTCCTTTTCTTCTCCGCCTTTTCCGCGTCCGTTCTGGCGCTCTCCATGTTTTCTTTCAGTGATGAAAGCTGCATGTTCAGGCGCGCCTCAGTCTGTACCACTTTGTCCGCCAGCTGCTCCTTCTCCTGTACCTCGTTCGCCTGATACAAGAGTTTGAAATAATTAGTCCAGGGTACAGATAATCAAAGCACAGTCAAGCTAATCCTGGATTGGGTCCACGCTTCGTTGTCAATTTTAGGCCTGAAAATAAGAAGACTTCGTTCACGACTCGACTTCCTCGATATGTGTTGAACAAGAACAAGCTTTTAAATTGGTTCTTTTTCATGCACATCCACTTTAAGTTGACAAGAAAAAGCTAATGTTGAGAAATTACTAATTCTTCTCATCATGACTCACCAGTTTCGTTTGCAAAGCCGCGGCTTCCTCTTTCAGGAGCATCTGCACGCGTCTCGACACTTCCTGTGCTTCTTCCTTTTCCTCAAGCGCCTGAAGAATAAATGTCGTAAAGAGAAGTCAGGAAGACAGAAACACACAGACAGCGAGGTGGGCAGAAAGTGTGAACAGACTACAAATTAGACTTGACGTCTTTATATTCGGTGTTCTATACTGCTTGATACCTTTTTCGTCTCTTTCTCGCTGTTTGCCATTTTATTTTCCAATTCCAATTTTTGATTCATCAGCAGACGCTGTTTCTCCTGAGCGCCTTGGAGCTCCTGATGATGACAAAATGAAACCACACTTAATATCCTCACAGTTGACATTAAATAGCACTTTAAACATCCTCACAGCCGACATGAAATAGCACTAATACCCTCACAACTGGTCATAAAACATCACTTAATAACCACACAGGTGACATGAACGTTAACATCTGAATTCATTGCTTGAAGACAACACCAGAACTTGACATTGTCCGACATTTACATCTGACTCTAGCTTGTCTTCGACTTCAGCATTACAACACCAACCGTAAAGTTGACAACATTTAAAATTACAACATCAACAACATCATACGCATTTGAACATTAAGATGAACCTCAATATAGATGTTGAGCTAATGATTGTGAATATGGGCAGCAAAAGCACACCAGCACAATCCACATTCCAATATTCTCCTTTCAATACATGGTCAAATAAATGCAGTTCGGTATGGAGAAAATGGCGGGTGATCTGCGGTTTCGATTCAAGCTGGGTTTGGTTTAGGGCATCAGATGACTGCCAAAATGTAATCATGTGATTACTTTGCTTTTGCGTTTGCTACGCTTTCGGATTGGTCCAAACAAGTTTGGCGCAATCTCAACCAATCGGGTACAAAAGCAGAAACCCTCCGCTCACGCAAGCAAGAAAGTAGGGATGGCGTTTCCTAACACTGCTGATTGGGTCTTCTTCAAAGTAAAACCAATTGCAAATCGACAGTCACATAAATACCACTCTTTGAACTAGTCGTGGCCACATGTCATGAAATCGGAGCAGTAACAAGATAAAACAGCAAACCGAATCATGACTATCATAGTTAAAAGAAACTCGGTCCTTGCACAAATTCCTCCACGCATGGGAAGGGCAATTCATATTCACAGCAGCAGACCATACCAACCTCTGCTTTGCTTTGCCTTTCCGATGTGATTAAACTGTCGAGTTCGGCCACTCTCGTCTCCAGTGACTCTCTGCGATAAAAAACAAACCAGGCCCGCTTTAGTACGTCATACTCCCGTACTGAGCAACCAGGCCCATTTTAGTACGTCATACTTCCGTACTGAGCAACCAGGCCCACTTTAGTACGTCATACTCCCGTACTGAGCAACCAGGCCCACTTTAGTACATCATACTCCCGTACTGAGGCATAATGATCATGACTGACGATACCGACATTGCGAAGAATGCAACAGAAAGAGTTTTAACAGACACCGTCTATTACATAGGGAGAACGAAGAACGAAGAGGGGAGGGGTGGGGTGAGGAAGGGACGGGGTGGAAGCAGAGATAGGAGGAAGTGGAATCAATTATTGATAAGTTTTCTTTAACTTACCTCAGCTGCTCGTAGGCAACCTTCTGTGACGAAATTTCCGTCTCCAGAGACTCCTGTGGCAGAACATAATAAACAGTAAACAAAAGTGAGCGAAGTAAATGCGAGTGAGTAAATGAGCGAATGAATGAATAAGTGAGTAAATGAATATATGAAAGAATGAATTCTTTATACCTTCTCAGCTTTTAGAACTCCTTCTTTATCCCGGACGCTCTTCAGCTCGTTATTGACGTTAATCAGCTGAGTTTCAAGAGTGTTCTTTGCCTGGAGCAATAAAAACCACCCACAACTTTCAATGAACTGTATCGCCAGATGATAACAGACACCTCTCCGCTCCATTAAAAAACAAACAAACAAGCAAGCAAGCAAACAAACAAACAAACAAACGGTATTTCATGAAAATATAAGAAATCTTTGATACATTTTATGAAACCTGACTAACCCTATGTGAAAGTAACCCTGCTCCCCCACCCCTGGAAAACTATGCGTTGGGACCTGGAACAAGTGACGTCACCTCATTCAGTTGCTCTACTGTTTGTCTCAACGTGCTTTCTGTTGCTTCCGCAGTCTGCCTCACTCGCCCCAGTTCCTCCTCACTTCCACTGACTTGGGCCTGCAGCTCCTTCAGGTCAGCAGAAGCCACATGGAGTTCTTCTTCAAACTTGGCGACTTTCCCTTTTTCCTCCTTTTATTGTTATTAAAATTTTGCCAACCGTGAAACAAAAAAATTATTTGTTTTAACAGCCAATAGACCTCTGGTTGGCACATTACTAACAATAGGTGACGTCAGCGTGATCATCGCTATATTCGTTCAACATTTTATGCTACGCTTACTGCCAAACAAAAAGCAGTGAAAACTGTGCAAATAGAGCGATGGTCATGAATATTTTGCGCCAGTTTAACCACCGGATTTCATGCAAGCAAGTGGCAATGGCATTTCTTCGCACTGTTGATACCAATCTGATTGGTTTCTTATTCAAAATAAAACCAGATACAAATTATGGAAAACCAGCTCTAAAGAGAACTGGATTGACTGCGTGTGCGTGGAGAAAATGGGAAGATGTAAACATACTTACTTTCAATAAAGTCTGCACTTTACAAAGTTGCACCTCATAATTTTGGCAAGCTTCGCATTCTTTCTTTACTTCTTCTTCCAAGACCTGAGGACAAGATAACAATGGTCAGAGAACCAAGCCAAACTCACACGCAGCCCAAGAAAAAGCTAGCCTGCGTAGCTGGCGCTCTCATTCGATGCGGTTGAACAGTGTTCACGGGCGCCACTTTGTACTGGTGGCAGATGGGAGACTGAGGGCGAGTGACAAAATTACGGGGCAGGGGGAGGGAGGCGGGGTCTTTCACCCACAGCTCAAACAACAATGTTTGAACCTTGGCACATTGGTGACAGTTGCAGCAGCGACACATTTAATCCCTACCTCTACTTTGCGCTGCATCTCAGTCAACTTATCGTCTTTTTGTTCAAGGGATTTGTTTAACTCCTCCACGATCTTTTGCTTTTCTACAATCTGGGAAAGGACAAATCACATTAAAATGCAGATCACCAGCCCACGGTCATCAAAATTTTCCAAAAAAATTCACTACCCCGCAGTCATCAAAATTTTCAAAAAAACATTCAACACCCTGCAGTCATCAAAATTAAAAAAAAAAAAAAAAAAAAATCAACACCCTGCAGTCATCAAATTTTTCCAAAATATTTCACCACCCCACGGTTATTAAAAATTTCCAAACATTTTCACCACCCCACGGTCCTCATTGGTTGCCGGTAATCCAACTCAGGAATCAAGAGAGCAACACGACACAACACAACACAACAGAGCAGCACACCAAAATCTCACACAGGACAGAGTTTATGCATTCATTACAGTTCGTTCCTGTAGCAGTTCATACCACGCACGAAAACTGTTCGCACAGTTGACAGTTACAAAACGTTTCCTTTTACAAAATCACTACCATTATCGCACTTTTCGTGTTGCCCTGAAGTGCTCACAGAGGAAAAATTCAGATCGTTCCTCGTGGCTTTTGAGGTACAATTCTTCTGAGCTACATCTGATCAACAACATAACTTTTCTTTTAGCAAATTCAGTCAAACTTTTTTAAACAGGCAATGGGTGAACATGAAGAAGAATCAATCAAACGAAATAGTGAGATGCACCGCACCTGGTTCTGAAGTCCCGCTTCTTTCTCGCAGTATTCGTTCTCCTTTTCAGTCAAAGTTCCTTGGTGCGACTGGCAACACAAGAACCATTAGACGTTATACAAACATTGGACGTCACAAAAATTACAGGGTCACAACAACCAAATAGCTCCCAGATGAACCAGAAGGATTACCTCTGCTAAGTCTTTCATGGCTTGCTCAACTTGTGATTTCTCACTCTCCAGCTGCTTAACCTGAGAAGAAGGAAAAATAAAAAAATTAAATTACAAGGGAAGGTCAGAGTAATGCAATGCCATGGTGATATCAGAACAAATCACATTTTACCATGTCACATCATATTAGACCATGTCGCTTATATCAGGACAAGACCCATCATGTTACATCACTACACACCAGTACACAGCACAGTTCAACACATCTACCAATACCACAACACCACCACCATCACCACCACCACCACCACCAACAACAACAACACAATCAACACCACCACCACCACCAATAACAACAACACCACCACCACCAATAACAACAACACCATCACCACCAATAATAACACCACCACCACCACCACCACCACCAACAACAACAACAAGAGCAACAGCAGCAACACTACCATCATCAAGGCCGTGTTTATTCTTCCAGCCGACCACAAGTAGTCTGCTAATCGGAGACTCAAACATTAACACAAAACAATGACAATGACAGGGTGGTGTATATTTACTTAAAAAGTGAAAAGGATTTTCAACTCCCCGGTCCCCGACTTCTGATAACACCCTTCACGTAAAGGCTACCGCTTACTTCATCTCAGACATTATTAGTTGAATTACCTTCTCATTTGACTCAATCTCTTCCTGTATCTTCTGTTCGTACAAGTACTGCAAGAGTACCACAGAACATTTAGTACACACTGTTGGTAGTTGCCAAACAAGCGTTAATGGTTAATACATTTACTCAGGACGGCCCGGTTAAGGTTTCAACAAAGGCTTGCGCGTCGCTCTAGGAAAACGGGCGTTGTCACTATCAAATAGGTTATAATCGCGGCTGCTAATTTCTGAAGCTTCAGAAACCTAACGCGAGCTGCTTCTATTGTTGAAATGCCCCTTGTGACGTCACATAAACTAATGCGCGTTTTGACCAAAATTGAAGCGTTTGACCCAAAATTTCACTTGACCACTTAACTACAGGAGGTCAAGGTGATCGGACTCGCGCCCTGCTCACTTGACACGTACCTTCCATTCGTCGGATTTTTCCTTCAAGTTCTTCAAGGTGACCATCAATCCTGACAACTCGGCCTTGCCGCTGCTGGTTACTTCAGAAATCTTTGATTCCAGAGAGCGCTACAGACAATAACAACAAGTACGTCGAGCATTCTGGGTAGGTTAACAATATTCCTGGCTTCTCTACCGAGTCGGAATCAATGTGTATACAGTACGTGCACGTCGTAACATTCCCCTCTCCCTTTTCAATGTTGGATTACCGTAAGTCCTCGAACGAGCACCCTCCTCGAATAAACGCTCCTTCTCTCAGCCAAAATTTGAAATAATTGCCAGGGAGTGCCGGGGGGGGGGGGGGGGGGGGGGGGGGAGGGGGGATGATCGCTTTTGGAATTGACATATTGATCGTTGAGTTTGGTACATATCTTACGTTGTGATTACTGACCATAATTAACTGTCACTAAACTCGGATTAATAAATCTGTGCTGTTCTGCCCTCACCTTTTCCTCTTGATACTGTTGGGCCATCTTCTCTGCTTCCTCAATCTTGTTTCTGAGGGACTGAAAGTGTGGGGAAAGCACTGTGATATTAATTCTCCCAATCACTTAAGAAAGAAATGTGCAGGTGATGTTGTGAGAATTGATACTTCAACCAGATTCCAGTTAATACTACAAACACGAACGATATACAGTCGAAGCTCTGTTGGCGGACTCTCTCGTAAGCGGACAGCTCTAGTTAAGGACGCCTTCAAACTCTGTATTCACACATTCTCGTAACTACGTGGACGTCCACAGTTCCAGTTACGGACACTTTTTTCTGCTTCCCAAGAGTGTCCGCGGGAGCTTCAACTGTAATTATAATTTTTTGTGGTGAGACAACAGACGGAAAATTAATGAGAAAACAAAAAAAGACACTATGTGTTCATGTGAAAACAAGGGCAAACAAAAAACGAACTGCGCTCCTTACTTCTGAGGTCACAGCCAACTGCTCTTTGAGGGACACGCTTTCACTCCTCGCACTTACGAGCTCCTTCTCCATGTTGGCAAAGGTTAAAACCTTGAGAAACGGAGAAAAGAGAATCAGTTCTCAGGGCTTTAACAAATGGGGAACGAGAAGGCTGGCTAAACAGGATCGAGTGTGTTGAAAGAATTAAAAGAGAATGACACACTATTTATATATCGTTTATGCTTTCTTAGATGGGACCTCTGTAATTGGTAAAAGCTGTAGTGGCACCCCCACCCAATGTAATGATGCAATAGTAGTTTTATATATTTTTTCAAGTAGTTTATATGGCGAAGGGTAATAAAAAAAATGAGACACACGAGACAAGACACCGAGAACAAGAAGATGGAGAGAATGAAGAACAGAAGGAAAAAACAGGTCCAATGACTAACGAGAGAAAAGTAAGTAAGGGGAAAAAACGACAACAAAATGACAGTTGAATGTGGTATGGGGAGCGGGAGCGGGAGCGAGAAGGTGAGTCGGAGAGGAGAGGGACGCAAATTTCATGTGATGCACGTCCAACCTTTTCCTCTAATTGTGCCTTCGTCGATGCAAGTGTCACAGAAAGCTGCTCCTTCGTCGATTCCAGATTAGAGATTTTCCCAGCATTCTCATCTTTGAACTACAAAGTAAAATGGAGAAGTTCATATGAGAAATGAAAAGGTGGAGAAAGAAGAAGAGACATTCCGTTCCCAGAAACCCCATGAAATGTTGCACCGTCTTTGAGAAGGAAGGGAGGAAAGGCAAGGGGAGGGGTTCCACGACCGAAATTGAGGCGCGGGTTGCGAAGGTCATTTTCGTAACAGGAGCGGTTTCCCAAAACTATATAAAAATTAAGATGACATTCTGTAGGAGGCTCCAGCTTCGTAGAAACATTCTACAACAAAAGTAAAATAACATTCTACAGGGAAACGAGAGTTTCACTGAAATAGAATTTTCTTTACGTAGGGCTGGTCAAGTTGAATACTTTAAAAGATGGTGTAGATTTGAGTTGAACTTTTGTTTTTCACAAACCTTGTGGAAGTCTGCCTGTACTCTCATCAGCTCCTTCTCTCTGCTGGTCAGGGCTTCCTTGGCCTCCTGAATTTGTTTTTCCAGGGAACCCTTCTCAGATGCCCTTTCCTGGCCCAAAAGCGTCATAGTCTCAACCTGACAAACAGTAACAGTAATGACGTCACTGCTGCTGCTGCCACAGCGGTCCCATTACTTCCTTTGGTCAGCGGTGCAGTTCTAGGCTTTTGTTGCCAAAGCCCCAAAAAATTACATTAAAAAAAAAAAAAAAAAAAAAAAAAAAAAAAACCTGGTGGTCTGGAATTTGTGTTTTTCCTTTCTGTCCCTTTGCCCAGTCAACTCTCATCGCCGTCAACAGTGACACCGCGAAACTACGTTTTTCGGTCGTACGGTCACCTTGTTTTTGAGTCAGCGGTCATTGATCAAAACCTCAAGTGCCAGATTTTGTAGTTCAGTGTAACGTTCGTAAAATATAAAACTCAATTAGTTCAATGAATTTTCTATAACAAGTCGTGCACAAGAAAAGCGGGCTTTGCACACGACGTGGAATTTTACTAAAATTGACCTCGAGTTAGACCGAGTTGCATAATAATGACGACAAACGCTGACCAACAGGAAGTGACATCAAGAACATATTTCCGCGGTGCCCACAGTACCTTGCTGGTGATGTCTCCCTCCAGCTGAGTACACTTCTTGTTTTTCAGCTCCAGTTCAAGTGACACTGAGTTCACATGGGACTCGAGTTTGCTTTGCTTCTCGAGAGCATTATCTAGTTCTTCTTTTACCTAAAGGGAAAGACGTGAAGCAGAAGAGTGAAAAGAAGAAAATAATAATAAAAAGGCATAAATGACAGAACGAACACCCATTCTATCATATAAAGAAGCTTCTTCCTACACATGCCTACTGACCCTTCTATACTGCTGCTCTGCTGCACTCAGCTCGCTCAATTTCTCTTGTAACGTCTCCTGGGTCGATCTGACTTGCTCGTCCAGGATCAACTTCTCCGCCGCCTTGGCAGCTTCCAAAGCAACCAGAGTCTCACTCTGCAGGAACAACGACATTCATGAAGAGATTCGGCAAGGACGGATACTCTAACGGCAGTCAGTGAATCAAGCTGTTTTTTTTTTCACTAGTGGGCTCCATATCCTTAAGCTACTGTTACCAACTAGTCGAACTTCAATCATGAGTGATCAGCAAGATGGTGCCACCTTGCAATAAATATCCGAGTGCTTGAAGCAAACTAATGTTCATCCATTGCAAACTATCGTTCATCCCCTATGATGTGGACATCTTACCTTCTCCTTCATCTCAGATTTCATTTCCTCTATTGTGTGTGTTGAAGCATCAGCTCGGGACTTGAGTTCGTTCAACGCAGACTCCTGTTTAGACGAGTAGTCCCGTGCTTTCGCTAACTCCTCTTCAACCTGAAAAATGTCAAAATTTCTAAATAAGTAAACGAGTCACCAACAACCATGCTGTACAAACAAATGTCACATGTTAGCAAACACGGTAGAGTGAAAACCGATCAGTTTGTCAGTCGAATTACTATTATCAAAACCTTTCGTAGGCGACCGCGACCACCTTTGAGGTTCACCATTTGAGTTTTTCTATTGTTTTTCACATCCGGTAAGCGACCACCTTTTATGCTCCCAAAGAGTAATTTCTCAGCACAGACTAACTCTCCTCCAGAAACCGGACTGGACAAAACACTGACATATGAAATGTAACGTGCAACAGGACACAGGGATGATTTCTCACAAGTCAATATGTTATTCAGTCAAGAAAGCCGCGGTATTTGGCACTGGCTGTGGCTCAAAGCTGGATCTCACTTAGGCCTCCCATGGTGATAACTACCAACGACAACCTCCCATATAAGCGACCCCTTAAAGCCGAACTAAGGGTGGTCGCTTCCGGGAGGTTCTACTTTATAACTGATTCATAATGCATTCTTGTCTCATGTCACACACAAATCAGTCTCTAAATCTACAAAATACGATATTAAACAACGACTATCTTTCAAAGCATTTTTAGGGATGCATTTGTAAACTAGCCTTGTTTTGTTGCTTATACAATTCCTCGATTTTCTCCGCGTGTTCCTTGTTTTGAGTCTGGTTTAACCTCTCTAGTTCACTCAGTCTTCCCTGTAGTTGCTCCTAAGATGTCAAAAGAACCAGTCAGAGAGGGAATACGCTAAAAGCGTTCCACTAATGAAGTTGCAATAACATCTGTCACAACAGGAGCTGGACAAAACAGTGTTGCAATCAGTACAACTTAAGAAAAAACTTCAAGAAAGGGGAGGTAACAATACAAAACCACTCTGGAATATCATGTAATCTCTTCCGCGGGATTTGCTTGTGACCGTTTTCCATGGTCCCGCCGAATTCTTTCTGCACAACGAAAGGACTGAAATACCTACCTTTTTATTTAGCTCCATCCTGAAAAATAGGGTACCCCTTTCATATACCTCCAGCCCAAAAAAGGCACCCCTTTCATATACCTTCAGCCTGAAAAAGGTACCCTTTTCGGGCGGAGCCTCCCCGGATAGTCCACTATAGGAAGTACCACCCCCTCCCCCCCCCCCGGGAAACAAATGCACTGTTTTGATGGACAAAGTTTCTTCTCTGTCATTGTCTCTGATCATTCTCAGTGAACAGCATAAGACCTCCATTGTAAACCAATGCACGCAAGTCACAGCCATATAAAACTCAGTACCTTTTCTTGCTTCAGCTGGTTGATAGCTGTATTCGCTCCTTCTCCTGCCTCGATCTGCATGAGAATTCTCGACATTAGCTCAATACAGTCAACTCTTAACGGACACCCCTCTAAGACGGACGCTTCTGTAAGACGGACACCTAGTAGGAGCGGTCCCTGCCGTTTCTTCAGTGATTTATTTTAACTGAACTCTCTACAAGTCGGACACCTCTCTAAGACGGACACCTAGTAGGAGCGGTCCCTGCCGTTTCTTCAGTGATTTATTTTAACTGAACTCTCTACAAGTCGGACACCTCTCTAAAGCGGGCAGTTATACGTATAGCTGCCGGGTCCCGCGGGAGTCCGTCTTAGAGAGACTGGACTCTAGCCAATGCCGTAGTATTAACGATGTTCAGATTTTTACTGATTCCCGATGTTGCCGTTGCCTTTCTTCTTAACCTAGTTCACGGTTTATCGCAAATCTGGAAATCAAAACAAATCTCACCTTCGCTATCAGCTCAGTCCTTTCCACTTCTAGTCTGCTGACGTCTTCCTTCCTCTGCTGGACACTGCTTTCAAGTTCTTCCAACCTTGAGTTTCTACAACAAAATTGGCACTTTGGGGTAAACCATTTGTCCGACATGATCTTTTCAAGGGCTTAACCCTCTTCCAAGAGTAACAAACTTCAATTTTCCTTTTCAGTCTCTCACCAGAGACATGTCATATACAGTATAGAGAACTTGGCATTTGATACCTTGCTCATGAAAGCCGATTTAACTGTCTATTCTCACTACACCACTCGTACATTTTTCCTTAAAAAGTTGAGAGAATCTACATTTTGAACTGTACCTGTTCTCTGCTTGTCTCTGTTCCTCCTCCAGTTGGTTCTGTAAGTTCCTGATCTGCTGATTAGCATCCTCTTTTAACGCAACCTAAAAGCAATATCATCAACAACACAAATTACAAATTCTCCACATTTTATTACCCGCAGCCGCAGGAAAATTACCTTCGCGTTTTAGAGGAGCGCTCTGTCACAACGGACTCACGAGTCAGTGCAAATTTGCAGCAAACTAGAGCCTGCATTTCGAAATTGCAGTGGGTGAGCACACGGTGAAAACCCTGCATCGACGCGCGTGCCAACTTGAACTCAACCTAAGTCAACGCAAGCTGGTGACCAAAAAAGAATCGGAATCCTTGTTAGATCCTGGCAGAACGGCTTACCTCCACTTGCATTTTACTCTTTGTTTCTTCCAGTTGTTTCTGAAGATATTCCACAAATGTCTCCTTCTCCTTTAGCACAACATTAGCCTGCATCATTCAAACAATATAAAGATAAACATCAATTTTGGGCAGAAACTAACTGAAATTAATCTATAAACTAATGTAAAGTCCATGTGGAACTGCTGTACGCCGTAAGGAAACAAATCCGGCATTGACGTACAGTTTTCTTATTGACGATGCCACAGACGGAACTCCATTGCGAGACAAGTTGCAGGAAAAGTTGAACAGTCTTCACACGGTGCAACAATACCACGCAATGTTGTGAAAAGTAGAAGACTGTTCAACTTTTCTGCAACTTGTCTCGCAATTTTTTGTTGCGTTGCAAGTTGCAAAGAAGGGGTGTCGCGACTTGTCTCTCAACGCCGTTGCAGAGAACATTGCCTGGTGTGCCTCTACTATTCGCCGCAACGTTGCGTGGTCTCGTTGCAACGTGTGAAATGTACTTGCAGGGAAAATTGCCTCGTGTGACATGGCCTTTATTTACGTGTGAACAAGGCTTATGGCGACTACAGACAAATGATTTCAAGCAGATGTGATGCGCAAGGCGAGACGAACCTGGTTGAGATCGTGCTGCAAGGTGATGGTCTGCTGCTGCTTCTCCTGAAGTTGCTCTTGGTTTTGTTTGCGATTGTCAGTTGACGCTGATAGGGCGGTCTGCAAACTGAGCAACAATTCGACATCAAGGAATTAATATTTACTTACATTTATACAAAATCTGTTACCCACTCGTGACCTGACGTTCTCTCAACTATTCAAAAATGAACACGCAACACCACAAGAATTGATGGTTCAATCAGCTTTTACGCGAGCCAAGGTGTCGATTGCCACGTTCTCTATATGCTTTGACATATGTATAGTGTGAGACTAAAAACTGTTTGCTCTCAGGAACAAAATGGCTTGTCTATGTCTGTGTAAACTGTGTAAAAGCCATGCCCCTGAAGTTCATCGACTAACCTCTGCACTTGTTCAATCTTGGAAGACTTTTCTACTTCCAACTCCTTCGTCTTCAACTGCAAACTAAAGAACTAATCACCATTAGCGACTTACAGTAAACAATTTCAAAGATCCTAAAACAAAATACAGTTTGTTTGCCTCCAACAGAAGTCGAACCTAATGATATAAATACTGATTTTGACATTGCGCCTATAAAAAATGCACTCTTGTCTTACGGTATTCTCGTACAGTTGATACAATGTTAGGTTTTGAAGTTTAAATTTTAGAAATTCTGAAACATGCACGAATATTTTTTTAACTGAATCGACACCAATCTATGACCTTTTTCAACAACTTATGTTCACAGATGTCGAAGGCAGAAACCTAAGCCTGAGTATGCAAGGGCAACATTTCACCTGCTGATCTCTGTGAGTGCGGTATTGTACTTCTCCTGCCATTCTTTCTGTTCTTCTTCTTTCTCTTCTCGTATCGTTGAGATTTGTTGCTGTAGAGTTGAGACTTTGTTCTGCAGTGCCAGCACTTCATTTCCAGATGGTCTGAAAGGTCAAAGACGATATCATAATTTATCCTAGGTCCAGTTGTTTAAAGCTAAACTACGCTAATCCTTGATTAGATCTAACTTTTGTTGTACTCAACAATAGAAGACAGGTGCGTCGTAGTATCACGACATGTCCATCCGTGACTAGTACGTTTTGTCACTTACGGGAGTTAGCACATGATTAGCACGTGACTAGTACGTGATTAGTACGTTTTGAACACGTACGGGACTAGTACATGATTAGCACGTGATAGTACGTGACTACAGTAGAACCCCGCTATCTCGAACTCGGTTATCTCGAACTCCCGCTATCTCGAACAGAATCTGATTTCCCTTGGAAATTAACTTGGTAGAAATTTCCCTTGGTAGAACCCCGCTATCTCGATCCCCCAATATCTCGAACTAGTTCTCGCTTCCCTTGAGAGTTCGAGATACCGGGGTTCTACTGTAGTACGTTTCGTCACATAGCGAAAGCTGAACCAGAATAAAACTCGACAGCTTTCAGTGCGACTCTACGTATAATCGACTCGCTCGAACGAATTTGAATTGGCGAGCCTTCACACCAAGAAAACCTCGTGATTCGACAAGCGCCGCACCGCTAACACTTTCGACCGCTGCGTGTGGTATACACACAGTTTTACCATTTTGCATCAGTGCTGATTACGTGCAGTTTTATGAATACATGTAATCGACAAAATTATTTCAGACTAAAGTGCTTAACACCCTTTGGGGTGGCACATATTCAGTAATATTCATTTATCTTACACTGTACCTCTGTGATAATTGTGTTTCCAGATTTTCAGTCAACCTTGCTTTGTCTTCTAGTTGTCCCTGGTGATGAAAGACAGAGTCAAGTGGACAGGTTTGACTCAAGCTGGAAAATTCCAACTCCTGAATTTTGTCACATGAAACCTAAAACATGTGTGACCACTCACCAAAAGCTCTTGTTGAATATATTCTAACAGCAGTTGAATTCACTGTAATAGCTGTTTCACATGACAAGCAGAATTGTTCTTTTTTGTTGCATTTTTAGGTTGTCTTGGGTTTAATCACACATCATTTTTATTTTATGATCATTTAAGTTTCGGTTTCATTCTTCCAAAAACAATGAATACCACTAGCAAGAAGCTAACTCTATATTCGATGACTGTTCACTCAAACTGAACTACTTGGAGCATGTAAATACAAACCCTCAATCTGAGAACTTCCTCTTCAAAGGAGTTTCGCCTGTTTTCTTCTTCCTCAAGCCTTGCCTTCAGTCCTGCATTCTCTGCAGCCTAAAAATAAAACAATTTTCATCATAATTTCAGGTGGCACTGTTCTGCCTGGTTCTGAAAACCCTTACCCTATTTCAGAGCAAAAAGAAGAACATTTTATGCCCTTTTTTAGATCAAAACACAGGAATACCCCCTTCCCCCCAGCATAGAAGGTTGGCATGTATATATGTAGACACTGCACTCACCAGCTCAGAGCCTCGCTGTGTCAGGCTTAACTGCTCTCCCTTGCCTTCAGTCTTATCTTCAAGAGCCCGGGCTAGCTCCACTTTTAGCTGTGCAAATTCTGCCATAGCTGTGATTTGGGAGGTAATGTGGGGATGGAGAGAAAATGAACTTAGATTTAAAGTTCTAGATACAAAACCTCAAACAACAATTTACACCCAAATACATAACTTTTCTGTAGTGCATGGTTTTATTTTCAATAAATACTAGCATACATGATACTACATACATTTCACATTGTTCTCCTTTTCTGCCATGAGCTTTTTCTGATACTCCTTCTCCATGTTTTGTTTCTCCTAAATTAGAAACAGAAGAAATAGATTGTTCTCTTTCTGGCTAGCTCTATAAAACCTGCAATTAAACCAGAAAGTCCATAGAACACCACTGGTTTGTCAACACTCAAGCCTAATATTATTGTAACTACAGCAAATTATTAATCACACAAGTGTGTAACTTCTTCTCTAAACCCTCTGGCAGTCCAGTGTATACAATCATCCAAGTGGATCCACCTAATGTAAGTATTGCACTGTACTGATCATGAACAGCCAAATATATAAAATGAGTTAGAGGTAAATGAGAATTTATGGCATTTTCTCTGGAATGCAGTACATGTTATGATTCAAATAGTCAGATCATATTATAATCGTATGAACAGGGCAAAAGGTTAGTTTGCTAGATACCTTCTCTAGGACTTGGCATTTCTCCGAGAGTTCACCTCTCTCTCTTGTGACTTTTTCAACTTCTTCCTTTAGAGCAGCAGTATACCATTTCTCTTCCTGGAAGAAGGAAAATTTCGCATCTATATATTGTTATATACACTCTTGTATCTGCCCTTGTTATGATGTCTCAGGGTTTGAAATAATAAGTAACTTCTGTGCTCAGTTTAGCCGGAGAAAACAAAAGTCATGTTTCATTGTGTTGAATAGTAATATCATCCAGCGCTAAATTACATCATTTTTCTCAAAGCCATAATGTTGCCCAAGGGACAACCATTGCAATTTGCTATTCAAGGTTGTTCCAGGAAATTTTTGTAAACTGTAAATTTCAAACCCTGTGTCTATAGCTACTTGCTACATGTAGGTAACTGCAGATTTTGTTTGCTTTGATTTGCACCTCTATTCTATAGTACCTTGAGAGTAGCATTAAGGTCGTTGAGCTCCTGCTGAAGGTACATGGTTTCTTGAGCTTTCATTTCAAGGTCTTTCAACTGACTAGACAGCAGGGATACCTCAGATTCCTTGCGGACTGGCAGAGGTTCTTCATCAAATGAGACAAAAGAACCATCACGCCACATCTTTGTGGTGGACTGAGGCACATCCTCAGCAGCTGTCTCAGCTGGAAGTGGAGCTTTAGAGGCCTGTTCAAAATGGCACATGACAAATCCACTATGGATTAATAAGTGATATATTAATAATAATTTTGCAATTTTGAATAGCTAGCAAACAACAGAGCTGAATGAATGACACAAACAGTAGAATTTTTTTCATTAATCATTCTCCATAAATCTACATGAAACATGTCTCTTGTCAGGAAACCATACACCTCTTTTGACTACTATGCAGCAAATGTTTAAAAATTGGGTTACATCAGAGCAAAAATGTCCTAAGCATGCAAAGCATTGTAATCAAGGGAGATACTATTCCCTTAAAATGACATTCTGTGATGTGACCTTGTGACAGTGTAGTGGCCATTAATGATATGGCTCTATACAGCTGCGATGTACCTACCATACTAGCTTCAATATCAGCTTCATGAGTTTCTTCAAAATGGGCCTTCAGGTCATCTGAACCTGTAAAGCGTTTCATACACACAGGGCACATGAAGTCCTGCAATAGATGGCATTTGAACACATCATAAAGAGCTAAATTAACTAAGACATTTCAGCTACAATGCTACAAAAAATGAAGGATCAACAAGTTTGTGCATATCAATACAGTTAATACATAAACAATGAGTCACTGACAGGAGGTAATAAATTATCAATGTGCTTCTAGATTTTTTGGATAATTATTTGTGCTTTTTACCAATAATCTGTTTGAAAACTTATAAATAAACATGCTTAGCTTGCGGACACATGATAATAATCTGTATATTATAATGTGCTTGTCTCTCTGTGTGTAACACTCTTTCCAAGGCCCCTTCATAAAAAATCCAACAAGGCGGAGTGAAAGAAAACATAAATATTGGCCTTGTATGCCGACCAGGTACCGTTGTTTTGGAGATCGCAAATGAGTTTAGAGAGTGAATTTGAGCTGCAAGGTTACTGGATGTGGCAGTGATGCATGCTCAAAAAAAACATGAGAATTTGACATTGGTCGATTCGTCGAGTTGGGTACAGTTGAGTTGAGAAGTTTGTGCTTTGCACTGGCTGATACAGGATTCCATGAAGAGGAGTTTGAGCAGGGTTTCGTAGATTCAATGAAAGGTGGTTTTGAGTGAACGTAACATTCAGATATGTATTTTTCATACTAATGAGTGAGCCAAAAGGAGGTTCGATTGAACCCCCCCGAACCTCTTTTTAATCTACATAATATTATGTAGCCCACCTCAAGTGCCTGTTGGTCATCTGTACTTTCTTCAGAGTGCGCAAACACATAATGAACTTGTAGCTCATCTGGTGTACCAAATGAAACCATACATCCTGGGCAAATAAACCCCTGTAAACAGCACAAAAAATATACAAATAAAAAATCGAAGGAGAAAAAAACTGGAAGATAGAAATAAGAAAAAATGATGGTTTCCAACCAATTCCTGAAGGTTTAATGATAAATGAATGCACCTGTGGCAATTTGTTGGAGTCACAATTCTTGGGGTGCAATCAATCCTTGGCCAAGATTCAGAAATTACAAAAGTGTGTACAGTTCACAACACTTCGGGCTAACTGATCAATGCTACAGCTCTGTTCAACTTGATTTCTCCTTTTCGACCTGCTCCTGCTGTGTAGCCTAATCAGTCCACCAGCTCCCCCCCCCCCCCCCCCCCCCCCCCTTCTGTGGACCATTTGTTGAGCACTAAGTTGCAAGCAGTTAATTAGCTAAATAAGGGTCAAAAGAAGCTCTGATGCTCCATTGGTTGGTTACCCTTTCAAAGTTACACTAAAAGATAAAACACTCTCAATTTAATAAAATCTCTGCTACCTTTGGACATGAGGTACAGTACTATTAAAATATACCTACTACTTTAATTGATATTTAATATATATTACCGGTACGTAAAGTACCGTTTCAGTTCCAGTACTCACCGATGTCTCACCAGCATTTACAGTGTTTGTGGGACTTGCTGTTTGACTGTTTGACTGAAACATTTTTCAGAACAACAGTTATATAACTTCAGACATGGAATATTATAAACCACAAATCTGATATAAATTATAAACGACTCAGTTCACGTGCACTGCTCATGCAAAACTCACGTACCTGGTCGCTCTCCTTCCGTTTATCTCGCCATCTTTTGAACATTTTGAGTTCGCCTAACTGAAGCACAAGTTCTCAGCAGCTCTTCCGTTCGTAAATTTCCGGTCTACCTGTTCATTTCAAAGTCACGGATTAATTCAAGCACGCAAGCCGCCATTTTGTTTGTTCCAAGTCACGTGAACAATGAGCCAGTCATACATTTTACTCAGCGGTTTCTTCTACGGGACTTTGGCCGCGAGGAACTGAGAGCCATTCCATTGTGCGGGGTGCACCGCCCCTGCGAGTTTCGTCATCCCGGCCCCATCGACCATATTTCCTCGACTTTGAAAGGAAATTTTACTTTATTCTTCATCGTATGCGTTATATCTCTTGTTGGATCCGTCAGATTGATTCTCCTGCATCACGGCAATGAACCTTTTTTTGCCTTCAACGGTAGTTTAAAGGCCGCTTTGACTGAAATTCGACAGCCACTCTTGACGGCATTTCGCACCGTTGTCCACGTACGGGTCTTTCAACATTCGGGGTTTTCGAGAGCAGGCGAGAACGAAGGTCCCGGACGTTGGCTTACTCGAAGTATTTGTTTTGAATAAGAATTCACCGGAAGTGAAAGTAAACTGTGGAGGGATGGAAGTTGAGGAACCTGATGAACACGTAGCTAATATTCCGGTGGTGTTGGAAGACGTACCTTGCACTGTTGACACGAAAGCAATCGAGGAAAATGGCGCTGTCAACAGCCATCTTGGTTTCAGTTCACAGCTTTCATCTGAGCAAGTGTCACCGTTGGTTCGAATAGGTCAGTACTCCTTTAGGCTAAAGTAGAGAATACCCGGCCACTGCTTTCCATCTCCTTTAAATACTTTTTAGATCTTTTTGTTAGCTAGATGGATCCGGTCGATTGTGAGATTTTTTTATGTTTTCTGCATATTTTTACGTCCATTTTTTTTCATAATAATAAAATACCCAACATTAATTGATAAAAGCTAAAATTTTACTGACGGAAAAGTCGCCATATGCACGAAAAAAAAAAAAAAAAGATTAATTGAAAAGTTCGATGATTTTAATTACATGAATTAATTTTGAAAGACGGATGTAAATATAATATGGCATATCTTATGCTTAGATTCAATTGCTCAGACTAATATTCATCTAAATTTTTTTAACACTTTGTTCAGAGGAGGCATAAGAGTAATATTACTGTAGGCCCAGATCAAGCTTCAAATTTCTTCTTATGTACATGTACTGTGTGATTTAATTATGCATAAATTATGTCACCCCTAAGTCAACACTTTTGACTTAAAGGGACAGTGTTGTGAGATGTGCATGTGCACTTGTTTGTATGAATCTTGAAAACATTCGTCCAATACTTTTTAAGTTTGAAATCCAAGGTGGCATCCACAATGGCTAAGCTGTGCCACTTGATCATTAGCTGCTGTTGTGAAAACAAGGTTGTGAACTTGGATGTCACACGGATATGTATTTATAGACTTGATCAGGGTGTTGGAACTTTATTTTCAATTTTTTTGTTCATCTGTCTGACACACTTGTTCACATTCTCTGGATTTCATTGAAACTCTAAGTTAGTACAACATGGGAAATAAAGTATTTTATATTGTGAAGGTCTTGATTGCCACTAACTGTAACTTTCATTTTTTGTAGTAGACAGCTTAAAGCGAAAACATGACGAATGTGACAGTTCAACAAACAAACGTGTAGCCAAAGAAGACAGCTATGCAGATAACCTGGTGGATCTTTCTCCAGCTGTATCACTGGCAATGGCATCTGTTAGTCAGGTCAGCTCACTGCTTAATCCATTTCACAAGGCCACATGTGCACCCTGGCTTAGCGAGCCGAAGCATTGAATTTCGACTTTTTGCTTTTAAATATTAAATTGTCTTTGGCCTCAGGTGCAGTAGCTTTATAACTTCAGCCCTTCTCATTGCTAGAACGAAGAAACAACATTTGATGTATTCAGCCATAAATTTACAAATCTGGAGCACCATAAAATTACAAATTCCATGATAATTGCCAAAGCGAGGAGGAGGATGGTAGCAGCTGAAATCAATATTTGCTGTATGCTTTACACTTCAGACACCTTATGGTACTTGATCACTTGCTGGTTCAAATAATCATTTTGAGATCAATCTTAGGAAAAAAAAACTGATTTCTGTAAACTGTTTGTCTTCCAGGAATCAGCTTCACAAACCTATCCATCAACTGAGGACGATGCAGCACACATTGTCCCATGTGAGTTACCACAAGAGGACACAGCAGGTGATTTGAATTTGTCTGCTGCTGTTGTGGCAATTGCTGCAGGTGGACGGATGAACCAGACGCCAATCATCCCTGCCACAGGTGTTGATGTACCCGCAATGGAAGGAGAAAATGATCAAGTCAACCAGGCTTGGTTTACAACTAAAGAAGACAAAGATTCCCTGCATGGAAAAGGTGTGTGGCAAAGAGAGGAGAAAACTACCTTCAAAATAATTTATTTCCAACTTCATTTAACTTTTGGAACCTTCAAAATAACATTAAAAGGTAAAGATACCTGAAGGATAGATTGAAAGGCAGCACAACAGTAAAAACTAACGTTCATCAGTGATTATGATTTACTTAAACACGATAAAAATATTGTAATGTTGGAAGCAAGTTACAGTATGAAAAATTATTTTTATGTAGACTCTACTATGTGGCAGATCAGTGTACAGTACATCCAATTTTATTTACATCTCTTGTCCCCAAGGTGTGAAATGGAGACAAGGAATGTGGTCCAAAGAAGAAAATGAGCTCTTGAAGAGCAACATTCTTGATTATTGCAAGGTACAGGTTTTAAAATTTCCATTTTACTAAGCAATGAAGGGGTCCATAGAAGAATGGCCTAGAAATGGTTTGACTTTACTCTATTCAGAATCTCTTCTCTTTGTATTCCAGGATAATAATATTAGTGATCCCAATGTTGTCATATTTGAGATGTCCAAAGATGATCGCAAGTATTTCTACAGAACAATAGGTAAGTTTTAATATCATGTGAAGTATTAATTGATGGTTTGTACGTTGTATGCCCAGATTGTATCTACTGTAAGTGCTAACAGATCTGAAAATGTTTGTGCCTGCTTATTAATTTTACCCCTCAAAAGAAAAATTCTGCAAAGAAATTTGAATTGAAAGTCCAATATAATATTTCATTATTACAGCAAAAGGCATCAGAAGACCATTGTTTGCAATTTATCGTCGGGTGCTACGGATGTACGACAGGAGAAATTATGTAGGGAAGTATTCATCAGATGAGGTGACCCAACTGCGGAATTTAAAGGAGAAACATGGAAATGACTGGGCCACAATTGGAGCAAATATGGGTCGCAGTGCATCATCTGTCAAAGATCGCTTCAGGCTTTTAAAAGAAAACTGTCAGTCAGGTAAGGTATTCAATCATGTGTGGTATGTAGTTTTGCTTATTACTAGCTAAGGGTTTTTATGGACAGAGATTTTTTTTTTCAAGATCAGGAAATGATCCGGCCCCACTATCTGTGTACTGAAATTGAAAAGAAATTCAACAGGAAGTGGAAGTTGTGGAAAGTCCCATTATAATAAGTATAATGATACATTGCTGTACACTGAACTCTCTCAAAGACAGACACCCTTGAGACCTGGCTTAAGTGTCCATCTTGTGGAGGTGTTTGGCTTATAGGGAGTTTAGAGACAGGTAAATAAGTTAAATTCTGTCGGCTGGGATCAACAAACCCTGTCCCGCACACTGTACATGTGGCCTGCAATCTAGTCCATGATTTCCTTAAACATCTGGCAGGCAAGTGGACACCAGAGGAAGAGCTGCGGCTGTCCTCTTCAGTGCACGAACTTAGCAACACTAAACCTGGGGAGAGCGTAACCAAGGGGATTTCTTGGGCAATTGTGGCGGAGAGAGTTGGAACCCGATCTGAGAAGCAGTGCCGGTCTAAGTGGTATGTGTCAACTAAAAAGTACTTCCTTATTGATTATCTTCATATTTAAGACTTACTGTACTGCATAAGTGGACAAAAATACCATGTATACCCTTCAGGTTGAACTATTTAAATTGGAAAGAGAGTGGAGGCCAGGAATGGACAAAGCAGGACGAGGTGCAGCTGATCACAAGGTCAGTGATACTCAGGTGTTTGTGGGCAGTTATGCTGTGGACCGCAAAAACGATGCGTGTGTATACTCTGTCATTAGTGTTGTGTAGTCCATATGATGATGATAATGATGATGATGATGATAATAATAATAATAATAATAATAATAATAATAATAATAATAATAATAATAATAATAATAATAATAATAATATAATAATAGTAATAATAGTAGTAATAATAATAATAATAATAATAATAATAATAATAATAATAATAATAATAATAATATAATAATAGTAATTTTACTGTTCCTCTTTGCTGTCTGCTTATTGTCACTCATTGTTTCTAACAGCTGTCTCTATTCATGCCACAGAATTAATGAGATGGATCTGAGCGATGAGAATGAAATAAACTGGCAAGCTCTGTGTAACAACTGGCACAGGTATGGAGAATATCCATCTGAAAGTTAGCCCTTCTCACTGCATACGCCATACAAGAAGGTCAATCTTGCTAAATAATGTAATCTTTGCTTTTAGTGTTCGATCCCCGCAGTGGTTGAGAAGCAAGTGGTGGGCACTGAAGAAGCATGTTCCAAGTTCTATTACAAACTTCACTGGTATGTTAGCCATGTCGCATGGTTTTAGTATTAGATGATGATAGTTGTTCACAGTGTTCAAGATATCATAAATGATCCAATTCCAAGCAAATCGGTTTTTGATGTACAGTAGACTTTATGAGTGAGAAGCATTACAGGGCAACTGAAAAGTATGTTACTTTTTTTACATTTTTGGTGCCCAGTGTCTCCAAATAATAATTATTGCGATGCTTAAGGACTTTCTTTTGACATTTTAATATGGTTATTCATTCATTTTGTGTCTGAGCACTGTCGTACAAACCACCATATGTCCGCTGTATATCTGTTTTCCTTTGAAGACATGGTGAACTTCCTTCATACCACCTACACGGAAACCTTGCACGCTAAGATAGAGCGGCAAGAGGCCCGGTTTAAAGGCTCTCCCATACCTCGCTATTCTGTTGTCTGCAGTGCTCGACCGGTTCACCTCACCTCTTCAAGTATTGCTCATACAATTACAGGTAACAAAGAAACACGTTCATACTATACCTGTTGTAATGCGCTTCTGTGGGTCCGTAGAATGTCTGTAGTGTACAGTACTGTACGTGTATTTCTAGACGATGGAAGGTCTATTTGCCTGACGGGAAGCTAGCGGACACAGCTTCAGTCGCGCTCTGGCATTAGCTTTACAGCTAGAAACGTAACAGGCTTCAACAAATCAAGTCTACAATAATATTTGTATTTCACTTTTTTGTATTACAGTGAGTAGCGACGGAACAGTGACGCGAGAAGACGATAACTCGCTGAGATCACAAAACAGATACGAAATGATACAAGTCAGCTCCCTACCGTCACACGAACTGTACGTCACGTCAGCGAGTCAAACCGTCCAACCTTCGTACATCATACAACCAGTACAGCCGTCCACGGGACAGACATACATCATACAACCACCTACTGGACACCTCGTCACCCACAATGCACAGCTGGCCACACGGCCTAGTGGACTGGACACGGCTGTGCATGGCAGTCAGGTATGAAAATCTCAATCCAACAAGGCTGATACTCTACATTTATGTTTTCTAGAATCTAGTAAAGTTCCGGCCAAGGCTGCGTTCGAGTGTTGCTTGTTCCGAGGAAACCTTAAGGCTGGCATTTCGAAGAGCTCCTGATATCTCTCTGTCCAAGCCAGCTCCAAAGCAAAGAAGGTTACCGATCAACATCGATATTCCTGTTCCAGAATAGACTCAATCGAACGCGTCCCAAGCTTCTATCAGAACGAGATCACGTGTTCTCCAACTATCAATTCCAACTTCTGTGACTGCAATCTTTAGGCGCGGCCTTCGCAAGGTTACATCATTTGTAACTAAAACAAAACACCGATAAACTTTATTAATTGCGGTTGCTGTTTTTTGTTTCAGATGTCATCTCGCGGGGTCGTGATGGCGGCAGCTGTCCTCCAAGCCAACCACGCTGTACAGACAATCCCTGAAGTGAGCCCGGAATTCACGCAGGCAATTGTGCAGACAGACATCTCTGGGCCCATCACACCCTCGGATCTCAACACAGCGGCCTTAACCCAGACGGAAATACCGAGCTCCGTCACAGGAGCAGAGCTGCAGGTCACCGAAGAAAACGGCGAGGAAGATCTGTCTCCTGAAGATGCTCTAGCAACGGTTCAAACAGCTGACGCAGAGGTGCAAGCGCACACGGACATCTCTGACTCCATCTCTCCATCGGAAGTGGATGTCTCGCAAACTGAAGTCAGGCATGAAGATATTTCCAAGGCGATTTCAGAGTCCAACTCGCGTTCCTCGCACGTAACAGAGCAAGCTGTTTCTCATGTGGGCACGAAGGACGCCACCGTGGTGGAGAATCAGGAAGAACGCGGCCATATAGGTGTGCACTACACACAAGGTATTATATATCCGCTTTTACTGGTGCGTTTTATTTGTTTTTTCTTTGTCGCTGACCTGGTCGTAGTTGTAGTCGGGTGTTTCTCTTCTCTGTTGCGCTGTTTGGATACATTGTTCATATTTGCTGTATGGTTTGACTATTCCATATGTTAGTATGACACTTCAATCAACTGGTGCTCACCAAAAGCTTTAACACCTGCGAGTTTTAGTGTGAACGGGCCTTAAATCGAGCGCGCCAAGCAGAAGCGCAAGGCGAAGAAAATATTTTGGACCTTGTGTTCAGTTGCGTCCTGTGCTTGTGTCGAGGCTGTTTTCATTGTGAAATAGTAACTCTTGTGCTAGCGTCGCTCGTGAAAAGCATACTCGTTTCTTCTCCTGTCATCTCGTTCGCTCTAACGAAGGGCTAACGCTCGAAACATCAGCTACTGTTACTCTTACGGCGTTCCAGTACCTCAATCAACTTTCAGTTGATACACCAGCGTTTTTATCACCACGCCGACGCAGTTAATCGAGTTCTCCTAAGAGCTGGTATCACACTCTTCTCCTGTCAGTCGTAAACTGCTGTTTTCTTATCGTTTCTCATCACAGGAGGTCCAGCTGCCATTGCACAGTCTTTAGATGGTTCACAGCTGCCCGAGAGTATAGTGGTGCAGCATCACGACAAAGAAATTATCCAGACCGACCTTCCACCCTCGCCTTCTTCTAATCAAGCATCTACTGCTATTCACACAGTCGTAACTTCTCTGCCGCCACAGCATTTCTCTCCAGTGGGGTGCTCCACAGAAATGCCTCGTTCAACCCTCGAACATTCTAGCAATGTTAACGTAAACGATCTTTCATCAAGAGAGGTCATCATGCCCCAAGCTGTGCTCCCGGAGCAGATTCTTCAACCTCACATCGACGACACGCCTTCACAACTTTCTTCGACACCATTGTCTACTGAGCTAGTGGTGTCGGAATCATCCACTGTAGTCACAGTTGCGATGCCTGCCGTGCCAGCGTCAAGTGGAATGGATCATTCACTGGTCCATGGATCGCTTAGCTGTGTTGTGGAAAGTAACGGGACCATCTTACACTTGAGCGAAGATATAGTGTCGAGTAGGGCATCAACTGTCCATTCAACGTAAAATTACCACTCGACTTACAATCTTTGTACGTAGTCAGGACCCTCTCACCCAATTCAATGTTTTTGTCTATATCTAGAAATGAGATAAAAATCCTGGGCTGAATTTGGTTCCCAGCGCGAAAAAACACAATATTAATATATGACAGAATAGGAAAGTGGCACTTTTAGGCCGGAAATAGATTGCTACTTTATCTTTCAAGGACCCTGAAAAATTACGGATCAAAGATTTGGGCGCGCAAAGGACTGTGGTTAAGAAGGCCTCTTTTGATTGGCCTGTGGATACGCCGCCTCACGACACCAGTTCACAAGCTAAAAGGGCTGTGATTGGGCAAATGTCACGAGCTGCTGTCCGATGCTCAGACAGTTTGAAGTCATCCGCACAAATAATGTTCAGAAAGCACATGGAAAACCGTTTGAAAATCAGTGCGATATACGATTCCATACGAACAGCCAACGGATTTCAAAGGAAGCAGTAAGAAAAAAACTGTAGTATTCGGCTTCCAGCTAAAGAACTATGCCCGATGTCCCCAAAAAGAAAACGGGATTTTTTTTGGGGGGTTAACTTTAAAATTAAATACAATACTAAGCTAAGTTAAATAAACTCAAACTTTAAGTCGTGTTGGGCTTTGCGTTTCATTGTAAGTACACCGTCACTGTATCGAATTGCCTCAGGACAAAAACACAAGGGCGAAAAATATCAATACAGAATTCATTTGAAGTACTCTGTCCCTGGCAGCCTACAAGTTATTAAAGCTCAAAGAGATTAATTTAAGTTCTTTAGCCAGCCTTATGTCATGATCTACTGTTACTGAGCTTTCAGAAAATATATACTTAGGGTATCCTGCCAAGAGTTGCGCGCTACGTTCTCGCAAACGGAACAGGGTTTCTTTTTACCAGGGATGATACCTTAATGACGTTTCAAGAATACAGCAGACAGGTACTCTTGTGGTGTGACTTTATCTTAACAACTTGTGGTTGTATGCTTACAGCATGAATGTAGTGTTGTCCTGTCTGTTTTTGCCTTATATGGTCTATATCGGTCAAGGGGTTTTATTTAGGTCGATAGACACTGTCCATGTGCATCTTTATGCGGTCTTTATTCCTTCTAACCCGGTATATACAGGAATAACAGAACACAGAAATCGGTGAATGATATTACCATAAGAACAGAGGAGAGCATGATCACTATGCAGTCTCTTTGCTGACGCTCTCACGTGTGTCAGTAAATCTTAAATAACAAACCAAAAGGAACGATTCAACTCAACTAAAACCAGAACTATGCGAAATTTCCATATAGCGGAATAAGCATTTTCTTTTTTCAAAGTAAACGTTCTTAAAATACTTCTCTATAACTTCGTTGCTTCTCCTCTCCTTGGAACTATTTTACAAGCTATTGTAGCTGTTGCTGTCCACTTTAACGCCAAAACAGTCAACTCTCAGGCCGAAGCAGTTAGTTGACGTCAGCGTGCCTTCCTCTTTCCACTGTCTCTCCCCGCTTTGCAAGATGGCAATGAAAGGAACTTCCAGTCTGCCCTGGGTCACTGACGCGCCAAACGTCAACGAGGTTTTCGAGGGAATATCTCCAGGAAAAGGAAGGATCCACTTTTGCTTTTCGGTGTTCTCTTCTCTGTTTTCTTTCCCCAGCAAAAAGGTGCCGCTTTCATCAAAGCCTACGTCCCCTGACATCGTTACAAATGGGACCTGTCAGCAAGCAAAAAGAGCAGACAACTGACCAGTCAAACGGCTGTATTCGTACCTCAGGACATACTGATATGTCGTTTTGTTTCAGTCCTGTCGCACAGTCCTGTCAACCTGTCGCGGGGACATGTCGTGCGGTTCGTCACGCTTTGGAGCAACCTTCGTGATTGTTAAGCTCGCGTTCAGCACGAAGTGCTGAAAATAATAATAATAATAATAATAATTTGCCTTTATTGTTTTATGATTTTTACATATTTGAAATTAATAGCCAAAGCCAGAGGCTTATATTGCATAGGCATATTGACTGACAAATCAAATAACATTAACAGAGAAATAAAAAAAAAAATACATACATATAAAAAAAAAAAAAAAAAAAAGAGATGTGCTATGCACATTCATAAATTATTGGTCTAATACACAAGCATATATTATACAGTACATTATTACATGCATATAATTATCAAAGGCATATCTACATGCATACATATAGTTAGTATAGTTGTAGGGTGAACTAGTAAGTGAGGTGTAGGAAATAAAGCGAAGCTTCATTCGATTAGTCCAACTGGAATGTGTCCCGTGTCCCGGTGCTGTCAACAATGGATTCCAAATATGGAAGTCGTTCTGTTCCCAATTTGGGCAGTATCGATATTACCGACAACGCAACAAAATCGAGAACGCGATCTTCGAAGTAGTTTTTGTGGTGGCATTTTTAAGCGTCCCACCTTATTGCACTTAAGACTGCGTCAGTCAGTCCGTCATGCTGTGTCAACAATTGTCTTTGAAATTTGAGCATCAGCGAATACCCACGAAGAAACGAAGGATGGGAAGACGTTTTCTGGAGTTATTTTGATTTGTTATCATTGTATTCCTTAGTTGTCAGTAGATCTGTTGCACTTCAGAACCATTATCACACAGCCGGTTTTGGTAAATTCTCGGTTGTTTGACAAGCGTAAGTCAAAGTTGAAATACCCGTGACCACTGACAGCCCTGAGCGACTTCAGCTTGTCGAAATATTTCTATCGTTTGATTGTAGTTTCTTTGCTTCGCATAGTTTTCGCCAGGAATGAAAAATGCCGTAGAGAACTGGAAGAAGAAGAAGAATTCGAAAATGAATTTGACCAAAACCGCAAGTAATGGCAACAAGTTATCAGATTTCACTTAAACTTATTCGACTTGAAACTCAGCCAAAAGAAGAAAGGCGTGTTTTCTTTAAGCACGTATTTAGTTTGAATGCAGCCCAGGATGGAGTATCATGGCCTCTGATGAATATGTAGATGTTAAAAATATGTTCACGACAGATAGCCATCTTTTGATGGAAAAATAAGCAAGAATATGCCAATATGTGGAAATGTTAACGGGAATATCAAAGTAAGGCAGTGTACTAAATTGTACCAGCCAGAGCTGCAACTTATCAAATAAAACAAACTCATTACCTCACAAGTGACTGTGTAATCGGCGCCAACACGGACCAAGGAGTTGGGACTCCACTCAAACACTCGGGTTTTCTTCGTCTCCTTGGGATGTTTAGTGTCCATGGTTAAATCGATGTCGCTTTTGTTGACGTAGGTCGCCTGCAGCAGCATCCACGGCTTTTCTTTCACGACCTTTTTGTCCATATCGAATTCTATATCGACCACATGAGTTGGCTCCGGCAATTTGTCATACTCGCAGATACTAAATCCGGTGGCCTCTGATTCGACACTTGTGTAGCCAAAGACACATTCTACGCCTTCTTCAACTGTTTTACAGCTGTTGTACATCCAGGACCTGTGGCCTTTGTCAGTTCCTTTGCCGCGGTTCTCGTAGCTTTTGAGGATCTCCAACGCGTAGCCACCTCCACGTGAGACCGGAAGGGAGACCAACTTGAATTGCGTGGCTTCTTTCTCAACCGAGGTGTAATTGAAACAAGTATTGCGAGCGTTATACACCCAGGCGGGATGCCCTTCCAGACTGCCCTTCTGCTGGTTCTTGAAGGACTTGTAGATCTCAAGGATGAACCGATTTGTAGATCCCTTCGCCATGAAAATCGTTTTTTCGTCCTCAATTGTGCTCCAGTGGCAAAAGCCTCCTGGTGCACTGCACATCCAAGTCGATTCGCCCAGAAGGGAACCACGAGCTCGACCGTTAAAACTGCTTATGATAGCCAAGTAGAACTTATCAGGAAACTTCATACTGAACGATACTTCAAGAAAAACAGCGCCGTGTGCAAGCTCGAAAATTGGTTTTCGGCGAAACGTGCAGGTATTCAGAGGTCGCCCCAGTCTCCCTCGGCTCCGCCTCGCCCACAGCCTCTCGCAGCCAGAGCTGAGCGAGGAACCTCTGGCACCCAGGGTAGCAGGTAAGGTATTTTGTGTATATAATTTATAGTGTATCATGTAACAGTATGTTAATTAACTTTGACTAATAACTAATGTGGTTATTTTACAATATTTATAGTATGGGATGCAATTTATTATGATTAATAAAGTGATGAATGATGATACAAAGGTACATCCCATATAGATGAAGAACCACTCCCAGCAGTGATCAATTTCTATTTTCTCCTTTAGTTTCTCAACAGAACAAGAAATTATTGAAATCTGTGCTAGTTTTCAATCAGGGACTGCAGCAGGCTATGATAATGTTTCTATGAGTGCTGTTAAAGAAACAATTAGCTTAATTAGCGCACACGTATATAATCAATCTGTCTCTCAGTACTGGTGTGGTTCCTGACCAACTGAAGATTGCGCGCGTTATTCCTTTATTTAAATCGGGTGTCCAGGCCCGTGGCCAGTGCGCTTGTGGCGTCATTAATACAATGAATAGAGACACCGGCGGGGTCCCGGGAGAGGAACTTTTGTCGTGCGTTGCAAAAGATATTATAGCCGAGTCAGTTTTTGCACATGACGGATCCAAGAGCTCCCTTTATTTTTCTTGCCCTCTTTTCTTCTAATTTCGGTCAAACAGATATTCACGAAAAAGTGTTTTATAATAATTGAGAGAAAACCATTATCGAAGGCCCCGTAGGAATATTCTTCGTTTGCAACAACCCAATTTTCATAGCTCCCGACTCATACAGGGTATGATGTTTCATACGGAATAATATTTTCAATGAGTGATTTGCTTTTGCCTTGAGTGATCTTTTTGCCGGGAGCATTTTGAACTTGCTTTCCGGCGATGCACGTGACAGTACTGGTGTGACACTTGCTATAGTAACCTGGCAACTTTGTTGAATGAATTTTCAAGCTGACATGTTTTGTGGAGGAACTGTGTTGTAATTTTGTAATGGGATTGACTGGGGAATACCCGACATCTTAAGTAGCTGCAAGACAGCGTAATAGCCTTATCTCGTGTTGGAATGCTTTTAGCACATGATGCCCGGTATCATTTTTGGCTATCTGTAGTGCCAGCATCCCATAAAACTGGTGACTGACACCTATCAACCGACTGCCCAATGGTGAAGTTGCTTCGTCATCTCCACTGGAGTTCTCGTCTTGACACTGCCGGGTTGTAACGAAAACAAAGACCCTGAAAACGAAGACCTATAACCCCGGAAAACGAAGACCCTAACAGCAACAACAAAAAGCTTTTCTCAGTGCCACTCTCTTTAATATTGCTTCTTTATGCCTATCTCTGCAGCAGATGTTGGAATGTTTGCGTATGTATCATGTACAAGTAGCTGTAATAACAGCTTTTTAGTCTTATTTCGTGTTTGTTAATCTTCCCAGCGTGTGCATCATGTTCAAGTAGTTGTAATTGAAAGCTTTTTAGACTTATCTCTGCAGCACATTAAAACATGATACTTCCCATGGTGAAGTTACTTCGTATGAAAAAGCCATCTCAGAAGTTACGCATCCTACATGTACAAGTCTGATCACTAATATGTTCAAGACTGCTATGCATTAAGCTTTAACGCAAAATTCTGGGTCGATACCAAATTAATCTCTATCGGAAGCTGCAGACGTTTGAATACCGTGACAACAAAGGCGTGCATCACGCTTGTGGAGCGAACATTAGGCTCGGATAGTCGGATATCAACCTTGAGCTTTTGAAGACTTCGAGGTATTCAGTGACAAATATTCTCGATGTAATCGCCTGCCGGTCTTCCCTGCTTTTGTTAAAGCGGCGTGAGTGAAAGCTAAGTAGCTGATGATTCGGGATTCCCCGTTCTATAATATTATGCTCGTGACATTTGACAGATCTTGTATCTTAATCTCGCGTGATATTTGCCTCAAACCTATTAGTAATTCAGTATCCTCAGGCAATAAACAAAGAACCTTTACTTCACGCAAAACGAAGTTAAACCCGACTGTTTGTATACGCCGCGCGTTACACAAAGCCCCAGAGTTTCCGACAAAGGGAGACGCTCTGCCTGCAGGGAAAAGTTCAAGTTTTATCAAGTTTCGACACGTCTTCTATTACTTATTCGATGTTCTTTCACACAAATATTGCTCAGAACACAGATACATTGGTTGAAGCGGTATCTATAATCGAGCATTTGCAAAAACACAACCCTTCGTACTTTACGGGGGTCCCGCTGGTAACACATCAAGCATTTGTGTACGGCTATTTTCAAATCTTCCGACGCTTAAAAACAATGCAAGACAAAATCGTTCTTAAACTATGGCTTCCGTGCATCCAGAAAGCCAACCGATGTTCAGTTCGGATGGGATACAGGCTAACTTTAACACAATTCAATTTCAGTCTCTTGCTTCAATCGCCGACATCTCAAGTCGCTCGCGAGGAAATGTCAATTGCATAACGTCATCGCAAATCACGTGATAATGCGAACCAATCACCGTGTGCAAATTCGTAACCCAGAAAAAAAAAAAAAAAAAAAAAAAAAAAAAAAAAAAAAAAAAACAAGCTCCATTTTAAAGCTTGTGTTAGCCACAAGCAACAACTTGTGGTTGTATGCTGACAGCATGAATGTAGTGTTGTCCTGTCTGTTTTTGCCTTATATGGTCTGTATCGGTCAAGGAGTTCTATTTAGGTCGATAGATACTGTCCATGTGTATCTTTATGCGGTGTTTCTTCCTTCTAACCCGGTATATACAGGAATAACAGAACACAGAAATCAGTGAATGATATTACCATAAGAACAGAGGAGAGCATGATCACTATGCAGTCTCTTTGCTGACGCTCTCACGTGTGTCAGTAAATCTTAAATAACAAACCAAAAGGAACGATTCAACTCAACTAAAACCAGAACTATGCGAAATTTCCATATAGCGGAATAAGCATCTTCTTTTTTCAAAGTAAACGTTCTTAAAATACTTCTCTATAACTTCGTTGCTTCTCCTCTCCTTGGAACTATTTTACAAGCTATTGTAGCTGTTGCTGTCCACTTTAACGCCAAAACAGTCAACTCTCAGGCCGAAGCAGTTAGTTGACGTCAGCGTGCCTTCCTCTTTCCACTGTCTCTCCCCGCTTTGCAAGATGGCAATGAAAGGAACTTCCAGTCTGCCCTGGGTCACTGACGCGCCAAACGTCAACGAGGTTTTCGAGGGAATAACTCCAGGAAAAGGAAGGATCCACTTTTGCTTTTCGGTGTTCTCTTCTCCGTTTTCTTTCCCCAGCAAAAAGGTGCCGCTTTCATCAAAGCCTACGTCCCCTGACATCGTTACAAATGGGACCTGTCAGCAAGCAAAAAGAGCAGACAACTGACCAGTCAAACGGCTGTATTCGTACCTCAGGACATACTGATATGTCGTTTTGTTTCAGTCCTGTCACACAACGCGACATGTCCCCGCAACCGTCGACACGTATTTGATTTTCTCGCAAGGATCCTGTCGCGGGGACATGTTGCGCGGTTCGTCACGCTTTGGAGCGACCTTCAAATTGTTTTTACGGAATTTAACTCGCAGCAAGAAGAATATACACAACCACAATGAGGAGCCGCAGCCGGGTTGAGCCGTAAGTACCCGTTGCTAACCAAGTTGTTTTAATCCCAATTAACTGCGGCGAACAAAGGTGTAAACAAAACAGCACGCAAGCGCCTCGATCCTTGAGGTGAGAATGTTTCCCGTGGGAAAACGCCAGCCTGCTGAGCTGCTTTGTGAAAGCCGGATATCAAGAATTCACTGAGCTTTGGGGCCGTTTTGCTGTATTTTTTGAGTCTCTTCAAAGTTTGTCATTTTTTCTTCGACAAATGGGCTGATACACTAAACTATTGCGCAAATTTAAAGTAACCGTCCGTCGCCGAGAATTAAAATTGACAACTTTTTATCCTGCCAAAATAAGCTGATACGCAAGATTGAAGCGTATATCAGTTTTGGAAAAAAGCCAATCACTACAAGAACGGTTTTACCTGATTTCGACGTCACTTCCGTGCAATATTCCCGCACAAAGATTCGTGTCGAAACATCCACTTCCTGGGAACATTGCAGCAACTAAGATTCTGTCTGGTCAGGTAGTAATTAATAGAAAGATTCCAAAAGGCTGAAATTTGGTCCAAAAAAGCCGAGATGTTTACTTCGCACAGGCGAGATCTTACTTGTTTTGTTTGAGTTACGATCGCAACGACAAGAAGACTGCTGAAACTGGACGGCTACAAGCTATTTTACCTGAATTTGACTTCACTTTCATACAATGTTCCTTCACAAAGATTCGTGCCGAAACACACACTTCCCCAGAACATTGCAGCACTAAGATTCTGCCGGGTCAGGTAATAACCGAAGTCGTAAAATATATATCCGAAATTATAGTATTTCGCAGTAATAGTAGCCGGTTGAAAGCCAAGGTGTTTTCTTTTTTTCGCACAAGGTTGCGGTTCAACTCAAAATCCCCAAACACCACTGAAAACACCAGTAGACTTCTCGACAAAAACTTTAATCAAACTATAAATACTTCGCCCTGTAATTGATCAAAGACCCAAACGACCATGTACGAGTTAATGCTCTTGTACTTTCTGTGTGAGTCTGCCCGGAGTTTTTGTCTTGTGTTCTCCTAACAAAGCTTAATTTAGGTTTGAACCATTCCATTTGCCGCAATGAGTAAAATACATTCCATAAAGCTGCCTGCAATGTCCAAACATCGATCATCGAGTTTTGAAAATTAAACTTAATCTTTTGCTATGACTATATAAACCTTTGGGCCTGCGCGAGTTTACAAGTAACCATGTTATGATCAGATAATACTGTACGCGGGCCGAGCGCTAGACCTTTGACAAGTCCCTGGGCTTCGTTCGCGAGGTGATCTCGCAGTAATATGGTTCGCTCAAAACCACCGATTGAACGGATCTGGCCGTCACACAAAAAAGAGCCACAATCACTTCAACATATTATTTTTAAAGCTATGAGCCATACTTCAAGAAACAAATCTAACTAGTATATCTACCCATCCTGAAATTTGTAGCTAAACAATTATAGAGCAAGATCCGGCCACAAAACCAAACATGTGGCCAGAACGTACACACGGGAAATCGGCCTGAATAAATCTCGCAGATTAACTGAAATAGCGATAGCTTACCCTCAACCGATTATACCACTATACAAGCAATTCGCTAGCCCTCTCAATCCTGCCTCTTGTCCTTCCCACGTATGTAATGCCCCGCGAATGTAATTTTATTCCTAAAACAGGAACTGGATGCTATCATGCTGATTTCATGACAGTTGAGAGTTACCTGATGTAGATGAGCCTGATTGAATCGACTATTATTGGAATAATATCGCGGGACATTTTTTACTGATAACTAGCCTTGAAACAGTCTTGTAAGATTTTGATAAGGGCTTCAGCATCTAATTTGAAATTCGGATTTAGAAAAATTGATTTTCGATTCGGCACATTGTCTGCCAGCAGCTGATTCAGTGAGAAAACGCGATAACGTGAAATAACAGCAAAGAGCTCGCTGACTTTAACAGGCTTTGATTGAACGGACATATTATAGCTTTTTGATTGCGGTACATAGAAACCATTCATTGAATGTTTCGGCGACTACCTGACCCGACAGAATCTTTGTTACTGTAACTTCTCAGGAAGTGCGTGTTTCGACGCGAATCTTTGTGAGGAAATATTGCACGGAAGTGAAGTCAAATCAATGACATTGTTTGTGACTGGCGGAAAACTAATAAGATTTTTTACTGTTTATCAAGCTCTTTCGTTAGATGCCGACTGATAATTTTCGCCACATAAGCGCGACTTCTGTTATAGAGTGAGAAAGGCACCTCAGAGCACGATTGCAGGCTAAAATTACAATTTCTAATTCAGGACAAAGTGATTATCAGCACACCGACTGTGCTAATGGTTTGGAGTTTACACCTCCGTCATTCATACCAAGCAGACCGCACTCCACGGGCGGTGGGGACAAATTGTCCCTACCGAAAGGCCGTTGTCAAGGCATGCGGCTCGTCATGCGGAGTGTAAATAAGGTGGCTGTAGCGTAGGCAGGATAGTTCAGTCATGAAGCGGCTTTATTCTTTGGCAGTGACGCTCAAAAGTTTCTCGGAACTTGTCAAGCATCATTCTCGGAACTGTCACGCAACCTTTTCGTCATATTTGGCTTCGAGTTTTCCTAAGCATTGGTGCAACAGATAAATAGAGACGACCAACAGATTGGCCTTCAGGAAGATTATAGTTTTCTTCAAAACCGAGGGTTCAGACAAGAATTTTCGGGAAACCGAGCACGCGTCTTCCCGGAAGCGCTTCCTAATTTGCATATAAATTAAACTGTTAAAAATATGTTCTAACGACAGATAGCCATCTTTTGATGGAAAAAATAAGCAAGAATATGCCAATATGTGGAAATGTTAACGGGAATAAGTAAGGTAGTGCACTAAATTGTGCCAGACAGAGCTGCAACTTATCAAATAAAACAAACTCATTACCTCACAAGTGATTGTGTAATTGGCGCCAACACGGACCAAGGAGTTGGGACTCCACTCAAACACTCGGGTTTTCTTCGTCTCCTTGGGATGTTTAGTGTCCATGGTTAAATCGATGTCGCTTTTGTTGACGTAGGTCGCCTGCAGCAGCATCCACGGCTTTTCTTTCACGACCTTTTTGTCCATATCGAATGCTATATCGACCACATGAGTTGGCTCCGGCAATTCGTCATACTCGCAGATACTAAACCCGGTGGCCTCTGATTCGACACTTGTGTAGCCAAAGACACATTCTACGCCTTCTTCAACTTTTTTACAGTCGTTGTACATCCAGGACCTGTGACCTTTGTCAGTTCCTTTGCCGCGGTTCTCGTAGCTTTTGAGGATCTCCAACGCGTAGCCACCTCCACGCGAGACCGGAACGGAGACCAACTTGAATTGCGTGGCTTCTTTCTCAACCGAGGTGTAACTGAAAAGAGTATTGCCAGCGTTATACACCCAGGCGGGATGCCCTTCCAGACTGCCCTTCTGCTGGTTCTTGAAGGACTTGTAGATCTCAAGGATGAACCGATTTGTAGATCCCTTCGCCATGAAAATCGTTTTTTCGTCCTCAATTGTGCTCCAGTGGCAAAAGCCTCCTGGTGTACTGCACATCCAAGTCGATTCGCCCAGAAGAGCACCACGAGCTCGACCGTTAAAACTGCTCATGATAGCCAAGTAGAACTTATCAGGAAACTTCATACTGAACGATACTTCAAGAAAAACAGCGCCGTGTGCAAGCTTGAAAATTGGTTTTCGGCGAAACGCGCGGGTAAGTACTCAGAGGTCGCCCCAGTCTGCCTCGGCTCCGCCTCGCCCACAGCCTCTCGCAGCCAGAGCTGAGGGAGGAACCTCTGGCACCCAGGGTAGCAGGTAAGGTATTTTGTGTATATAATTTATAGTGTATCATGTAACAGTATGTTAATTAGCCGGCAGGACGGCTGAAGCGCAACAGTTGGATGTTAACCCTTTCACTCCCAAGCTCAAAATACAGATTCTCCCAACCTTTCTAAAATGAAATATTGAGTGGTGTATTGAGAACTGATAGCTTAATCAACTAACTTAATCAAATATGTTCCTATGAAACAAGAAGCTCTAACTCCTTCTATTTGCCCCATTGCAGGACAAATATAAGGAAATTTTCAATTCATTTTCAAGGCCCTAAATTCTTTAATTCTCTTACTCATGAAATTCAAGATGCTCCTAGTGTTGCTTTTATTCACCGCCAAACTGAAAAAATTCCTTCTATCGTGAACATTTAAGATACCTTTCTTCCTTGTTTGCTGTTTTTGTTGTTGCATGCCTTTCTTTTTTGTTTTGTGTATTTTGTGTGTGTTTTGTGCCTCGCACATTTTTTGATATTATAACTCTAATTATTATGTTAATCAAATGTTCAGTCCTGCCTTTACATATTATTTAGAAACTTTAATAATAATATTGAGGGAGCCCATTAATTTAAAGCCCCGTGGTTTCTCTCGGGTTCCCTTGCCACTAGTAAATTTCATGTTCTGTAAAATTGTAAGGTGTTTGTGGCAAATCAATCAATCAATCAATCAATCAAACAATCAACCTCTTGTTTGGAACTGTATATAGCTGAGTGGGCACATATAACTTATAAGTTACTTAGCACATTGTCAAACTACTTTCCTTATGACTAATTTATGAAGTTTTGTCATGATGGATAATCCTTCTATCATTTACCCACCCCTCCCATTACCCATCAATTAATAGTACAGTATAGTATTAAGTAGTACAGTCATGCTATACATCTAGTAATCACTTCAAATGTACTCCTGGTACATTTAGACTGGTAAAATGCTAGCTGAACATGCAGCAGTTTGTCCAAGATCAATCCACTTGTGTTTACAAAATAATATGCTGGTAAACTAATGGAAACACAAGAAAATTTTACTCAGAGTTGAAAATCTCTGAAGAATCATTAAAGAAAAAGCACCTTTGACCTTGGTTATTGGATTGATAGCTGTCAGAAATAAATAATCATTGAATTCATTTAATTATTGCTTATCCCAGTCTATAAAAATAGCTTTACCTACAGTAAGATTTGGCTTATGTACTTGGGCTTTTGGGGGTTGGACAAAGTGTTTCTTTATGGTGGTAGTAAATATTTGCACACACACAGAGCAATATCATTGTGAGACAGTTGTAGTATATCAGTCGCCTAAACTTGGGATCAACATCTCCTTGTCGGTACCAGTATATCTGTGGAATTTAAAAAAAGGGAACCAGCTGTCTTCAATAGAACAAATAAAAATCACAGTTCTTCTGCAGGAAAACCTCAACCTCATATTTTACATACCAGAATAGTCAATTCCAAATATTTAAGGTTGTCCAGTCCAAATACATAAATACAGTAGAACTCCATTATTTTGAACTCGGTTATCTTGAACTCCCCGCTATCTCGACTACAATATGATTTCCCTCAAAAATGAACTTGGTAGAAATTTCCCTTGGCAGAACCCCGCTATATCGATCCCTTGCTATCTCGAACTATTTCTCGCTTCCCTTGAGAGTTCGAGATAGCAGGGTTCTACTGTATACAAATATATCTGCCATGTGACCACATAAAATTATTGTGTTTTGAACACTGGAAACTACTCCAAATGTGTTATATGTTACAAATGAATAAGTGAGCTAAATGAAGAGTTCACAGGATCTTACCAGCATAAGTTGTCCCAGGCAAATAAGAGCAATCACTAATGCAAGGAACACATTGGTTACAGAAGGAGGCCAGTCAGGATATACCAAGGAACTTATCAGAGTTACCTGCATACAGAAGACGGGAGTAAATAAATCGAACCCAATAACCACTTAACCAGTACAACCAGGTAAGCTTTTTTGTACATACCATTCTGGGGCTAAAAATAGTAAACCTTTGGTTTGAACACCTCAGGTAAACATTTGCTTCCTTTCTTACCTCTGAACAGAAAGAACCAGGAAAACTGCATCCCCACTCCCTTCCCCCCCTGACCTGCCACTCCCCCTACCCCCTACCAAAATCAACTTTGGTTATCTTTTCTTTTCCAAATCAATTCCATTTTCTTAAAAACCAGTAATACAATATTGAATTCATCACAAAGAGGCTAGATTTCAATACAAACCTGTATATTTATTGCTGTCTCATTACAATAACACTAACTGACCCTTATTACTATATATACTTACCAGAACTGAGATTGACGTCACCAGGCCAATTATATAATTGGTGTATCGATCCTATAGTAAAATATTTTCAATTCAGCACACACAAAACAAAGTCAAGACAGAGGACAAGAAGAAAGGAACTACAAGTTCCATTAATATTACCATCAGATGTAGCCTCCTGTGCAGATGTTCTTTGCCTGGACTGGTTTTTGAGCCCAAAGAACACCTGCACAGGACTGGCTACATCAGATGCAAATCCATTTGATTTTCTATCATGCAAGTTGTGTATGCAAGGTTTGTATTTCACACTACACATTTTGATGTAATATAAAATAAAGTATACAACTATAAATGTTGCCTCAAATGCATAATTTAACTAGAAATACGGTAATCGCAGATACCCCCTCACTCTGCCATTGATGGGACTTTTACTTTTGGTAACTCCCAACAAGAGTAGCCTTTTGTTTTAATAATGTTGACTCAATCTTTTTTTTTGAACTCAAGTGCTACACACAAAGGAAGGAGAAAAAGAATGGTGTGTGTTATACTTTTGCGTTGAAAAAAGAATCGATGGCGTGATGAAGTATTTATTCCCCACGGTCGGCACATCAAATTAATTCATACAGTCTGCCAAGCATGTTCTCAAAATTTAATACTCAAAGTTTGAAGTTGGTCGGCCATCGTAGTATGGGAAAAAAGTAACACTGATTTTCCAATTTTGAATTCATAGGCAGTACAATTAAATAGGCTTCCTGTGCGAATTGTTTTTACTCTGGACTGCATGCACCAGACTCAGGCATGCATATTTAATAGGCTCGAAATGTTTTGTATGTGAACCCACTCAAAACAGCAAGATTTCTCCCAGAATCAAAGCAAAACTTGAACAGTTTACTTCAAATTATACACGGGCTTCAGACCCAGTAATACTTCTAAGGGCTTGTGAACGATTCTCGCTGCAATCACCGCGTGTCAGATTACAGAAAAATAAGACATCTGACTAAATCATTCAAGACTCCAAGTTCCGATTGCTCTGAGCGAATACAGTAGCCGAAACTAGCGACAGAAGCATAGTAAAGCAATACTTCGAGGGAAAATGATCAGCATACAGATTTTAATACATTCTTGAAGTGATCGAGTTACAAGTTATATGGGATAGAATATATTTGTCACGGTGATTGTTTGATTTCCACTGACTAACCTTTGTTGCTTGTCCTTTCTAAATAAGTATCTGAGTTTAACACAAAACGGCATCTGAAGCTCCCGATATGCTTTCAAGTGCTGTTCCCTTTGCAGAGCCGTTTCTTTGGCATGCTTCCATTCATGATGCTGTCGGTTATAACATGTTTGTTGTCTTTTCTCTAGACGGATTTGGCGCTGTTCGATTGTTTCACGATTTCACCTTGCCCGTGCCTGTTTCCTTCTCTTCTGAAGATGAGCTTTGCGAGACTGTTGTGTTTCAAGTTTTCCAATTTTCCATTTTCGTAAACACAGCTACGATATACTGTATCTATATATATCTGTATCTTTCTCTTACTGCGAGTAAAACTACAGGGCCACACGTGATCGATCCGGCCTTTGTTATTGGTTAAGCAGCAATAGGAACTGGGGACGAGGTCATACGACAGACTGACAGACGAACATTAAATTTCGAGATGGCAACACGCTTGGAGTCTCCGAATGATGCGATACTACTGCATTAGCATTGTGATTATTTCCCTCACTTCGTTCGGGGATTAATTTATTACAATTATTGTATTAGTCAGTTCCTGCTGTCACCATACCAAGATAATGTTTCAAAGACAGAAAAAATAAGAACTTTCGACCTTAATCTGGAACTGATCGCAGCTTTCAAACTTCTTTCAGTTTCTCACCAGAAAGGTAGACTCATAGTTAATGGATAACTCATTGTGTTTCGCAAGTTCCCCAGACCACCCGTGCTTTCATCACAAAATGTTGGTGTCAAATAAATGTGAAAGTATTCCTAATGTGTAATGTTTTGAAACAGAGTCAATACACCCCTGTATTTCAGGTCTTCCAGCTCTCGAATTTCCTTGTAAGGGTACCACATCCCTTGATCGTCTCCAGCCGATCACGTGGTTTGTGCGTACGATATGAACAAAATGTGCTCAAACACAAAGTTCTGTGGCGCTTACCCGGGGTTTTGCCTCGCCAAACAACGGTCTATCCATACCACCATCCATCGTGCCATTCAGTACATAGATGTCACGTACGTACGTATGAGCAGCAGGTCACAAGATCTAGCGTTCTTTCAGACTTTCCAATGTTAGTTCGTTTTCTTGTGCGCAGAGTTACCGTTTCCCAGGGCCATAAAACTGCTTGTCTCTCGCAAATCTAAAAAGCTTACAGTTTCCTTGCAATTCGTATTGAAACAACAAGGGTAAACTGTACACAAAAGCCAAGGGTTTGTTGAGCCCGCAAAGCTGTTGCAAGCGGGTATTATCACAGATCATGCGTGCAGCTTTCTCTTGCAAAAAGATGGCGGCGATTTCTCGTTCTTTTTGTGTTCGTCGTCTGAGCGGTGGGATCGCAGGCGTTACGCGGAGAACTTGGTTCAGATCCCCGCAGGTAAATCATAAACTCATAATCTTAACTCGAGGAGAATTATCGCAGCGATCGCCCTGTTTTTATTTTTATTTCAAGCAGTGCGTCTTCAATATTTTCCAAGACTGAAGAAAGCTCATATAATAATCGAGTGACTTTACACGGAGAACTATAGCTGAATTTTTGGCCTTAAAAGAAAAAAAAAAAAAAGAAGAGCAAGACGACCATTTCTCGACAGCGAAGTCATCCTCTTTTGTATTAAAGTGATTTTTCTAACAGATTGGCATGGTAACTCACAAAATATACTGGAAGAATGAGCAGAATCTGGCCGTGGAACAGTTTATTTTTTCGCCAGTAGGCAAATGGGGTTGCTTGGGATTTACGCTCTAATGCCTTTGTTGCTATTTGTGTTACCAATATACTGTTACGAAAACTGGGCCCAATATAGGCCAATGTGCAGCGTTGCTTGAAAGTGTTTAATAGGACATTTTACTGTATACACGCATTTTATGTTGCACACTTTCTAACTACATGTACTGTAACTTCAATATCATGGCCATCAAAGCCATGATACATATTTGTACTACTGTATATTTTACTTTACAATGTCTTTTTATCTTAGATAGGAGCTGTGAGTCTTTTGCCAGTACGATGCCTCAACTTACAAGAATATCAAAGCAAGAAATTAATGGCTGATAATGGAGTTCATGTGCAGAGATTCAAAGTTGCTCATTCAGCTGAAGAGGCAACTGAGGCTGCCAGGGAGCAAAGTAGGTTCCTCTAGAAAGGAGAGTTGTCCAATAAACTCTATCTGAGTCAGATGGACAAGCAGGGAGGCAGATGATATCTGATAGACAGATGGACAAAATTCTAGACATGATATAGCAAACATCTAAATCTAACCAACAGAGAAATTGACATCCATCGGATGTGGCTCGTGGTCCGATGGTGTCAGATAGGCCAATAAAGGTATAGTATATAAGCCTCCAAAGTCTCAGCCAACAGTGTCCATGGACTGATTGATGGATCGACGTCTGTCAGACTTTATGTTTCTTAGGACATACAGGCTCCTAAAGTTTTGACTGACAGTGACCAATAAATGAAGATCAGAATCCCCCACTTGTCCATCAGACTCAGTTGGGATGTATTGGGCAGATGTGCAAACTGTAGAAAGGAGAGTGATGAGGCAACAACTTTTGGATTTAATCAGATTCGTATAAATCAGAGTAAATAAGCCAATTTCATAATCAAGCACAGTTGGTGAGAGGTTGTTGGATCAATTTACTAATCAAAACTTTAGAAAGTTTCCATTTTGAGAGAACTGATGTATGTCTGACCTTTCTTTATCTGTCTGTCTGTCTGCCTACTTCTGTCTCCAGATTTCAGTGAGTTTGTTTTAAAGGCTCAGATCTTAGCTGGGGGAAGAGGAAAGGGCAAATTTTCCAGTGGTCTGGAAGGCGGAGTGCACCTCACTACCAGGTAAAATATCTCAGCATTTTATAAATTTATGATACTGCAGGGATACTTAAGGCTAGAAGTTATCTATAGACCATAATATTAAGCTTTTTAGTTACTTGCTTTAAATGAGACCTTGATTACAGGCTACAGAAAAATAGTGAGAGAACTAGTTTTTGTCAGCATAGCAGTGAAGAATAAAATGTATCAATATAAGGTTGAGGTTCATACTGTATGCAGAATGGCATAAAGAATGTGACGAGTTTCAAGAATAGCCCCCATCAGAGCAAAGAGTAGACTTTTTGCTTGGATGAAGGAATAGTCCTTGGAGTGTTATATTTAACAGTTTAAAATCTCATCTGGATGTACAGTAATAGCAATAATTTGATTGGCATGAAAGCATAAGTTTTCTGAATGCCTGTACATTATAATGTTTAAGGCTGTGTATATTGCATGTGATTGAGAATCAAATATGTAATTGAGGAATTAAAGCACCTCTAGGTGATGAGGCTTCCTCCTACTGTAAAATATCTTAAGTAAATCCTATTATTATTATTTGCTATTATTTGCTACTATAGTATTAATTTGCAAACACCAAGTATGATTTTTCTGGTCCTTTCAGCCCTGATGAAATTGGACGCTTGACAAAGGGTATGATTGGCTACAACCTTGTGACTAAACAGACTCCTCTTGAAGGAGTGCCAGTCAGCAAGGTAAGGGAAACTAAACATCTTTGGAGATCAAGGACTAGATTGGGGGGCAGGGGCAAAAAGTGGTTGAGGATTAGGAAGAAGTAAAGAGGAAGGGGAATAAATAACCCTTAGGAACCACATACTGTATTCAGACAAGTTCAGCTGGAGATGTTTAGCAGCACACTCCTCACTGGCCAAAAATTATATGGATTTTTTCATCCAGTTCACCCAACCAGTGATCACCAGCTTTCAAATGCCATATGCAAATACCACCTGTTGAGTGATGAGTCAACTTGGAAGTGGAGCAGAAATTGATTGTGGAGAATGTTGAGATTTAAGGAAGATATACTGTATATTTGGGCAACCTGTGGGATTCAGCAACTCAGTCAATTCAGCCAATGATATGAAATGAGCTACCGTTTTACTGATTGTAAACTGATTATGATGAATACTGTATCTTCATTTCTGAATTTGGACAGCAGAGGGAAGAACGCTAGAGAGATCAAGAGAGGGAGTCATTACACCTTGTGATATTTAATATTCTTTTTATCTATGTTATTTAATGCAAATAAATTTATATTCTGACCAGGTCATGGTTGCTGAAAGCTATGATATTGCCCGTGAAACTTATCTGGCAATCCTGATGGACAGAGATCACCTTGGACCTGTTATCGTAGGTAGTCCTGAAGGAGGCATGGACATCGAGGAGGTTGCCCAAAAGAACCCAGAACTCATTTACAAAGTCAGTACCTGCATCAGTTGTTATTTTAGTCATATTATAACAGTGAAAAGTAAATGGTGCTACTCTAACAGCTACAGTGTAGATGCCATCTTTCTAATCATTACCACAAACTCTAATGGGTCTCTATGATAGTGCTTCTTAGACTTAATACTGTTTCCCAAACATTTGTCCAATTTTTCTCACAGCATTATTCTGCACATGTGTTTTTGTGCTATTTATTCCAGGTTCCTGTAGATATTTTTAAAGGGGTTTCTGATGAAGATGCAAAGTGGCTGGCAGAGAAATTAGAGTTCAAAGGCACACTTGTGGAGCAGGTGGGGCTCGTAATAATTGTTGTGATGCCAAACATTAGATTTACACACACAACCATTGGTCAGTAAACAAACCAATAGAGTTGGAGGTTCAAGGAGTGCTCTGAGTGTCCATGGTAAAAGACAGAAGGCAATTGACAAATAAATTCAGGATAACTAGCAGTCAAAATGACTGTAACCCTCTAAATTTCTACATAAAATTTAATACAGTAGTTTACTCCAAAACCATAAGTTCCTGATTTTGCCCACAAAATATTCTGAGACACTGCTTTTCCACACTCTCAGGCCAAAGAACAAATCAAAAGCCTCTACAATTTATTTTTGAAAGTTGATGCCACGCAAATTGAGATAAATCCATTTGGAGAGACGCCGGATGGCAAAGGTATGTAGACATGCAAAAGTCCTGTGGGTCCAATTTTATTGTACATCTTGTCAACAGTCTGAATTTCATTTGTTGAAAGTGTTTATCATATATAGTACTTATAATATAGTACAAGCTCTGAATATGATACACTATACTTAGTGCAAGTGAATAATCGGAAGCATTTGACATGGTTAACTTTTAACCCTTTCACTCCCAAGTTCAAAATGCAGAATCTCCCAACCTTTTATGAAGAAATTGTATGAGTGATGTAGTGAGAATTTATAGTTTAATCATCTGAGCAATGTATCAAAAGCCAAGTTCTCCTTACTGTATGATATATTTGTGCTGCAGAATCTGAAGGAGAAAATTGAACTTGATCGCTGTTGGGAGTGAAAGGGGTGATGAATATTGTGTAAATGTGTAATTTCTAAGCCCCAAGAGTGATCAATCATCAATACAACAACCATATCATCTCTACAGAAAGAAAACGATACATTTGACCTCTATCTAAAGTTTTATAATTAGCTTGTCCATGGGGTGGCATACTGTAGACGTGAGTTCTGAAACACACTTAATATTTCAGTTGTGTGTTTTGACGCCAAGTTTAACTTTGACGATAACGCAAAGATGAGACAGAAAGATATCTTTGCTATGGAAGATCACACTGAAAGTAACCCCAGAGAAGTCGAGGCTGGCAAATACAACCTGAACTACATTGGTCTGGATGGTAACATTGCATGCCTTGGTAAGTAATACTAATATTAACACAGCACGCTGCATGTCACACCACGTAGTCATTTCTTGTTAGGGGTGTTGGGTAAATAAAACTGTAGTTCTGTCAGTCCACCCACCCAAATATTTATCTATCAAAATTGGACATTTATCATAGACAGTCCACCCCCACTCCCTCTCTTTTTATGCAAGATCACATTCGAGAGTAAATTGAACGCGATTTAGCAAAGGGGCCGAGCGAGGCGTGGATGCGTGAGAGAAACAAAATCGGGAAATAGAGACGGAATCTAAAACGGTTATGTCAGATTCTAAGCTCGTTTTGTCGAGATATCGCGTGGAGTTACTGCTTAACACGCTCAGTGTGTATAGAGGAAACCGGTCGGATAGCCCACGAGTCGGATAGCCAACGTCACAGGTCTCATAGCCCACGTGAATAGAACCCAAGCACGGGACGCGCTTCAACAGTCTTTGAACTACCCCCCACACCACTTGCTTGCTTACCTTGGCTGCGTCTCTCTAGTGAACGGCGCCGGCCTCGCTATGGCGACAATGGACATTATCCAGCTTCACGGTGGAACTCCAGCTAACTTTCTGGACCTCGGTGGGGGAGTACAAAAGGAAGGTGTTTTCCAGGCCTTCAACATCGTTAGCAAGGATGAAAGAGTGAGTCATTTCAACGCCAGATGCAAATGATAGGAAACTTTTGTTAATGTGTGTCTTAGCCTTATTTAGCCTGCGTAACTAGCGGTTTTAATGGTTGCGGGTGAAACACACGTTTGGTCGCAACGCCGCCATTTTACATTTCGAAAGAGGGGAGACTGAGGACGAGCGACAAAGTGACGGGTTCGGGGGGAGGTGCTGGGGGGTTGGTGGTGCATTTGTAGGAGTGTGGACACTGCTTGACATTTGTGTGTATGTGTATGTATGACGTGTCTACGACGTATATATGTACAGTGTGTGTAGCAATGCATGGGATTCAAGTCTTGTTATGTGCCAGCTTGTGCACGTGTGTTTATGTCTGTGTTTGTATATACCTGTGTGTGCAGTATGCGGTATGGGTGCAGTGACAATTATGCTTTGTTTGCATCGTAGGTAAAGTCAATCTTAGTCAACATCTTCGGGGGAATCGTGGACTGTAGAATTGTGGCGCATGGAATAACTGATGCATACAAGAGTCTAAATCTAAAAGTGCCAGTAGTTGTGCGGCTTGAGGGTGAGTGTAAGCTTGTTGCATTGTTTGTTTGTTTGTCGTTATAGGGAAAGTGTGGTTGGACCGGAAAACGGCTTACAGAAACGATATTGAGCGTGACTGACCCCTACCCCCCTCCCCCCTTTATTTTTTTATCATTAGGCACCAACGTGGGGCCCGCCCTAGAGATCCTGAAGGAAAGTGGAATTCCGCTGATCTCTGCAGGCGACATGGACGAAGCAGCGAAGAAAGCAGTGGAAAGTTTGACGAACTAACGAGTAACTAACGACAGCAAAATTTGTATGATCAGTATTAAGAGAAAACTAATTTTACCTTCTGATAAACCTGAAACTGACAGTGTACAAATCTTGTACACTTATGGAGTGAATTTTAATGCAGGAAACAACTGGAGAGGTTTTAGAGACTTTCAAAAAAGATATATTTACTGTGAGCGTACTATGCGAGCAGAAGTGTCTTCCCACGTCCCCCCGCGAGCAGTAGGCTGATTCACACTGAATACGATACTGCACGCAGTCCAACGTAGAGACAACGCGTGAACTCAGAGCCAGTCTATAAGATATATCTAGTGCTCAGTTTTGGTGCGATACCGCATAAGCGTGGTTTCCATATGATTACTTCGACACTACGATCGCCGCGATTGCTGAAAAAAGAAGTTGTACGAGCGATAGTAGCGATTCTGACCAGTTTTCCGTTTGCTCCGATCGCTAGGATCGCTGCATGCTGTTTTTATACAATCACTACGATCTCTGAACACTTTTAACAGCGATCGTAGCGTTCATGGAAACCAGGCTTTGCTCGCGTGCGTGCGGGCAGGTGAACCAGCTAAACGCGTGTAGCTGTCGTGTTCACACTTTGCGTTCATAGTGAATGGGCACGGCCTTTCAATCAAATCTCCTCGGCTAGTAATTGTATTTCTTGTTTAAAACTTTAACTTTATGAACTGGTAGGCTTTCTTGTGTTGCTCTGATTATCGAAAAGTTTTAGCTTTTACTTCTGGGCCCAGTTGTTCCGAAAGTGCGATTAATATAGGCTAATCTTGGATTAGATCCAAACTTGTTTTTATCAAAATGTGCATGAAGGGTTCGTTCACAATGTTCACGACTTGTTGCATTTTTGGGCTGGAGCAAGCTTTTTATTTGGTCCTTGATCAAAATCCTGCAGTTTGTTGATCGTATGAAAGCCTGCATTGCCGTTAGAGTGTTGAACAACCGAGCCCAGGAAAACTGCCATCCCGCGTGTTATAATTTCCCTGCCAAGGTCCACTCCAGCATCTTACCGAGGAACACACAGTCATTATCTCACATTTTTATGTCTCTGTCTTAACCTAACTTTTAGTCTGAAACGCCTGTTTACACCTGTGCATTCTATCCATAGGCTGTTCGACTCGACTTCAACTTTTTTTTTTCGAACTTATACTCTCTTTTAAAATAGGGTTCACCCAAGGCAAAAAAAAAAAAGAAACAATAAACTATATATATATATATATATATATACGTGGTGATGTGAAGCTTAGTCTTGCAAGAGAGTTTACTTTTTACAAGCAACGATACGATGACTACGTCAGATAAAATATTACCCCTGTGCCCGATTTCTTATAGCACGAGAAAACTTCATAATGCGACAGGGAGACCCTCGGATTTAGCTTGACAATATTTAAACCCCGAACAGCTTTAATGATTGGTTTTACATAGAACTGGGAATCCTTGCGAAAGTCGCGAGGAAAAGATGGTTCAATCCAGCGCATTGGCTCGTTCGCAAGAGTTTGTTGCATTTGATGATTCCCAAACGTGCAGCACTTAGAATTTAAACATTTTTAGCCATTTGACCCTATTGTACTTTAACAACTACGATATATAGCAAGTGGGTGTCCAATATATGAATAGTCGCTGCTACTCACTTGCTTAGATATTTTCACACAATTGACCAGAGTTGAGTAGTGACAAATATTTTATCAGCTGTAGACAGAAAACGCAATACACTGTCTTTATCTTGGTATGACAAGCTATGGTTTCGTTCCATTCTAGTGCAAAATTTTGTCGTATCTTTTTCTGTATTTTAGCTAACAGCAGCTATCACTGTCAACGTGGGCGCACCACAACACCGACGGCTGCAGGCACTTGAAGCGGCTCCAGAGCACACATTTTTTCTCCTAAACGCGAAAAAAGCGTGGTATTGAAATAATCTAAAATACCAAAATAAGTGTGTAAGCTGAAGATTGTAATGATTGACTTGTATTTAGGGAGTGTGGTGTGTAGGGGCAAGTTGCTGGGAGATTTTTCCGGGACTGCTCTTGGGAAATGGACATTCGGAAATTGCCTCCCTGGTTTGCCAGCAACAGAAAAAAAAACCGAAAAGAACGGTTTTTTTGGGAAGATATCCATTGTATTTGCACAAGGAAACGTACTTTGAGAAATATCGTCGTTGGGTGCTCTCGAAAATACGCCATATACCGTTATAGTCAAGTTTATTTGCGTTTGCGCTGCTCCAGTAGTAGCTATAACATGTTGTGAAATATTCGTCAGGAATCTGCAATTACATTGAACTGTTTAACGGTTTAGCGTTTACCAAAATTTACAATGAATTTAAATACTGTTCGTGCCACATTTCGTGTGGACTGGTTTTAGTCGGAAATGGCGCACGGCCAGCCTGCGTCCGTTCATACTATCCACGACTAAAAAGCAGCTTATGTTGTAAGACCAACACTGTCACATGCTGCGCAACCGTGGACGATTAACCTTACAGGTAGTTCCCGAGGCGAGAAATACACGGATCAGCTCCTTTCGCCGGTGCGTGTAGGTGTGTAGGTGTTAGCTGTAGATGTGGGGTGTGGCATGTAACAGGAGATTCAAGTCATTTAAACATTCATGAGAGTAATTGTAGAGTAATGGAAAAAGGTGACGTGGATGAGGCTGTTTACTCTGCTGCCCTGGCGTGTCTTTTTGTTACAGATATAATCGGGGCTTTTCATGTTCATACAGTATCCCAGCAACGAACTAGCGCGGCAAACATTCCATAGTGGCGTGATGTGAGTCCACTTTTTTAAAATAGTAGAAAAAGGCAGAAAGAAATAAGAAAAATTGAGGCCCAGATTGGACAAACAACAGTTTTGAGAGTTCAGTGCCTCCTACTTAACATATATGGGGAAAGCTTGAGGCCATTGCTCCTCTGACAAAGGCTTGGGTCCGTATATAGCTATAGTCGGTTATCATAATTACACATAGTTTACCTAATGATTTAAGCTTCGAAACAGCTGTAATCCGCCTATTTCTGCACCTACGCCGCCAAGCAAAATAATCGATTTAAAGGTTAAATCAATTCAGACGAAGCTCGACGCCGCAGGGGGTATAGTACATTTCAGCTGACCAATGAATTTGAAATGAGTCACTGCCGCCAGCCGGTGTCAGCGGAGCCCAAACATGGCGGACACTGAAGATGAGTCGGACTTGGAGCGCTCAGAAGTTACCACACGGGAAAGTCTCAGTACTACGAGTAGTCTGGAGGAAAGCCCGTCTAGTCCGAGAAGCATTGACTCCGATTGGAGTTTTCCGGGGAGGCGAGATAGCGACGAAATGAGTGATAGCGTGCCATGCAGGCGCGACGTTCTCTCGAAGCAGTCGTCCATTGTCGATTGCTTGCTGTTCGAAATTTACGACCATTACCATGCTCGGTACTCCGTAGACAGTGACAACGTGACTGAGTGTTCTACCACTTCTGGGAGTGTGTTTGGTGGCTCGTCCTTTGACTTTGAAGAGAGTCGAGAGAGGTGGACTAAAGGTTCACTCCAGGGCAAAGGTAACTCAAAACACAGCCAGGAGGTGATGCACAGTACTGCTTTAACAAACGTGTAGCTCGATAGAATTCTATGAAATAAATTTTAGCAAAAGTAGCCAAGTCTTTCCAAGGGGGAAAATAGAAGGGGGAAAATAGAAGAGATCTACGATCGATTATTTTATACTCGAGCGCCAAATGTTGGCATTATTTGAACCAGCTTGTATTCAGTTGAGAGTTCGTCTTAAGATTTTTTCGATTTCGAACATCATAAAATATCTGATTAAGAGAAACACTAATGCTTTTGGCTTTCTGCTTTTCTTGGACAGGTAAAGAAGAAGTTGAGGCAATAGCAAAGGAAATTCGAACGAGAATTTCAATGCTCTCCACAAAGCTGGTCAAACATCTGAAGAGAAGAGATAAACATGCTTACAAACTACAAAGAAACTTCGATGTCCTGACTGCCGTTCTCCAGGCAGTATCCCTGAAAAGACGTACGTGCAATTTGTTTATTATAGTCGTATCGACTTCTACTTAATTTTACAGTAACACTATAGCTACAATATTTTATAATATGATTTCTTGCGTTGATCGAATTTTGTAAATGGTTTGGCGTCATGTGCAAAAGTTAAGAGACTATTTATAGATAGTTTGTTGTTATTTAGCTGAGATTAAAACAATTTAGCGCCTGAAGATGACGCACACATACATGTATAATGTCAGTTCTGTCACCTAAGCGGAAATATTAATTCACAGGATTGAGTACTTGTAAGACACCACAATTTTTTTTGTGCACAGCTTGTTTATGATTCTAGTAGCTCCACACCTCCTGATCTAATCACAGTGCCATTATCAAATCGCATGAAATTTGTACATAAATGCTTATGTACGGCTTGGTTTGAGGTCTATGATTCCTTGACCACAACGCGGAAAATTGCTATTGTCATGCAGATTTTTATTTATAGTTTGACTGTAATTTTCACAACCAGTAGTTGGTTTAAATATTGATGCTTGATTGAAATACTCTGGTAGTTTTGAACACTAAAAATCAATCTTATGAAGATCAAACACTATTAAAAAGAAAAATGCGTATACTTTGGCCAGAATATTAATGTACTTCATAACTACTGAAGTGAATAGTGTTTATGCCAAATTATTTGTGAATATCCAACTGTGTTGTTATCATGAAAAGGTACTTTTCCAAAACAATTTTCTTTCATGTGATTTTGATAGCTGTTTGAACTATATTATTCACATGCGTGTTATGTACATGTGTGTTTGTTGATGCATTAGTACAAACTACATACTCCTCTGCACATTGATCATTAGTCTTGTAAACTGAAGTGTAGTAGAGTGAGGTGTTAGCATATTTTTCACACTGGAGTGGTTTGCACTACTCTTGTTGTCCCAAACTTAATTTATGTCAGCAAAAATTTGTCAATAGATCTTAGCAACCATGATTCTTGGTTTGCACATGACGTGATGGCAGCGACACTGGTGGAAAGCTTATTAGCTTCTATTGTTCTTGGTCCCGACATGGCCACCTTAATTGTTTGAAAACCATCAATTTTAAAACCAAGTCTGGGCTGAATTTGTCAGTATACAGTAATATTGATATATAGGTTTATAAGTATGTATACATAAGTAAAGCTTTATATGTTCAAAGTGTTTGGTAGTGCACAGAATTGACTAAACCTTGTAGAGTGTGAAAGTATTATTGTTGCACTTTCCATGGTAACTTGATTTTCATTCAACTAATCAGTCCTTGGGAAACCTGAAACTGGATTATGTTACTGAAAGAAGAGAATATTGTAAGGAACTGAAAGATTGTTAAATTCTTGCTTTACTGTATATGTGCATGATGGTAATATGCTGAGGTGTCTGGTACATTTTGGGGAATTGAATAATATATAGAGGGATTCTGATGTGACATATATGTATTTTTTCTCAGGTGTAGACACAAGGATCAGGTTTTCATTTATTCCTCAAAGTGGGAAAAGGGCTTTTCGACAGGTACAGTATAGAGCAGAGGAAACTCATTTTTTACTCACTTCTCATCTACAACCCTGGATAGAATACTGTTTAGACAGCTTTGGTTGTGCCTGTGTGTCCACTGTCTGTATTCACAGTCTTTTTGAATGGTTGGAAAAACTGCTCAGGAGTTAAGTAAGAAACGGTATTCTCTTTGCAGTGGCTGGCTGCCTTCAAAGCTATAGCTCGACTTCCATATGGTGTTCCTTCCCAGTGGAGAAAGAGGGTATGTGCTGGTACTCCATGTTTGGCTGTACAACATCTTGGGCATGCAACAATACAAGAACTATGAAGTAAAAATACCCTGCAATAAAAGTGATCAACGACAAAACTTGTTTTGCCTTAGGACTTCTGATAATTCCAAAATGTCAGCTGACACATTCTCTGTGCGTCAAGTAATGTAAAGGGCCCATTGTTAACTCTGTAATGAAAATTCACATCCAGGTAGAAGGTTTTTGCCTGCAGAATTTTTGTTTTGTTTTTGTTTATATGTACTTTTTTGTGCTTAACTTTTTGTGCTTTTGTTGTTGTTGTTTTATTCTTCAGTTATGGCTTTGCTTAGCAGAAAGCAAACTGCGAGACCTTGACTGGGAGAAAACAGCAAAACTTTGTTTTAACGAGAAAAGTAACCCTGATGATGATGAGCTTGGCTCACAGATTGTAAAGGTAAATCGTTATTAATTAAATCAACATGGCAGATCACTTCTGTTTGCCACAACTCATCTGCACTGAGTGTAATATTAGACAGATAAAATATATTTACACTTTGAACTATAAGCACAGACTAAGCAGCTGGCTTTATCAGTGATGTATGGGTACACAGTCATACCCCTAGCCGCTTCCTGACAATTGTGTGGTTGGTTTACCCTGGTTTCAGAGGTCCTTATTTATGTCTTTAAGAGTTTTCCGACAAGAATTATGAAGTGAGCAGAAAGGACCTCTGGGCGTGCAAGGTAGCAACCTCACTTCCATGAGTTCAGTTGAACTTGTTGCTGATTGGTTTAATAATGTTTGACAAACACAATGTGATTGAACTGGCATGGAAGTGAGGTTGCTACCTCGTGGGCCCAGAGGTTTTCTCACCACCGTTCACCTTTGCCACTCTCTGCCGAGCCTTCACCACTCTTCATTGGCAAGCAAGGAACTGGTTATGCTTACTGAAAAAAATTCAGCCCTAAAAATAATAATGTTCAGATTGAAGAATGGAGGGAAAAGGTAGAGGTGTAACCCCACCCAATTTTTTTTTCTCTCTAAATGTCAGGATCTTCACCGCACTGGGTGTGGCTGGTTCTGTGGTCAAGATACGCCTGAGGAGCGCGCTGCGCTCAAACGCGTGTTGCTGGCTTTCGCCAGATGGAACAAATCTGTGGGCTACTGCCAGGGCTTCAATGTGATAGCAGCGTTGATTCTTCAAGTGATGGACCGGAATGAGGAAGACGCACTCAAGGTTTGACAATTTAACTGTTAACTAATCAAATGTTATGTTTCCATCCAGAAACACACGAAAAAAAAATCATATATCGAAACAAAACAGACAAACGACACTTTTAGGCCAAACGACATGAATCTTTGATTCTTGGAGCCCTGAAAGTGAAGAATACGGTCTATTGTAACACTAGTTTTATGTCACGGCGCGGTTTAAGAGTTGTTAGCCCACATCGCTTTGGTGCAACTAGAAAGTCCAATAATTCAACCGAACTGTTTTAAAGCATACGTTGCTATTTCTCAGGTGATGATTTATCTGATTGACCATGTGTTACCGATGAACTACTTTGCGAACAACCTTCGTGCGCTGTCCGTGGACATGGCCGTGCTTCGTGACCTGATGCGCGTGAAGCTGCCAAGATTGTCAAAGCACTTGGAAGACCTTCAGTCACAAGCTCAAGCCACAGCACAAGATGATACCCACCCCGCGTATGAGCCCCCGCTTATCAATGTGTTCACCATGCAGTGGTTTCTCACGCTATTTGCCACTTCTTTACCAGAAGATACCGTGCTCCGTGTCTGGGACTCCATCCTGTTGGAAGGCTCTGAGGTTTTGCTGCGTGTTGCCTTGGCGATATGGGGGAAGCTTGGAGAGTAAGTGTGTTGTCGTTTGATAATTATGTTTCAAGCAGGCAATTTGTGTGTCAGGACTTCGGTACAACGGCGATTTAGCGATGCCTGTGTCGAGGGGTCAGGCGAATAAAGAATTTCACGTTATGTACTTGTACAATAGATAGGTGCGTGATTATTCTTGAAAGAGGAGTCTGTTACTTGCACTAAGTGTTTCTTGTCGTTCCCTTCAGGCGACTTGACGATGTAGAGACGTCAGACGATTTCTATTGTACGATGGGTATGGTAATGCAGGACTTGTTGTCAGGAGATGTGATTGAATGCCTCGACGTCGTACAGGTACATAGCTGCTGAGTACAGCTGCACTTTAAATATTCTGTATCTCTGGCACGGTCTGATTTATCGTTTTATCGTTGTTGCATTTTCTTCTTCGGGGAGATGGGTGATTTTGTCCTGTTGGGAACGAAAGGAGAAGTGTTCAAGCAAGCACAAACACGGGTGAACTGATGTACGGCAAATGCAGGCGTATAATCAAAATGAAAACGCTTTTAATCCATGAACACGCTTGCGTTTGACGTGTAAACATTTCTTGCGTTTGCGCTTACTTTACTCGTGTGAACCATACTCTCATCTCTCATAATTTGCGTTCAGTTTATGATATTTCGTTTCTGCATTTCAAGTCTCCCCAATTAGCACGGCAGTGCTAAATATATTGAGATTTAAATAAAGTGATTTATTTTATTTTATTTTCATTTGCAATGGCAAGTTGTTTTCTCCACGCCGACGCAGTCAATCTAGTTATCTTTAGAGCATTGCCTCCTTTATTTTGTAGGAAGTTTACAGCGTCGCACCATTTCCTTTGCCTGGTTTGGCAGAACTGAGAGAACAGTACACATACAACATCCATCCCTTTTCTGATGGAACACCGAACGACAGCTCACAAGCTCTTGGTCACGGCTCAAGTGATGAGGAGGAAGAAGACTTCGATCTTGAAGGAGCAGGTTGCTTGGGGATGCTATTGCCGTTTTCCGACCTTACTCCAATCTCCAAGAGCATCACTGAAGGCGACGTGGGTGCATCTGACATCGCCGCTGCAAGCCCTGGAGTCTTCGCGACCGAGGGGTATTCTCCCGAAGAGCACGCATTGAAGCCCAAGGTTGGACGCGTTCAGAGGGAGTTGACGTTCCTGCAGAAGCAATACTCCAAAATGCGCCAAATGCAACAACAGGCTGTGGTGGTTTTCTCCGAGGCAGCTGTGCAGAATATTAAAGAGGAAGAGAAGCGCAAGAGCATCCCAGCCGCCATTAATCATTTATTGGTGTCTGCTACTAAGAAGAAACCAAGGACATGCAAGCAGTACCCCAGCCCGCGAAAAGAGAAGGAAGGCGTTGGCGAGCAGAAACGTTCGGGAGATAAGTCCGAGGCAGTTAAAACTGTAGCCAAGAACACCTACACGAAGGAAAGCATAGCTCATTTGAATTCGTTGTTCAAGGGGAATCAAAAGGACAAGGCTGGCAATTCATCTGGTGCCAATGTGGGCGAAACATCTCGCGTTGACTGCACGGATTCTCGCGTTTCTCCGAGAAGTCAATCGGAAAAATCAGCCGATAAAGTGCCCCATGTGAAAGTGAAAGCTAATGGCCATTTTAAGACCCATATGAAGATTAACCCTGAGAGAGCGGCAACTAAGCCTGTAACTGTTTCGAAACTTCAACACATGGGACTGAATGGTGAAGTGTCCTCGATGGAAGCGCCTAAAACTGATGAACAGCGCCCAACTTTACCTCTCATCGCGTCGAGTCGAAAGCCGGCCAAAGTTACGGTTGTCAATGCTTCAGTGTTAAAGGGACAGGCATCTTCAACGAAGCCTTCGTCCGTCAGTTCTGCTGTGGAAGTACTTAACAAAAATAGTCCGTCAGTCTTGGACGGAGGCCGGAAAACTGTATGTTACGTATCTCAAAAGGGAAATCGCGCTTCCGAGGAAAAACGAGCACTTGCACCGGATCCTATATCCAGACCTTGGCTCGTGGATGAAGACAAGAGGTGCACGTACCCGTCGAACTTTAACCCTTTCCCGCAACGGAAGAAGGCGCCCAATAGAAGTAAAATTCTCTATGGAGGTATTTCCGAGAAAGGAGCAAAGCGAATGGACGCTTTCCAAGGAAGAAATGATATGCGGAAGGCTCTCAGTGCTAACGGTGCAGCAGACACAAAGCGAAGCTAGCACAGAAAAAGCCCTCAGGGGCGCAAAGTCTGCATAGCCCGCTAATGTGGCGTGAGAAAAAGACATCAAGCATAAATATTTGGTACTTGGAATTGTGAGATAAAGCCATGGTTAGCTTTCTTTGGTTGGACTAGATTGCGACGTTTTACATGTGATCACAGTGTTCAGTAAAGTATGGACTAGAATGACGGCTTTGTCCGTGGTTCTATCTCATAATTCCGTCTCGACCAAGGCAAGCTGCATACCTAAAATAATGCAAGCAAAACTATAATTAACTCGGTGTCTCTAATATATAAGTTCATCAAGTGGGGTTACTGCACCTAGGATTTATTTAGGAACTAAATAGATACCGCGAAAGGGAGTATTTAATAACGAGATGTCCGACTATTTGAAGGAGATAGCTCAATTAGCCTCCGGCTACAGTTTATATTGGAAACAGTTCGTAATATCGAGTGACAGAAACCTTGCAAACAAGGTTCGTGTATATATGTATCTCAGTCTACAAAAGCGAACGAGGCTTATAGAATTTGTATGGTTATCTCAATCTGGAGTACCAGTTTTTGGTAAAAAGACAAATTTGGGGTTTAAAGTGACGGGTTTGGGCAATGCAAAATAAAATATATTACTTTTCTATAGAACTAAAACGGTGCTTTGATTAATATTTAAGAATACCACTTTTTCTTATGATGTCAAACAAGTATAATAACGGTGTACCAGTAATTTATAAATGCACAGCAAAATGCGCGTTCTTATTTATGTAAAAGAATAATGTGTCCATTAAACAATATGGATTATTAAATCCTCGGCTCAAATCCTTGTCTCAGTCGACCGCAGTAATTCTAAGATAGGCCATGAAAGATCCCACAGAATACATCTTGTTCTTCGTTTTCTTGATGAGAACTATACAGAAGAAGGAAAAACAAAACACCGCGTTTACCATCTTGTTTTGACATTTTGTAGGAGACAAAACCCGCACTGACTTGAACACTGATGCGACAAATCACTCGATTTTTCCGCATGAAATACATCTTGCTCATATGAAGAGGAAACGCTGAAACTTTCTTTCTGAATCAAATTATACTGCACTGGGTACCAAGCACTTGAATATATACTAACGCATCAGTTTGTTGTCTTCGGATCTTCGAGACTAACCCCTTACATCACATAACATGGTAATCACTAGAAGTGTTTGTCTTACCTTTCAAATGAACTTGAGCAGAAGAAGGAGGGTGCAGAACAAGGTCTGGGGAAAGTAGGAGACAAGTGAACATGATGGGAATTGTATGTCGGTCTTTCTTTTAGCGGCTGCATGTCCAAAGCTGTTGTGGGTACAAGGTAACGTCGGATAACAATCCTTCTCAATAGGCTAAATCAAAATATTGTCAATTTTGGAGAATTTGACCGTGAAAGTGATATTTGCAGCTATGAAGCAGTGTCGCAAAGAAACCCTAGAGAAAAAATATGGGCTTTGTAACATTAGGAAGGTAATACTGTTGCAGAACAAAAGCTTTGTTGACGTTTTGAGATCGATCACTCATGACAACTTACCCACTTTGGTGCTGATGCAAAGTCTCCTGGGGCTGTACAAAAATCTCGCGCAAAGACTGAAAATGGGTGTTCCTCCCAGCCTGGTCCCCGCTTCGGTGTCGGCCAGCTCTTGACAGGTCCTCGACTCCGAGGAATGGAAGCGAAGGTGGAAGATATCCTAAGTTCTTTACACAGGATGTGTCAATTTTCGAACTTTGGACGCTTTCAACTTTCGTGATTTGCACCTCAGCAGTGGTAGTGCAATGCTTTTTCTTCTCTCTGATTGGCTGCTTGTAGAGTTCCCGGATGTTGTCGCCGTTTCCCCTTTCAGACTGTTCCAGGCTTTGCATTCTTCCGCTGCTGTCAGTCACACAGTAGGGTGAACTGGGTTTGGAAGAAATGTTCTCCTTTGTTCGGCGCTGTGAGAAAGTATTACTGTCGGTGTTTTCAACTGAAGCACTCATATCTTCGTCAAAACACCAGGGATGGGCAAGGAGTTCATCATCACTGTCATTGAAATAATCTTAGGAAAATAAATAAATAAAAGAAATGCCTTGAGTCTTATAATCGATCTGAGCAAATATTTTTCACACATTTCCTCTTGATGTCTCTCTCACTTCCAAACTAATTTGTTTGTTGACTGATTCTGTGATTTGTTCGATTCACACTAAACAAGGTACCACGGTAAGCTATGAGATGCCAGAGTACATTTCACCTGGAGAACTGTGTACTGCAGTTAGTCGTTCTTGCTCTCGACCGATTATACGGTGGAGTTCAGGCCAGTCGATGGAAATGAGTTCCGGATTGCGGTCCAAATGCACTTGTAGGTGTTGTTGTTTTGGTTTCATTCTTGGAGTATATCCAAATTTTTCTTCCAAGACCACTGCGACGGTCTTTGGAGAATCTGCTCTAGTTTCCATTGCCTGTCAATCGTAGCGTGAAACAAGAAAGGCCGAAAAGAATTTAGCCGAATAACATCGAGTAAACTACATCCAGTGCAACTCATGAACCATATGGTCATTCAACCCAAGCTAGAAAGATACTAAAACTCCCCAAATGACTAATTTCATGAATGGAAATGTAATCAGCAGCTTTTTCCACTGGAGGGTGGTATTCAGTTAAATGTTTGGGCAGTTCTGTGGACATATCAGTCTAATTTTGCAGTCAGTGATTAGCTGTTGGCATAAAAGAGCAAGCGGATATATTTATTTTACTGTAATACGCACCCTGAGACGCTTTGCAGCAGGAGTGCCAGGAATGGCTTGAGTCCGTTTATGAAGCTGGTCCAAAAACGACTCCATGGGCTTCTTGCTGCTTCGTTCTGTAGACCCTCGTAGAAATGAAGGACAACCGTAAATAATTACTTGCTACATCTATATTCATACACTCTACCAGTTTCCGTGTGTGACGAAGGCAAGATGTCAAAAGATGCATGTGCGTGAAAACGTACCATTTTCAGCCACGTTCGAAGTCAGTGATCGTTCAGTGCTCTCATTTCTCTATTAGAAGAAGCAAAGGGATTAACCAGCAGCCACTAACTCAGCGAGTAAAACAGATAAAGGTACCCCATATCTCATACCTTGCTCCATTTCTCCTTCGTTTTGGGCGTGACGCCATGTTTACAGCACTCATGGCCACAGCCACGGAAAGTAAAGAAAAATAACAACATGACATCTTATCTTCACCATTTGCAGTGTATAATTTTGTGGGCCAATTGAAATATTACATTGGTTACACAGCTCCGCGTGAAAAGTCCGATGCATTCTGTCCATTAATTCGCCTGAACAAACACTGAAGTGCATACTTGGTGGTAAATCCATTGCATACTGGCAAGATACTGGTAAATAAATGGGCTTACATAAGAGTCTTTAAAAGATGAAAGCTCAAGGATACACATTCTTGTTTAGACATCGGTGGTTGCAAGCCGAAGTTGTTCTTGGTACTTTTCGTTGGGAACTATTTGGCAATGCTTCAACTGAAGCCGACAAGGTAAAGAAAACGATTTATTATATTGAGTGGATTTCTCCAGACAGCATAAGAACGTTTCACAGATCAAAAAATTTATCCGTCTTTATACCTTGGCCTTGAACGTTCCGCTTTAATGTCTGAGGTTTCTCAACTTTAGCCTATACAAATCATAAAGTTCAACGTCAGATATGAAATCATGAGACCAAAATATTCGAACAGTGTCAAGACACTGTACATGTGGAGCAGGAGAATTCACTTTCTAACGTTAACAGTGAAAGAAAGTATCAATCTAAGAGGAAATCATATAATACATCAGTATATGATGTTGTTCTGATGTTAGAAGGTTGAAAATGCGATAAAAAAAAATAATCTGAGCACAACGGAAAGTCGAGATTCACGTGCCACTCTCACAAACCTTTACATGATTGTGCATTATTGTGTCTTGACAGTGGTATATAGAGATTACTTCATGGAAAGTGCGCGCGTACGGTTTTTATTCACGAGTTGTGAAGTATCATAAAACGAACGAGCGAGGCTTTGCAAGCGAGTGAGTTTTATGATACGAAACAACGAGTGAATAAAAACTGTACAAAGCACTTTCCATGATGTTTTCTGTTTATTATATACATACTGAGACATTTATGATGGGACCGGGAAACCCTTTAAAAGTAGTGAAAAATCGTCGTTCGCAGCTTGTGATTGGACGAACGATTTTTTTCACGTGTGAAAAGCGTCGTTCGCGGCCTCTCATTGGCTAGAACTCATTTGCGTACGAAATTTTACGATATGGCTTTTTCGTGAGTATGTCTCAGTATGTATATAATAAAACTACTTACCTCCGTCCAGGGCAGAGGTCCGTTGTAGTAAGGAGTAAACGTACTGTGAACATCGATACCAACTGTCAGAAGAATATACACCAGTTAATAGAAGGGCTTTAAAATGTGCGCATGGCAAAGCAGATTATACCAAAAGTAGCATACCATAACTCTGGCTGATGATGCTTATGCTCAGTTCTGAAGACTTGGGTGCTCTCCTAATCTCCACACGCTTGCTCCATGTGCCCTCTCTCATGAAAACTGCGTCTCTAAGAATAAGGAATATAGAAAACACTTGATGCAACATCTTTTGCTATTCTCACTCTTACCGGTTGTTTGAAGATGGCCACGTTTCTATTGTTATTTATATACTGTAGCATGGACGGATCATTTAAAATTTTAGGACACTGCTGAAAAACACTTCCAAATGATGTTTGCGTTCTGAATCAAGATTATTATTTAGAAAGAATATTTACCCCAGTCGTTGTTTGTGAACAATTCTGTTGGCAGCGTCTCCAATAATAAGAACACAGAAATGAATGGTTCGGTCTGACTTAATAAACTCCGTTCGTTTTATGTGATTTGTCATGGTTACTGTCACCACGATATCAGCACGGGTTCGATTGTGGGCCCCAATCTGTAGGTAGAAAGGACTGTGTATCAGTTTATTAAGGAAACACACTGAGCTGCTGCATTTAGCATAAGCGTAAATGGCAATTAGTGGTGATTTCTATTAATGATATTCGGTCCATTAAAAGAAGATTAATATTTTGTAGACGTCTCTGTTTGGCGACCTTTTAATTTATCTGCGTTGCCTACCTGGATGTGTAAACAGTGACGCAGAGGAAAAGGGAGGACTCATGTTGACGGCTGGAAAGCCTGTGAGTGTCTGCACTAAGAAATACCACAGTAAATACCTGCTCAATGGACACTTCATATTTAGGAAGGGAGGAAGCCGCGTCTCGTATCTACAAGAGAATGCGTGCGAAGAAAAAGCCTTACTTCCAATTACAGTAAAGACCTCTATGTGCCCACTTGGTAGATATCTAGTATATAGCCCTCAAAGAAACGCAAAGGGTATAAATGAATAAAACAGTACCTGACTACCAAAAGGCGGGTGGCGATTGACAATCTGCAACAGATGAAAGTAAATTGGGTGTTACTGGCTGAAGTAGTTATAGACCTTATTTGACTCTTTGACAGTATTCTGTGTATTATAGGCATACCAGTTCGATCTCCCGTGGATGGGTCTCTTCGATCTTTTTAAAAGTTGTCAAACCAGCATTCACCAGCAAATTGGACAATGTCGCTCCTTTGGTTGCAGAAGATATTATCAGTCAGTAGTATAATAAGCTTATTATTGCATGGATGTACACTTCAGCTAACCTACCGACTTTTTCCAGCTGCCTTGATACGAATTGTGAATTCTCCCACAGCCTGCACAGAAACAGACCGTTCAATTCTCAGAGTCAAGGCGACTGATGACAGTTTTTACGGCCATATAATCAGTACGGCCTCTTTTTCGTTAGAAATTTCATCAGCTCGGAAAAAAAAAAAAGAAATGTAATGCAGTGAATTACTGAACATAGTTTACGTCTTGTATAAAGTGGGCTGCCGTTTTCTAGGAACAAAGCAGTTTTCCATTGTCTGTCGACAGTGATTGAGGTGCGGTGACTTTGGTTGAATGTGCGTTTTTTCACGCTTTTTGTTGATTAGCTGAATTACCTGGCTTTGATGCACTTTTCCATGATGACTGCGTTCAGCACAGTCTTGTAGTCGTCATCTTTCAGCATCATTAACTCGGTTAAACCTACGAAACATACACCTCGGGCATTAGCACAAATTACTGCAAGTTACTTCAAAGTTTTTCACCCACGCAACTAAATAAAAGCAAGGCCCTATACTTGGCTTGGACCGACATCCTTTCGGTTTATAGATCAATTCCCAGGGATAAGTCGAATCACTACAGAACTGAGGCGGCAGCCTGCATCAGTCGTATTTTATACTTACAGCGGGAAACTCTTTGTCCGGAACGGAAAATCTTCTACAAAAAGGACGAAAAATTACCCGTGGTTAATATTATAAATTCCCTATACACAGAAATAATGAGCGCATTGGTATAATTACTAATGTGTTGATAGTTGTATGAGCATGTAAACTAACCGATACATCTTGGCCGAGTGAAAACTCGTTCACTTGTAGGCATCCCAGATTTGCTTGAATCAGGCTGTGGAAAAGTTAAAAAAAACCATTAATTTTTGCTGCCGCTCTTTTCAGTCGAATTCCATGAAAAACGAGACTACACTTACCAGTTCACTTTCTGATTCGTAGTCTTGATCTTACCACTAATCGGGAACCTATAAAGTATTGTAAAGAACTAAGAAGATTAGTCAACCTATTTTTTAGACAACTTTCATCTGCAATATAGAGGTTCTTACATTCATGCACCTAAATATCAAGCTGACAGTATATGAAATCTGGTACTTTTGGCCCTATACTCTCGGTCCGTGCAGTGGTCCACACACCTTATAGTCTTCTCCTTGTTCTTGTTCAAACTGTTCAGAACTCTTTTTTCGCTGACGCGCAGCTTCACGTCACAGAACTCTTTGCACTTGGAAATCAAAGCAACCTGCACAATTGAAAGTTGTGAATCAAAGTGAAAACTTGTGAAAAGAAAAGAAAAGTATTGATCCAAACATTGAGTAACACTTACTGAGAATCAGCTGAAAATTAAAAAAAGCTTCAATCTTCAATTTGGTAAAAACGAGTTCATCGGCACTACCTACCAGGTCATCGAGGTTCTGGGATTGCTTGACATCCAGAAATTGTTTCATCGAATCGTAAGCAATGTAGTACCTCGCCATTAACCTCCCTGGCTCTGAAACAAGTAATACAAGTGAGCATAAGACGCTGGGCTTCCAGGACAAAGAAACTCCACTGATTTTAATAATTGATATAGCTAGAATACTAGACTATACCTTTGGGCTTTAGATCAAACCCATCGTCCATTCTTATCAAACCAGCCTTCTTGAGGGTGTTTAGATTTTTGAGGCATATATCTGTTGGTGAGAATCATGCATAAATTGGAATACATTGTCTGACGACGAACTCTTTTCAACTACGCTCTCCACTAATGAACGAACATGCACTAAATTAAAATTTTATTGCTAACTTGTACTTCATTTAAATATTAGCAGTAGCAGTAGCAGTTCCAGTTATGATATTGATGATGACGATGATGGTGCTAGTGGAACATATTTGAAAATTTCTTTTCTGACAGTTGCTTAATATGATCACGGTTCTTGAGTTCATAACTGTCACACATTTTCTCACTAACCTTGCAGTTTGTGTTCCAACGCATCTTCTCCTAAGCCTTGAGGAATTCCTACAGTCAAAAAAGCACAATGCTTAAGAAACTTGGTTAATCTGACTCGAGACATTTGTTGGTCGCCTGTCCTTACTGATTCGCTTACGGAAAACATTTGGTCAGGGCATAAAGTTTGAGTAGTTGAGGTCAAAATTAAATAAAAGACGCTTCTCTCTCCAGAAACAGCTTAATGGTTGAGCTCAAGGCGTACGTCTAAGGTCTTAAATTTACGACAGCCAAGAATAATCACAAGCATAATAAAACGCGAACGAAACTTGCCATAATATGTGGGGTTCTTGAGGATTCGTATGTACAAGAATGTTGACTTCAACCACTCCAACGCGATCGACACATCCGTGATGGTATTCAAAACAATCTCGGCGTTCAAGTGCTCAATTAGGTGATGGTGCAAACTAAAGAGAGCAAAAGAAATCCACAACTTCTTAAGACCGAATAACAAAGTAAAAGAATACATTTTTCAATTATAAATACGTTGTATGTACCTGCTTTCAATGTGCTGGCTTCCTTCTAGAAGTGCAGTGTATCGTTTCTGTGCATGTACAACGTACAAAATAAGACACATAGCATATAGTACAGTACTAAAATGTAAGTTGTCCTAGCCGTCTTAATGAGTTTTCTAAATTGATTCATCGAGTTTCCGAGTCGTTCAAAACAAATATAAGCTTTTTCTAACAAATTACAGATGGAGAGAAACTTGAATTTCAAAAAGACAAAAAACAAGCAGACCATCAAATAAAAACAAAAACCCCTCTAAACCTTGTTAGCAGCTGTTGTCAGGATGACGGCTGTGGCAGACGTGTCAAACTGAAATAAAGAAAGAAGATTTCAGTGAGATTGTAGCTGCGCAAATTAGCCTACTTATTGCATATATACCATTACCCAAAACTACCTGAGGTCTCCCAGCTCTTCCAATCATCTGCAAGATTTGGGCTTCTGAATATTCCGTGAACATTCCTTTGATGTAACAGGTAGTGGATTTGATGATCACCAAATGAGCAGGAAGATTCACCTGTTGAATCAACAGATATATATATATATATATATATATATATATATATATATATATATATATATATATATATATATATATATATATATATATATATATATATATATATATATATATATATATATATATATATATATATATATATATATATATATATATATATATATATATATATATATATATATATATATATATATATATATATATATATTCGGCAGCGTACACGAGGTTTTGAAAAAGTCGATAGTACGAGAAAATGCTTGACAAACTGCTTGTGCATGGGACAAAATGTCCATGCCTTTTGCCGGAAAAAGAAATGATGATAGGAGAGCATAACTGAGACAACAAGATCTAAGAATAAGAAGAATATATACCTACCCCAACGGCAAGTGTACTTGTAGAAACTGAAAACAAAATAGACTCAAGTCGCACCACTGACATTCATACGACAGTCTCCTAAAATATCTTTAATGTGAAGGTAGCTTTCTTTCTTCCAGAGCTCTTTTAGACATAATTACAAGAGTCAAAGTGAGAAGATATGCCAATCTGTCCGCCTGAAAAAAACCGTGTTTCTGATTATATACCCTTGGCGTGAAATTCATGCATGAGTCTACTTCTCTTACTATACATAACTCAATCTCTACCCTCCCCCCGGTGGAGTTTTATAGCCGTATTTCTATAAAACATCTATCACTAGACAGTCTGCCGTACTTACACAGAACGGGCAAATCGCCTTTGGTGAACAATGCTTCGACGAGTTTCCTGTCAGTTGAGTCAAGCCCTGCATGATGGTATCCAACTCCACAGACAACAAGCTCTGATGAGTCAAGTTGAGATAGAAAAGTTAAATTAAAGACAGAGAAGTTGCAGATGTAATCAAAATGCAGAACAGTATATAATGCCCGAATGTTGTCCAGTGATACCTCTTAGCTTGGCGTCGTGCAAGGAATCTGCAATTCTTTGAAGCCTGCAAGACCAACTGAATTAAATAATATTCATATTCCTAGTACAGTCAAAACTCTGCTGGAGCACGGACACCTCTCGTAAACGATTCACATCGAACCCAATAATATTCTACTTCCAATATTCCCATATATATGGTTTTTTTTAATCTTACCTCTGACGGTGTTGTGTGTTCATTATGAAGCGCGCGTCTTTGATCAGCGTTGATGCAGCCTGTTGTGCACTCTTTCTTGTTGAGCAAAACTTCAGAAAGATGAGTAGCGTTACTTATATGAGTCAGAATACAATCAAGGAAGAATACAGTCAAACTAATGCTGCCTCTAGTATACTCACCACAATTGTTGGTTTCCGATCCGAGTAGGCCTGAATTATGCCACTGAGTTTGTAGTTAAGAGACAGGTCGAACCGGAATTCTGTCGTGTTATTTGACATGGCGAATCCAAGGACAACCTTTCGTAACTTTACTGGTCGATATGAGTCGTCCATGCTATAAGAAAATATAATGATAACTCAACCACTATATATCTACATAATAGGATTTTTGTATCACCGAGACTGATAAGCCCCACCTGTAATGAGTGGCTGGGCTCTTGAGGCTTCCCAACCACAGACCAACCTGAAAAAGAGGGCACCTAATTACTTACGAGGGATTTTGCTATCTTATTACACACACGTCAAAATACACTTTGTTCGTGCAGATCTGCAACATAACTTACAGTTATAATAGCCCTGTAATGCTTTGACATAAATTATTACAGATCCACGCGCAGCCTCGCCTCTGTATAAAAAACTGACTGGATTATGTTCCCTATACAACAACAACCACATGAATTGCGAAAGTACACTTTTTTGAGCTTTTATGTTCGGCAAACCTATAGACATATACAGATTATATAGATTCAAACAGCTATTGGTCAAGCTGTCATTTGTTGACTTACGTCCGCAACGTTTGGAATTGTAGCAGAGATAGCAAGGAGACGCATGCGAGAGATGCCACTTTCAGTAGATCTGGTAGACGTAGCTTGAACAGTCTTCATGCGACTGATCACAGCTTCAACAGTAGCTCCTCGTTCACCATCGTTCAATAGGTGCACCTGAGGAACGATATATAAAGAGTCGGTGAAACGAAAGTATGATGACCTAGTTTCAAACAGGAATTAAAATAACGTACCTCATCTATGAGGAAGAGCTTAACGGAATCCACAAGAGACCTGTTGTCCTTCCACTTTCTAGTGATGCTGTCCCATTTCTCCTGTAAAATAGGCACCGTTACACTAAATTCGCGAACAGATGCACGAGATGCGTACTCGTATGAAACGGGGTACTGACTGTGTAGATTGCTACAAATCTAACATCACTTACTGGCGTAGTCATGATTATTTGCACTTCTTGAAGTTCAAAGTAATCATCTAGTTGACTGTCCCCAGTGACTTCCTTGCATTTCAAACCAAGGGGCTCGAATTTGTCTGTCCAGTCAGTCGTTCGCTCGCTACACAAGGCTTTCATCGGTGCCACTGCGTCATAGAGGAAATCGGGGAGGTCGGTATAAATGTTGGAGGTTTTACAGAAAAATACACGGGCAGAGATAAACGATGGTTCGGGATGAAGTGGAAGATTGGGATGCTAGTCTCTGTAAGAATTTAATTAGTTTTGGTCTGCATCGTCTTACAAATTTCGAGCGATAGCTCCATGTTTGACCCATTTCCTTCAAGTATATGCGAACGTTTCCGCCAACATATTCCAGATAAATTTCTAGGCTAGCCAATCTCTTTGGTGAAGTATTTGTAGTTCCAGTAAGGTGGACGAATATATCCTTTCAAGCAATAATATAATTGCACCGTAAGTATAACACATGTTCACTTGACTCACTGTATACTATCTTTATTTTTCGTAAGTCTGTCCCAGCATTCATGAGAAGTCGCACAATAGCCAGTTCAAATATAACGGTCTTTCCTGACCCAGTGGGAGCACATACTACCATCGGCTTGTCCGAATACATCACCTGTAGTTTAAAGCAAGAACAGAGAGAGGTAAAAACGTTTTGACCACTAAGACTGAGCACTATATAAGTTGAGTTATAGAGATGTGCAGTTTGGCCTGGAAATATGAGACAGTCTTACCTCTTTGAAAACTGTAGATTGAACAATATTGAAGTAAGGGAAGTCTTTGAAGACAGAACGAAACGGCTCAGCTAGAAACAATCAAGGTAAAATAGCAAAATGTAAAAATTATCTCATTAATCTTTTTTAAAGAAATTTTACTACAATATTTTTTGTACTTTTTGCTGTTAGTCCCCACCCACAGATATCTGTGCCACAAACACCGTTATGACAGTCGAGACCAAAGACATCAAAGGATACGTATCTCGGCTGTTGACTTTAATTTCATCGCGCTTCCGTGATCGCTGTCGCCTCGTGCTGAAAGGCGAAACAGTCGAACTGTTAGGTAAGTTTCATCAAATGGATTACTAGAACAACTACATGCATGCTCTTATTATTGCTGATACTCTCTTTTTGTTTTTGTGGAAAATAGCTTGTAACCGTCTCGGTTATAAAGAAACGATATTCTGTTAATTCTGTTAGCTTCAGCCAGATAATAGTGCACTGAACGTGTGCCGTGAATTATTCGACAGAGCAGCATATAAAACCACAACTGCATGCAATATACCTGTGGAGCGTTGGTCGTCCTGGATTACAAATTGCCCCGGAGTATCCAAATTGTGAGAATGACTGTGTCTGGTATCGTCGTATTGCTGGAAGTTGAAATGATCGTAACACTCTGAAATAAAAGCCGTGCATGAAATGCTTGATCAGAGCCGTCAGGAAGGAGCGCTGTACGGACCGTCGGTTCGTGTTTCTTTATCAAGTTCTGTGGTGTTGCCAGTCGTGGTTCACTCCATTTGGCTTCTGTTTTGTCTGCTGTACAATAGCTATGTCATAATAGTTATAGGAAGCTACAGAATGATTGTTCTTCATCTTCCATCATATACAGGCATACGTACGTATACATATGTATACAAACATTACATATTTATAGGTACATAGTACGCACGTACGTTATTACCACCAACTATACCACTACCTTGTTGGCCATCGTCATTACGACTTGCACTTTCAAGGACATTATTTCTGGGAGTAAACAACTCTGGTGAACTCGTCAATTGTATCTCATCATCTTCAAATGAGTCTTCAAGTGGTGCGCTGTTGTTACGTTGACTGTTCTGGAATCCAGGCCAGCTTTCCAAGGTGTCCTCGTTTGGTATCTCTCGAGGCTGTCTGTCATATTGGTTAAATGCTCTGGGCTTCCTTGTCGCAAAACTTCGGGGATTTCCTGAATACCTCGCCAGGGATCGTTCCTTTATTCCCTTGAACTGGTCGCAGTTTTTGTCAAAAACCTGCGTGGATGCCACATCTGTCTGGGTTACTTGAGACAATGCATCTTCGAAATCTGTTGGTGCGGCTGGAATCTGGAAAGCATCGAATACATTGCTGTATCCAATAAGACAAGGATCACATTAGTTTTAGGGGATTTATGACGCGCCAGCACATCAAATAGTCGATTTAATTTATTCCTCCCTATGCCCCTCCGATTCTGTGAGAATGTTGTAGGGAAATAAGCGCAACTACAATCGCATTCAATAGAAAGGATCTAACAAGAAACATTGGCTATATATGTCAATTGTACAAAAAAGAAAAAGAAAAAAGAAAAATAAGAAAAGAAAAGAAAAGAAAAGAAAAATTGCACATTTTGGATCGCTTCGACTGGGGATACTTGAATGAACAGATATATAAAGTGGTCAATTTTGTGCGGCCATATTAGCAAATAACTGTGCGCAGTAGTAAATGTCAATCACACAGACGTCAACTTTAACTACCCTGAGTAGAACTGCAAACTGCTGTAGTGGGTAAAAGGTATGGAGTACTTCTGTTCGGCAGTTTTGCGCTTGGTAACGCGAGTCCGACAATAATGAATACAAACAATGTTTTCATGGACGCAGCCGAGTCGTGCAGCATCATCCGAAGAGAAATGGTCGGTTTGTACAGTACTTACAAGGTCGTGTGCTTCGGTTTCTCTTCTTCTGGTTCAAATAAGGAATACTCGTCGTCCCTTTCAGTACCAACAAGAGATTGCGAGAACTGGAAAAACGATTCAACCTACGGAAGTTGAAACAATTCTTAGTAAAGCTAATAAATGGACGTGTAAACAGCTGTCTACTCAAAGTCTGTTTTCGACTGAGCGAGCTGATCCAGTGACAAAATCTTGATAGTTAGAGCGAGACCGAGATACGAATGAAGTACATGTAGCGTGTAAGGGAATTGAAATACGCCCCTCAATTCTAAAAGCTATTTGCTACTCATTTAATTTTTTTAAAGGTAGTTTATAATTACGGCTATTCCTGCTGTAACGACTTTAATTCTCAAATATCCAAACAGTCCATAACATATTTAAGAAAATGCAGTCGAAATTTGGCAAATGCTGACATTACCTTGGGACTTTCAAGTTCCATCTATGGTCCAAACATTGGAGCTGACAGCTGACAAAAATATGCGGTAATTTGTGCCAAACGTCTACCAAGAAAACAGCGACTTTGTGCAAAAACATCAACGTTTCCATTTGGCGGGAAAAGTGCGCGGAGTCGCACTTTACTGGACCCAGTCTCCCAGATAAAAAAAAATAGAGAAAGGCAAACAGGAATCGCAATTTAAAATATTTATTCCAACTTAATTTATCGCGGAAAATTACAAATGAAACCCGTCTGTTACACCATCAATGACAGTGTTTTTCAGAGTTAAAAAAATTGACAAAATCATGGAACTAATCGTGCAAAGTTTTTCTCCGTACAGTACACTGGTCAGATTATGATTGGGTATGGAGCTCTATCTGCAGGTCAAATGCAAAGTTTTCCTTGAAAACGATCCTTCGAAGTTTGATTGCCACACTGTTAAGATCCATCAGCTGTCTCCACGCATGTTGCTGGGCTGCCTCTTCGAAATATCTTGTTTCTTTTTCTTCTTCTTCTTTTTCAAGTAACGCAGGTTTTCATAAGGTTGAATCTTGGAGGTTTGCCTGCCAACAAGAAACGGGAAAAATGTTGTTACAATCTAATATACACTTCTAGTGAAAAGATGCAAAATCCCTAGATATTTGTAGTGCTTACTCTCAAATGTTTCACGCAAATCGTTCATGTGCCATTTAATTTCTTCTTGGTTTAACTTTTGTGTAAAAAGTTGTGCTCACCATCCGTGACTGTTTCACACATTTCATAAACTCCTGTACATGCTGGGAACACCTGAGAGTCTCTCCAGGGTGCTGTTTATAACAGTTGATTACTTCATTCTTCAGGTGCTGACAGACCTCAGGTTGTTGCTTGTGACTGAAAGTTTCAGAAAAGAATGCCACAGATACATTATATACAATCATCTACTGGAACTGAGTGTACAAATATTGGGGGAATTAGACAAAACAGACAAACAAAACAAAACAGAAATGAAAGAAGAAACAACAAGATAAGAACCCCTGAACTTCTTTCTCAGACCTAACTTCCTGACTGAAAAGCAAAAAGAACTGAACAAACTCTATTGCTCTTTTGCTGGAGTTTGTATTTATATTTTCCTGAATTCCTCTGGATTTCACAATAACAAGTTCCTGTGTATTTTCGTATAATTATCACACGTTTTTGACAGAGCATTGTAACTTAGAGAAAAATACCATTATTTTTTCTGGTACAAATAATTTGTTCGTTAGACTTCAATAATTTACAGTAGCCTTAAATGCCCCAAAAAGTGGTTCATTTGCATCAGTCATACAGGACTGTACTGTACATGAAAGTTATTTACAAACCTGAACTTCTCTTTTACTTCTTCCACAGCCTCATTAAATTTTTCAATGGTGACCCTGTCTTGTTCAGCATTCTAATTTTAAAAATAATACAATACAAACAGCCATCAACATCATTGTGTATAATTTGCTGGTTGCATGTGTTGGACTAACTTGCCACAAGATCATATGATTATCAGTTTTAGCCAAACAAATTGCATAATCTTATCGGTTTCAGTCTACACTAACATATTCATATAATTACAGGATATGGTATTACCCATTGTATCCAGGCACAAACCTTTTTCTTCAAGATTTCAATTTCTTCCTTGAGCTTGTTCTCTCTGTTTTTCATGACATTTTCCTTTTCTTCCAGAACTTCATTCAAATTGTTTCCTGGTCCACCTGAACCACTGTCCTGGCTTCTGATACTTGCCTGTCGATTAGCTTCAACTTTCCTTCCCTGTGTATCATGGGAGTCAGATGGAGGATGTTACAAGCAGGAGTTGTGAAAATTTTGTGTGAAGGATGCTTACACAATAACTACTGATATTTTTATACTTCCAGCATGGACACTCTTTTTTTCTCAAAGAGGTTGAATGAAATTACAAATTAAACTAAAGGAAGTCATGTTGCTGTATTGTTGACAAACCTCTTCAAATGCTTTGTGTAAAATCTGATGGAAGTGTTCTTTCTGGTGGACCAGCTGGGATTTTTCTCTTTGCAAGTCTTCCCACAACTGGTTTAACTCATCTGTAAAAGAACAACATCAAAAGTACACGTAGGATGTCTTATTGATGACAGTTCCTGTATTTATTTAATAAAATCCATGTTTCATTCAAACCCATTGGTGATAAAACAGGACACTAGTTCCTGTAAGCTACATCATGAGCTGATGTCTGGGAATTCATAGAGTAACACAAAGAAAAGTTTTGTGGAGGCATACCGGAAAAGACAGCTTGTCTAGGAGGCCATGGATTGCTTATCAATAATATTGCAGTCTGATACTTTGCCAAAGAGCTGAACAACATACCTGTGCTAATCTCTTCATTTCCTTTCAAAGGTAAGTCGACCTCTCCCTTCAAACGCCTGACAACTCTTTCAGACACCTATTTGACACAAAAATATACTAATATTTGATGTACATACTGTAAGTTACTAAAACCATATGCATGTTGATTAACCCTTTGAATGCAAAACATTTTTGCCTCTCAGTACCCGGAAGCCATCTCGGATTTCTTTCATTGCTCCCTGGACCTTTCCAAGAAGCATATTCGTGAAACAATGGGGGTGGGGTGGGGGTGGTGTAGGCTTCAATACTCCTTGCATCCAAGAGCATAAAAGTCTATAAATGTCGCATTGGGGATTTTGCTTAGCTAAATATAAGACACAGTACAATCCCTAAAGGATTTCTACGTGAGCCTATATAAAATAGAGTGGTCAAACGACGCCCAAATATTTGATGGAAGTCCGACAAATTTTATAAGACTTCAGAGGACTTACTTTCACAATACCAGGGCTTCCTTCGTCTCCACCTCTTTCAAGAGTTACCCTCCTAGTCGACTCACTGCTTCCCATTGTGTTATGCTTGAAAACTACCAAAAAATAAGCGAAAATTCCATGAAGAATAGTTCACGTGAACAAGGCAGCCATTTTGAATTTCCAGCTCGATGGTGTGACCACTGTCTCATGATGTCAGCGGTTTCACTGTTTCCATAGCAATTCTTTTCCAGAAGATCGCAGTTCCCGTTTCACAACAGTTGTGTTCTGATGAGCCAAACAAATCCAGTAATGTCAGACTGCAGGAGGACAGCTAGCCTGGAAACTGCCACTCCAACCTATATGATTGCTGAGCGAAAAATTGATGGCAAAAGACATGTTTACAAGACGAGGAATGATGAATATGTAAAAGCGATGTATGGAAACCCTGTGGAGAAGGAAGAAGTGCGGTGAGAAATTTAGACTTTTACTCGAATAGTTATTACCCTCGTTGCCTTCTTGACAAACAAAGGACAAATGTCTGCACGTCTGTGTGACATATATGATTCAACCTCAAGAAGTCACTATATTTTTAATGATAATTTTATTGTTGACAATAATATCATTAACAAACACTGTAACATAATCAGATTCATCGATGTCGATTTATACATGTAGTTGTTATAGAATTCTGCGCGCTCTCAGCTGCTGGACGTTTTGGGCATATTCTCATTTCTGTGAGCTACAAGTAATACTTAGCTACAAGTAATACTATATTAATATTGACGTGTGTATGCACGCACCGAAAATTCTCGCAATATTTATACGGTACTAGCCTTGCTTCGACTGGATGCTGCAGGCTTTGCGTGCACTTCGTCGGGGTATCTCCGATTGAGCCCCGATGTGAAGTGATTGTATGCACGCAAGTATACGGAGGATGTATATATTTATTTATAGATTTATAAATCATCAAGAGAATTAACACAAGGTAGCCATTTAATATTTTCATGCCCTTCTGAAACTTTCACCCAATCTCCCACTTCAGAGAATAATTTATATGACATAAAAAGGTGCCATTTTGACTCTGAAAAACTTTTTGGCATAAGTCGGCTTCAGCTTACCAAACTATCCCCAACCCCACCCTCAGGGCAACCCTTAATCTACCCTTGACTGAGTGGGGCCCAGACCCCAGCCTGGGACAAACATGTTGATGTACTTAGATCTCTGCCATATATATGACACTCTAGATACTGTAATTAAGGCACACATATGCCAAGGGGTTGAGTGTGTGTGTATATGGTACTGTATGTGTGTACAGTGTTGAGGTATTTAAAAGTTCTAAGTTATTAAATTATTGCTGATTCCAATAGAAGACAAAATAGGTTGGCTTTACTGCAGCAAATGAGAGAACAAGATAACTCACAGAAGGTGTCCATGGTCAGAAAGACTAGAGAGAGTCAGCAAGCAATCAGTTATGACAGGGCATGTCTGCAGCAAGACCAGGAGGAGAGGGCGAACAGGAGCCGCTACTTACAGCAGTTCAGAGATGCAAACAAACGAGTGAGAGAAGTACCCTGTTGTTTATGCTGTAGTGCTATAATATTATATGTACTGTACTGTCTATATTTATTTTAGGAACCTTGATGATCCAGTATTTTTGCAACCTTGATTTTCTCTTTTAAAACCACATCATTTATATATCTTCTGAAACAGCTGAAATCGGAGCTCCTGCAGGAGTGACAAGGCTGATACTGGTTCTACAGTATGTAATAATAATAATAATAATAATAATAATAATAATAATAATAATAATAATAATAATAATAATAATAATAATAATAATAATAATAATAGTAATATAGTAATAAATTAGTATGACCTCTGCCACCATAAGTGAAAAACTAAGTGTAATAAAAAGAATAATTATTGGCACTTGTCCATGTAGTTCTCTCACTGTTTTATGGTAGATACTAGTTGGACTCATGTTGCTGGGATTTTTTACTGTACGGCTGTAACATCTTATTTTTCTGTTTACAGCTGATGGAGGAACGAGCAGAAAACAGGAAGCAAGAGAGGGGAAAGCAACAGCAATACGAACGGAAGTTACTTCTGGAGAGCCCTGTCAACTGGAGTCACACACTTCATTGATCTGCAATGATTGACTGGCTCCATCTTATAATAAGATGGAATAAGATTTTGCGCAGTCATTGTGATCACCACACTATAGAGTGATTACAGACTAATGCTGGAAAACGCGAGGCTTCTAAAACTAACCCAGCATACAAATTCCTCTAAACCTCTGTACACCTCAAGCACTTGCACACTAGGTATTTTATGTGAAGTTTCAGAGTATGTTGGAGAGTGTAGCTTCATAAAAAGATAATGCTAGGTGTATCTGCACCTTTAAAAAATATTTAATCATAAAAAGTATAGCTTCTTGGTGAGAAGGCTAAACGGTTTTATTTTTTGGTGTGCTCTGATTGACTTTTAATTCTTCAGTTGTATATCGATCAACTATAGGTAGGGCAAAAAACTTTTCATTATCATTTACCATTATTGAGCAAATTTGAGATTTTAAGACCAAAGTAAGGAAACGGTACTATTTAATGGTATCTGCATCAGTAAGGTAGCAAATGCTTGAAAAAAGTTCCAATGCAAAATTGATGAGCAGTGTTTTTATATAGAACAGAAATGTGTGTTAAAAAAATCCAAAAAAATGGCCATAATTTTTAAAGCTGATTGTAACTACATAAATGAATGGATTGCATTTATTTATCAGTCTGTATTAAAGATAAGTTTGGTTGTCTTTGAAATACAATAATTATTGCAAGCTCACTGAGTTTACTGAGATATCTCTATATTGAGTCTTACATAAAAGGTCTTTGGATGTCTTTACACTTAGTCTTACAAGTAGGATCCAACTAAAATGCCAGTAAATTCTCCATCAAGGTCGAATCATTTTTATGAGTGGTTTTGACAGTTTCAGACCACCATAATTTGGTAGCATGATAGAAATAGACGATATCCTCCCGGAAGTCTTAGAGAAACTGAGGACCGGTCTTATTTATTTATTTAAATCAATATTTAAACAAGGACATCTAATTAGCAGCAGCTAGTTTAAATAGATCGTGCTCCTTACATGCGCAGCAAAAATCAATGTTTGAGCTAATTTGCATTTTGTGAGGAGCGGTGCCTGAACCGAGCCTAAGTCATGCATTGACTTGTAAAATTATATCTTTATGTGTTGTTAGAAACCACTAGGATGACTGTAATTGGCTGAGCACACTGCACCACACTAAACAATCGAAGTCTTGTCAGAATTAGGCTGCATTTGATTGGATCTACCGGGGGGTACTCCTCAAAATTTTGGGTGGGAGTGTGCTGCCTGGGACTAAAAACCCTTACCCTATTTCAGACCAAAATTTGTGATTTTCAACTCTATTTCAGACCAAATATCAAAATCTCCGACCCTATTTCAGACTAAAATGCTAAAATCAGTACCCTATTTCAGACTAAAATGCTGAAAATGATACCCTTTGGGGCGGCACATACCTATATGGCTCATATATGGGAGTAACCCCCCCCCCCCCCCCCCCCCCCCCCAAACGCGCCCCAATGAGATACAATTCGCTACAGTAGGTGATTGCGTTGCCAGTCACGAAGTGGAGCAATACCAAATCTAGGTTCACTGCACATCCGCGGTGTCTTTTTCACGTCGGAAACAGAAAAGAGCTGCACGTCTCCGATGACCATCAGTTCTACCCGCACATTGAGAACTCCGGGTTTTGCTGAGACATTTTGTATGCAGCGACAGCTCTTGTCGGACACTCTCAAAGACAAGAAAGGGTTCTCAGCCATATCCAAGGGTATGCAGTGCTGATTATAAAACAGACGCGCCTCGGGGTGTTTCGTGGCATCCAGTAAAATAAGACGGACGTATTGATCGCAAGGCGAACCGCGGTAGTTGTAGAGAGTTTTCAAGAGCAACTCGGGCTTACGCATTGATTTTAGTAACGTTTGACAAGGAACAGTAATTCTTATGTTACCGTAATGAGGCGACTGACCAGTAAGGCACTTCTTCTTCATGCTTGGTTGCAACAACACTCCACGGAATTCTCTCGCAGCTTGTGGGGCGCGGAAACATGGCTCGATAACATGCTTCCCTTCCAAGAAGTGTCCCTCATTCAGTATTTTCACATCTCTCTCATCATCGGTAGCGTGATAGAAATAGTCAATATCTTCCTGCTGATGATTTTGCTGCTGTAATATTGGTCGTAAAGTGTTATAAGCCTCTCTGAGTTTGTCGACAGCCATGTTTATCATACATTACTTGGCGTCCGGTTTCTGCCATTCATGCAAAACAGCTGTTTAATCATTGATGAGTCACGGGTTTCAGTTTCTTCGACAAAACACTGTACACGCTGTATAATAAACACGAAGATATTTTGCTAGCATCACCAGCCCATTTGGTATCCCTGATTCTCTGTCTTCTTCATAAATGAACGAACCGGACACTAATTTATACCAGGTAAGAAGTCAAGTGTACAATTGCGGGGTATTCCCCTATTACGCTATTCTACGAAACTCTATCGGTTTCGATTCTAAAAATAATTATTGTTCAATTGTTGCATCTGGAAACTCCCCAAAGGGCTACCTTTGCACGAATAATTATTTACTGTCTAAAAGCTTAAGAAATCGGATGTATAGTCATGTTGTCGTCATCTGTTTGCTGTCAAGGTAGCAAAACCTTCCTTGTTGCACTGTTGCGGCAACAATGTTTCCTTTCTTGATAGAGATCGACACTTAGCATCGTTCGGGAACATGGTGAACAATCTGAACGAGGCTTATAACGTCTTGCAACAAATATTCCATCAACAAAACCGGAAGCAGGAGAATATTGATTCCTTTTGTCACGCAACCAGCCAGAGTGCAATGAGAAATGTACTGATTGAGGGAGTGTTGCGAGGAAAACCGACTGTCAGTCCATTTTTTTCTTCACTCTCGACTGCAGGCAGATTCATTCGCGGAGTTTGGTTTTGCACCACTCTTTTCCGGGGCGACGTTCCAAATCAGTCCCCTTACGGAGACAGACAAATCAAGGTTCCTTGTCAAACGCTTCTGAAGTCAAAAAAGCAGCCCTTACTGTTCCTAGAAACACTGTACTACTTTTCGACGAAAACCCAGTACGTGCGTTTGGTGCTGTTGGATGCTGCTCAAGATCACGAAGAGCTTCAGCATTGTAACCAGCATTGCATCCTTTTGGATATTACCAACAATCCGTTTTTGTCTCTCAATGTGCCAGAAAACACTTATCGCTGTGTTCGAAACTCAGCAGGATTTTCTAACCTCCCTAGAGTCTGGGTCGATGTGCTGGTCGTTGGTGACGTACGGTTGATACATTTTGACGAGACATCTTCCCCCATATCTTCCCACTCCACTACGGATCACCCTGAATTTGGCTTAGCTCCGGCAGTCATAGCTAACAGTCGACTATTGGAGCAGTTTTCTACAAAGAAACTGAAACTCTAGTTTGGGGCCATATTTCCCTGTGATGTCAGTTAACACAATTTACCAGATTTAACGATTTCCAGGGAGCAACTCTCCGACTATAATAATAAGCATGATGACCCTTCAGTTAATGAATTTTCGGTTCCACTCTGAAGCGACGTCATGCGTGATGGATAAGGTAGCTTGGTGGACCAATAACTGTTCAAAGGCTGCGAATATAATCGATAGTTCGCAAGGTTGTGTTTCTCTACTGTCTCCACACTCCTCTTGTGGCTATTTCAAATTCTCGCATGCCTCTATAACTAAATTAGCAAGCTAACGCGTTCTCTGGGTCTTTATAAGAACATTGGAAGTAAGTTGACTTAGATTAGAAAACCTCAGTCACCTGATAACACAATAGAGTAAATACCTCAGTCCTTATCTTTAGATTTTATAGAAATGCTAATACACCCCATGTTTTTTTCTACATTCTCCTGGGCTTGGTTATAAGATTTTCTCCATCCAATCGATCTACATGTATGTCTTAATGTTGTTTTCCAAAGATATCTGATCATTCTTTTTCTTATGAGAACAGAGAAGAACTGTACCTTCTCTCTCTGTCCAATGATTTTGTGAAAAGCATCTCCTTGGCTTGATTTCACAGCGACAAGTGCTTGGCTTGACCGACATGTCCTGATTGACTTGCTGCACTTAAAAGTTTCATTCTATAGCTGCAGCATCTTTACAAAACTAAACTGTGGTCTTTTGTTGATCTTTCTCTTTGGCCATGTCCTCGTCTTTTTTCTTCAAGAATGCTCTTGTCATCTCCAGGGTTTTAGTGGTGTGACATTTGTATTTCAATTTCTTAAATCCATCAGAGTCACCTCCTATGTTGAAGAGTAAATGAGTTACTAAATGAGTGCCAGTGAGTCAATGTATGGATGAGCCAGTGATACTGAATAAATAAGTAGATGGGTATGTGAGTGAATAAGTGAATGAATGGGAAGGCAAGTCACTTATTGAGTATAAGTGAGAGAATTAGTGAAAATTAGTGTTGTTAATAATAGAAACCTACCATTTTCTTCAAAAATCACATGGGTTCCAATGGCATCTGCATCAATATTGGACAATCAAAGGAAATGATAGGTTATAGCACAGAAAAATGCATTTCTGTGATTGTTACAAGATCTACTGTATCAACAAAGTATAAAGGCTACATATTTTAAACTTTGTGAATAGACATATTGTGAAATTTAATTATAACACAAAAATATCAGCTGGTGTCAGATTGTACATATATATCCTTACCTTTATACTGACCAATAAAATTGCAGTGGTTGATCTGCAAAACTGGCTCTTCTTGATCTACACCCTGTAAAATGAAGGAAGATTGGGACAGATATTATGCTGCCGGCCACTTGTTAAACAGAATAACACCGCCGCCAGTAGTTAATGTTTAGACTCTGTCTATGTTACCATTACATTGGGCTCTTTCTGTGTCAGTGTCCTGATGAATCTATACTTACCAGTAGTCTGCATTTGGTTGGATCACACTTATACAGAACTTCGTTGTTGATAACTCCGGACAACTCCACAAGTACCAGTTGCTCCTTGGGAAAAAATGAGAAGAACAAACTGCTAAAATGCGGCCCCAATAACCTCGAAGGAATGCTAGAAAAGGAAGAGTTGTAATAATTACCTCTTCCTCCCACTCTTCGTTTTCGTCTGCGTCCATTTTGCTTAGTTTTACAAACGAAATTCAGGATCCGCAACTGCCGCCATCTTGTCGGGAGGCGAGAGACATGGACACTAGTTTTGAGCCCAGTCTCTCCGGGACAAGCTGCAAGAACGCCTGTTGTTTCTTGCACTTCCTCTTTCGTTTTGTGTACCCAGCCCTGCTTCACTCGATCGTAGGATACACTTGAATGAATTACAGTTGGCGATATGTACCGAGCACAGGTAAGCTGTACCTACGAAGCTTTAGTCAGTGTAACAACATCAAACAGGTACACCTCGTCGGAAGTATTCGCTATCCGCTGTACTGAGACACACAAGTTGAAAACACTTCTGTCTCGTTGCGGCTTGATTTAATGCGGTTCAAAGTAATAAGCAATGGCCTGATTTATAGTAGTTCACGTATAGAAATGCAGTTGACTTTGTTGCGAACGGGACTGTAACATATTTGCTGTGGGATTATAACTTTTCTGTGATTGATAAATTATTAAATGTTAGAACTTACGTGTTGACTGCCAGCTATTATAGCAAGGAAACCACTTTAAACAGTATGCAGGTGAACACACAGTATTTAATATAAAAAAAATGGTGAAGCACCGATTTTATCATCGAAGATGAGATATATAATTTACATTATATTGTTTATTGGTGAAAATGTCTACATCATTATTTTTATATGTGGCACAGTACATATGTAAGTGTAACACTGCTTATCAGTTATATTGTTTAGTTAGAAACAATAAACAAAAAAATACTTTTGATTACCGTAGCTGACTTCTTGGTAATATTGGATTCAAGAGGCTCCAGCGGAAACAATATTAGTTACTGATTGGTTTCCACAGAATGATACATCATGATACTATATGATATGATATAAACATTCATTTTTTTATATGTTACTTCATATCTAAAGTGTAGTACAATTTTTGTACAATAAACTTAAAGTTAGAAATATAGTGAGTGCATGTCTCCACATATGTAGCCAGTGAGCATGTTAAACTGAGAAATCCTGACAGGATATTTGTTTGGTGTTTATACTTGCAACCTGTATCCCAAAAACAGAACCCAAATGCTCCTGGGATGCACAACATGCATGACAGCCACATACGAGTATCATATCAAGATAAACCAGGGTTTCTACAGAATATCCAGGGAAGTTTCTGTGCTGCACTCTTTGGGATTCTCCTTGTTATTTCAGCCTTCCCAGTTCTGTACTGGAATGAGGTGAGCTTAAGGATGATTATCTGCTACTGTAGTAACTTGATTGTTGGTGCAATTGTTGCTGCACATGACTATTTATAATATGGCCAGTGACAGAAACATCAGGTGTCAAAATGATAAATGCTGATCAAAATATTAATATTAATATCTTTTTATTGTCTTAACTGGGGTCTCTGACCCAACAAAGCACTTTTATTTGTATACTGCTTTTTCAAATGCAGTATTACTGTAATTCCAGAGTTCAGGATATTTTTTTCCCAAGCAAGAAGGAAGAAAAAATATTATTTTATTGCAACAGTTACTCATTGTATCCCATTTTCCTAATCTGCCTTGCATTCTTTTTGTAATGTTTCTAATCAGCTACATGGGATTGTATACAATAATTTTTGTCACATTCAGTTTTTTTACGTTTTACTATTGAATCAGGATATGACAGCAGTTAAGAATGACAGCACTGCTTTCTAATTTCCAGGGCAGAGCAGTTCAGACAGCACAGTCTCTTGAAGAAGGCCTCGCACAAGTAGTGCCTTTACACTCAGTTGATTCCATCAGCCAAGAAAACTTTGACAAACTGGTTCACCTCACTACAGTCCTGCACACAGACATGGTAAAAAATTTATACACAACCCTTTCAAAACTATTTTATCATTTTACCTCTTTACTAATTATGTGGGCCTTCTCCTAACCCCTTCTTGCTCTGAAGATCATGGGTTAATGCTCAAAATGTAAATGTAGATTAAAATTAGTGAGACTGTGCCAGAACCTCCTTTTTTGGCCAAAGATTGTGAGTGAAAATTTGAGGTCTGGACCCGAATGCTGGAATGATTCCGTAGACCAAGCGAGCTCGGATCCAGACCTCCAAATCAAAAACTCTTTCATTTTTCACTTGCACACATGATCTTTGGCCAGAAAAGTAGTGACTGGCACAGTCTAAAAACTAGTTCCCACAGGTGGGACTTAACCCTTTTCACTCCCAAGGTCAAAATGCAGATTCTTCTAACCTTCTAAGAAGAAACTGTATGAGTGATATAGCAAGAATTGATATGTCACTCAGCTTTCATATCAAAAGCCAAGTTCTCCTTTCTGTATAATATATTTCTGGTGAGAAACTGGAGAAAATTTAAGTTGATCATTCTTTTGAGTGAAGGGGTTAAGCATCCCATTGTGAGTATTTGTTGTCTTTTTTACAGGTGCTAGGTGATTCAGATTATGGAGTCGCAGTCAAGGCTGTTAAGCTCAGAAGAGAAGTGGAAATGTACCAGTGGGTGGAGCATAGGTCAACCAGGTATGACACCTGGGTGCAAATTATTTGCAGAGAAAATCGTATTTATATTACTAAACTAGATGAAAAATGGACCAATAAAATTATCATTAGTCAGGGAGGGGGGACTAGTAATAATAAATTGCACTCAATGCCATTATGCCACAGGTCATGTGAAATAACTTTGAAAGAGAATGTGTAGTTCCAGAAATTATCCAGCCCCCCCCACGGAGGGATCGATAAATTCCGAGGGGTGGGGGGGTCCGATTGGCATATATTTCCGAGGGGTGGGGGGGTCAATGCAGCGTTATAGTTTTCCAGAGGGTCGATGCATCGAACGTAAGAGGGCCGCAGTACTGACCTTATCGTACGATAGATTGTTCAATTCCTCCAGTAAAGTTTCAGCTCACTTCATTTTTCTTAGTTTTTTAGAAATTTGTATGTTAATTGTTGCATTTTTAGCCTTATAAACTGCTGTAAGCATGAGCGAAATGTCAACATGGTCGACTCGTAAGTTCGTTACCAAGCCCCACGCGGTCGGGTATCAAAGTCATGTACGAGTATTAATGCAAAGAGAAACAGTGATGGATTCGCTACTAGACGTTCGGGAAGAGAGAGGGCAGTGCCCGCCAAATTCATAGAGTCTGCAGAGCAAGAGCGGAGCAGCAAACGAGAAACGATTGCTACTGTTGGGAAAGTAGTGGACGTCCTGTGGACTGAGAACGATCTGAAAGAAACAGACTGGAAGCCAGGCTGGTATCGGGGAGAAGTGCAACACTTCGACGAGGACGAGGACACTCTTTCTATTTGGTATTTTAAAGACAAAGCCGTGTACACTCTTGATGCAACAAGTGCTATCGCTGACGGCATAATTCGTTCGGCACAGTAACTTACCAAAGTTTCTGTTCACGTTTACGGCGTTCTTGAAGTTCGTAAAATAATACTGTACTGTTCTCATTTAAAATGCGCCCAAGGAGCCGTCGACGAAATTATGTGCAGAAACAAAAGTTGACAGCATGAAATACAATGTTTTTCCAGTTCCCGTTCCAAATATGTATACAGTGGAGCCTGATTTTTCGAACCTTTCAACGGAAACGAAAATTGGTCCGAGTTATTGGAGAATTTCAGTGTTACAGGTCCAAGGGAAACAATTTAGTTCAAATAATCAGGAGGTTCGAAAAATCAAGGGTTCGAAAATTGTTTTGATCCGGTTGCGTGACTACCTGAAATTGATTTGAATATTGTTATGTAAATTAAAGCGTGGGATCCGTCGCTTTTCATTGGTTGGGAGCACACGTTCAGCGAGTATTTCGAATATTTCGGCCGTAACTGCTTGGAAAGAGAACAATTTGCGAGGTAAAACACAGAAACCTGGAGTAGGAACTTGAACGATACAACTGTTGTTAGTTTTATGTACAAACTTTAACGTATAGTCATATAATGTAAACACAAGGATCGAATACAATCAGTACTGTTGTGTAACGCGTCTTATGTCTATCTTATCCTTAATTTTGAAGAATCAAAAAAATTTCCAGGGGGTTAAGGAAATTCCGGGGGGTGGGGTGGTTAAAAAAGACCCCCAGGAAATGTATTTTCCTGGGGGGTGGAGGGTCTTAAAGAGGATTCCCTCCGTGGGGGGGGGCTGGATAATTTCTGGAACTACACAATTTATGTTAAAGGTTTCTTCATTATTATAAACATCCACAGAGAACATGATGAAGGAAACAGAAAACGAGTCGAAACAACGTATTCCTACTGTAAGTATTTTACATTTTTTAACAGACAGACAGACAGATAGATAGATAGATAGATAGATGCTTTGAGACTAGCCTGTGAACAGGCTCTCTCTTTTTTATGGCTGCGTGAGGTCTGGGCAAGAGTTTGGTCCCAGACCTCGCACAGCCGTAAAGGAGAGTGCCTGTTCATAGGCTACTTTTGAGACAGATGGATGGATGGATAGATACCTGTGTGACAAAGTCTTAATGAGCTATGGAGGAACAAATTTATTTTGCAACCTGTCTCGCGACTGCATTGCGTTGTGATTTGCAAGAAATTGCCTGGTGTGACATGGACTAAAATGGGTTTGTGCCTAGCAACAACACCTTTGGCTGTGGTTGCTAAGCGACAGCTTGTTAACTTCCAGCTCGGGAGTGGAGATCCCACTTAATCAAGAGCCACGAGTTCGACAAGCCGCAGGGACATCAGAATCCCAGTGAGATGGCAGTCCTGTCATACACCAAAGAAGCGAGCCATGTACAAGCCGGTGTCTTCACACTTTCCAAAGGTATCACAAAAGAGAACAACCATTTTTTAAATAAGAAATATATATGTAAAACATATAATTTGAGAATTGACTGCTGCACCTCTTATTTGCCTGCGGCGAAGGACCGCGGTCAAAACGGTGAAATATCCTGGGCAATGTTACGTCAGACAAAAATTACAAGTTAGAGCACTTTTTGGATGACTGCCGAAACCGAGGTAATTATACAGCGCCAATCACGAATGCTGTATTAAGAAAGCTCTTTCAACCAACCAGGTGCCGATAAAGTAATTTGTGTTTGGTTTTACCATAATTTGAAGAAGAGACCATGACAATCAGCAGTGCGAGAAAACGCCAAAGTTCTCGTGGATAGATCGCGCAGCTTTTTCTTTGTTTCTGATTGCAGGCCAAGAAGGCTGCCAAACCGTGTTTAGACCAACCCGAAATCGTAGCAAACGAAAAAAGCAATCAAGCAATCACCGAAAACTGCGCTATATAAAACATGACCGCAAGGTCTAAAAGTAAAAATAAGACACTCACGTTATGCACGGGGATAGATTGTAAAATGTCTCTTGTACCGTGGCGAAAAACATGTGTTGAGTTTTAGTGCATAGAGGCAGATTATTACTAATAGACACACTGAAGAAGTCGGGCAAGTTATCATGTTACACGGTGGTTGCTTTCTCATGGTGAAGTGTGTTTGAAGCCAAGATAATCAAACAATGCACCTGTCGCCTTCTCAGGATTGGTGAGTAGAATTACGGACTTCCAGCCTCTCGCCCCCAGCGGTGTACCCATCGGCACGAATGTCCAACTGCACAACGGCGCGTTTTATCACAGCATACATCCCTCTTACCCAAATGTGAGTATACTGCGCCTATATGAACCGTCCGTGAACTGTGAATTTACTAAACACACCTCCAATAGCTCTTCCCTTTCCAGACCAGTTTTGATCGCACGATCTCTTGTGTCATGCCCAGCTGTAATCTGAAGTTGACTTCTAGCTGTGATTAAAGTCCTGCATGCCTTTACTTTTTCTTGGCTGCCATTTTCAGGTTGGGGATTTGCGTGTGCGGTTTTCTTTCGCTGGCTTCACTGGAAATCCTGGCTCTAAATTAGGGAACCCGATCAAGGTTTGTCTTGTTTTGACAAGATGAACGAAAGAAGGAACGAATGAGAGAAAGAACAGGACGTTCAAACTTATAGAATGATGTGCTAGCGGAGCTAAGTGATGGAGAGACACCATCAGAAAGAGATGCCAGGAAGGAGGGGGGGGGGGGGGGGGTTAGAGGAGGGGGAGGGGGTGGGGGTGGGGTGGGAGGAGGTGGTATAAGGAGATAAAGGGGTTCGTAAGGATGAACATGTGTTGACTTGAAACTGGCGAAATACTTCTCTTTCTTTTTTTTTTTAATTTGCCCCTTGACAATCCGCAGGTCAGTATCGTGGCTCGTCAGCATGGTTCAGCCCTCACTCATTATCACACGAAATCCGGGGACTCGCTAGAATTGTTGTATCCAGGAGAAATGAGTGCTGAGGTACGTACATTGGTAAAATGGCAAATCTCTTCCCCATTCCCGCTCCCTTTGCGATGCCGCTAAACTTGCTTGAAACAATCCGAAAGGGAGCGAACGCAATCACACGATTACTTTCGACGGTCATCCGAAAACGGCTCTGAATGGAGAATGGAACTTTGCTGAGTACTGCATGGAAACATACGTAGTTACGATGCCGCAACAATTGATTGCCTTTAATGACGTTGTCTTTGACGTCATGGTCGCTCTTGACCATCTGGGTTTCCTTTCTGCTTTTTACCCATTTTTTAATTTTCCACGTGATTGTTCTTTTGACAGGAAATCTTTGACGCAGAGCACTCCGCCAACTCGGCGCTGACGTGGACTCTCCGCGTGGCGGGCTGGTTTATGTTATTCCTGGGATTTATGCTGATGACAAATATCCTGAACACGCTAGGTCAGACTATGTTTGACTGTTATAACGTTACTTGGCAAGGGAGGGGTTGGAGGGGAGAGGTTTCCAGGGGGTGGAGAGGTTAGCATACAGTAGAACCCCACTATCTCGAACTCGGTTATCTCGAACTCTGCCCTATCTCGAACAGAATCCGATTTCCCTCGGAAATGAACTTAGTAAAATGTTTCCTTAGTATACTGATCCCCCGTTATTTCTCGCTTTCGTTGAGAGTTTGAGGGTTCTACTGATATAATAAGACAAACATGCTGTCCATGGCAGTCAGAGCAATTTCTCTAGTACAATTATTCCTAATTGGACATATTGTTGTCCTTTGCGTGTCAATTTTTTAAGTACCCAAGTGATATTTTGCTGTCCAAATTCCCCCCCCCCCCCCCCAAGGACAAAATTAGCAGTTGCATTTAATTAAAGTAGCCTGTTGGCAGGGAACTGGTACTTACCGTAAGAGAAGGAATAATTTTCTAAATAGTAACTCCTTGTGAGTATTTTCCCCTTCAGACATACACGGACACACGCACACGCACACGCACACGTGTACAGGAAGATTGCTAATTAGAAACATTTTTGTTTCCAGTTTCCTGGCTGCCTATTGTACGTGAGTTGGTAGGTCTGGGACTGACTTTGATCAGTCTGTCTCTTGCCACTTCTTTGGCTTTGGTTACTATTGCAATAGGATGGATCGCTCACAGACCGCTTTTAGGCGTGACGCTTTTGGCAGCTGCTGCTGTACCAATATATTTTTCAAGGCGACGGGCTCAAAGCAGCCGGACGAAGAATTCAGAAGAATAGAAGAGGTCTGTCAAGAATTAATGACTATTGTGTGATCGTAAGATGTAGAATGCGATAGTTTCTCATTTTAGTGTTATCATTTGTCATTCGTGCTGTCAAACTATATAATTATAGAATAGGTTACCTTGACTACCTCAGGTGCAGATTACCGTAACAATATTTCAAAGAAGCAATAATGACACTGACAGTAGAATAGGAAAATGTCAAGAAGTTGCTTTGATTGTGCAAGTACGATTTGTTAACATTCACATTCATTCACATTCATTGACTAGGTCATCTTTCATTATGATTAGGTAAAATTAACTTCAGGAAAAAAATTGCCACTTTGCCTGTCTTACTGCTAGTGCACATGGTTCAGCCACAAGAAAGGTGAGATAGTACAATAGTATAGTGCAATAAATGTTGGTGAATTGAAAATGGGTTTTGCCCAGCTTGTTCACAGTACCCCGCTTACCTTCCTGATCTCTTTCTTCTTGTCTTTTTCTGCGTTCTATTAAGCGTCTGTTACTGTTTTGTTGTTGTTTTTTCTTTGAGGATGCGGTCAGTTATTTTTCCTTTTTCTACTGTACCAAATCACACAGCACCACCATCCAGTGTCTTTATTACGTCCTTCTATATCCCAGTAACACATATTTGCAACTTTGTACAGCTTTCTCGCTAACTTTTTACTTGTTTAACTTGTAAAACTCTAACTAGGGAGAACAATTATTTCTTCAGATACATCTAGTGTAGGTACACATTCTAGAGCAGTGACTCTTTGAAGAACACTTCCCTATAAAAGCTTAAAATTTCTATTGATATTGCTTTGACATTAGGAAGTCGTTACAATGTTGTGAAAAAGAAACTCATATTAGGAGGACTTTCCCGAGGCACAAATTAAGATACGTTAACGTTGGAGATACGAAGAGTGTTGTAATTTTGGAATTTATGTAACTGTGTCGATCAATACCGTCAATATGGGTAATTTAGTTCGGATAAAAGTGGAATTTATTTATGGTGCCTACTGTTGCTGATAACTATAAATTATGATTAATCCCGTGCTTTAGAAAATTGTAATGTCAGAAAAAAGGGATCTATAGAGTTCCCAAGCTGCAATCTTACACCCTACAATTTGGCACATATTTCACCTAGCAATAAGCAACACTAAGCTTTGGTTTGAAGTATAGTTTAACTTCACCATCAATCTCAAGATACTAAGCTGAAGGGACGCCGTGCAGCTACAAAACTAGAAGCAGCGTTCATGCTCTCGGTCCAATTCACTATCCCTGCACAGTGAACTCCATTGTTTCAAAGTTAGGCATAGTCCCAGTCTCCACGGTAGCGGCCGGTTCTGGCGGAGAGGTCTCGTAACCAGGGCCGTTTGCGGAAGCTGGCGCCTGTGCACACCAAACAAACCAAAAGAAGCCGAGCCAGTCTGAGGGAAAACACAGCATGTTGTTAGTCGTGCGTGTGTGCTTGTATGTGTTGAAATTGTGCTGTTTCCTGCAGACGAACCTTTCTCTGTCTCCTCCACGGTTCGCAGTAGAAGGAAGATCAGCAAAGCTAGTAGGCATGCGCTGAATGCGATGGCCAGGAAACTGACTGTCCCAAGTCTCTCAAAAACCTGCGGGGTCGATTCAGAAACGAGTTTAGCAACACTCGAGGAATGCCGCTCGACTTAAAAAGAAAAAAAAAATGCCGGTCGACTTGCTAGTTAGGACATCGAACTGAGAAATATGTCGTGCAAAAATGTCTCTTGTGTTTGGAAGAACACTAGCAGCCACATTCATTTCTGCGTTGGTTGCTTTTCTGTTGTGCAAGTTAAGCTACTGCACGTGAAGTGCAGCAACCTAGTTCATGCTTATTTGCTGTCGTCACTTACCTGGCCAACTATGAGTGGTAAGATTAGTTCTCCCAATGCGGCGCTCACAATCATGATACTCGTCACAGGACCTGCAATCAATCAATATACTGTACTACAAGCCACTGTTCACAAGGTTCAGTCAAAGAAATTCAAAGAAATTTTGCGGGATCTTAGAGATTGACTTTTATCCCATCTCCATCCGGCCAGATAGGTAATTTTTACACACCTGTCATGTCTATGTAGTACTCTGCGAGTGCGATGCATGTCGGAAAGACATTGCTCATGAACAGGCCGGCGCCCGCTGTGCCCAGCCAAAGCACTCCTTCGCTTTCCTCGAAGATCAGCATAAACAGAGTGGACGATAAACACCCAACCTAACCGACACGGATAGAATTGCGCTTAGAATAGCAAACAAAAAATAAATAAATAAAAAATTAACGAAAGAAGTGGTGAACAGACTTTGTACTGAAATAAATATATCAGTAAACCTCTCACCCGACGCCGCTCTTAACGATACCTAAGTGAAGTTTAGTTTACACAACGAGAAGAATCGAAAGTAATTTTCTTTGAGAACTTGGCCTTGACGGCATAAAATAATGTATAACCTGTGAGCTAAATGGTCCATCACTCAAATGAAGGCTCTCAATCAATTCCCGTTATATATTAATATCATTTGTAGCCATCTTGCAACAGGAGTCAAATCTTACCAAGCTGATCATCATCATTCGAGGAGGAGGAGTGTAGACAGCGATAGGTATTGATATAAATCTGCCCAGAGATAACGCACCCTGCAGGTATATTAGAGCATACATTATGTTAGACCCAGATCAGTTAGTCCGTGAATTAAATTTATATATAAACTCTAGTGCTAGGGCGCAAACCGGGAAAGTGGGTTCATGCGGTACGGACGCTATAGTGGTGACATTACTTTTAGTTTTGGTCATTAGAAAACTGGACGATAGGGTGGTAACTTTGCTGTAAGCTAGTTATACAACTATCACTCAGCATAAAGGCAGGTTGGCACACGAGTAATGCAAGCACAAGCACAGAATTAGAGAACTATTAGTTTGACTAGAATTCAGTTCCTTTGACACGAAGTTTACTGACCCAAAATAGAGAGTTGAGTGCAGCAGCGTGACTTGGATTGAGGTGAACCGCTCCTTTGACGGCGTACGAGTACACATAGGCACCGAATGTGGCCTGGTAAAGAGAAAAAAGACAGTTCAAGTCATGTGAACCACTCGCCGCACGTCCATCTTCGTGCTGGCCTCGGAGGACTGGAAACAACACTGTATGGGCCAAAATGGCAATGAGAGTTTTGAAATACTTTCAACCTTTAGCTGATTGGTTGTGGATGTAGCTTGCAACTGTCTTCCCCAGTAAGCTGTAAAGATCGAATCGCAGTGATAGTTCCAGCTGGTACCTTCCAATCAATCGAGGGACACAATCCAAGAAAAAACCTAGAATTTACCACTGAAACCTTGTTGACGGTTGGCATTCTTGAAATGCGGTATAAATTATATGTGATACGCGCTTACCATGAGCCCGTCGTAGAGCAGCAGTATGAGTGACGTCAACACAGTGACGGCGATGACCTTGGGTTTCTGGTCCTCTCCAAACACACGTAGCAAAGATTGTTGTCCATTTAGGTAAAGCGCTACTATATGGTGGTTATAGCCTAAACAGGATTGGTATTGATGAAATATCGTGATTAAAAGTACATAATGCTTTCCCAATCTCTCCTTTTTGTCTATTTAATTGTCTGCTTCCTTGACGAAGACGAAGTTTAGTTTCTTTTGGCCTAACTGTGCTACTTACCGATTATTCCCTTTTTTCTTTTTTTCTTCTTTTTTTTTTTTTTTTTCGTATTCGGAACAAAATTCAGGCTTGGATTTGTGGCACAGTCACAGAGGTAAAAAAAAAAAGACATCGAAATGCCTTAGAACCAACATCAAATGGGGCAAATGGACAACGAAAGTTTTAAAATTTGTAAACTCCCCATAATTATATTGATTGTAAGCTAAGGGACCTAATGATGTGTCACAAAAGTAAACGTCTAGACACGTATCCTCTCGTTCCCAGGCTATTTTCCCTCCCCCTTGCATGCTGGACACGCACCTGCAGTGCTCAGTTTTTCTGTGTACATTTGGCATTCTTGAATATTGTGAGCTCCACGAATTTTTTCCAGCTTACGAGTAAATAACAACCACATCAAACCAAAGACAATAGGTAGCTGTTGAGAAAAAAGAAAGAAAGCAAGAAAAAGCAGAACTATATTTCCCAGATTTGTCCATAACACAGAAGCCGAAGCTGAAAAGTTATTAATTAACAGATCAAACTAACCCAAACTGGTTGTAAAGGATGATTAGAATAACCCTACCGAAAACTTAAAATAATTTAAACGGCACCTTGAGTTGCTTGTTATATATTTTGGAAGAGGATGGTCATATCGTGACACTGCGTTACCGCGCTCACACAATATAAAGTTTGTTTTGGGCAATAGTATAGACCTTATCACGGTAATGATGCGTATAAAGCTTGGCCGACTGGACTGAGTAAAGGCAATGTAGTCAATGCACATTTTTTCAGAGTCATAAACCAAAATGTCGCGTTGCGCCGCTATTTTTAAAACTGTAACTTAAGGTTTTGTATGGCAGAACTGACTTGACATCAATGTTGCCTGTAAAAACTACAGTTTTTAATTTAACATAGCGGCACTTCGCGAAAGGTTTGCGCCCCTGAGGTATTCGTGCATTGATTAATTTTGCTATGCTCCTTTCAATGGTGTGTCCTATTTTTGTATTTGGCCAAGCCTTCTATAAGCTGTAATTAGCGTGATAAAGTTCTGTTGGTGATCCCTTTCTCTTTAATATTCTGGCGCTGCTGCGGACTATTTTGTCAGCCATTTCAATGTTGTTTACCAGTCTCACTCCACACAGAGAGCCTGCTGTATATGTAACAAACATGGCGGCCGTGAGGAGTCGATGTGGAAATTTGCTCGATGACTGCAAAGACAGAGCCGAATATGCAGGAGCACCGTATCCTGATGGGTCAGCAATGTAAATGTGCAAAAATCGCATCTCTGACTGAAGAAATGGAAAACATTTGGCACTTGAGGATCGTTCGAATCATTACAGAACAGAACCCACGTTATACACCAGGTTAACTCAGGTGAGTCTATAGGCAGAAGGGACATTTATATGACAGAGAATGAAAATGATCTTCGTAATTATGAACAATTTAAGCAGTTAATTTAAAGATAGCCCGGAAAAAATTCACGTATCAGTATTTCTCTGATTCTAATTATTGTCATCAAAGCGTTGTTCAGTAGCGAATTTTGGCAACACGCTTCTTTGCTAACTTTGGACCCGGATTCCGGCTTCTAAGGGCACAGATTCATCATTTTAATAAGTGAAATGATTCTGACCGATGAATTTCACTTTTCCCTGTTGTCAAACCGTGTGAATTTGGGGAGCTTACGTTTAATTGTCTTTCCAGATGGTTGTGAACTACTGTTTGGAGTTAGTAGTAGAAGGTTTGCTTTATTTGTTTTTGTTTTTTATTTATTTTGTTTGGGGCAAATACAAATACGCACGCACTTGTAAATTTCAAGCACTCGCTTGCAACCGTTGCGTCGGACCCCTCCCACCTGGGGAGAATTTGACACTTCCGGTGAACACATTTTGATTTCAAACAACTCGGCATCGTTGTTTTAGTGACTGTACCCGTAGCTATGAGTGCGTTTCCTTTGAACTGTTCATTCAAAAGCCAAAAGCCAGGGTGTTACCGTCATACATCTAGTGCGCATGCGCATCAGTTAAAACTCACGTGTAAGAGGGCGACGATCCAATATGCCCAGCGGACATGCGTGTCCCGGTGCTCGTGCTCTTGCGTGTTGACCACGCGAGACGTGTTGTCGAGACCGCTGGTCGAGTTTGCGTATGGCCATTCGTCGATAATTGTCGTGTAGTTGACAACGATGACGCATTTCTGTCTGAGGAATGGCCGAGCTATGAGAGGACTTAAAAAACCTCCAACGCCATAAGAGAAGTGAAGTGCCTGACGAGAGAGAACAGCGGTTGTCAGTAATCGCTGATACTGTGCGCGTTAGAAAAAGACTGAAGAGGACGTTATGAAGAAGGAGGAACAGGGACACAGAGGAGAAAAAGGAGGAACACGGACGAGGGAAAGGAAGAACACGGACGAGGAAAAGGAGGAATGTGAGAGACAAAATAACATTTTTACCTGCAGGAAGGGTGCAACCTGAAAGATAACAACAAAAACGAAATCAAACTTATAATCACCTGCGTATTAGGGAAACATTGAGGTTGTTAAAAAAAACATGTAGTACAAAATTGGCACTGAACAATAGTCTTGGAAACAAAAGAATAACTATGCCATCTTAGAGTGCATTATCGCAATAGTATCACATTTCACCCCTCTTCAAAACCCGCATACCTGAAACCAGTCAGGTTACAATCTGAACACAGAAATAACAATTGCTTCTGTTTCACTACATTTAGAAACTATGGCAAATATCCAAACTTTCCAAATCTGACAGGAGGAAATTGTACGTGTTGTGTTGCTGACTATAATCTGTAAGGGGAAACTTGGAGTCTATCATTGTCAGGCATCAAAATGTAACAACTATTCTCCTCTAAACAGTGTACTGTATTACCTTTTTCCCGTACATGCGGATCAGTTGAACGGTTGTAAATGTATCTGTCGCACCGAAGCATCCCCCAAAAATGCCTGCCAAAATTAGCATTAGCCCGTAGATGTGACAAAGGGGAATGGCAATGATACAGACAGCGCTCACACCAAGCGAGACCGCGAGCAACATGTTCACATTGAACCTGTGTACAAAGGAGAAACGAACTGCTGACGTCATGCATAGTATCCTATTGCGCATGATCCTATTCAGCGGCAGCACTATGAGGAGATTCCAAGATACATGACTTTCTACCAAATTGTTATTGCAATGCTAAGCTTAATTTGAGAAACATTTTAATGTTTAAAAATTGTTTGATGGACTATGACAATATAGTTTCCGGGATTCCTTTAATATTTAGAACTGTCAGAATGAATAAGACATGGCCTCCTTAACAGGGACTATTGTGTTTTCAGTTGTAACACGCATACAAAGTGGATAGAGCTATTTGGTGCGAGTGGGAAGTGTTGAAAATCTGGGTTCGTCTCGAAACAATTTGGTATTCGAACAAACAAAAAATTTGAAAGTCCTTTGAGATAATCGTGTGACCTTACATTAACATAAAACTAAAAATATATTAATAATAGAAGAGTTTCATTTATCTCGCTTTATCATTCAAATTTGCCACAAGAGATGTTTTCCTTTGGATCGCAAATCTTCACCGTACGTCGCCTTTTTCATACTGTACTTCTCTAGTTTCATTATTTAGTAAGTAATGTAGTGCTTCCTGAAGAACTAGAACCATTCGTAAAGAATCATTCACGAAACAGCGTCTAAAAAAAATTAAAGGAGTAATTATTTGAATCTCTGTTGGGAAAAAATAACTAACAGTGTGAGACAAAATGAATTTGTTCGACTTATTAGCAGAATGCTATCAATGCGCTGTGACGGTGAAACATTCACTCTTCCTTCGTAATTTTTTCTTATTATTTAAAAAAGAAGGAAGATTTTTTTTGTGACTCACAGGGATTTTTTGTGATTTCACTCCCAGGGTCAACTCTCCAGAAATAGTAAATTTTTAATCATCAATCGAAGAACTTTTTGGAGAGATAGTAATCTGATGATTCGAGAGTCGGTTCACTCGCATGTCGTACATTTCGCATTTGTACAATCTACTCTCTCCCATAGAAGTCGAGTTTTAAAATGTTCATGAATTTAATAAAATTTTTTAAACATCTTGGTATAAAATGAAACCACTATAGATTAGTCGAATTTTCTAAATCTGTGTTTTCACATTCACGACAATCATCGTTATTTCAGGTTGAAAACAATGGCAAACCTGATTTTTTTTTACCAGATGTCCGCAGCTTAGTTTAAGCACTCGGTTATAAGTGTTTACTTTTTTGTTGTTTTAAAGTGGAGTTGAATTATCCACATTCCTACTGTTTATGACACATTCGCGGTAAATTCTTATGGATTCAATAAGATGTCCTTAAAATCTATAACTATGGGTTGTAAGCAAGTTTACTGTTGTAATCTCGATTTTTAAGATACTTTCTTTAGACAGTGATAATAAATTTAGAAATACTTTAAATTTGGGCCGTAGAATTATATAACACGTCGAGTAGTTCCATATACCAGTTAAGAAAAATAAATATTAGAGTTGAAAAAAGTTCCCACTTGCGGGAGAAATGACAATTGCTTCAGCAAAACCACACATTAGTAGATATGAAGGAGAATGAATATGAAAACACTCGGTTAAAGTTCCTTCACACTCAAATTACTCGAGCTTGAAATTCCTTCATAGATACATCTTACCTATCCACAAGAAAACCACCTGAAGTCGACCCGAACACGTTGCATAAGTCGTGAACGAAAAACACCAGGCTCATGAGAGTCAACGACTTTCCTGTTAAGCACTTCAGTTCGAGCAATGTCGGCCCTAAAACTTCGTCAGACATTCCGAAGACGAGGAACACGCCGCAATAGCAGAGCGTTGCCTTGAAGCTCGCTCGGTCCGCCGTGAGTTCTTTCATGGCGTTCGTAAATTGCTTCCACAACGAGACCTCCTTTGGTTTTGTCTCCATGTCTTCCATGTTAAAAAGAGGTTCCTCTTCTTCGTCAGGGCTGGAATCTAAAGTTACCTTCATTTTGGCGCGCAACAGTTACGGAATTTCCAGTTGAGATTCTCGCGGGAACAGTAAAATGACGACAGTTCTCGAAGGTGCAAAGAATCAAACTATTTCCTTGTTTCTTCGATCAAGCGTGATTCCCATGCACGTGTGAATAAAGTGTTAAAAATACGAGCCACTTCTCAAAGTGAACTTTCGATGGCGCGGCCAGTGTTTTTTTCCCCTGTTTTGACGTCGTGTCAACGCCTTGATTTCAGAAAAAAAAAAATTCCGGAGAAAGCAACCTTGGAAAATCCCCTCCAGGAGACTTGTGCTCACTTTCAGACCATTCCTTATACGTTCGTTTACTTTCTCGCGCGATATATAAAAGATATTTATTCTAGGTCGCTTTTCCGGGTTTTCTTTCGTTTATCATCTCTGCACCTGTCTCCAGGGCAAATTATTCATTCTTAATTACTAGCCAGTGTTTTGTTGATAAAACTCTTTCATTTTCACAGCCAATCGACCAATCACTGACCTGATCGTGCGATTTTGCTAGAATGTTATGATTTGTGTGATGAGAGAGAAATTAAGAGATCATCGCAAACATGCTTGGATTGTATATTTCACCCAAATCAAATTCTGCGTCGTGTTAAGACAATTCCTCATGACTATTAGGCCTTTGTCCTCAATTTAAAGGTGGTTAATACAAGATATTTTTGAAAGCTTACTAGCGGAAATTTCGGATTTATGTTTGGCAATGATTTAGCTGAATCTTTTTCATTTTTATTTTGGACCCCAAACTGTTGATATGAACACGGATGCCCAATAGAAATTTATCAACAGCGGTGAGTTTTCAATGGGAAATATTTTGGCGATCCTTACAACCTCGCACCCAGGTTCCAGTTGTTGAAGCTCGATCAAGCTATTCCAGTATAAGCCGGATTAGTTTTCTCGATCTTTTGGTGAAAAAAAAAAGTGCAGGTGATATTTCCTTCAAAATAGTGGATTTTTTATGACCAACTATCTCAACATTTTATTTTATGACGGCCAATTTCTGTAAGTTGCTGCAGCTGAATGACAGCTGGACAGACCGATTTCTGGACAGTTACAAGTTTTCGGAAATATTAGGACACGTTTTCGGACAAGTTACGACAAGTTTTGGAAAAGTTACGACAAGTTTTCGGAAGAGTTACGATGGGCTTTCAGAAGAGTTAAGACAGGTTTTCGGAAAGTTTCGACAAGTTTTCGGAAAAGTTACGCAACACGCGTGAAAAGAACGGTATTCGTAAAAGGCGGATTTTCCGCTTGTTGCTTTACGAGGCCAAAAAATACCGTCTGTGAAGCCGAGCCAACAAACGACTTCCGTGACGTCAGAGGCTTTGTCCAATCGGAATTTAGCTTTTAAAAACCAAGAAGTAAGACAAAGGTAAGACCGTTCTTTTGTGGTTCCTGATTGGTTGCTGGTCGGAAATCGTTTATCGGCTCGGTTTCGCAGACGGTATTTTTCGGTCTCGCAAAGCAACAGGCGGAAAATCTGCTGTTTTCGCAGGCTATGCAGGTTTGAGCCAATTCAAACGGGCTGTTCTAATTTGCAGTAACTTATGATGTGATACACTGAATGTTATCTTAATGTTTCGTGTACTTTCTTATAGGCTCCGGTCGCACTCGTAACTTTAACGACATTAATATCGACATTTGCATCATTTGAAGTGCAAACAGCGCTTGCCACCAGAAATATATCTCAGCAAGTTACTACCAAACATTGAAGAAGCCGTCGTGATGCTCTCGATGCTGAGTTATTATCCTCGACTAAACTTACTAGTGCACCCGGACCCTTATACTCCACAGCTTGAGAACATGAGTTTACGCGGCATAAAAGTATTGTGAGCGGTTGATTGACAACTATGCAGTCGGGCATGTCATGTAGTTTGATTTCTGAGCGCACATTCATGAGCAAAAAGTCATCGTTCCTTTGATTCATAGAAACCAACAAAAAATGCAGTCGATCATAAGTGCAGAGTTCCAAAATTCACTGGATATACATAATATATTAGGAGTCCCCTGTTGAGACCGAATAACTAAAGACATAAAATATGCTCAAAAGCTTATGAGGGAAGTTCGAAACTAGAACTTTAAATAAAAGACGTATGAAGCAACAACGATATAATTATATAGCGTGAGTGAACCCTATATCAATAACTGTCTACTTCCTGGCTGGGAAACCGCAGCCACAGACGAAAGTTAGCTTCCAGCGCATTCCATTGAGCGTTTCAGTTGTTTTCGAAAGTAACATGTTGACCGATTGTTATGTATCAGCCAATGAACAAATTAATGGGAGTCAAAAACGCATAAAGCAACGAAAAGCAACCGACCGTAGCTGTGAGGTGCATCAATCAGTACGTAGAAGTTTAGGGCGTGTACTATTCCTAAATAAACCTGAACTGCGGTTTTTTGTTCCTGGCTGCTTTAACCCTGAATCGTATTATTTTTAATGAGACAGTTTAAACAGTTGCGAACGGCAGATCTGTTGTCCTAAACTAAATGATTTTCTTGATTATGCCTAGCTACAGTTTTTTTGTTCCCGGCTGCTTTAACCTTGGATCGTATTATTTTTAATGAGACAGTTTAAACAGTTGCGAACGGCAGATCTGTAGTCCTATTCCTATTCCGGAATAGATCCAAAAGAATGTATTCTTTGTTTTGGAACAGCTGGAATATTGGACCGACGTGTGGATTAATTTGTCAAACTCTTCCGACAAGTAAATTAAAGTGATTTATTCACACGGCGGTGTTGACGTTCTGACGGCTTTTGTAATCCCTTCATATAGTTGGTATACGACTGATTAACAGTCGAGGTTACTTTTGAGGAAATTATAAACATCGTCTGTACGTACGCAATCCTTATTTCTATTTGCGATGTCACTGGTTACCAATAAGAGACGCCAAACATGATGCACAGTACGAAAGTTGCAAGTCGATTAGCAGTTAGTGATCGAATTTATATGACGATCCGAGGAAACATTTGTTCAATCAGATATTTTATTTCGGATTTTATGTACGCACCAATGGTTGCCAAAGCGACCTCTAACGTAATAATCGTATTCAAAGCAGTATCTTTGACACAAACCCGGAAACTGATCAGTTCGATTGCGTTATGTGAGTATAACGACTTCCGTATGAACTAATCACGTGACCCGAACAAGGAAGTTCTACTGAGAGTTTTGAATCGAAGAGCACGTTGCTTGGCAAAGCGGTTTCACTTTTGAACCTCTCAGGAGACACATTCTGCCAGAGAGGTGAGTAAGGCCTAAGAATGTTAATCAGGTTCTAGTTATACCTACGCGAGTCACTCGCACAAACCGACAGAACTGCCTGTTGTTTTTAATCCAAGTCACGCTCGAAAGCGTGAATCGACTCCGAGCTGATACATACAGAATGATTACTGCATTGAAATACCATGAAATGCTCCAGCTTCTCGATGGGATCTAGAACTTAACTAAGTCAGAAAGTTCAGCGCACTTCAAATGGCTTCGAAGACTTACCTGCAAGCTTAGCATTTTCAGTTAAAGAGCACTGCACCATATTGATTTTTGCACTGATGACTCAGCCGCCGTATTTTCCGGGCGGAACTTGCCCAAAGAGCGTGGTTATAACTTGTATGGATTCTCAATACACTGGGGTCAATATCCCACACATATTTCTAGCTTATTACGATCAAGGCGGCGATCAGTTATCATCCCTGCAGTTTCTTGCTGCAGTTCTCTATGGCCAGGTCAGTGGCTGGTCGGATCACTTCCGGGACAAAGATTGAAACTGATTGCCTCGCTTTGCTTTCTTCTATTAACATTGTCTCTTAAGAATAGGGACACAAAATGTTCTTCGACACAAACTCAAACGTCTGTCAGAGGCATGCAGTTAAACAGTAGATAAAACGTAATAGACCAAAGTTAGACGCTGGCACATGTACAGACCGAAAGTTTTGCTTTTTCCGGCACCAGTGTAAAATCTAAAGTTATCCAGCAGCGTGATTTTATTAATGCAAAGGCCATCCATCAGTCTAAGCAAACGTCTTCTATTATTCCGGAAAAAGGCACACTAGCTGCATGGGGCAACATCTTTGTCACGGAATGACAAACCGGAAGAACACAATACAGAAAACTGGAGTGTTGTTTAGCTGTTCTAAACTTCTGCACGTGGGCAAGGCTACAGAATCACAAATGTACACTGAAAAAGACGGTAAGGCACTCGTCAACACCGGCGAGGATCATTTCCAGGCATTTCTAATATGAATGTGTTTGACTTCAATCTTTTCCTTGAGGTCTGAAGGCGTGTGTATTATGTTGACCTCTTTCAAGCTAAAGGGCTATTAAGTCGAAAATCTGATCATGAAAATCTGAAAAATGATCCGACAAACAGTAACAAACCAGGATTAATTCTACTTTTGGCTTTTTAAATTCAGAATTGTCTCAAAGCGCTGCACTACGAAAGTGACTTAGAATACGTGGTCTTGATGTCAGGCAATATAAATTGAGTATGGAAACCAGTATTACGGCCTTAGTAAAACGAAACTCACATACTGCGATCATTTTTATTAATATGTAGATTGTTTATATTTGGAAAAAATCCCTTCTTTTTCTTGCCCTTTCCCTGTGGGGAAACAAAAGTCAGCTCGGTGGCGCATTTCAGTTCCTCGAAGGCTTATGCAGATCAGTGGTAGTTTCTGTGAATTAAAACATAAATAGCCACGAGTATATGACTGTGAAGTTTCTAGGAAATTCTGGTATATTTGTTTGTTTTGTGTGCAGCCACAATATTTTGCCGGAAGCTGTTCAAAAAGGGAAAGTTGACTTCTTTTTATACAGAAAGAGAAAGTTTGCGAACTATTCAGGATTCCAGTGAAGAGAAGTGGTAGTACTACTTTGCTGTCAGTATTCAAGGGTTGTTTTCTAACGTTCCCTACATTTTCTACCGCACAAGTAACGTTCCAAGCCCAGCAGTCAAACTCTACTTGTGTGCGTGCTGTACTTCAGTGTTCGGCTGTTTCTGATCTTACAAACAGGTTTTTTCGGGTTCAGTAAGAAAACAACAGGAAGACAAAGAGCTTAAACTAATTAAATGATTCTGATGCATAACTAGCGGGATTCAACTAAATAGCAATCTGACGCGATCCTTGATATGATTTTGTTTTGGATGGCTAGTCGGTAGTACCAAAATCATAAGTGGTATTATGTCTTCTAACTGATCAGCAAGGAAGGAAGTATTTTTTGGCCAGTTATATTTACGAAGGAGGAAGAAACATGCCGCCTAATTTAGAAACATTAGGGCGTTCTGATTGGCAGAGAAGTATTATTTCCGTGTTCGCACCAATCACAAAGCAGCTGCGGTTTACTGTTCTGTCACAATTTATTTGAAGCTCTTGACGCCATAGTACTCAGGTTAAAACTGTGCTCCGAGGAATACATTCGCCAGGAAATATTTTCGGAACGTATGTATGCCGACCTAATTCTTGACCTCATTCACTAAAGAGATAAGATAAGTCAGTACGCGGCGAAAGGTAAGGCTCGGGGATATGATAGCTTGTTTCTTGTCTTTCCTTGTAACACAGTATATTCAGTCAAATTTGCTTGTGGTACTTACTGAATGAAGGACCCAATGTTAGCACAGTGCCAAGCAAAACCCATGGGAGGGCAAGGAACTTTCAGCAAGAGGCAGTGCGCAGTTACGGGGTCCGGGTGATGATCTTAGCTCATAATCAGGATAGCAGATCTAACTACAATTTTATACGGAAAGTAGAACGTGTTGGATTGTTTTAATAACCAGGTGCATGTCTCCGCTGTATACTTCAGTGATATTTCGTCTAGACGAGCAGTCATGTAAATTAAGAGAGAACTTGATTTTGGAACAATGTCAGTCAAAAAAGTAATGAACTCGAAAATTCTCTTTCGCACAGTTTGAAATACTGTTATAAAACTAGATAGTTCAGTCAAGCATGTCAGCAGTATGCTAGGAGTGGATCAGCCAGACCAACTACCCGCAAGTGTCATATAAATCGTCGGCTGAATTTAGCAGCAGAAGTAGCAGATACTGTGCGTCGGACATTAGATCAGTACAAATATCACGCAAGGCGATTTTTTCCATGAATAGCAGTTTCCAAAGGATAGTGGTTATCTGGCCGCATATTGAGAATATTACGAGAGGCGTACGTACATGGTACTTAGTCCACAAATCGTTTTCCTTCTGCATGTGTTACAAGTATCGAATCGAGATCAGTTTGAATGCATAATTTAATATATTGAAGTGCTTCATTATATGCCGGAGGGTAAGACCTGAACGAAGATCTGTTGAAAGAAAAGTACCGTCTAAAGTCCGGGCATGAGAATTGTTCGGCTCTATAGTCATACAATACAAGTTCTCAGTTAGTAATTTTTGGAAACCGGTAACAACGTACCAATGAGATCAATTGGCGCGCGTTCACACTCATGTCGAAAAATTCAGTTAGATAGATCTGCTCAGACTGGGATTGCATTTAGCCCAGATCGATCTCAGATCGCTTTGAACTCTAGAATGCAGAGTAAGTGTGAACGGGCCCAAAAAACGACATTTCCCAAGTAATGACGGTGTACAGTACGCGGGAAGTCATGATACATTTGGGGGATACTTTAGGCTCCGTTTACACTAGAGCCAATTTGTCCGAATTTGAGGCATTTCTTTCCGGATTCTCAAACGCGTTTACACTAGTTTTTGTAAATCCGGTGTCATCTTTAGTAAATCGAAAGAGAAAGCGAATCCGGAATCAAAGGTTGGAACTTTGTGTGTATCCGGATACTTGGTATCCGAAGTAGTTTTTAAGTGTATAAACGGGGCCTTAGCCCAAAAGAACAGAAGCAACAGCCAAAGAACCAAAGTGACTGCACAAGTTACTTTTGACAATCATTGAAAACTGCATTTAAGTTGTCAGCGTTCTGTAGTTTATGTAACAAACTACTGATACAACGACAAAATGGGAAATCGCCTACAGTAACGACGAATTAATCACGCTTGCCTCTGCATATTTTGTTTCAAAATATGTTTTCTTCGTACAGGCCGACGATTGTTGATTAAGCGAAGGAGTCTTCACAAACTTCACAATGTCTGGTAAGTCTCCAGTTGCCTCTTTTTCCCTCAACTTTCGATATCTTAGTTCACTGTCAGTTCTATTTCTTTTATTTGCCACTTAAGTGAAGTCTGTTTGTTTGTGTCTACATTTGTTTGCACACATTTGTACAACTGCAGATTTGAAGCATTTCGTTGTATGTCTTGCGAGGCAAGCGCGCGCAGTAGTTACTTGTTATGTTCGCTGTGCGTCCGTATGCAGGCTCGCGCCAAACTAAACCGCGTGTTCACACCTTTTTATTTCCCATTCAAGGAACCATCTTGCAATACCAATTAGTGCGTCAGTGACAAAAACAAATTTGCTTGATAACAGCTCAGCATATAAATAGTCGTTTACAACTTTGCGCATGCCTGTACAGGGATTATGAGCCCGCGCTCAGAGCTTACCTGTTGCCGTTTCTTTGTACGGACACAATTTGAATAATAATAATAGTTGCTCTTGTTCGTGCCCGTGCCTGTGTGTCTCTATAATACTTTCCCTCAGTTGACAATCATATCGAGAAGACAAAACTGGCGTGAGAAAAAGTTTTATCGTGCCTGTCATTTAGCAGTAATTCATCATTTTCGGCCTACTTTATGCTATATCATGAGTGGTTTTTTCATCGTAAATTAAGCGTGGGCGAATAGCATTGCAAAAAACGTCTATTTAAAGAAATGCGACAGCTTGAATGAGCGACCCAAGCTACATGATATGGCGACAACATCAGGTATTGCCCGATTTAAAGTTCAATTACTTTATATTTTAAATCCTATAAACCGTGCGCCATGAACTTTTCGCGGGATTTTAGATTACTGAATTTCAATCAAATTGACTACAAACAATATTTCGACCTCCTTCGACAGGAGCTTGCCCGAGATCCGTAAAAAAAAAATGGGTTCCCAACATTAAGGTCTGAATTCCAAATTCGCGAAACTTTGTTCCCGCGAAACGCAAAAAATTAGCATTCCGCGAAATTTAACTCCTGCGAAAGTTTCATGCCACACGGTATATGCTTTGATATCGCCAACTCGACCACCAACGAAAATGAATTGTTGACTTAGAAAACTCATCAGCATACAGTGTAGTTTTCAAAGTCTGTCTGTCTTAGATTGGGAGACACCCACTAACAAAGAGCAAAACTCAGCTGTATAGCTAAGCTTCTCAAAGACAGCTATCATTATTACAGATATTTTTGGGGCCACGATTAAATATCCGACAAGCAATCAACCTTCTTCAATTTGCTTTCTGCTGCTGTTGGCTCTTGAGGTTCACGTGGTAGCGGCCGTCGAGTCACTGCGAATGAATGTAATAATAATTTTCATTTAGATATTAAACATTTGGCGATTGTGCTTATACCTTGAGTTTAATATATCGAATAGCTTGCTGTTATTGCAGCCTCTCCATATTATGGTCTAAACCAGTACCTTTTTAGCGAATTACCTCGGACGTGACCGGATGTGAACCACAGCTAATGCTTCATTCAAAACAAAACATCTGGTATCCTGCCTGTCTGCTTGTGTATATTGCCCTTTTCCGATGACAATTTTCAAGCCAACTTGTTCGAATAAATCTGATCGAATGGTTGAGCACGTTCAACACACTTGGAAGTATGTAGGCGTGGAAGGAAGCGATCAAACGCACGTAAAGCACCCCCCAAAGACTCTATTCAGCCATTGCGGCACAGACGTCATGAAATATCGTCACTACAGCTGTCAGCGTGGGCGAGCCTGCGTAGTCATTACGCTGGCCAAAAGTCTTCCGGCTCACTTCGTGTGATATTCCTTATTGGGTTTAATGAATCGGGTATATGCCTAGAAGTGAATTTCCTTTAGGGTAGTTTTCGGCGCATACTCCAAGACCACCATCAACTGAAGGATGTCTTCTGCTACTTCCCCGAGTGCTACACACGGTGATTAAGTGTCTTTTCCCTTTTCAATCACTTTTCCTACAGTTAAAAAAGAAATACGAACGAAAGTGCGCCCTTTGTCTGACATAATGAATTCAGATAGTCATTTGTGTTGATTACGTCTTTTTGCTGAATTTATTACATGTGGTTTTACTTCGCCAGAGACAGAAAACATGACAGACAACAGCTGCATTATACATTTTTGACAACCATGCCTCTGCGAGAATATTTCTTGGCTGTTAAATTAGCTAAAGTGTTCCTGAGATATATCGATGAAAAACTATTTTTTTTCTTTTTCTTTTTTGTGGACTCAAGAACACTGAAATTCAACTAAGGAACTTCGCTGGTTCACATAATTCTGAGAAATTCTTACCAAATTTTTTATCTCCATTGCCAAACGTGAATATGTCTTATTCGAAAAAACATCGCCAAACCCAAATGATGCCAAAAGAAAAGAAGTGGGCTGATTCAAACGAAATCTTTTAATCAGTGCATTAGATGCAAAACAGTGATTCTGTAGTTGTTGAATTTTGTAACTTTTCTTTGAAAAGAAAAATAGAAACAGAAAAAACATGGAAAGAAAAGGGAAGTTGAAACAAGAAATGCGGATTGTAACTTGCTATTTTACGGAAACGCAAAAAGAAAGTCGATTATATATTAATTTTTATCAAAACATGCTGACGTACTAAAAGCTAGAGGTGCTCAGAACAGATCGCCAAAAGCCTCGATAAACTCTGATTTCGTGTGCGCATAATTCCAATAATAAAAACATCCAATAAAATCTCCGTATTCAAGTCAAGCGTCCAACGCGTCCGGTCTTTTGAGGATTTTGGTGATTGGATTTGTTTGCCGCTTCTTTTGCGGAGGAAAAGAATTAAAAGTGGGCAGCCATGAAAACTTTTGGATTGGCCCAAACAAGTTTGGCCAATCAAGGAAATACGGCAAAGTATTTTAATCTACACTTTAAGCACTGCGATGTCTGTTACAAACTGAAAAACGTACAAAATGATGCACACGGCTTTTTTAGTTTGTTTGGCACCAAGTACAAAATCCTGCCCGATGCCCTTTTTGCGAAATATTCAGCTCAGCTCGTTGTTCGATTTGCAGAGCGGTCACAGTTTGGTTCACGGAGCGCAGTTCATCTTTGGGAGTTCCTCTTGGAACTTCTCTCCGATGAGAGTTGTTCGTCGCTAATCACGTGGACGAAGAGAGACGAAGGAGAATTTAAGTTGCGAAATCAAGAGGAGGTCGCCAAGCGATGGGGAACCCTGAAGCAAAGGCCAGGCATGAACTACGATAAGTTGAGCCGTGCTCTGAGGTATTACTATCAGAAGAACATCATAAAGAAGGTAAAGAAACTCGCAAGCACAATAACAGTAGTCACAGAGTTCGTGTTTTCAGAATTTAAAGTATAATTTGGATATATAAACACGAGAGTGAAAAATATTAAAGATCGAGACGTTGGGAGGTTCTTGAGTTCGCTTTCCTTATCCTCACTTGACACACCTAATTTTTAGTAGTACAAACAGTACAAACAGCATGGAAGAAAACGACAACAACACACGATATACTTCTGTATGGAAGCCCCGGAAACAGTTCATCCTGTTTACCGCTCATTTTGCATTGCATTTCTGATAAAAGACACAAAGCGTGGGAGAGTGGAAACACAGAAATTGACGATTTGTCGATAACCAACTGTGCAATTGATAACTCTGTACATCGATTCATTCCCAATGACCAAGTGATTAAGGCCCAGCAGGTGTTAACTCAAAACAAAGCTGGACCGACTAAAGGAGTATTTAACAGGAGCCATTTTATAACTACAGTTCCAGGGGAGGGGGGAGGGGGGTGGGTGTCAACTGCGTGGTTCTCAACTGCCCTTTCCCTTTTGTAGACTAAAAATACGATTTTTCGTGCCCTATTTCAGACGTGGGTCCTAATTTGGGACCCATTTTATTCCCTAGTATCTTCAACTGCATATACGTCACCTAAACAAACAAAATGTATACCCTATTCCGGACCAAAAGGACAAAATCTACACCCGATATCGGAATAAAATACTTGAAAGTCTAGGCGGTACATAATGTACCTGTATGGATTTTATATGGGAGAATTTCATATCTTTGAGTGCTGGGACGAGGGAGCATCTGGGAGTATCGTATTTCTGGTTAATATGTTCCAATACAGTGCATAGTAATTCCTCGCACTCTGATTCTGCCCACATAGTTTGCATTACAAAGTGGCTTCCTTTTGTTCACGGGTGTGAGTGAACAAACTACTGTTGCATTTCTTTTCTCTTTTGGTCGTTAGCAATTTTCTCGCTTAGCCACGTCATATTTCCAAATTTTAGCATAAACATTGGAGGGTCATCTTTAATGATCATTGCTTGCTGTCCACAGGTCACTGGTCAGCGGTTAGTGTACAAGTTTGTTGAACTGCCCTATGACTACACGCCTGTCAAAAAATGCTCCTCGAGCAACGACCAGGGAACTGGGGAGAGGCAAGGCCGCTGTAAGAGGAACGAAGTGAGTGTTGTTCGGCCTGTGCCGCTTGCTTCCCGCTTCATAACCACGGCAGTTCCTGACTTCAAAGTCCTCCAGGAGCCAATCGGACGTCAGTGTGTGAATCACATGACGTCCGGGTCTTGCCGTTGCCAGCGCGTTGTTGTGGCGAAGCCTGTGTCTATCTCTGTTATTACCCAAGTTAAGAGCTTGCCGAGAAATGCCTGTGCTGACGCGAAGGCCTAGAGATAACGTTACCTGTTTTTGTTTCTACTGACGTGTGTGTGTGTGTTTTTTTTATCCGTCTGACGGTTTGCTTATTATCTATTAAGAATAAACTGAACTTTGTTTCCCATATTATCGTAGACGATTGCTGACCCTTTCACTCCCAAGCTCAAAATGCAGATTCTCTCAACCTTTTAAGAAGAAAATGTATGATGTAGTAAGAATTGATGGTTCAATCAGCTGTCATCTGAGCATGGTATCAAAAGTCGAGTTCTCCATACTATATGACATATTTCTGGCGAGAAACTGAAAGAGAAAATTGAAGTTGATCACTCTTGGGAGTGAAAGAGTTTATAGAGCCTGAGTGCTCAAAGCGGTTCCGATAGGAGCTTTAGGATGATTGGTCCGCTAATGACTTGCCCTGAACAATGTAATTTTACTGCAACATAAGTGTAAGGGACATTATAATCTGACAAGCTCTAACGCAAGCAAATGACCTGCCAGTTTTTTATGCTGAATATGTTAAAAAAAGAAAAGAAAAGAAAAGAAAAACGTTTAATTTGCTTCTGTTCGCTCCGAGAGAATGCTAGAGTGTCAAGCTTGACTTAAAAGTCGCAGGCCGCGCTTTGCTATATCAAACACCAACAGCAAGCAAGGCTTTAAATTAAAGTAATCGGTAAAGTCAGTGCTTAACCCCATTTTTAAGTCAGACGCCGTACTTTGGGGTGGTTTTGACGGGGCGGTTTGCCGTCAGTGTTAATCCAATACAGCGTTGAACATCTTGTTATGAAAACGACACTCGCCACAGTATTAGTACATTACTAACATAATCACTACATAAGAACGAAGAAAGACGAGGACGCAAGATGGTCCAATAACCTCCCATAGTATCGCTTATTGTAGCTTGTACGAAGTCTCTCACTTCTCTGTACCTTTACGATTGCCTACAATATTATGGAAACTAGACTCTGATAAATTGATATGTGAATACCGGTTGTAAATTTGTTTAAGAGTAAGAGCTATATATTTTAGTTTTAGGTTTAATACTCTTTGAGGATATTGTATATTTGACGTCCTTTGGCAAAAATGTAAGCAATGATGGACAAATCTTTAAGAGACCTGATTTAGCCTGCGCAACAGGCCCTTGTATTTGTCCGCGCGCCTTGTTGTCCGCGTGACTCGAAGTCTGGTACGAGATAGAGACTTCTTGGCTCGCCTTTCCATTCGCGCACGCGCTTCCTGTAAAGAAAAGTGCCAGCTGTGCAGTCTAAAGTAGATTTTAGTGACCGACTGAGTTAGTCCAAGAAAGTCGATTCAGTTTTGTCATTTGTAATGGTATACCTTCTTTAATAAATTCTATTTCTTTGATTCTCCAGTAGTCAGTCTGACATGGCTAGCTAAAAATAGATTCCTATAAAACGAGAACTGTAAAAAATACGTTTAAAGCCGGCTATTTTAACAGAACTTTTAAGTTTTTGAAAACTGCAAAATATTTTGAAACGCGCTTACTGCATCGTCCACGCTAATACTAGGGCCGATCCGTTTGAAACTGAATAAGTGTTCCTGTTTTCGAAGTCACGCGTCCACATGAATTGATTTGATTTCCTGTAAAAACGCATTGTTTTCGAAAACCTATACTTTGGGAACCTCCCGTTTTCGACCTGTCGGCTCGAATCGGCTCAGCATTAATTGACCAAAAGCTTATAGCAGCTTTAACTCCTTTTTTAGAAAAACAAAAACACAAAAACATAACAATGAAAAATTTATGAATTGATTTATAATTCATGTTAGCTAGTGCCGAACTGCGGATACGCGTTCTTCAGTAATGGGTGTTTATTCTCCAACTTTTACGAAAATAAAAATACAAACGTTTGCAAAGCTCATTCAAACATACGGCTCAGTGCTCATATTTTGAAAGAGAAACGCACGAAACCCGCCTGGCCCAATGGAGTAAATTTCAAAATAATGTACTTACTTTAGGCACATCAGAATAGATGATGGCCAGCAGCCACAAGGTCTAACCCGTAGTTAGGCTGATGACAAACGATGCAAGTTGGTAAAATCCCAGAAGCGTCTGGAATTGATTTAAGATTAGGAATATTTATATATTAACACTGAACTCTGGTGGCGCAAAATTGTCTTTTTTTTTTTTTTTTTTTTTTGTGAACAACATAATTTCAACAAGGCATATCTATCTATTTTTAAGAGTTATCTAAATATGGATCTGACTCGTGGGAAAATATGCACTTTTCTAGTTACGACAGTAATTGAACATTGCGTGAAGCCAAGTGCCTACCTGAAGATAGTTTAGGAGTTGGCTTGATGAATGTTTATTTGGTGTGTGTCGGCACAATGACAGGTTTTGGGCCCAAAATGTAATCATGGTCGTTTTTAATCTTCAAGTGAAATCTTGCAAATGTCAATTTGGGATTTGCACACAAGAATTTGCATTTCTTTGATGAATTGGCCCGCTCGAGCTTTTAATAAGCAGTGGAAACCAAACCTTTGTGAATAAAACTAATTTGCGTTTCGGTGCTCCCAAATAGAGCTCTCTGCCACTCTCTTTGTTGCACTAATCGTGAAATCTCATTATTACATATTTCCGTTAGCTCAAAACCGAAGTGGTGATGACGAACATGAGATGACCAAAAATACCGTGGCGGAAGCGAACGTCGACAAAGAGCTGTGAACATAAAGAAATTGGCACTCGAACACAAACGTCTTAATGCGCAGTGGAATATAATCGACCCGCGCAATAATACAAAATCTATGTGACACATAATTTGTCTGATAAAAACGAAATGATGCCAAGGGAATTGTGCCACATGCATATCCATCACCTGCCCGCGTGACGTCACTCAGTTCAAAACAAGATGGAGTCTCAGGCAGGTTCGTTTGCGCGCGATGGCTCCGAAGAACTCGAAGAAGGTTTCGTCAGACCTATGTGGCTAAGCACTCTTTCTCTTGACGGGAGAGATGATTTTTTTGATGGCATTCAAATGACAGATTTGAGTTCTGCTTCTGCTTCGCGTGCGGCCAGTGGCGGTGGTCAAAGTTTTCGAAGTTTGCAGAAGGATAGCGGTAGCATTACGGCACAGCAAGCGAACGGCTTTCTGACGAATCATGACGACAAGCTTGAGGAATCTTTGGTGAAGGCTGTGCGCGAAGTCAACCTCCATGCCATCGAGGTTTTGCTCGATCACTACCTAGAGCTGATAAACCTGGATGGATTTTATGACAACCAGTCTGGCGGCCCTATCAAACCGCCAACTAATTTTCCACCGCTCATTGTAGCAGCACACTTAGGCAACTACGACGTACTGAAGCTGTTTCTGTTACGAGGGTTTCGCCTCGAGAAACCGCACGATGTTCTCTGCAAGTGCTCAGTTTGTTTGGAAGATGAGTTTAAACAATCACAAAAGCGCCTTGATATTTATCGCGCCTACTCAGATCCTATGTGGGTTTCTCTTACGTGTGGGGATCCTTTCTTGGCAGCGTTTAAACTTAGCCAGGAACTGAAGTCTTTGTCGAGAAACGAGGACGAGTTCGAGAAAGATTACCTAGCTTTATCACACCAATGTCGCCTATTTGCAGTGAAGCTTTTAGACGAGTGTAAAACTGCAAAAGAGCAGAGGATACTTTTAAACTTCCCCGTCGAAAACCCAACAGAGAAAGATTTTGCGACTGATAATCTCGGAATGGTCAATTGTGCGATTCTGTATCGACAGAAAGAGGTAAGGAGTGGTTCCTTTTGTTATACCCTCGCTTCTTAGATTCCGAGCTACCTCTGTCGTTAATTCTTTATGAGGATTATCAGCTTTTGCGATTTAAAGCTCGACCCGATGAAACAGATCTTGTTCACTAGCCATGTCGATAATAAGATTAAATTTACAATTTCAGAGACTATATGATATTATTGAAGTTGAGGGGTTTTGCCGGTTGTGTCAGACTGACTAGCAAAAAAAAAAAAAAAAAAAAAAAAAATTGTGATAATATTGCCAAGACATATTTGTGTATTTCTATCAGAAAGAAAATACCTTTTCGCAAAATAATGACAAATTCTAATTTGGTCCTTCTCAAAACTTTATCTTCTGTGCCACAAAGTTTGTGTTAACGCTGGAAGATTTCGGGTGAATTTTTTCCAATTTGTCTCACACCGGGGGAGCATCGTGTTTAAAGGGATTTTTTTCGCTTTGTCAGCCGGTGAGTCTCGTGTGAAACGTACATATTCAAAAATTTCAAACATTACGAAGAGAAATTAATCTGAGTTCTTTCTTAAGTAAATTTAGTTCATAGTCCAAGTATTGTTTAGTTCCGCTCAAATCCCAAAGAGCCCGGTACTATATAATTTGCTTCAGAGATTTTATCTTAATAAAACTGTTGTTGCCTTGGAGATTCTAGTAACGATGATCGAGAAATGAAAGACATCATTGCCGAGTTTTTTTTTCGGACTCAAAAAGTCCAACCTGCATCCGATATTTCCGCCCAAATACTAGTTTAAGTTATAGAACTTAAAACACCAGTTCTCAAATTTACTTTCCACCGTATAGTGTTATGTTTTCCGATGGTATAAAAAGCAATGTACACAAGAGGTAATTTTGAACATAAAAGCCGTCTAGTGGGGCAATATTGCCGAGCTCTCTGACATTGACATTGGCGGGGGCAGAGTTTCTGCTGGACAATTCTATTTTGGGAAATTAATATTGTAATTACCCGCCTCACTATTTCAGAACTTTATTCTCGGGTAGAGCCGTCCGTAGAAAGAAATTGTCCGATTAAATTAAAGACTCGTGTATACAGGTCTTGGCAACAAAACGAGCAAGTCCGGATGTTGGGCTCGGCAGCTGCAGTCCGTTCTTCGCGTGGGCGCTTGTATATTTAACTTATGCATTAATCGTCTACTGTGGAGAATTTGCATTCGCTCTGTGATATATGATAATTAAAGGTGTACTAGTCGTAAAAGACAGCACGACTCTAGGTGGATCATATGGCCCGTTCTCATTGGAAAAGGTTCACGATGTTGCAGTGTACACAAAGGCCTTTTGTGAAGTTACTATGATGGGGAAGCAGGATGTATAATTTTCTGCTTGTCGGGTTGCCCATCAGCCATATGTATGCACACAGTCATTTATGTTTATATATGCTCCTCACTAACCCAAAATTTGGAGGGACGTTTTTTATCGAGTGGGCCGCATTCAGTTGTCCCATGCGTAGTCCGTACGGCCGGCTCACAAAAGTTGAATGTAGTTTCTGCATCAAGTGGGTTCTATCTCATGAATAAAACCCCAGAGAGTCAATGCAAAGATAATACAACAAGCCATTTGTGTTTCATAAATTTAGTTTGCTTTCTTCTGTTCCGAAATATCAATATTTATAAATGAAAGTGTAGAAATGACAAGTTTCAAAATTTACCGTAACATTTCCAATAACAAGTCAACACCGTTTGTTAGGCGGCGTGGAATAAGAGTCTCGCGGTAGAAGGGCGTTTTATGCGCGTGTATTGATGTTATGTCAGTCGGCTTGCAAATGTCAGTCTGTATAAATGAAATATAAAATCCGCAAAGCAAGTCATGACTATAACTTAGTTGTTTTTTCGTTCTTCCTATATTTTCTCTTTTCTTTTTTCTCCTCTCTCCCTCTCTCTCTCTCTATTATGGAGGTATAAATCTACCCACATGGCAAGAAACAGCTAACCTAACAAGCCAGTTTTTCGCTGTAAACACGTCAATCAATATAGTTGCGATGCTTTTAATTAACGGGTCCACTGTTTCACCTGCATGCCATTTTCTTCTGCAAGCCCGTGAAAAATAAGAATCCGTGTTGACCGATCATTTCTGATGGGTCAGCCTGAGTTTATTGCCGTGGATCAAACTTTGTTCGTCGAAAGTTTTGGCCGCCAAAGGCAAATTGCACTCAACCTGGAAAATCATGAATCCTTGAATCCGTCAAAGTGTCGAACAAAGGCCACATTTGCTAGTGTTTACGATGTTATTGAGCAAATTTCATGTTTTGTGCATACACATTTAATAGTCAAATTTTGGGTCAAATGTATTTGGACAAGACGTGATAGTATTTGTATCTTACTCAATACATAATTAAGCCAAGCAAACAGACGCGGGGTTTACGGTCTCATGACACTCATGGAAACGGTACTGATCATTGTCAAGTTTCCTCTGAGCTACAATATTATCAAATTTCTCGTAAGTGTACTAAACTACTGAAGTGAACTAAGCTATTGAACTAAACAAAAATATCTTGATTGCGGTGATCCGGACACCTTGGATCAGGACTCACTTACAGGTCTCTACGCAGCTCGAGTTGTCTCAAAATGAACATGAACATGAACACTAATGAAACTATCAATTCTCACAACAGCACTAATATATCTTCTTCTTGACTGGTTGGGAGAATTTGTATTTTGATCTTGGAAGTTAACGGGTTAATCTTACGTGTTTGCTTTCTCTGTCTGTTTCAGTTCATTGCGCACCCGTTTTGTCAACATCTCTTAATGTCGCACGTGTTTGGTGACGTCACTCGATGGCGCACGAGTGGTGCTCTGTTCCGCGTTGCATACGTCGCGACCCAGGTACTGATTTACCCATTCATGGCCTTTCTATACTTTTTTGCCCCCTTTTGGAGCTTCAGCAACAAAGTCAAGCGTCCGTTTGTCAAGTTCATCAACCACACAACCTCATTTTTTATCTTTCTGGTTCTGTTGGCTGCATCCTCGGACCAGAAATTTAACATCCGCTTCCAACAAATGCCGTCTGCGCTAGAGTGGGTCATCTTTCTGTGGATTCTCGGCATTGCTTGGTCCGAATGCAAACAGGTTTGGCATAACGGCTTCACGCGATATCTCTCTAGTGGCTGGAACTGGATGGACATTGGTATGGTCGTTTTCATTTTGGGCGCTTTCTTAACATGGACCGCTGTAATGATTGTAGCGAAATTTATAACCCTGGACCCTTTTATTCACGAGGTCATTTTGAGCTCTGCGGATGGCATGTACGCATTCGGTGTAGTCGCGAGTTTCTTTCGGCTAATCTACCTCTGTCAGATCAGTCGCTACCTGGGCCTGCTACAACTCAGTTTGAGTCGCATGGTCTGTGTGATCTTCCAGTTTGCCTTCATTAGCTGCGTACTTTTGTGCTCCTTCTCCGTGGCCATGACCAGCTTGTTCTCGTCTTCCTTCGAGGCGTACAATATGACTCGACCTGTTGTTAACAGCAGCAACGAGATTCGTTTGCTGCTTACGAAAGGCTACTACAGGTAATGAAAGTTTCCACAAGGTTGAATCACAGAACGATGAGTAGAACAACACGGACGCTAAGGCAACTTGAGTTCTCTAAAAGTTTCCACCAAGTTTACTGCATTAATATTATAATAACTACGTGGACGAAAACAGTATCCCTGACTTCAGTCTTACATTAGTAGCAAGCAGTAACAATGTCTCCCCATAATATGAATAAATAGGACAACTTACAAAAAGAAAGTTGAGGAAAGTTGATTTTCAAGAAGAAAATCAAACAGAATTTTATTGAAAATTACTAATATTGTCCTTTCTCTGCATTGCTCCTTTTGAGATAATGATGCCATTTTGTTAGCTATTTATTGTACTTTACTGGTAATCGGTATATTGTGTGTGTGTGTGTGTGTATTTTTTGTGTGTGCCCGACCTAAACATTTACCACATTTCTTGTCAACTGGCTACCCAACATTTTTAACCCTGAGGTTATTACGGGATGCCAGTACCCCTGTATTCTTTGATTTATTTAATATTTGTAAACTTTTTTTTTTAAGTCTGGGGTAAATAAAAGGTTGTTGTTGTTGTTGTTGTTGAACACACAATTTTGTAGAGATGCCATTTGGAATTTTTGTGATTATTGCAGGGAGTGTCATAGCTAATCCAATACAGTCCCTTTTTTTAAATTTAAGTTTTAAAATTATGTCTTGACAAACAGGTTACAAAAAGAATCTTTTCAGAAATGCAAACTTTAAATTGGCCGCGGTTTTATTGCATTTGGTTCGTGAATTATCAACTACTTGACTGAGAAAGATTTTAACACCCACAACAGCCTTCCCACTACCATGGTAACTCTGACGTGGGCCAGCTTTGACATGGTCGGATTGGAGAGCTTGAAAGTGTTTGAGGGTCAGCGGCTGATAGAGTTCTGGAGTGCGTTCCTCTTCACTCTGTATCACACTGCCTCCATGATTGTGCTGCTGAACATGCTGATCGCCATGATGAGCAACTCATACCAGCAAGTTGAGGTACGAGTTACTAAAATGTGACGTAAATATTACAGTTTCCTTGAATGTGATTGGTGCATAATCCTCCCTCTGTATTTTTCATCTACACTAGAAGACTATGTACCTGCACAATTTGTAATCGGATAGTTAGTCAATCATAAAAAGGAGTAAAATGCAAATGCGCTAATCACGAGCTTGATATAAATCACCACGAGAAGAGAAATTTTTAAAATCTCAACTTTTGCAAAAGTCGAGGAATATCCCTTTACGTCCTGACTCTTGAAATACAAAATAATTCTCCCACAATTCATAAAGAGACAGTATGGGTGACACAAAAGAATTCGTAGTTGGATCAGCTGCCCGCAGTGCAAGCGATCAGATGCTAGTTTATCTATATCGTTCTAAACTTAGTCTTGAACGGGGTATCAAATTAGAGCACTTTGTCTTAGACAGGGTAGCAAAATTTCCATTTTTGTGTCTTGAATAGGGTCAGAGTTTTATAGAGTCAGCGGCACCCCCCTACCCAAATTCCTATTGAGTACCTCCCCACCCCGGGTGCATGTTCCTCTTCTGGGGGTAGTGAGGAGAAAATGTATCAGTTTTGATCTTTGCTAGGACTGGAAAAGGGTTAACTAAATTTAATTTAAGCAGCTGTAAGATGTTTTTTATATTTAATAACAAATACAAGAGATTCTCAGTACAACTTTTCCCACTCCCAGCTGTGGCTGGAGTATATATTGGTAATCACTTTGGCACTCATTTTATGTTTGATATCAGGACAACATTGAGACTGAATACAAATTCGCCCGTGCTCAGCTGTGGCTAGAGTACATCGGTGACCAAGTGGCTACTTTACCACCTCCAATGAATCTCATACCATCTCCAAAATCTACGTTGAAATTCATTTGCAAATGGGCAAACAGATGCTGTGGATATCCTAAGCAAATTCCTTGCCTTGGTCAGGTAAGGGCATATTTACATGTGAGTTTTTTTATTGTCTGCACAGCGTTTTTTGGAAAACTTCACGTGTCTCTGTCAACCTGGGTCCGCTTGTTCAAAGCTGTATTAGTGTCTAAGCCGTCTAATCCTGGATTAAGTCGAAACAGCTGTTGCCATTTTTCTCTAAAAACGATTTTCTTGCCAAGTTTTGAGCTGGAATATACTTCTTAGTTAGATCCTGGATCAAAACTCTGCCGGAAAGCAGGAGAAAGAGAAACTGGCTAATTCGCTCATTGCATGGTGCTGCCATCTTGGATTCAAAGCGAGGCTAACCTGGCACGAAATTCGCCAGACATGCAACAAGAGGGTTCCCATCATTTTAAAGCACCAAGGCGTCTACAGAGGAGATGCACATGTTTCATTTGCGAAGTTAAATGCATAAATTTACAAGGTAGCCGTCTCAGTTATGCAAGTACAGCCTCGTTTTGAAGCTCGTGCCAGTTCTCGTGCAAAGAGCCAATCATGTGTTACCTTAATCAAGCTTTTAACAACCCGACCCAGAGAAATATATGCTAGAAATGCTAATCCCTGTAAAAAATAGTTTCGATCTGTTATGCAACGACTAGACTGTCTAGCGCTCGTAACGTCAGTCAAAACAATATTTTAAGCGTTCGTGTGCCTTGAAGGTTTATTTTTGACTGTGCTGGCATGTTTATTTTTTATCTTATAACCGGCGTTTATCCTTCTTTATAGAGGCAGTTCCGTATTTATCAGCAAGAATTGGATTTAGTGCAAAAGATACAAGAATATCAGGTTAGTTCTGTAAAATATCACACACATCGCGCGGTCTTTATGTTTGTTAGCAGTTTCCGTTTTAAGCAGGTGCAAGAAAGAGGGGGCGCACATTGGTCGACAGTATTAGGGCCAATAGTGCTTACGAAATTAAATGTTTGAGCAAGGCCGGCACTTGTAAAGCATGTCTGTGTTCAGACCAAAAAATAGTAACAGGTACAAAGATCATCCCAACTTCCATTGCCCCACTCATTCATGATTGTCCTTTTAAGCGGAAACCACTGCAAACTGTAACTAAATTAATTGCTACGTTGCTGCAAGGATTTAATTGACTGATTATCCATCGTAATAGAGCGTGGTCCGTGACCTCGTGAAAAGATACTGGGTCCGACGAAGGAGACAAGACGCACAAAAAGAGCCACCCGACAGATTAGTTACCATGGCAAAGCTAAAGGATGACGTCACCCACATGCTCAGCGAAATCAGGAATATTCTCAAGTCAGTTAAGGCGAGCAAAGGCCGCGATAAATCAGTTCATTCTGGAGGCGATGAGGAGCCGCAGGTAACACAATTTTACGTTCATCTCCCTCTTTTTCTTCTCCTTCCATCTTCTCTTATTCATCTCCGAGAGATGATTAATTTTGCATCATTTTATTCTTTCATTTCACATTTTCCTCCTTGTTCTTCAGCTTCCTGAAGATGACCTCCGACCGACAGCGAATGGCAAACCAAACAACAACGTGCGCTTATGACGGGAAGCAAGACTTCTGTCAACCATAACCAGTCATCTCAATCCAGTGCCGATATTGCGCAGTGTTGTGGGTTAATTCCAGATATTTCATTGGCTGGATTCATTTTTCTGGCTTGCTTGCGGACTGACTACATGTAAAACTCAACCATAAGTTCAACTTTTATACGATATTATATCAGTTCCGTTGCTTACGTGTAAAATAGTATACTCGAACGTTTGCAAAAGGTCATGACTGTATTTCAAGGACTATTGTGTTTTATAAGACATGGAAAAGGGTGTTTGTTGTTTTACTTCCATGATTGCTTAAAAATCAACTACCCGAGTGTTCCTTGTTAGTATATACCAGGTGATCGGATGTCTTTTCCTCAATCAATCAGTGCAAAAAATAAAAAAAGTAAAATAAAAAAAGTAAAAAAATAAAGAATTAATTAAACCCCAAAAGTCCTTGCGCGCCTCGCAGCTTGATGTCGACCATGTTGGATTAGAATAGTCGTCCCTAATTTCAACATCAAAACAACTTTAATGCAAAACATTGCTTCAAGAAATGAGCTCAAAAGTAAGATACCTATTCTTCTTGGTAATTCTTTGAGAAATACGGTGCGAAGAAGGACGCTACTACCTGCATCGAAACTGAGAGCAAGAAGCTGTGCACTGATCGCAAAGGATCAAAGGCATTTTTGTCATGGTTGTCCAAAAGTCACTGTTCGATCCAGATTTCCGATCATGTGGTAACTGCTGATAAGAAACAAGAGCCACACTGAGACAAGGTATGTGTCAAAATTTGTAAAATTTAAGTATATTATAAGTAATGGCACCCCCGTCAAAATGCCTCCACATTGTTCCTTCTATTGGGCCTTTAACTTAACCGCTGCCTCCCACATGCAATAGGTGGAGATCTAATGCAGACTCTCAAGTCAATTTTTCGTTCTTATATGAAGTCATAACCACGACAAACTCATAGATTCAATTTAAATGACTCTAATACATACAATGAATAATCTATAAAATAATCACAATTTCTAAAAAGTGCTGATCAGTGATTTTGTACATATCATATGCTTGCCAAAACAGATATTGGGGTACAAGATGTGACGGCTGTATTCCGCTATTCGTGTAAATATAGACCACACTTGTAATCTGGACTTGTGTTGAACATACTAGACAAAATTAGATATTAATATGTTATATTATGTTTGCAAGGCAGAGGTATTCTAACTTAGAAGCCAGAAGTGCAATGTGCTGTACACTAAAAAAGCCCGTCTAGCAAAATAGGTACAACTAATTTACCAGTCTCATCTTTTGTTAATGATACAAACCTGACTAGCTGATTTTAACTCTTCCATTTCCATTTATCTCGCTCAAATCAAACTGGGCATGTGAAATGTGAAAACCGTGAACTAATCTCTTAGTACCGACTTGAGCAATACATTGTCCTCATCAACAGCTTTCATTAGAGTGATCACGCCTTGGTTTTTTTGGACAGCTCAGGAGTTGAGAGTGAAAACTGCCATAAAACCCTTCACGGATTTCGATGCATGATGGGTCGATCAGGGCAAGAACAAAGAAACATGGCGTGACGCGTGCGAGAAGTCTCGGTTTAACAGTGAAATCGCTCACAATGTAGAACCATTGAAAGCTTGCAAATAACAATTTGGAGTGCTCCGAAGCTCCACCAATCAGAGAAACGAATGTATATACAGCTTTTTTCCCTGATTACCCATCATGCATCGGAATCCGTGAAGGGGTCTACTAGCATGTACTCATTTTGTCCCTTGGCTAGGATGTCCGCCCGGGCTAGGCCAAGGCTGAAATGTCTCCCTCTGGTCTTAAATGTCGCCCTCTCCAAGTTTATCAAATTTTCAGTTGAAATGATTAAGAAGAGGGATCACTAAACTGTCATTGTTTAGCAAAATAGATTTGCTATTTTTAACAAACTGTTTTTTCAAATTGTTTTCCATTTTATTGGGAAGAACTACCTACAGACTCACGTAACCGCTATGGGCACAAAAACGGCACTTGCATTTGCCAACATTTACATGACGTCCATAGAAACACAAATTCTAAGCCAAAGCAGCATCAAACCACTTGAGTGGAAACGTTAGTTTTAAGTACCGGTGAAACATGATCGACTCACCAAACATCTGGATCAGATAATAGTCGACAGGCAGGCGCCTGTTTTGTAATAGCTGTCTCGTACTCAAACTACTGCGAATAGTCTGACTCAGAGAAAGTTACCGTTTCTCCAGTGGTCTTAAAAGGTTCAGATCAAAGCGAACTTCCTTTTTAATATTTACGGTTGTTTATGAGTATCCTATCTTGTTAGAACCCATTTTAATTATCAAAAGCACCTTTCCAAACAGGGGACATTTTAAACCAGCGAAGACACATTAGGCCTTAAGACTGGAATGTCCGGGGCACATTTTGACACGGAAGTGCCCGGTTGGACAAAAATATGGGTTTCATTTGCATGAGAATTGCGCTAAAACTGTGACCCCTAAGCCTATGTCAATCCCTGTTTAGGGCGTATTACCCGTTTCCTTTACGCACATCCCGTAAAAGGTAGATTGTTTCTGCCCACGATCGTTGTACGTTTTCGAAGTGGGTATATAACAGGCATCATTTGTAACTATTGTAAAACTCCCTGATGAAGTCTGCGATAGTCAGACGAAACGCGTTGGAGAAATTTTACAACTGAAGTTCGCACAGAGTGCTGCTCACTAGTTTAGCTTTTAAAAAATTGTTTTAAATAATTGTCGAAATAACAAAAGCAACGTATCAAATATACTGATACTGTACAGTAAGTACTTTCCAGGCTACTGCTCAGGGTCTGGCTCGGCCCTTCTTAACCACCTAATGACTTTCGATTTCAATCTTAAAAGCTATTCAATCTTACATCTGTAAACCAAAAGAACAGTTTAACCGGTCACCAAAAATATTAAGGGTGTATTTCTCTATCCACAGAGATTGTCCGCATGCTAAATCAATTATAGAACCGTATAAACTAGAAATACTAAAGAGAGAGCTGAATATCAAAGTGTTATCGACTGCATATTGCAAGCAACCGACTAAAGGCGTCTGATAACTGACACAGGCGCAAAGGCCGGCGGGAAGGCTTTGAACTGGCTGTACATCTGCGGAATGGGGAACATAACATGGCTACCATGATGGCTAATATTCTGATCTCCCACTACTCCAAACTCACATCGATTACAGGTATAGGTATGCGCAGGCAGGTGCACTGGAATTGAATACATCAGGGGCCCACACCTGGGTTGCAGCGGCAGAGGAGAAGATTCTGGCGTCGCAGCTGGATATGAGTTGCCTCTCTCTTGTATGAACTGATCTGTGGGGTTAGTCTGTTTTTCTTCTCCGTTTGTTCGACTTTCTTTCAAAAGCTTGATCCTCACCATCTCTTTCCCTGGGAGATTGCGGCTGTATGGAGAGGTCACGTTGCAGTATTGGTCTCGTCTGACTGTGTTTGTTGTAGCGGGCAGTTTTTCTTTTCCACTTTGTAAGCGAGTACCTTTACCTGGCGTGTACTCGTAGGGCAGTTTATGGAACTTGTAAACCAAACGTTGCCCTTCAACCTGAGTGTGTTCAGAACAAAAATTAGTTGCGGATTTTTTCCTCAGTTGGCGCACAATGACCTGCGACACTAAGCGGCCATGATAATAAGCAGTGTTATTATGGTGCACGCGGTGTCTTGGTTGACTTGATACATTATAGTCAATAGAACATTATGAGATTTTGCCAAGTGACGAAAAGATATGACAAATTTAGCGCATTATTTGTTGGTAGTAACTGCTGGTAGACTCGTGCAAAACCGGCGAGAAATAAATGTTTAAGGCGTGAGACATAAAAAGGCACCTCAAGCAGGAAACCCACTGTCTTTGCGAACTCCGTGTCGTTGCAGACGATAACTGGAAACCGACTTTATATATACTTCCCTCATTCGGTTTCACAGTGTAATGTTTGAACTACTGAAACATCACCGAATTACAACTTACCTTTTTTATGATTCCTGCACTGTAATAATGGCGCAAAGCTCTGCTGAGTTTTTCGTAATTCATTCCATCTCTGCGCTTGAGTTGGCCCCACCTCTTTGCGACCTCTTCTTGGTTCTTGAGCTTGAACTCCCCGTGCGCTTTTCTGCTCCACGTGATCAGAGATCTGTAACTTTCATCGGCCAAAAGCTCTAGAAGGAATTCCCACAAGTGCATGATGTTCTTGTAGCGGGGTTTCTTTTCTGGGGCTGGACTTACAGCAAGGTTTGCGGTCATTCTCAAGACTAAAGCACAAGAGAAAGGTGTAGGCTAGTACTCGACGCTTGCAAACCAAGACCAATGGCTTAGAACGTTAAACGGAGGAATGTTTATAACTCAGTCACTCAACCTGACGACAATTATAAACTCCTATCCAACTTCTAAACCGCATAAGAATAAATTCCTAAAGCTGTTACTACTCAAATAAAAGCTGAAAGCTAGATGTGTTCAGTCACATTGTCACCGGAAGTATGCTACTTTTGTGTGATCTCTATGTTAACTTTGTCATGGAACATTTGGAAAATGTTGTCACTCTAGCTGCGAAAAGTCAAAGAGGAGGTACTTTACCAGCTTGCTCTGAGATTGCTTGAGCCATAGTCAGGGAGTGATGCGATGGTTTGTTTTTCGGTCTCCAGGCTTTTTATAGATGCGAAGTCACCTCGAGCATTGAATGAGCACGAATGGATATTGTAAGTGACTGTTATATAAATACGGCTTCACAGTGACGTATTTCTGGGGTTCAGCCAAGTGTCAATTTCATACTTAACAGATGTAATTCTGAAATACACCGTCCTTTCGTCAACAGGATATTGAACTTTTGGGAAAAACCCCTGAAACTATAAAAGATTGTTTGTCGGGAATATCCAGAGGCAAGGATGTAATTAGAGTGTAATGCTGAAATGCGATCGGTGACATTGGGCCAAGGAATCCGCAATGCATGCCAACTAGGTCGGCCTCTAAAATCCACTTGTAAAAATACCGGCAAACTCAAAGTTCAGTTTCAGCACTGGATGAAATGAATTACGGCATGTCTTTCCAAGGGATTAGTGACCAAAAAATTAGAAAACCAAGGCATAAAATAAGAACTGAGCAAGTTATCTCGAGCCCCCGGGACAACTTTGTTTGTGCGGATAGAACATGTCTTTATATCATGTTTCCGACTCTGGGCCCGGTTTTTCGAAAGTCGATTAAGTTTTAGTTTAGTTTAGTTTAATGAATTCCCCACCTTTTACAAATTACAAGCAGTAGAATAACGTATAAAGGCACACAATTTACAAAGAAATTAAGGGTGTGACTGGGGAAAAGAACAGAACTTGCGTCCCAATTGCAACTTAACCCATTTATACTAAAATAGAATAAGAAAAACTATAATGGTATTATACACTAATTATACACTGATGATCCAGAATGAACGAAATTCAGGATGAACGAAATTCTTTCTCTCGACCTCTCTGCCAATATACTGCAGGATTTTGTTTGAAGATGGAATAAAAAGCTTGTTCCAGCTTACAACGTTATCAAGAAAGTCGTTGTGGACGAAACTTTCACATTTTTAGGCTTATAAATGACAAGAAAGTTTAGACCACAGTAATAAGTTCCAGTAAGTTCTTTCATTCGACTGAACGTGCTTTATTTCTAAAGGCAATAGAGAGTGCTAAATATACTTGATACTGAATATAGCTTGATAACAAAATTAGTTCGACTGAGACACAATCCGGCAAAGACATGAGAACCAATAGAAGTTGAGCTTGGTGTGGTAAGGATAACGTCACCCGCATAGCTCACGCAAAGCATGAAGTCAGTTTATGAGGCGTAAGCTCACTAAGAACAACTGCCCAGATGCAGAAAGTTGGTATTTTATTTTCACGGGTAAATTCCGGCTGTGGAAAACTGCGTGTTCTGATTATTCCGTCTCGATCTACTAAGCAGATTATTACATACGGAAACAGGAACAAGTTGAGACGTTTGTTCCCTGGCTTCCACCGTCTGGGTACAAAAGAGCCTTCATTTATTTTTAATTGATTAAGAGGGCTGAACTGTCAAGGTCAAATGCCGTGCTTCGTCCGGTCTAATATCAAAACAGAAACTTGACAACTTTTGATCGGAATCAGGCAAGAAAGTAAAAATTAAAGTTAGCCGTTAACTACTCGAATTTCGGCAACGCCTGCAAAGTATGCCAACTAAATTACGGAAAAAACTTCGTTGCAACTTTCTGTAATGACTTGTAGAATCAGGAAGGTTCAATTGTATTATTTTCTCTATGAAATAGAAAGTAACCTCAATTTCACTCTTATGCTGAAGTTTCAACAATTTATTCATTTTCCTAAGTGGCAAAGACGAACAGTTTGACTCAATGACCAAGAAAACGACCAACTTCTGCCAATATGTTATGAATGAAGCTTGAAGGTGCGCCCACTGGAAGGCAAGGAGGACTGAATCACGTGTCTGTATAATGTCGACTCACCTTCAGTCTTCAGTTAATCAAGTTCTCGGTTTCAATATAATTTATTTACTTTGCCTGGTTTCTTTGAGACCAAGTACAGACTAATTAGAACAGCATCTTTCAGCTGGTAGGAGTGTTTTATCGATAGGATTTCATGCCAAGCTGAACTGCACATACCACATGTTGCACGAAACTGACAAAAGCAACTTTATTAATCTCAGAGCATCCTCAAGAAATTTACCCGGCACACATATTTGTATCATTACAGCATATTTCCAGCATTACGGATGAGGTTAAAGCTATCATTTTCCAAATTGTATTTATATTAGTTTGAAGTAGGTTTGACGGTGTATGCGGCCACCAGATCCAGGAAAAAACTATGTTTATTTTTAAAACTATGTTTATTTTAAAGCTATGTTTATTTTTAAACGATCGAAACTTGAGAATAACACTATAATCATGAACTAACAGCGACAATTAGGCTTCCTCCTTACATGTATCTTTCGGACTCGGTCACGCGATACACTTCAAGGGCAACACTTGTTTACTCTGTGCACTTACTAATCAAGAAAAACATTTTAATTATGCAACTACATTTTTACAAATTCAATTTGGAATAATAAGTCTCATTTCATAATTTCTATACATATTTTAATGAACGCATGGGAATTTTTATGTCATGGGAAACGACTACACGACGTGTAATATTTAACTATGAAGAGTTGTCACATGAATGAAACTAAAAAGATAGCCTAAGTTGGTACGAATTATAGTGTACGAAGCAGAGGTAATAAATTTAAATGTACACTGAAACTATTTCAGTACTCGCGACTTAACAATTAATTAGCAACACAGAATACTATTTGTAAGAAACTCTGGAAAATCTAACTTTGCTTTGAGACACAATCCGGTTTTTGGAGCATAGTCCAAACCCAGTATCAAAGCTATACTGGCCTCGCAGCCGGCTAAGCTGCAGAAGTTTGAAATATACTTTATTTACGTTTTCCACTGTAAATTCGAGCAGTGCACGCAAAAAGTCTGGACCAGAAAAACAAGCACTATTTCTTTGACTTATTTGATTTCCTAGAAAATTGACTATGTGAGATGATCATGTGTGAGTATAACACCGAAATAGTCAAGAAGCGTAAGGGAAGATGTGAGTGGTTTTGGTTGCCTTCCGAGCTCAAAATGTACAATAATACGTGCGTTATTATTGCATCGTCCTCCTGTTTCTTGAAGAGTTTTGTGAATTATCTTTCGGTGTTACAGTGAAAGATGCCTGGCATCAATATCTTCGAGGAAGTGGCAAAAATGCTCAATTATCAATAATTGTTTCGTACGTTTTGCCGTGATAATTACTCGAGTTTACAGCGGAAACCCTCTTAAAAGTATTAGGTGTAAATGTGTGCAACATGTAGCCTTTTTTTTTATTGATAATAACGTTTTGTGATAACCGAAACGGGCACCGAGTTGACGGGCCTAAAGTTATCGTAAGCAGAAACTGGATACATGATTTGAGTTGGACAACACAATCGCTTCATATCTCGCAGGCTGTAATAACAACAAACAGCCGGGTATACAGGATTGGACATCACTGAGTGACTGCAGGGCAGTGACTTCACTGAAGGACGTTCTAGTGATTCAGGGGGAGGTGATACTTCGCGTTCTTGTGCCTTCTGCTTTGGATCCTCGGTTGGTTTGTCCAGGTTAGTTGCCACGTCTAATCTTTCTCGTATTGATCTCCTCGTTCTTTCTTTATTAGTAAGGGGTCGTTCTGAGTCATCTGCCCGTCTGTTTCCACACAAAGATGATCCATTGAAGCAATATTCATCTTCTCGTGTTGTTCTTGCCTGTGATGTTGGTAAGCTGTTATGCCAATGAGTCTTCCCCGGGGTGTATTCATAGGGCAGTTTGTGAAACTTGTACACAAGACGCTGTCCTGGAACCTGGTTGAAAAACAAAAGTCTTATTAGAAAGATTGCTATAAATGGTTGACTAATGAAAATGTTTTTGAATAGGCACTTGCAGAGTGGGGAGTTGGGAGCGGGAGTAACATCAGAATACTGAGTCATTCTGCCTTGTAAACAACACACATGTATAACTGATTTTTATATGTTGCTTAAAACCAAAGTTCAGCACTGACTATTCTTGTTGTCCATGGAAACTCATACGAACTATACGAGTCGCTAAATTAAAAATGCGTCTAGAAGGTCCTGGGGCGCGTGCCCACCGGAAAAAGTTTGACCGATTTGGCTCTCTAAAACGCCATTTCTCGTCTAGCCTAAACTATATTCCTAACGGTTTTCGTAACCAGTGAAAACCCAGGTCTCATTCGCCTCTGCTTCAAGCGAAATGAGTTAAAATTTAGTGGATCAGCTATCATTTGATTAACGAAAAAAGAAAAGAACTGTACTTATGATTGTATGGTCGATGTTGATAATCATGATGCTCATGTTTCAGTTTGGTATGCACTTACACCCTGTTGTGTGGAATAGCAAACATTACACTAACAACTCACCTTTTTTATGATTCCCTGGTTGTAGTAATGTCGTAAAGCTCTGCTAAGTTTCTCATAGTTCATGTTTGGTCTTTGTTTAAACATGCCCCATCTCTTAGCCACTTCTTCTTGATTCTTGAGCTTGAACTCTCCGTATTTTTTCCTGCTCCACGTGATCAGAGAACTGCAACTTTGATCGGTCAAAAGTTCTAGAAGGAATTCCCACAGGTGCATGATGTTTTTGTAGCGGGGTTTTCTTTCCTCGCGAAGGCTTTCTGCAGTAGTTCTTTCAGTTTCTCTCATGTTTGGATCTGAAGAATGGGAGAAAAATAGTTCGAGTATAAACGAGTAAGGCAAGCGCAAACGACCGGTTTACACGATGAAATTTGCGAAGCAAGCGCAAGAGAATGGAATAGTTTTCATTCTCTTGCGCGTGCGCTTGCTTTACCGTGTCAACCGGCCTTTAGCCGTATGGACCAAGGCAAGGTTTTTGTTATTGCTTTTACTTTCGTTAAGAACTATTTTTGCTAAATGGATATTGATGATCAGCTAAGCATGCAATAAAGCCTCGTGATGTTAAAATGAGGTTCATGGGTGTTTTCGACAGATTTCTGTAGTCTTGGTTGAGTGAAGCAAACAAGGAAAAGTACAAATGACAGCTGCAAAGTTAGCGAATTTTTGCGAAGTTTTGGGGAACCACCCCCATATAGTGATCATCAGCAACTGAGGCGCTACAGCTCGCCACAACTGGAAGGAAGCACATTAGCCCCACCTATATGGCCAAGTAGTCAATTCCTGTATTCCCATCGATTGCTATTATCCTGGTTGCCGAAAGACAAATTAACTGATCGGATACTGTTCCGTGTAGCGCTTTGTGAAATTTGGGAACAGATTAACGTCCATAAAGTGGAAATTATTTAAACGTTGCCAAACGTGACTATAATGTCTAGGACGAGGGCATTGACCGAAATATATATAATAATTTAGCCCTTAATGACCGTAATTTTTCTTCAGATCGTAATTGTTAATTCATCAACAAATTGTCCAGGTTATAAGCATATTAATTTTCGCCAATTTTGTCTGAACAACGTGCTGCAGCAGGATGGGTGGGGCCGTTCAGGAAATGATTCAGTATCGCGAGTCTTGATGGCTAAACGTCTCTTTGAATCATAGCTTCCCGCACCTAATACAGTACAGGGACATTTTGGACGACCGGTTAACAAAAATTCGTACCAGTAATATCAAGAAATATATTTGAAGAAGCGAGTAAAGTTATACAAATCTACGTACCAGGTTCCGCTTTTATGCAGGCAGTTTAAGCGCGCGGCCCACGTATTTTTATTGAAGATACTTTACCGCGGTTCGATTGACGGCTACGGGCTGATAGTTCGGAACATTACTAACAAAGAACAGCTACAAAGACTTACAGCACTGAACACTTAGTTCGTCGTCTACTTTTGGCGTGTAGTACTTTCAATTACTACTGACAAATCGCACAGCGGAACTATAAGGTAGGGGGTGTATGTTTATTTGTTTACCGCGGTTCGATTGACTGCTACGGGCTGATAGTTCGGAACATTACTAACAAAGAATAGCTACAAAGACTTACAGCACTGAACACTTAGTTCGTCGTCTACTTTGACCGTCGTGTAGTACTTTCATTACTAACAAATTGCACAGCGGAACTATAAGGAAGAGGGAGTGTGTTTGTTTGTTGCACCGAGCGATCTTGAAGAATTACACTGTAAACAGGGAAGTGCATGTAGCCACGAAAATGAATTAAACTCCTATGTTTTCTGAGTAAAGGAATCTGTGCATTCAAAGTCAAACCGGAAATTGAGCTGGGCTGCCGCCTATACAGCATTAAAACTTTACAATGCTGACTTCCAGCAGCAATACGTAGTCTTTTGTTTTGAGTATATAGCAAATTGAGGGCTGCCTGTGACCAGATACCCGTACGCAGCCAGATCAGGCGGTGGCACTAGTATAAAACAATAAAAAAACTGTTTTGATAGAATCGTGGACCGATTGAACTAAAGGGATTGGGTGTCATTCACATTAAACGGTCGACATGATATTTACCGTGAAGCTGCTCTTCTTCAGTACTTGTTTGCGAGGACGTATACATTCGCTTGCCTGTCACGATGAGTTGTTGCTGTACTATTGCTTATAACGCAGACTAAGCCAGTGCACCAAGAGTAGGGCATGTAATTGTAAACTTGAGACGGCGGAAATGAGGTCTGAGTAACCTCCACTCCCGGGGTGGGTATTCCCATATACGTATGTGCCGCCCCAAAGGGTATCATTTTAAGCATTTTAGTCTGAAATAGGGTATCGATTTTAGCTTTTTGGTCTGGAATAGGGTCAGAGATTTTGATATTTGGTCGATCTGAAATAGGGTCGAAGATCTCAAGTTTTGGTCTGAAATAGGGTAAGGGTTTTCAGTCCCGGGCGGCACACTCCCACCCACAACCTTGAGAAGTACTCCCCCCGGGCCTCCACCCACGCAACTAATCTGGACATGCACCGGATGCCGAGCTGTGACACGGCTTTTCTTGTCGCTTACCTCATCGTTTATAGCAGCCCTCGCGACAGGCTTAATTTTGGCACATCGCCATAATTTTATGTAGCTATTAGTCCATCCGGTATCGCGTCTCAGCTACAAAATGCCATAATATAATATCTATACAACTTATTGTCACTCAGGGCCATTTCACTGCCAACTTAGTGTTCTGTGGCAACAACGCAATAAAATTGTCGCTATTATGTACTTGTACTTTGAAAGATGCTTTATTTGACCGTTCAGGAGTTGAACGGCTTACGAGTCACAAAATTGTCTGGGGAAAATGCAATCTACCATAATCTCTATTACAGTGAAGTTTAGTATTAGTTTATAATTACCAAGAGAATATACGATAGTTTCATGGTAATAAATACATTACGCAGCACCTTTAGTGAAAGCATTGATATAAATTACTTATCTATGAACTAGAAGTCATGAGGAAAAGATGGGAAGATAAACAGTGGCTGTAAAACACAATTATTATTCGGTGTATATGCAAAGCCTAGATTGTACCAGAGACATCGGCGAATCGGAAACAACTCAGACATAATATCTACAGAATTTATTTTTCTTATACCATATTAGACCTAAAATCTGACATACCTATCTTGTAAACAAGGGTAAAATAAACTCGCTGTTGTTGTTGTTATACCACGCGGCGAGCTGTGTATATGACCATTATTCTATAGATTCTTTAGCGGAAGATAGAAACTTGGCGTGACTTAGTCAAGTTCACGGTACCGGATGTCTGACTCGACACTGCGTCGTCCATGCATCCTGTGTCCCAGCACTCGCATGTAAATCTTTGATGAGCGCAGTTATATTCACGGGAAATCAATCTGTTTCAGTGTTACAATCTGTACAATAGACTCGCCATACTATAACACACAACAATATACAATGGATGCATAGGATTTTGACAACGATTTGATTTTCCAATATTTTGACCCCGGAAATCACGCAACAACAAAGGGAAAAAACACTGGTGCAAAATATGCTAGGTGTTCTTGTTGTTTGGATAATTTTAAACCGGATGAGTACAGGTGAGCCACGTATACTGTCAGAAAAAAATTCACCCAGTAGAGTCGAGAATGCGGATGACCAGTATATGCTGATACTACCACTGATTTATGAACTAGATATGGTTTGTAATCAGTATGATTAATGAACTTTAAAAGAAGGTGTACCTAAACGGAAAGCCAACTATAAATAACTTACAAAATGAAAATTTGACTTAAAATCAAAACAGGGAGGCAAATGTTGCCAAGAAAATTATGTTGGTGCCAACTCCGCCTGGTGGCAAAGCACTGAATTTCGACTCTGTAAAACTAACAATTATAACAATGTTTTTAATTTGTGTCAAGAGGCAAAAGGACTCGCGAAGTGCAAAAAGTGTGCCGTACAGGCCTTGAGTCACTGGAGAATTATTACAAAAATGGCCAGACTTCTAGGCCAAGTTTAACGTTCGCTAGTTTATTGAGATCGAACCGCTGAGGAAATGATCTAACCCGGCAGTTATGTATTTCCGTTCATATGAGCTGGTTAACTTGAATTACACCTTGATGACGTACATGTATTGGAACAATATTCGGTGAGAGGCCACATGTCTTGAATGATATAAACAATCTGTAAACTATATCGCTCATTATATTGTGCACTCGAAATCCCATCAAGCAACCACTGTATTACTTCTTAATTTTTCAAACTGTCCAATTAAAGATTAATTGGACAGCAATTATTTATTTCCTCGTGTACAACATACTGAACATAACAGGACTACAGCTGTCCAATTTGGAAATAATTAGATGAGAAAAATTCCGAGGACCGCCGCCAAAATTGGACTCCTATTACATATACAAATTATAGTCCATCTACTTTCTCTCCATAGTAAACTCCTATAGCTGAAATTTACAAAAGAACACAAGACGACGACTAAACAGACGATACTGTAGTTAGTGAATCAAATACTTTATTTAGATCTTATTGTGGATCTGAAGGATGCTGCTTGGCATGAAATATTCTTGAAATGTAAACTAAATAATATGAGATTGGCAACAATCTATGTTACCTTCTCTCCCAATTCTTAATAAACTTGTCTTTTTCACAGCTGAAGGTTTTAAAACCTGGGGCTGGATTCACAAAACTTGCGTACGAACGACAATGCACTATCGCATAAGTATAAGCACATGTAAGCGAGAGTGGCAACATAAACATAACCATGCCATGCTATGGAACAGACGTGCTCGATTGCTTATGTTATGTTTATGTCGCACTGTCGCCCTCTTATGACGTATGCGTATGCACTAGTGAAAACCAGCCTTACCTTACTCGACTTTAAGTATGCAAGTATAACTAATATATGTCATAATTCAGTTCTCCTGTTAATAACGTCTTGTGATAACTGAAACGGGCACCGAGTTGAAATGATGCTTCCAACCATTACTGAGCCTAAAGTTCTGGTAAGCAGAGACTGGATACACATCTCGCAGGCTGCAACCATAGCAACAAACAACCGGATGTACAGGATTGGACATCACTGGACGATTGCAGGGCAGTGACGTCATTGAAAGAAGTTCTAGTGAGTTAGGGGTAGGTGACACTTTGCATTCTTGTGCCTTCTGCTTTGGATCGGCTGGTTTGTCCAGGCTAGTTGTCATGTCTGATTTTTCTCGTAGTAATCTCCTCATTCTGTCTTTGTCTGTAAGGAGCCGTTCTGAGTCATCTGTTCGCCTGGTTCCGCACAAGGAGGAATCTTTGAAGTAATGTCCATCTTGTGTCCTTGTTAGTGACTTTCTCGTAGCTCGAGTCTTCCCCGGGGTGTATTCATAAGGCAGTTTGTGGAACTTGTACACAAGACGCTGTCCGGGGACCTGATTAGGAAATTACAATAAGGGTTTGATTATTAAAGATTGCCAATAATGCTGGTCAAGACAGGAACCATGCACATATGTTGCTATTTACAGTATAGGAAACCAATATAATCACCATAGCCATCATCATCATCATCATCATCATCGTCATCATCATCACCACCATCATCATCATCATTATCGTCATCATCATCATCATCATTATCATCATTATCATCATCATCATTATCACCATCATCCCCATCACCATCATCATCATCATCATCACCATCACTATCATCATTATCACCATCACTATCATCATCATCATCATCATCATCGTTATCATCATCAGCACCATCACCATCATCATCACCATCATCATCACCACTATCATCATTGTCATCATTATCATCATCATCATAATCATCATCATCATCATCATCATCATCATCATCATCATCATCAAATGACAGTTGACTATTGTTTAATGAAGTTCTGCATTTCCCGACGACATTTGATTGAAAACTGCAAAAACAACAAAACATACAACTAACTGCTAAAAACAAGTTAACTCAACTAATGTGGGAATGCTTCCTTTGCTTTGATGTAAGGATAACATAACCACAACTTACCTTTTTTATGATTCCCTGGTTGTAGTAATGACGCAAAGCTCTGCTGAGTTTCTCGTAATTCATGCTTGGTCTATTCTTGAGCTGTCCCCATCTCTTTGCCACTTCTTCTTGGTTTTTCAGCTTGAATTCCCCGTGCCCTTGTCTGCTCCACGCGATAAGAGATTTGCAACTTTCGTCGGCCAAAAGCTCCAAAAGAAACTCCCAGAGGTGCATGATGTTCTTGTAGCGGGGTTTCTTTTCTCCGTGAAGGCTTTCAGCTAGCTTCGTTTCTCTCATTTTCACATCTGAAGAATGATAGAAGACTGATAGTCTTTAAGTTGAAAAAGCCAAACATTACTTGAAGCGAGATACTTCTATATCAGTCAGGATAGTCCGGTGAACTACTCTGAGGTGCATAAAGCGAGATGCACAGCGGCGTTCAAGGTTCGGAAATTCGTGACTCAGATATTTGTAATAATACTTTGTCTGCTAGCTCTTTGTCTGAATGTTCTCGCATTGGTAAAGAGCCCTGGAGACAACTTTGTGCTGGTCGCTAAACTGTTCACTATTAAATAAAGGCAAATAGTTTTAGGATCAGCTTGCCGGCGAAACGAGAGTATCATCAGGAGTCAAAGCAACTGATGGTTCATTTTCCTGACGCGGACAGCGGCCACGAGGGCTCACTATAACATGGGATCAATCCAATATTCTTTTGGCTCGTCTAGAACTGTCAACTTAGGTCGCGTTTGGCCTTTCAGATCTTTCAGATCTAACTGCCCAGGTTGAATGGGCGTAAACCGGGCCGTTCGCATTTTTCCTGGATTGATAACCAGATCGATCCAATTCGCTGGTGTGAGCTGTCCTAACTTCTGTGGATCTGGATGGGATGCTGAGCAGAATTTTATAGAGGCGATTCTTACATTACTAGATTGACACAATACGTCTAAAATACGGGAACTCTCTTGTTGCCACCTCTGCTTCACTAAACGTTCGGCTCACGTTCTCCTTCAAATGTATACGTCGGTCTTGTGTGGTGATTGTTCGATGCTGTGTTGTCCAACACAAGCTAGAATACAGTTTGCTTTTAGGCAACTAGCACATGGATATGAGATAAAAGGGGCAACTTATTAAGTTGGCAAACAAAAATGGACTATAGTTCCATGATGGCACCATCTGAATACAATTTAATATCACGATGCTTGAACAAAACACTTTTTCTATCAACCTCCCAGACAGCGGAAGTTGTTGTATAGCAGTAAGCACCACGAAGAACAAAACAGGAATAAGCCTTTTGGAGTTACTAAATTAAATAAATCAATCAAAAAGTCGACATATTTGGCTTGCGAGAAGAAATTTTATTTTCGTCCTGCCGCGGCAGCTGCTGACTGCAATGTAGCCCGGCTCGGCTTGTCGCTTAGCTTACCGCTCCCGGCACGTGATTTAAAAATATCTCTATAGAATCTGAAACTCACTGCAACAACTTTTTCAGTCGGGTCATACTGGAATTCACAAGAAAAACGAACACATTTCTTTTGATAAGCGAGCGAACCCGCAAATGTCTTCATTTACTGCAACTGGCGACTAATAAACGCCCACACGTTTTGAGTTTGCATGGCAGATGGAGAGCTCAAACGCGGAAAAATCTTTATAGCTCTTAGTTACAGACTTCGACCAGCAATCTCTTCGTCGTTTAGTTGAGTGCAACTAATTCCTATCTAGCAATAAGTAATTCGTTCGACTTCACACTGCATAGTGGAAAAGTATGCCCGTAGATTGATATTTAGCACAAACAGCTGTCATGTTTCTATGCACATCAACTAAAGGCTTAAAAGATCGGTTTCAGCAGCCATGGTATATTGTGTAATAATTAAATTCATGAGTAAATTTCGACGGATAACTCGCAACTTTGGAACCCGATTGTGCGCTGAACGTATGCATTAGTATATATTAGTACATACAATAAGTCAGAGCTCAAGTCAAAGCTCTCCTAAAATATTTGAGTAAAACGACAGTGCCTCAAGAATTATCTGTCTACTGAAACTATTACCTGGCAGCACGCAATTGCAATTGAGCGACTATAAGACGCTGGGTAACAAAACAATGTTTTCAAATTAAAAAGATGATGAAGACTACAGACATGTTTACCTTGAAGTTGTTCTTCATCAGTCTTTGCTTTCCAGAAATATGACATGTTCAAATCGACGAATTGGGTATCTTCGCTTGGACTTGTCCTTCTACCTTCCTGCAGTCAAAAGTGGACCAGGTCAAAATAGGCACCGTCTTTTACCGTCTGGAAACAGGAAGTGAAAAATAACACTGTTTTGTTTTGATGCATTTTTGTCCGCCCACATGGCCGGATGGGCCTTTACTTGTCGGTCTACAATATGAGCATAATTTGCGCGTGTTATTTTGGTGCCAAACTGACACATTCATACGTCGGACCAAAATGTTATATTTATTATTTTTTTATGTATGTATGTATGTATGTATGTATGTATGTATGTATGAATGTATGTATGTATGTATGTATGTATGTATGTATGTATGTATGTATGTATGTATGTATGTATGTATGTATGTATGTATTTATATATTTATTTATTTATTTATTTATTTATTTATTTTTTTTTTTATCCATTTCTTTTTCCCGACTGTAAGCCAGGAAGTTTCGCCGCTGAATGTTGTTTGTCTCCTTGTGATCGAGCGAAGTTCACGGCTAATGGCTCCAGACATCCGTTAAAGGATCTAGTCGAGCCTGGGCTGTCTGATCCGCACATCCTGTTGTTTCTCACTTAATATGTTATGTAAAACTAGCACCACAGAGTATTTTCAATTAAAATTCATTACTAATAATTAAAATTTATGGAGACTGCTGAATACAACTGTACCATACCAATGATGGCTAGCACAGATTGAACGAACAAGGCATTTTGTCGGGCATCCGTTGTAGTTCTGTTATATTCTCAAAGGTCACGCCACATACAAAGACCGAAATAGACAAACAAATACAGCACGTAAGTGAAAGCACACTTTCTATGAAGCAACTATATTTAAAACGGCTGCAACTGATAGTCCTGGCTATCATGTTTTATTAGAATCAAACAACAAGGCATATGTATCTGGCTATATAAATACATTTGCTCTGATGTACTTTTCGCCGGGCGACTCCAAACTCTGAAGTTTATTTTTGACTACATTACCTCAAGTGTAAACTATTTATGATATTAAAGTGAAATATGTAAAGCGGGAGGCACACCTTGAACATTAACGAGACTTCCGGGCACATTTACAAGTGCGTGGTATCAAACTGAGCGAATGATCTAACCCAAGAGTTACAGACTTCCCGTTTTCGTGGGCATGCAGTGACACGCGAGTCACGGCACCTCTATGACCTTTTATCAAAATATTGAAGTGTAATGAAAGATGCCGACTTTATGCGACTGGAGTGCTGTCTGCTATATAAATACGTAATCACTTCCTCTTCCTCTCTCCTTCTCCGGCGTACAAGATGAGAGCCTCAACTAGTCAGACATGGTAAACGCTGGAAAAAATACTGGTGTATCAACTGAAAGTTGACTTGAGTTACTGGAACGGCGTAATTTACTCTTATGGCGTTCCAGTTCCTCGTTATGCACCGATCAGTGCAAAAGTTCAACACGATGTTCAACAGTGAACGTCGTAAACATATTAATAGCGTGGACGGAGAAGTTGGCAGATTGGTAGACCCGTTTTCGTTGACCATTCGCTCACAAAAGTGCATTTGTCCTCTAAACTCCTTCATCGCAAGCAACGAGAAAACCATGTGCGTATTTTGCAAGACGGGAAAAACAAAATACTTCCGGTTCAAATTCCTTCCAGGCAACGGTCAAATTCCCCACCCATGGTCGGGCTTTCGAATCAAATTCCCGCCTCCCCTGGCAAAGAAAAGGGTCAAATGCCCGGGGGCGGGGGAGGGGGATGTTGAACTTTCGCATTGATCGGCGCATTACTCTTACGGTGTTACAGTACCTCAATTAACTTTTAGTTGATATACCAGCGTTTTTATCACCACGCCGACGCAGTTAAGCTAGTTCTCTTAGGGCCCGTTCACACTTAGCTCGGTACTGATTTCGATCCGAGATCGGTACTGAGATCGCACTGAGTTCGCATCGGCGCGCGTTCCGCACTTGAGTTGGATCGATCTGAGATCGCTTATAGGAAACGTCGACCGTTCACACCTGGCCCGCATACGCCTGGATCGATCTGAGATCGATCTGAGATCGCTTTAACTGCCTAGTGTGAACGGGCCCTTAAGAACTGGTATCACGCTGGAAAAAAACAGCCGATGAGCTAAAGAAGTCGGTATAGACTGTGGTGACTACATTAACCCTTTCACTCCCAAGAGTGATCAACTTCAGTTTTCTCCCTCAGTTTCTCACCAGGGATATATCATACAGTACCGTGTAGAGGACTGGAACCGAAATGTATAGGAATGGAACTAGTCAGCAGTCACATGATCGAGCAGAGACTCGAGTGTGTGTTGAGTAAAAGATATCAGTTTGGGAGCTCAGTTTGTGTTTTGCTGGGCTCGGGACTTAACAATTTGGCGACCCTGCTACGTGACAAACAACCTTGGCCGAAAATGGAAGGCTGTGAAATCAGTGACAGCAGCAGATGCTAGGATACAGGGAACTGAAGCCCCAAGTGGCCGGCCCCCTTGAGCAGCACCAACTGCAGGAATCACCAAGGCCTTCCGCTGCCAGGGAACGAGACCAAGGAAGCAGGAACCCTCTCCCAGCAGTTGATCTGAGTGGCCTGAACTACAATCAACAAACTACAGCTGAGGCAATGCGGAGGGACGAGTACGAGTCCTTTTCATCCAATGATGAAGACATTGGTTGCATTCCTGATTTGGAGATGGAAATTAATCTTAAGGACAATCAGCCTGTTCAGAAGAAGTACACATCAATACCCAGACCACTGTACCCCGAGGTGAAGCAGTACATTGAGGACCTATTGATTCAGAACTTTGTCACTAAATCCAAGTCACCATACTCCTCGCCTGTTGTTTGTGTTCGCAAGAAGGATGGCTCACTGCGGTTGTGCATAGACTACAGAGAACTGAACCGCAAGAGTATAGCTGATCGACATCCCATTCCTAGGGTCCAGGAGACCTTGGATAGTCTAGTTGGTAATTCCTGGTTCAGTGTACTTGACCAAGGCCAGGCATACCATCAGGGGTTTGTGGCAAAGAAAGCAGACCAGCTACAGCGTTCATCACACCATGGGGCCTTTATGAATGGGTACGGATCCCATTTGGACTAATGAACGCTCCAGCTAATTTTCAGCGGTTTATGGAGCGATGTCTGGGTGACCTAAGGGACAAGGTAGCCATTCCATATCTGGACGACATAATTGTGTTTAGCAAAATTTTCGAGGAGCATATTGAACACCTAAGAACTGTGCTAAGGAAACTACGTCAGCATGGAGTGAAGCTGAAGCCTCGCAAATGTAGCCTGTTTAAACATGAGGTCCGTTTCCTTGGAAGGATTGTGTCTGGTGATGGTTACCGGATGGACCCAGGATGTGTGGAGGCTATTAGAAAGCTGAAAGGGTCAAGACCAAAGACTGTCGGGGACTGTCAGTTTGTGTTTTGCTGGGCTCGGGACTTAACAACCGCACCGCATTAAAGTTAGATCAGCGGGCTCAGAGACGGTCAAAATAGAGCGCATACGAGAGAAAAAAAATGTCAATTTTGAATTTAAAAGTGACGAAGGTTTCTTTCTGATTACAACTTCTAAAAGGACATTCAAATAAAGCTAAGATCTTTAAGTTTTAGAAACTGTGGAGGCATTTTGACATAATCTTACCACTAAAGAGAAATAAGCAAAAACTGACTGACTCTCAGTCATTCTCTTGTATTTTCCGGACACAGAAATGCCGACGGGGGCGTGGTTGTCATTTGATATAGGGTATTTGCGTTAGACGTTGGGAGAACGCAACTCTAATTGGGTCGATGGGATACCTGTCACGTGCTTTCCGCAGCCGCGAGAAATCGAGATTTTTGTTGGTGGGTGATGTTCCAAATCTGCGCCATTTTGAATAATTATTATAAGCGCTCTGTGTCGCACGAGTGGCTCTGAATGATCACACTGAGGTCTATCAAAGGCAAAGACAGCTACTTTTCACTGAAAGAAGCCAATATACTGGGATAATAAGGGCAGCACGACAGCAAGAATTCCACAGAAAAATGTAACTCGACTCGCGTTTGCCGTATTTCAGTTTCTGCGTTGATGAAAATATACTCAATATGCAACCGACATTTTACTGATGTTCCAGATACTTGTTTACGAAATATACGGCTTTGTGGAGACAGAGGTATCGCGGTGATTCAATTGCAAGCCACAGGATGGTCGAGTTGTGAAACTCTCGTGTGCAACTCAACTTATTTTTTCCGAAAAAGGTATAAATCACATTTGACCATGTCTTACAATTTTCGTTTTTACCAGTGCTGTGGTAAAAACGAAAATTGTAAGACATGGTCAAATGTGATTTATACCTTTTTCGGAAAAAATAAGTTGAGTTGCACACGAGAGTTTCACAACTCGACCATCCTGTGGCTTGCAATTGAATCACCGCGATACCTCTGTCTCCACAAAGCCGTATATTTCGTAGATAAGTATCTGGAACATCAGTAAAATGTCGGTTTCTCGATCTCTGATTGGTTATAAGAGTCCAAACAACGATGCTGACGCTAGCATGTCACGCTTTGCAGCGAAATACAACGAAACTTTCCTGTATATTTCTAAATATTGTGGTAAAAAACCGCAAAGCGCCTCGTGAGTCCACAACACTTTGACCATGTGATGACGTAAATCGTGGTAAATAAGAGTTTACACCACGGCAAACCAGTGGAAATTTATTAAATATCTTCAAAGAATTAAAATTAAAAAAAAAAAAAAAAAAAAAAGACTACTGGTTCTTTACACATTCTTTGCCATGTTACCTGGTTGTGTGCAATAACCGCTGATTCAAAAGCAAAGTGACCGTACGGCCGAAAACGTATTTCCGCGGTGTCGACAAATAGACATACTGTTTGAAAAGGCATTTGATCAACCAGCGCATGACACTATCATGTCAGCTGGGTCAAAACCTGCACCTTGTTCACAGATTCCTTCTCCCAGACAAAATCGACCCTTATGAACCCCTATTATGATTATCGATTAAGTTTAAGTATGGAAACAGATTGAATTAACTGTTCAGGAATAGAAAGCTGTCCAAAACGTCCAATATCTCCTCCAATTACATTGCATGACTTCTGCCTAATCAGTTTTTGTGTCTACTGCTTCGAAGAAGCGTAGATGTCATAGGGTGCGTAAGTAAGTAAGAATCAATTAATGGTCGTGCGTTGATATTCGGAACCAAGGAAAGGAAGCACTGGATTGTCGATTGTGCACGAACTTCGCTATTGGTCGAGAAAACAATGACAGGACGGCGAAGGCTGGTTCGTGACAAGCTCGTGGTCACAAGAAACCCATGAGATCACAGCGTTTTCAGCGAGGCGATCAGGTTAGTAAATATTTTAGGATGAATTCAAATGAATTACTTCAAACTTACCAGGATAACTTGCCACAGCTTTCGAAGTATGTGTCAAACCGCTCAAGCGAAAGGTTACTTCAGTGTTGTGAATCGACGAACTTGGCGCCGACTGAACGGATACGGAGATTATGCTGTCGTGTCGCGAAGTTCTTGTGCGCGGTGTTTTAAGTTTGCCTCAAATCGCAGTTTTTGAAAATATGTATGCCAAAAGCGCTCGAATGAAAGGTTCTGGCCAGTACTATGCATCACCCGATTTTCCTGACGGACTGTGTACAGTATGACAACACGTTGCAACGGTACGTAAATTGACCAGTCATTATTTTGTGTCGATGTTTCGGTCGGCAGAGACAGTACAGTAAAATGTGAAGCATCTATGAATCTTCCATTTGGTCATTCGCATACGAGTTGAAATAAATATATACTTTACTTGAGCCTAGTTGTGCTTGTCGTTACTGATTTGATTTGGTCGTGACGACTGTGAGATGTTTACAAAAATTGTCAATGGCGACTGAATAGGCATATTTGCTAGCAATGGTTACTGCATCCTCAAGCACCTTCATCTCCGGGAACCTATATTTCTCCAGTAGTTCAGTTTCACCTCGCGACGCTCTCGGAGTCGAGGTAACGCAAGTGCTTCTTTGTGCTCATCCGAGTTTTGATTTGTGAAATGCCTTCAATGTCTGGGTATTGTGACAGTTTGACATTTAGCATTTCAATTACAACAATAGCCATTTAGTATCGTATCGTGTTCGTAGCATAATCCTATCGTGATAGTTAGAATGATCAGCATCAGTCAGTCAACCGTCGTTTATGACTAAAGGCCTGCCAAAACGAGGACACATTGTGGCGGCAACATTGCTAGCGCGCGCATGTTTCCCAAATGTTGCCCCGTTTTGCCACGCGCAAAAACATTTGTTGCGGACACAAAAAATGTTTTCTGAAAAACTTCAGAAACATTTGTTGTGTCCACGCGGAACGCAACAATGTTGCCGCACGTTTTGCCACCCTGGAAACATCAAAGGACACAATGTTGCCGCCACAATGTGTCCTCGTTTTGCCAGGCCATAAGGAACGAAGTTAGCGACACAAGCATGATGTTGTGATGATTCCAAAACTGTTATCCCCTGAGCGCGTATAGTCATAGTCCTGTTCATTGTCGCGTTCGGGGTTTCAGATACTGAATCGCCGATCATCTGCCGACTTTATTGGCACCTTAACTATTTTTTTTTTCTGTAAAGTTAAAAAACGTTTTTAGCTATCATTCAGTTAAGAATAGTGCAAGCTTTGTGAAAGGAAATGTTCGCCGATGTGTGCCTGAAGTAAAGATATAGAAGCTCCAGATCACAATATTGCTACTCTGGTAAAGAACAAGGACCTACCTGTTTTGTTTGGTGCTTTGTTTAAGTAACTTTGTCGTCGCTGGCACTGGCTTCCGCAAAAGCCTTAGGTTGGTTGAAAGTCGGAAAGCTTTGTGTGATTGCACCTGAAATGGTTTGCTCTGAATTGAAGTGCTTTCAGCCAGACCAAAAGTGAGTTCACAGAGCGGACAGTATAGTTGCCGTGCGATGTAGTGCTTCCCTTAATTTCTGAAAGAATAATAATAATAAAAAAAAGAAAAGATTCGCATCTTTATAAAACCAAGACAAAGCACAATGTAAATCTGCACAGAGCATAATAACCAGGTGGGATACCGCCTACGCCTTTTTAATTTTGTCAACATCGCGTTCAAAATTGAGGTAAATTGCTATTTGACGTTTACTTTCTTTTGTATCTAACGCTGACAAGCATTTACAATCAAGCAGTTTACTTGACAAGTATTTACATCGGGAATGAAGTCAACCATTGTAATTGTAGTATCTAGTGATTTTAGGACGTTTGGTGCAGCTGAATATAGACGTCACTTTCGCTGGTAAGAGTTCGTCGCCATCACTGTCTGACTTCTTCTAAATCGAGCTAAAATTTCACATTCTGTGCAAGCATCGTTTATCTTGTGCACAACGCATGTTATAGTAAATGCATTGAACTCATTTCTAGTTTAGTACCGAGTTCCTTGGCTAAATATTGAGGTTTTACGAACCGATAAAATCAACTTCCGCGCGCCAAACAGATGAAAAAAAGCGGATGTCTTAGCGAACGCCGTCAGATTCCAGGTTTCAAAGCTTTAAAAAGGAAAAGTATAGAGACAGGGGACGCTTCTCTCCCCATTTTATACTAAAGTCTCTTAAATTCTTATTTCTAAAAGCGCGTCGTTTCTGCTGGGCTTAATCGCGATGCCAAATTCTGGAATACTTATAGCCTCCCACGCAGCCATCCTATAGTCTCTCTTGAGAGAAGAATATACTGGAGCATTTTAAAAATTGGATGAAAATGCCTGATAAGTTTGTAATCTGTTTTCATCTTGTCCTGTAACAAACTATGATACCCAATGCATCCAGATAACATTTCCAGTACGGTAAATGTTCGGGTTCTCGCCGCCTTTCCGTATACAGAACCTCCGGTGTGTAAAAGTTTTGGAACACTTAGCGTAAAGCGGGGCGAAATTGAGGGAACGAGTTCAAATTGCCCACCCCTCCTTGGTTGTGGTCAAATGCGGCCCCAGGCGAGAGCGGTTTGTCAAATTCCCGCCTCCCAGGGCAAGGGAGGGTCAAATGCCCGGGGGGAGGGGGGGGGGGGAGAGATATGTGCGACTTTCGAATTGATCAGTACTGACATTATACGTGTTTTGCCACTTCGAGCTACTGTTGATCAATTCAGATTTCCCTGGAAGCATGTTTATAGTTTTATTTAAAGACTGCACTATTAACTGCGGAAAATTCTGATCACTGAAACAGGGATCGACGTGACCTCGTTGTTCAAACCAGAGGAGACAGAATCCCGTTGTTTGTAAGCCGATATGGGGAGCATGATTGGGCTTCGGTAAACTGGTCTCAGGAGCGGCCAAATCTCGCAGCCGCAGGCACTGCGAGCAGAAGGGCGTATTGGAATGGGAACAACAGGTTGAAAACATTCCTCACTAGGAAGCTGCGTAGGACTTCGTTCTGGTGAAGCAGTGGGCAATGGCATTTGTTGCTGCTGTTCATTGAAGGCTGATTTGTTCTTGTTTTTTGTGTTATTTAATAGTCTTTCCTCAAAGAACCTCCTCATTTCTTCTTTATCCAGAACGCGTTGTTCTGATCCATCCATGCTGGTTTTGCTGCATGGAGAGAACCCCTTGTAGTTTTTCTCGTCTTGTCTGATTGTGTTCATCGTTGGTATGCTGGTTCCCTGAGAACTAGGTTTCCCCGGGTTGTAATCATAGGGCAATATGTGAAACTTGTACACAAGACGCTGCCCTTTAACCTGATGACGTGGAAAACAATATTGAAACTGTCAACAAAAAATATGGCCAATTACGTTGATGAACTAGATTAAGTCAAATACTGAGGTCATAGGGAACACACAGACGTTGATTCCACAGTTAGATCGACGTTAAAATAAAGTCGTGAAAAATAAGAAATACTTGCCACAGCTTTAGATATCCCCTTACCCATCGCCGGGGATTAAACTCCAGTATGATAAACTTGCCAAGAATATAAACTGCCTTCTGAGACGATCGACATGCAATGTTGTGACAACTACATAATAGTTTTGTATTTGTGGTCAGTGTGACGTTAGTGGACAGAAAGTATCACGAGATATAAGAATAGGGCATGCTCACCTTCTTTATGATTCCTTTGCTGTAATAATGGCGTAAAGCTCTGCTCAGTTTCTCGTAAGTCATTCCTGGTCTATGTTTAAATCTGCCCCACCTCGTCGCGATTTCATTTGGATCTTTTAGCTTGAACTCTCCGTGCATTTTTCTGCTCCATGTTATCACAGACTTGCAACTTTCGTCAGCCAAAAGTTCCAAAAGAAACTCCCACAAGTGTACGATGTTCTTGTAGCGGGGCTTTCTTTCTTCATCAGGGCTTTCAGTGCAGTCCGTGTCATCTCCAGAGCTACTAATTTCCGCTATGATTTCCAGATCTAAATTCAAATAGGGCAAGAACAAATGTGTTTTACATGGTTGCCATGAAGGACTACTTTGTTATTTGGCCGGCATCTTTGAAAATTAGAATGCAGCTGGACTAAAGCTGGTGTTACACTGGTCGATTTGCAACACCGATTTGCTCCAAATTCACGCAACGGCGAAAGCGATTCAAAAACTTGCAACGCGTTGCAGCACTGCAAAGATCGCAAAAAATTGTTCGCAATAGGGTGTTACACCACAACAATTTTTTGCGCAACATCGTATCGTTGCAAATTGACCAGTGTAACACTACCTTAACGTTTTCACTTTTGAACAGCGATGGTAGTCAAGCAATTCGGTGACAAACAATCTGCGTAACAAGCTCACAACATCGGACTAAATACAGAGCACTGTAGTAATGACACAAATAAAGAAAAACATAACCAGCCGCCTATTTACCATCAAGTTGATATTCATGAGCGTTTGCTTCCAAGCTGTTCAATCCCTCCATCTCTATCTCTTCGCTTGGGTCTTCTTTCTTGCTGTTGATGAGTCTAACGATTGCTTGCATACGAACTGAACCAAGCTACGAGTGCGCGGCTTATTGTAAGGAATGGAGCAACATGGCATCCCAGAATGCAGGGTGGATTAAAGTCTATATTTAATTCAGAGTCTTCACGCACGAACGAAATTTGATAGCCGGAAGACAAAGCTTTCACGTACGGAACTACTACAGTCAAAGCTCTCCTTGCGACCACTCTCGTTACGACCAGCTCTAGTTACGACCACCCACTGTAAAACCCCGTTTGAATTGCCACTCAAATTCTGTGGCTCGTATTAGTCAACACTTTACTGAAAGTGAACACTAATTGATCGCATTTAATATCGATGACTTTTTCTTATTCCGGTCGGCTGATCAAAGGTTATGCAAACCGTACGTAAACATTCGAACGATGTAAACATTCGCCGACTCATGATATGAATTATTTTGGCGTTTTCAAATTGATCATTTGGGCCGAACAGAAGGAAAAGCGTTAATCATAGTGGCAACCGGTTTAGTTTTTTTCGAGTGAAGCTGTTTGGCACACACACCGGCGGTCACTCAAATTCCGAACAAATGTTACAATCTTGAAGCCCCTTGAACTATTGCATGTTCAGGATCTCCTAAAAAGTTTTATTCTGTTTTGCGTTGATTTGAGACACGTGCAGACTCCTTGGCTTCCGTGATGCCGAGAGAAAAAAAACAAACTACTTATTAAATCGCACGTAGTGCCGAAGAGCCCTCAGTCATTGGCGACATGACTGTATCATCAACAATCCCCACCCCACCCTCCCTCTTCAACAAAACAAGCTGAATATGCGAGGCTGTTGTATTAAGTCTAGCTGGAATAGACTTTTCCTAATTATCAGTGGAAGCGCGCGCACGCGTAAGGAACCAAAGTTGCTAGCTACTGCATCGGACTCTTTATTTCGTCCTTGTTGAAGGTTCTGCAACCCACTGAAAACCTGAAAGCTATGATGATGGGGTGGTGATGTCTTGTTGACTTTCCGCCTAATCAGATGCAGATAACTGAGTTATATTCGTACAGTGAAAACGAATTAGGAATAAGAACGAGATAGCGGTTTAAACCTTATTTACTGCCTTCAGGGTTCCTCTGCAGAAAAATAACAATTAAATCAACTTTAAAAGTGTCTGTCCTCCAGCTGACCGTAAGTTGTCTATCACTCGGAGACACTGGTGGAATACCTGTAGAAAGATTCGGAAGGGAAAACCCATTGGAGTTGCTTCGATGAAAAACCTCCCTTATTACTGCCCGTCGTAGGAATCGAGCGCATGCACGACGTAATGGTGCAGAGCTTCATTGCGCCAGTTGCTGCACAACCACCCAAGATCGCTCGGCCACCAAAACAGTAGTACTAAAATCATATTGAAAAAAAAAAAAAAAAAAAAAAAAAAAAAAAACTATATATAAAACTATATATAGACTATAGACTATATATAAAACTGTTCGGTCACTCGATCATAACCGGCGGGTCCTCCAAAGCAAACCATGCATGAATATATTTAGTCAGAAGACTGCCACCATATCTAGTTGCAGGAGTGCAGTTACTCCATGTTCTGCTGCTTCCGAAGTAGTTGATTTAATTTCTTCTTTATAGAGGTCGCGCTGACTTGTAATCAGAACCACAATCCACAATTTGTGAAATGTTCTCACGTCTCATCTCAAGGAGGACAAATTATCCTGTCACGTTGCCGATACCGGATGTAATTCGTTGGAATCCACGTGTGACGCCAGATGCTAATATACAATACCACACTCAATGAGTTTGTTAGCTCGGCGACAAAACAAACGCGCAGCTTAATTAACTCATGATATCGTGAACAAACAACGAGTATTAAAATAGCAATGGACCCTACTGAACTTGTTTATACTTCCTGTATGTGAACGACCTTCAACACTGAGACGAAAATAGTCTTGTTTTTGCACTTGACGTACACAAACGGTGTTTTGTTTCTTTATTGACCTTACGGTCAAGTGCATCCTTCAATTGTTACAGTGGACGTCGTTATACTGATCAGTGAATAACTGCTGAAGAGATTTCCATACTACCGTCCGGGTATACGTAAATTCGTAGAACTTAAAATGTATGGTTGGCATCCACTGTATTGTGGACGAATTTTAAATCCTTCTGTCACGTTTATTTAATGATACAGAAATTGAGTGAGCATCCACGTTCCGATGGACGCCACACCATTCCCAGATTTACCTTGGGATGTAGAACTCACGAACCATGTAAACTGAACGAGCACTGAACAAGAAAAGAGATCGTTCTCTGAAAGCTATCTATTATACATTTCAAGTCGCAGACAAGAACTCGCGGCGACACTTTTAGCTTGATTTCACAGATCCAGGTTTTACTTTTTTGAATGTCATTATTCGCATTGTTTTCCCCGAGGCTATACCATCACAGGTGCGGTCTTCGACTGTTTGCTTCAGATATCAAGGAGATCTCTGAACAGCTGATTTACAAACTGACTAAACCAGCGGAAGAAATGAACACGCCTTCTCCTGGCGACCATCTGTGGAGTGCCGGATGAAAAACATCTCCACGTCACAGACGGTCAGTCACGTCGTTGACACCGGATGTTTTTGGTTTGACTCCCGACGTGGACTCCCAAGGGCGTAATGCTACACTCAATGGTTTGTCAGGGGGGAGGGGTGCGGCGCTGTAGACTGAGTGCATTCATAGTCTACCAACGACAAATACGAATGGAAATGAAATTTTAAAATGTAATGGTTAAGAATGGCAAAATGTCTACCGTCCTTGTGCGGCCTGGCATTGCATGCCATGCAGACATAGCCTGATACGAGTCAAGAAGCATTCAACTTAACCCTGCGTGACTCCTACTGCGCATTCTAACACGTCACGTGGAGTCCGGAACAAAGAATAATTTTCTATTGTTACACTGTGTTGACTTCCTTTCTTACTTTGCTTGCACTTTGATCCTGGATCAGTTTGTCTGCAGACGTTCGTGGGTCAACAGCTTAGAAAAAGAGTAATCAAATTTCAATATGTCTACCTTGCGAGAAAACTATGACGAGGCCCAGGTTTATGCAGGTAATATATTTATACAGCTTTAGTATTCATGTTGAATAGTCATGGTAGATTTGTCGAATGCGTGAATACTTTTAACACATTTGCCTTGCTATAAATGTCGCTGCATGTTCAGAAACTACAATATCTACGAACTAGTTTAATTAATTATGTCAAACAACAAAACTTCTACTGCAGTTTCTCAAGTCAAAGTTTTGAAGTAGCACTGAACGAAACAATTAATCTGCAGACTGCATGAACGCAAAGCAGCTATACTGAAACGCTGAACACAGTAAATAATTTGTTGGCTGTAGCTGTTCGTCAGGATAAATAGTCTGAGACCACGGATAATTTATCGGATACACGGATAATTGCGCTTTAGACTGAACAAGATAAACTATACTGTTAAACTATACTGTTTGTCGTTTCGAGACCGACGTTCAGTAAGAAACATGCATCATATACCGCAGGTTTCAACCAAGGCCATGCTGTTCAGCTCTCCTGTAGGCACTTTAGAAGCGCAATCTTCTAATATGCAGCCCGCTCATCAAATACGCTGAACTAAATTCAGTACCGTGTGCAATGTGCATTAATTTGTAACTTCGCTATTTCGTTAACATGTCTCACTTTTCGAGCTGTTGTTGAAACTTCCGGCGTTGAATTTATAAATATTTTTTGTAACTCAATATTGTTGTCAAGTGTTCCACTTACCCAACGCCGGACGAGTTTCACTAAAATAATCAAAAACGGTTCATCAGTAAATTCGTGTTGAATCAATATCTTCTTTATTGGTTATTCAGATCGTGGAACGATAGAGGTTGGAGACACCGGTACAATCTGCAGAACTTCTTTAGGAGAAAGCGGGAAACCTCGATACAAGAACATTATGCACTTGTGGGAATTTCTTCTGGAACTCTTGGCCGACGAAAGATGCAATTCTTTGATTGCGTGGAGCCGAAAAACACACGGAGAATTTAGGATAAAAAACCCAAAGCAAGTTGCAAATAGATGGGGCAGCATCAAACAGAAAGAAGGCATGAACTACGAGAAACTCAGCAGAGCTTTACGCCATTACTACAAGCAGGGAATCATACAGAAGGTGAGAATATTTGTTTTTGTATTTGTGACCTCAACTATATCTTGTAGGAAGATACTAAACATACCTTGCAGCCCCTCCGCTCGTGTGTTTATAGCTTCTGTTTGGCTGGCTGCCCGAACAGTGCTCAAGTGCTGTCGAGTTGTTGATAAAGTTTGTTTTTCCTGCAGCAAGCTGCAAATAATAAACAGTTTCAATTCACTATACCATGGATGTAATAGGACATAAGATTCAATAGAAATATAGTAACATTCAACATGAAATATAGTCATTATAAATTGTATACAATATAAAATGCAATTGCGAGCTGCACCAGCAATGCCATGGTCAGTACACGAGACTATGGGACAGTCATTTCACCAAAGCACAGGAATTATGCTCTGAGACAGATACGGTCTTTCTTCATTGAAAAAACTGAGACAGAGGAGGTTTATTTTACGACGTACAGTTTGTATGACGAGAGTTTTGGTCGTGTGATGGACTCAACAGCTATATTGCCTAGTTCAAAAAGTGCATGTCAGCATTTACTGACAAGTATCATGCTTATAGCTTTGGAAGTACGTGTGTACATTGGAAAAGTCAGTGATCTCTCTCATTTTGTAGACTCTTCCATATTACTGTTTAAAATCGACTACTAGTGTAGTATCCTTCAAGACCTCATGAAAACCCTCTGAATTTTTGTAACATTTTCACAATTAACCTTTCCATATGTGGAGGACCTCCATGAAGGTGAAAACAGGATTCTTACAACACAGAAGGACTTCTCGAGGAAATTTCTATTTTTCAAGAACTGCAAATTACCTGTTGTCTGACACTCAGTCACATTCAAGGGTTTTTCAAGTCTGTACAGACCCTGTGAAAATGTGCAAAGCATTTGCAAAGTGCTATAAACAAATTCCAGTAATCATGTTATCCCGTTTCATAGTGCTATGAAAACACTTTATGGGATATTTCATATGTTAGCCTCATTTCATAGCCTTTTCATGTGGTATTCATGGGATACTGCACTGGCAGTAAGATTGTATGCAGAATATTTTCAAAATAGAAATAGTACGCTGGCCGACGACCAGGCAATTTAAGTTGGAGATAGGATGATCCAAAATATACATCAATGTGAAACAGTGATTTTTGATTTGTTTTTCAACTGTTGAATTTTGTCTTGCTCTGCCGAAAGGAAATTATTGGTACCCTTCTATTTTTCATTACCAGACAAGATGTGTTTTCGTGGCGAGTGTAATTCTACGTTAATTCTTACATCACCAGGTCAAGGGCCAGCGCCTTGTGTACAAGTTCCACAAACTGCCGTACCATTACACCCCTAGAAAAACCAAGTCCCCCAACTATTCAAGAATTTTATCCACAAACTCCAAAAGACAAGGAGGATATAATTCCTTTAAGGATTATCTCTCTGCCACTGATAGAAATTTGGACAAGTCAGAACAAACGCCTACCATAGACAAAGAGAAAATGAAGATGATATTTCAAGAAAGAGTAAATGCAAGAATGAACTTAAACAAATCCATCCACTGCACCGAGCAGGAGGATGAAGATGTACCTTGTACTACTCCTTTATCACAAGTTTCCATTACGTCCCCGCTGCCACAAGCACTCTGTAAACTTCATATTCCCATTCCAATACGTCCATCTGCGTGCACCCGTGAAGACGACACTCAAGGAGTGAACCAACAGTCGACTTGTACCTGTGAATTTGTAGTTCAAGTCAATCGAAAGCCCATCCACACCGTCCAAGAAGACGGAGAACTATCACCCACCACTCCCTCACCACAAAGTTCTACAACGTCCCCGCTACCACAGATCTACCCTAGTAAAGTCATTAGACCCATTCCAATACGACCACCTGTGTGCATCCGTGGATACGAGCTTCAAGTAGTGAAACGGCCTACCTCCGAGATGCTGTTTCCCGTTTCAATTGATAGACAACAGGACCCTGTCTCGTACGGACACAGCTATGGGGTCACGTCTGTCCCAGTCTCTGTGATTAGGAAGTTCCAATCAGCTCAAACTCATCAAACTAACATGCAAGAATGTTAGATCACAAAATGACCCTTGATGAAGTGGCAAAGCAAATCTTTAAGTCTGTACATATATTATCGTGTATACTATGATCTATTTTGACTATACTATTAACCGAACAAAACGTACAGGCTAGTGTACTTATGGCATTGAAAGTAACTCGACTGTCAAAATTCCATGACTTTTCTATACTGAATGCACTGTGTGAGCCAAACTTATAGACTAGTTTCCTTCCTAAACAATAAGGATATTAACTAACGAATGGTATGATTATCTTTTGATGCATATAAAAGTACCAGATGAAACGTGTTTGAATGTTCTGCATATTGTAGTCCCGTGCTTACCCATATGTAAGTGGGTGAAGAACAGACGAGCAGTTTAACTCCACTCAAACAAATCCTTCATAAAAAACTGTCATCCACACTTGGTCATGCTTGCGTGACCAGATAGTATTGTTTTTGTTTCTTGTGATTGGCCGAGAATTGGACCAATCAAAAAAGCGCACCGAACAAAAATCGACAATCAATCAAAAACTGCTCAATCCCTAACTGAATACTGATGAGTTTGCAGTTAAGAGTTACTAATATAGCAGGTCAATTTCTCTCTTCTGATAGATCAACATTGAAACAATTGAACAGCATGATCCGGCCTTAATAAGGGCTTAAGTAGTTCATAAAATGTGGCCTATGTGCCCTATTCTGTGGCTTCAGCTTACCAGCACATTGTGCATTATTCTGTTTAAGTAGTTCACTTTATTGCTATTATAACTCTTGGACTGTGACTGTATAAAGGTGTCGCGTTCCCGTGATCTACTGCTGAGCTATGTTATTTTTTAAGCAAAATTATGTTTAATACAGTAGAAACCAGAAAAACATAGAAAAACATACTAACTCATGACGCACATATTCAAATGCAACAGCTGTACAGAAATTTGGAATAGAACTAGAGTAGAGGGGAATATTTCCCAACAGAGGAACTGTGTTCTGCTGCACTCAACTAAACAACCTCATGCGAATCTTATCGTTATGCCCGGACAGCAAGAACGAAATCAAAAATTAAGAGACGGATGTACAAGAACCAAGAAAGCAACGTCCACACAATAGAAAAAATAGGCACCTGTGAGGTGCATGTGTCTACTGCATTTTTTCTTCTATTTTTTGAATAAAGAAATGACACTTGCCACAGGCCACCCTCTTGCACCACAAGATTATTTGTCACGTATTTCCGTTAGCTTGAATCAGCTGCCCCGCTGCCAAAATGTCGCGTCGCATCTGTGTTTACGCTAAACTGTAGAATAAGAAACGCTTTTTTTTTCTGGGGAAACTGGGGAAATCTAAGAATAGGGAAAACGCACACACTTAATGCAGGAACAGAGGGAATGATGCCCAGACATTGAAGGCATTTCACAGATCAAAACTCGGATCAGCACAAAAAAGCACTTGCGTTACCTCGATTCCGAGAGTGCCGCGAGGCGAGGCTGAACTACTGGAGAAATATAGGTTCCCGGAGATGAAGGTGCTTGAGGATGCAGTAGCCATTGATAGGAAATATGACTATTCAGTTACCATTGGCGGTTTTCACCCCACAGCCGTCCAAATAAAATTAGTAACGACAAGCAGAACTAGGCTCAAGTAAAGTATATATTTATTTTAACTCGTACGCGAATGACCAAATGGAAGATTCATAGGTGCTTCACATTTTACTGTCTCTGTCGACTGAAACATCGACACAAAATAATAACTGGTCGACTTACGTACCGTTGCAACGTGTTATCATACTGTACACAGTTCATCAGGAAAATCGGGCAATGCATAGTACTGGCCAGAACCTTTCATTCGAGCGTTTTCGGCACACATATTTCTAAAAACTGTGATTTAAGACAAAATTAACAAGGGGCTTTAGTTTCCCCAAAAGGGGCTCGATGTTGTTCTGCGTATCCACGTCAAGCGCCCGTAGCTTTCTCTCGGCAAAGCAACTCGTCGCTCTAAACTCCATATCGGTTCATTTGACGCCAAGTTCGTCGATTCACAACACTGAAGAAACCTTTCGTTTGATCGGTTTGACACATATTTCGAAAGCTGTGGTAAGCTTGAAGCAATTCATATGAAATATTCACTAACCCGATAGCCTCGCTGAAAACGCTGTGGCCTCATGGGTTTCTCGTGATCATGAGCTTGCCACGAACCAGCCTTCGCCGCCCTGTCATTGTTTCCTCGACCAATGGTGAAGTTCGTGTACAATCGGTATTCCAGTGCTTCCTTTCATTGGTTCCGAATATCAACGCGCGATCATTTATCGATTCTTCATCACATTACTTACATTACACGACCGATAGCACAACCTCGTTCCCAGGTTCTTTCATCTCCCGGCCCCCGCCCCCGAAGAAAGATCCTGGTTCAGGCTGGTCACGTGTCGGTCAGAATCTGGCCGGTTGCAAAGAAGGAAACAAAGGGAGGGGCCGTTAAGTCAGAAATTTACCTTTCTTTGTCTACTGGGGAAGGAAAAATTTGGATATAAAAAAGTTAACACCTCCCATTTGTGTCGCACACTGTGTGACCCCGAAAAAAGTTTACGCTGCGTCTGAACAACAAGTCAAGTTGTTGTAGGCTTTGTAGTTCTGTGGGAGACTCACCGCAAAAACGTACAGTATGCGGAAAACTGGGCCAATAGGGTACTTCTCGAAACAGCGGAAGAGTTTTACAGCAGCTCGTTGCCACAGAGCGAAGGTTTGCTGCATTTAATCTGCAGACCATGTGAAAGACGCCTCGACAACTTCAGGGCTTTCAAGAAGGTAATTTCGAGAGTCAAGGCTCCTTCGGAAGGGGGAAAAGATGCACCACCTGCACCCCGAACGCTGAAATGATTGAAGGCAAGTTACGCAAATGAAGCCGCGGAAGCTCCGGCCATGCGAAGTGCACTGAATGGGTGCTATGAACACAGTGTTTCTTTCAGATGGAAATGCAACTAAGAGATCATTTATATCAAGTTGATCAGTGTGTTGTCTGAGGCTCTGGGATTAGGGAGTTTAAGAAACCTAGGACGACGGCAACGCAAGGAACCAAAAAATAGTGTCTCAGTTTTCCCTATGTCTTTGTAACTTTGTCTATTCTTAGGTTGTTCAATTCGTTTTCTACTAAGAAGAACGACTGCCGTTATTTTATCGAACTGTCGTCCACGTCCTGACAATGACGTAAAAAACAAGCATTTGAAGTCGCACGCGAGAGCACGGCGACCCCGAGAACATGTCAATTTCAGATATTCACGTCTTCTTTTGCCTTCTGTGATCCCTTTTATTGTTTCACCGACGTTGCCGTCGTCCTCTCGCGTCCTGTATCTTAAAGTCTCTATTATCATATTTTGCTCTCTCTCTCTCTCTCTCTCTCGACAAACCGTAACAACAGCGGCATTTCCTGCCCTTTGAAGAAAAGGCTATTAAAGAAACATGAAACCTGGTGTCAAAAGCCTTTCTTCTTCTGAAAGGATTGAAATCTACCTCATATTTTCTTCTCTTTCAGCTGCTTTTTAAGTCTGAACAAGGGCTTTTTAATGTGGGGCTACTAGTAGCATTTCGTGGAACAAAAGCGCTGCAAGAAAGTGAACTGAAATGAGAGACTTTCCGTATCCCGTTGACAGCACAGCGATAGTGCCTCCAAAGTAAACTGCTTTCAAGCTCTTGACTTATTGAGGTTTAAGGTTTATGCTCCAGTACGTATCTGCTATTAACGATAGCGAAATGAAGCTTGCCAAAAAGCGTGGCTGATTTGTGTCGTTTGTGCCAGCCTCGTTTTGATTTTGACAAACGCACAGCGCGACAAATTTCTTTGACAGGGGGGCCCCTCCCAACGGATTATCTTTGTGAGCAAGGCACGTGACCAGCCTGAACCAGGGTCTTTCTTCGGGGGCGGGGGCCGGGAGATGAAAGAGCCTGGTTGAGGTTGCCAATATACTAATAGCATAGTATCTACGCTTCTTCGAAGCAGTAGACACAAAAAAAGTCAATACGTGCGACGTATCGTTGTAAACATGAATCAGGAATTCAGTACGTGCGACGTCGAACCTTCCACAGACTGACAGCTTGTTCTGCTTGACATACGATTTGGTTAAATTTGCTGTTCAACGGAAGAACAGTTCAGTACAAATATACGTGCAAATATAAGTGGTTTTTCATTACTCTTAGCAAAAATTTAGAACTACCTTGGCTCAATTCTGAAATTTTCCTAATATTGAAAATTGAAATCGCTTAATAATACACCCTATCAGGCAGCCAGACGTGAAATGTGCAATTTTAGTGTATCAATCCACCTAATGGTTATTTTTAAAATATATAAGCAGCTGTAGCCGCCGCTAACATTTATTCCTTTACTGCGTTCAGACAGTCACGCGTTACGTGTTTACGTGTTCAGACAGTCAAACAATAGGAGAAACGAAAACATTCTAGTCGCGTCGCCGCCAATGGATGTTGTTATTTTACACTCGGGCGATTCTGTTAGGAGGGAGGGGTCCGTGGGGCGCCTGAGCTACAATGTATTTCCAATGCCGGAATTGACCAATATAAGTATCTGCCTTTTCTTTTCCTCGGTCTTCTCATCAGATTCGAATGAACGTGCAGAATAATGTAACCGGTTGTTACATAACTGTTGTTTACTTGTTGCTGATCTTCCGACTACTTCCTGTCGAACGAAACTAGCGTCGCCTCGGACGTATTGGCGGTAGCATCACCTTACGCTGCATTTATGCTACGTCGTTGTTATCGTTTCCTTTCCTCCAAAACAGGACGTCGTTTATTTGTAAATGATAAAACATCGCGGCAAACGATTCTTATACATATACATATACATGTCTCGCGGCAAACGATTTTTATACATATACATGTATATTCACGACAAATCAGGCCGACAGTCGGCACGGGAGCAATTAAAACATGTACGTGTGATCCAGTTCAGTATTTATCAGCAAACTTCAACTTGTATCTACTACTTTGTTGACTTTACTGATAGCTGCCGGGTTGAACGGCACAATCGTGATAAACGTGCTGTTTTCAAACAAGCACCGTCAAGCTGGCACCATGTGGTGAGATTAAAAGTTTTTTCTCAAAAATTGTAAACATGAAAATCATTTCACTAAACATCCGTCCAAAATTGTTCGCCTTCCAGAGGATGATTGATGGAACATAATGTTGGAAGATTTTATTTGATCCTGATCACTAGGATTTCAGATATGTATTTGCTATCCCTCAGCAGTATGCTTTCAGTATTACGATTAGAATTTGCGGCTTAAACAGAGAGCCGATCGACTGTGCGAAATAATTCACAAATAAACAGCTGTCTGTAGCTTGGGGTGGAATCCAATTATTTATACTGTACAAGTGGCAAAACGGTCCGATTTGTAAAATGGTTCATTCTGCCTCAGTTAGACAATCCAGTAACTTCATCATTTAATGTCGAAAAAGCGGAGAGAGCGAGGGAAATATCGGTTGCAAGACCGCGATAAATAACGTGCAGAGCTTCACCTCCCGTGGAGTCACCCCTCAGTCAAACCATCGTGCGTGCAAGATCACTGGCATTCTATCACGTCGCGTGTACGCTGAGACAAAAGAATATTAAGTATTTTATTCTGTGTTTACTTCCGTTCTTCAGTCTGTTTGCAGACCTTCGCGGGTAAGCAGCTCAGAGGCAAATCAGAATGTCAGCCTTGGAAGGAAACACTGATGTTCAAGACCAACGTCATGGTATTAATTTTAGCGGCTGTCAGTTAACTTTCATAGTACACTTAAAGTGATATTTCTAAAAATATTATGTTGTCGCCTCACGACGACCCCAGCAGTAGACAACTTTCAACAAATATTCGGTTAACACGCCTGAATCAACGCAGGACGTGAACAGTCCGAGAGTTCTAGCTATATAGACCTTTGTAAAAGGTTGGCATGAGGACATGTTGGCAATTATTAGGCTGGCTGGCCATGAGACCATAGATGTTTCAAACAGCTTATTTGAAACATTCGCAGTTGCTGGTGTTGCAAATTCAGTCCCATACTTTAAACTGCCACAGGAAAGGAAACACATTTTAATTTATTTAATATAATTGATATATATATTTATTTAAAAATATTATTTTAATATATTGGTTCTAGATACTTCTTTGCGACCAAATAATTATTATTAGAATTCTGAAGGCTTCAAAGTTATTCCCCCGTTCTAGCGAGCAATTATTCAGATCTAATATCAAGCTAACTTTATTACATTGCATGTGTATTTTCAGTTAAGTTAGCTTGTCTCGCTGTTAACATATATCTGACTTTCCGGGCCGATGCTACTCAGGCAGAAAATCACTGCAATTCAAGTCACTGATAGTAGCTCAAGAACATTTCAGTGAGAAGACTGTAAATATTAGTAAAGTCGTGTTGAATCCATGTTCTCTATTTTGGTTCTTCAGATCTTGAAACGACAGAAACAAGAAACACTGGCGACATCACAAACTGTGAACCTTCTTCTGTAGAGATGAAACCTCGAAACAATAATGTTACGCATTTGTGGGAATTTCTTCTGGAACTTTTGGCCGACAAAAGTTGCAGTTCTTTGATCGCATGGAGCAGAAAAACACACGGAGAGTTTAGGATAAAAAACCCAGAGCAAGTAGCAAGAAGATGGGGCAGTCTCAAGCAGAAAGAAGGCATGAACTACGAGAAACTCAGCAGAGCTTTACGCCATTATTACAACCAGGGAATCATAGAGAAGGTGAGCAATAAATGTGAGCTAGCAGTCATTGAACCGTTGATAGAAACGAAGCCGTGACCCTCATAATGTTTCCATGTATTTTACCTCATCTCCGACTTACCGTCATCTTGTGCGACTTCTGCAAAGCCTCATCCCCGAGCGAAGCGAGGGTAATATTCACGACGCTAATGCAGCATAGTCGCCTCATTTGAAGACTCCAAGCGTGTCGCCATCTCGAAATTTAATGTTCGTGTGTGTGTGTGTTGTGTGGTACGACTTTTTAGGCCAGGTGCCTAAGGCAATGACTTAATAATCATCGATTAGCGTCTCCGCCAGTGTTTTTAAAAGATTTGAACGAAGCAATAATTGTACGTAACTGGTTTCACGAAAATGAATTTGAAAACTGGAAAACATGAAACAGAACGGTCTCGCGAAACTCGTCTTCAAAAGAGAAGGGAACAGGCACGGGCAAGACGAAATCGTGAAACGATCGAACAGCGCCAAATACGTCTAGAGAAAAGACGACAAACATGTTATAACCGACAGCATCATGAACGGAAGCGTACCGAAGAAACGGCTCCGCAAAAGGAAAAAAGGAACAGCGCTTGAAAAAAAAAATTGGGAGCTTCAGACGCCGTTTTGTGTTAAACTCAGATACTTATTCAGAAAGGACAAGCAACAAAGGTTAGTCAATGGAAATGAAAGTGAAGTAAACCGTTCAAGTTTTGCTTTGATTCTGGGAGAAATCATGCTGTTTTGAGCTGGTTCACATACAAAACAATTCGAGCTCATTAAATATACATGCCTGAGTCTGGAGCATGCAGTCCAGAGTAAAAACAAACACACAGGAAGCCTATTTAATTGTACTGCCTATAAATTCAAAATTGGAAAATCAGTGTTCCTTTTTTTCCGTACTACTACGGCCGACCAACTTCAAAATTTGAGTATTAAATTTTGAGAACGTGCTTGGCAGACTGTATGAATTAATTTGACATGCCGACCGTGGGAAATACGTACTTCGCCACGCAATCGACTCTTATAACACACACCATTCTTTTTCTCCTTCCTTTGCGTGTAGCACTTAACTTCGAAGAAAAGATTGAGTCAACATTTCGATAAAACAAAGGCTACTCCTTTTGGGAGTACCAAAGTAAAAGTCCCATCAATGGCAGAGCGAGGGGGTATCTGCGATTCTAGTATAGAAATGAACTTGAACGCGGTCAGGAAGGGCACTCACAACTGACAAAAGTCTTACGCAGGAGCTTCAGGCTTAGACTATTGTCTACACAAGACACCGCAACGTTTATGTTTAAGGCAAAACATGGCTTAGCCGTAGCAGTGTAACTGGGGATTTAAACCTAAAGGCACAGGCTACATGCCCAGAAATTTGCAGTGGCTGTGGACTATGCAGTGCGTAAGATCGTATACTCTGCAGCCCGCACCTCCCGCGTGCAGGTATTGCCACTCGGGAGATGAAAGAGCCGGGAACGAGGTTGCTTGCTCAAGTGCAATGACAGTCCCATTGCATTTGAATGTCTTTAATCAAAAGTTAATACTGACCTCAAGATAGAGGCAGACTTCTTTTCCATCTCAAAGCCTGAAAGAGAGGTTTTATGTACAGCAAAACCTGTTTGAAATATTTTGAGCATTACTATCATTATTATTACTATTATTATTATTATTATTATTATTATTATTATTATTATTATCATTATTATTATTATTATTATTATCATTATTATTATTATTATTATTATTATTATTATTATTATTATTATTATTATTATTATTATTATTGCTATTATTATTATCTATATAGTCAGGATAGCAGAGATCCATGCAGTTTTCCCAAATTTCTTGTGAGCTAGAGGTGTAAATTAGACCTATCAGTCTACGTTTCTCACATCATCAGGTCAAGGGACAACGCTTTGTGTACAAGTTCCACAAACTACCGTACCAATACACCCTTGGGAGAACTAAATATCCGGATAACCCAAGAATGTTGCCCACAAACTCGAAAAGAGAGGGAGAATATTTCTTTAGGGATTATTTCTCGCCTACCGAGGATGAAAGTCTAAACAAGTCAGAACGAATACCCACAGACAAAGAGAAAATTAAGAAAATACTTCAAGAAAGACTAAATGCAAAACAGAAGAAAAACAAAGCCACCAACACCGTGCAAGAAAACGAAGACGTACCATCCACTACTCCTTCACCACAAAATTCTACAGCGTCTCCGCTACCACATGTCCATCCTGAATTGCTTACAATTCCTATTCCAACACGCCCATCTTTGTGTGAAATCGTGTACCCCGTTCCAGCTGACGGGCAAAAGGACCCTGTCTCGTATGGACTGCAGAACCATGGCGTCACTTCTATCCCCGTCTCAGTGATTAAGAGACTTCGATTAACTGAAACTGATGTAGGGAAACCTAATAACCAACTCAACAGATTTGAAGAACAAATTGACCCTTTAACGAGTGATCCTAAGTCTCCAGAGATATAAATTTCCACCCAGAGGGGAGCACTCCCTGTGATCGACTATGGCGGGAAAGCTCCGCCCGAAAGGGGTGCCTCTTCAAGCCTGACGCATAAAATAGGAAAAAGAAGCTTTTCTGGTATTTTAAAAGTCAGTAAGAACGGTTGGCCAAAGCAAAATCGTATTGGTATTTCACAAAAGTTCTAAAACTTGTCCCTCGATTGAGAAGTTCACAAAAGTTTCGTTCCCGAGCAAGTTCGTGCGGTTTTTCTAGGCGTTTTTCTGTTCAAAGTCATAAAAAGAGGGCAACTTTTTACTAGAGGAAAAAAAAAGGGTCATCATGTCGAACCCAGAATGATATTTGAAAGGGTAAGGGGTTGAAAACCTGGGGTCCGCATTACAGAATAAAACAATGAACAAAAGATCCGACTGTGCAACTGCTTAAATTACTGGCTTCTACTTCACCTTTCTAATTGTGACCAACTATGAGTTAATAATGATGCGTAAGCCGCAGCTAAATGTAATGCTTTTTTGGTGATTGGATAACACTAATATAATAATCTGGACACGGCCGATGTCTGTGGACTATATGCGTAAGTTTGTACACGGCTATGCAGCCCGCACTTCCCACGTCCAGTGCTTGCAGTTCTAGCTCAAGTGCAGTAGACCCCTTCACGTTTTTAGACAACGCGCGAAATGTAACGTGTCTTACTCAACAAGAGTTCTGCAAGTAAGAAGTGCGTTCTGAGTTCTTCAGACCATTTAAACTAGTCAGCCAGAACTCCTTGTCACTTACATCATCTTTCATCGTGAGATTAGCAGTTATTGCAAGTTTTTTCGAGTAGCGTGGCAGCTGTGTAAACTGAAAAACCAAAAATATTCAGTCTCAGATTTGTCCGTAACACAGGTGAAGCCGAAGCTGAAAAGTTAATAATTAACAGATCAAACTAATTACCCAAACTGGTTGAAAAGGATGATTAGAATAACCCTACTGAAAACTTAAAATGATTCAAATGGCAGCTTGAGTTGCTTGCTATATTTTTTGGTTATTAAGTTTCCGTTAACCGGCTCTGCTACATTTTGCCGGTTTCTCCGAATGGTCATGTTTAAATCCGTCAATGGTCTTTCTCCTTCTTACATGCGAGACTTGATTGTTTCTTGCAACACAGGATATCATTTACGAAACACGCGAAATAAATAGCCCTACCCAAACCAAGAACTGAATATCGAAAGCGTAGCATCCTTGTTACAGAGGGACCGTTTTATGTAATAGTCTTCCAAGCGCAATAAAAAAATCTTGATTCCAGTTTTAAAAGAGGCTACGACTCGCACACGGCAAACATGTAAACCAGTTTTTTCTTTTTTGAACAATTTGTATTTGTATTTGTATTTATATTTGTATTTGTATTTGTATTTGTATTTGTATTTGTATTTGTATTTGTATTTGTATTTGTATTTGTATTTGTATTTGTATTTGTATTTGTATTTGTATTTGTATTTGTATTTGTATTTGTATTTGTATTTGTATTTGTATTTGTATTTGTATTTGTATTTGTAGTTTTTTTTTTAGCTCGTATAGATAAAGGCAGTATGTATAGGTCGCTTTTTGCAGTCAGTACAAGGTGTTTTGTTAACCCAGTGTTCCCTGTCTGTTGTGAAGTTTGTTTTTGCCCTTTGAGTTGGTCGGTAAGCCCCGTTGAGTCGTTCCGCAGGGGCGCATCCAGGTAAAAATCTGACCAATTTCCAAACAGTTACCGCACGCACACAATGAAGTTTGTTTTGGGCAATCGTATGGGGATTATCACGGTAATGATAGCTCATATCAAGCTTGGCCGAAGACAAAAACGAGACACGCCACTGGAAAGAGCACAGCATATTGAGTCGATGCACACATTTTTCAAAGTTGAACCAAAATGTCGCGTTGCGCCGCTATTTTCAAAATTGTAATTTTCATCAGGTTTTGTATGGCAGAACTGACACGAGAAAAATGAATGAAAGCGTGCGAAATTTTGAGCAGCAAATTCCATGGAGTACTGTAATAGTGACGAAACTTTATGTGCAGGTCTCAATTTCAGCAATTGTCCGACGCCGTCACGTTCCGGAAGCGCTCCTGTGTCCCGCTCGTCGATAATATCAACACCGTGCGCGCACCGGCCTTCATTTTTGGAAAGATCAATCGAATGTTGTTGGGAAATTTGAGCAAAATAGAACTCGTCTTCGCTGATGATTGCTGTGAATGCATGAATGAAGAATAAAGTATTTGAATATCAATATGGCTGTAACCCGTCAAAGCAATGATAGGTATGTTCCGCCCGATAGGGTATCATTTTCAGGGTCTTCTGTCTTAAACAGGGTATCAAATTTTACATTTTCGTGTCTTAAACAGGGTTATTTTCTGAAGATTTTCTCCTCTTCTCCTCCCCCTCAACCACATTTTTGCTCTCGTCATTTTCGCGCGATTTCTTTGTATGTTCTAGTGGAAACGCGTGCAACGCAGGCTAACTTATCTAAACTTAGTCTTGAACAGGGTATCAAATTAGAGCACTTTGTCTTAGACAGGGTAGCAAAATTTCCATTTTTGTGTCTTGAATAGGGTCAGGGTTTTATAGAGTCAGGGGAACACCCCTACCCAAATTCCTATTGAGTACCCCCCCCCCCCCCCTCCCCGGGGGACTGTACTGACCTCCGTGAACTCTCACTACCGTCAACTGACTGAACTAACCTTCGTTAAAATATGAATTATAAAAACTCACATGCACACTGTAGACATACCCACGCAAAATTTTAGGTACATTTTGAGTACCAAAATGGTATCTTTCAGGTACATATGGATTGAGCAAGGTATTGTTTAGGTACATTTAGAAAATAGTACCAATAATGTACTTTGTATAATATACCCAAAATGTATCTAAAGTATACCATTTACATACCTCAAGGTAAACGATCTTAAGATACCCGAAATGTACTTTTTTTTATGTACCTCTAACATACATTTTTGATACCTAAAATGTACCTTGACAAAAATGTATCTGTTATGTACCTTCATAAAGATATCCAAAATGTACCTGTATAGAAATGTACTTGCAATGTACCCTGAAAGATACCCAACATGTATCTTGACTGATGTACATGCAAGATAAAAAACCTGCAGTGTGCACGGCGAAATAAAAGTGTACCTGTAATATACCTTGAAAAAGATATCCAAAATGTACCTTGTTTGACTCCCAAACAAATTCACATCCAAGAGTGTTATGCCTGTTGCGATATCATTTGAGCTTTAGACTTCCATCAGACCTCTACCAATCCGCATTTTTTTATTCATACATTTTCCCTTGTTCAACATGTACGCAGTAGCCGGACGCATCGTTCAACAAGCAAATCTCGTGATGTGAATCCCAAATATCAACTGAATAACACTGTCTTTTCGATGATCAGCATACTGTTCCATTAATTATGCATCCATTCTTGTTTCAAACATTCATAAATATCCACGATTTCCAGTTCCAAAGCGGCGGCCCATTCGCTTCTTGCAAAGCCGATGGTTCATGGATCGTCTCGGATGTGCCTGGGTACTAACTTAGGTCACATGTTATGTGAAAACCAATCAGGAGCTGGGGACGTTTTTGTGGCGCTCATTTAACGAACTTTGTTTGTGTCGATCGTCTTCGTAGGTTAGCTTTACTTCTTTTCGCTGGGATAGTCTTTTAATAGAGGAACGGATAACTCTCTATACTCCAAAATGAATTATCAACCTCATATGCTGCTCGGAGAATGGGTAAAGAAGACACAACTTGCTGAACGATCGTTTTCAAGTCGATTACACAACTGCAAAATAATCTGATCAACATGGGGGACATCAGATTGCATCTCTGCAGAAATCGGACCCTGAATGCTGGACATGAGGTAAGATAACTCTCTATTTTGTTTGTTTCGATCCCGGGGCTACAAATTTTTTGATACAGTTGCTCTGATTCAGGCACACGCTTTGCTGTTGAATGGAGTGCGACATGACTGTTTGGCAGCGCTATAATACGTCCAAGCTTACAGATATCTTGTCTATTTCCATTGTGCTCCCTGTACTGTTGTCTATTAAGTAAGATAGCTGTTCGAATTCCACTATATACTTTGTATCAGACGGCGGCCGGCACAATTCAAATGTATAATTTAATCAGTAAATCTACACGCAAACGAAATAGTGGGCATTCTCTATATTTTGCTAACCTGTATGATTAATTTTTTTACCTAATTCTAATCCTTTATTCTTGAATTTAGGAAGAAGCGGGAATTTATGGAAGTACAGATCAAGCCACACAGAAGATTGTCATAAAAGGTTGAAGTCATAGGAAGCAAAGCCTGGCAGTTGAGTCTTGTTGAACAATACATCCTGTTACAAGTTCAGTACCAAGACCTAAATGATTGATTAGAATCTTGCTTCATCACTGGTATCAGTTTGAAATGGTATTTATGTTGATCATCTATAAATCACAGTACTGATTCATGCTATGAAGTCAATAAAATAATTGAAATTTTTGAATATCTCATTAGTACACTATGAGTACATTTTGGGTGCATAAGAGGTACAGTGTTGGTATATTGTGGGTACATTTTAGGTATGTCATTAGTATACTATGGGTACATTTTGGGTATTTCATGGGTATACTATGGGTACACTTTGTGTATAGCTGAGGTACATTTTAAATGCAGTTTGGATACATTTCAGGTTCATTTCAGATATATTTTAGGAACTCTTCTGGTATATTATAGGTACTTCAGTAGGTCCATTCCAGGTACACTCGAGGTATGTTTTAGGTATGTTGAGTATGATGAAAATGCTGGACCTGAAGGTACCTTTTAGGTATCTCAGTCGAGGTACATTTTGGGTGGCGAAAAAAGCTACTTTAGAGATACCTAAAAGATACCACCAAAAAGGTTCATTATAGGTACATGTTAGGTACCTATTATGTACATTTAGAGGTACCAAACATGTACCTTTAATGTACCAAAAATGTACCTAAAATTTCGCGTGGGTAGGTACTGTATGCACTGTAGACATAGAACTTCTCCAAAATCATCGACAGGGATTTGCTTTTAGGTTAGCGAAAGCAAAGTGACTCTGTCGATAGGTATTTATAAAATGTACTGCTGCGCCCGAACATCGAAACATTTCAATAACCTACCTTAAAATACGGCATCACAGCACCGAACGCCATGCTAGAATGTTTTATATTCCACAGTTCACGCTCTGTTCGTTGATTGCCAGCTCGACAATACAAATGAATCAGAGATCGCTAATCAGAGACTTCTAACCTCGCCATCTTTGTTTTGCGCAAACCTCGTCTCCAGGGTGCGCGTTTGAGGTAGGGGGACTGGGGAATAAAGGAGCCGCGCCGGGGCCCATTGTAAACGTAGTTTGTGCCAACAAAACATTCCTGAGCATGTACATGGTTTACCGTATAGTTATGTGCAAATGTGTTTTGATCTGGAATCATTGGGTATAGATTTTGTCTTTTCATCTGGAATAGGGTATTTTGGTCGTTTTAGTCTGGGAAAATACACATAATGTTTGTATCGACAACAAATATTGGCCATGATTTTTGAGGAACAAGTCTGAAAAAAGGCATCAAAAATCACAAATTTTGGTCTGATGCAAGCACACCCCTTAAATAAAGGAATGGTTTAGCCTACAGTTGTTTTGAAAGGTCGTCTCGCAGGTAAACAAAGAAAACGACTGTGTCCGCGTTAGATCAGCTCCCTGACGGCAAATGGAGACTCCTCTTCTTCTGGAATTATACACTCACTCTTGCAAGATGTTAAGAAAATTTGCTTTTCCAACAAGGTTACGAGCAGAAAATTACAAAATCAAACATAAACTGGCGCCGTAGCTCAGTTGGTTAGAGCGCCTGTCTAGTAAACAGGAGGGTTCGACTTCGCTCGGTGCCTCAATCTTTTTCTCAGAACTACAAGGGTTCCACGAGGATTTTTGGGTGCTATTAGAGATTTTACTAGGACATTTTTGTAGGACATTTTTAGTTATTAAAATTCTAGTGTTTCACTAAGATATTAGGGTTTGGATAATTTAGGGAGTTATGGGAGGGGGGGGGGGGGGGGGGGGATGTTCTGGGATTATTCTGGAATAGTTTAGTCACCTTGCCCCCGACAAATGAAAAAGCCTATAGCTTTCTTCTCCTAAATGGCTGTTGTTGACAAAATCATTTTACCACCACGTACAAAGATTTCTCTGCCAATATTCATCAGTTATGGATTGGATTATAAACTTATGATATATGTCGCAAAAGAAACATTGAAACTTTAAAAAGAAAAAAGAAACAGAAAAATTAAAAAACCGAGTACTTAACCCGGCCCGATGACAACACACCGGTGGGTCGGGGGAGAGCTGCCCGGCCCCCAAGCCAGATCGAGGAGCAACTCGCCAACACCCGCGAAACTTCCAGACCGAACGGGGAAAGATAATCCGGCCCCCAAGCCGTGGTGAATTATCCCTTGCCCAGAAGAGTGCGATAGTGGTGTCAGCCTAACTTGTTAGTAATATGTATCCAATCAGCTATATAGCCTCCGAGACACCAGAGGCCCTTCATCCATATGGGATGTACCTTTGTATCGTCGCTTCTTCTATTACGAACATTTGCAACGGCGGCTCATAATAACCATGCTTTAGCTCCCTTCACATCCCATAATCATTTAATGTCCGAGTTTGCGCTCAGAGTTTATATTTAATGCCGCGTCAATAGCGGCTCGCAAGCTGTGATGTCAGCGCATGCGCTTCTGGGATTTTGGGCTGATGGGCTGAACTTGTGTTTACTGCTATATAAAAGTTTCATGCGAGTCTATTTTTGTGCCCAAAAGGAGTATTGTCCGCAAAGAAATGCACAGACTGCCATAGCTCTTTTTTATTTTCTTTCTTTTTTAATGGCCCATGTTGACAATTCTTTTTACCACAGCGCAGCAAGAATTTCTTCGCAAATATTAATCGGTTTGGCCTGAAATTCACTAAGAGGAATTGACAAGCATAGATCTGTGCATTGAGTTATGGATTTGATTAGAAAGTAAGGATTTATGGAGATATAGCAAGAACACAACGCAATTGGCTTGAAGCTCTTCTATTTAGAACACGTTAACTGTTGTTCGATGATCTGCTAGTACGGTCGGTTGTCTAAAATGTCGATTGCACACAGACATTTTTTTCATAGCATTAGAGAGCCTTCTTGAATATTTCATGCGAGTCTGACATTAGGCCAAAACATAATGGGCAATTTCCGACAAATGAAAAAGCCTATAGCTTTCTTCTCCTAAATGGCTGTTGTTGACAAAATCATTTTACCACCACGTACAAAGATTTCTCTGCCAATATTCATCAGTTATGGATTGGATTATAAACTTATGATACATGTCGCAAAAGAAACAGTGAAACTTCAAAAAGAAAAAAGAAACAGAAAAATTAAAAAACCGAGTATTTAACCCGGCCCGATGACAACACACCGGTGGGTCGGGGGAGAGCTGCCCGGCCCCCAAGCCAGATCGAGGAGCAACTCGCCAACACCCGCGAAACTTCCAGACCGAACGGGGAGAGATAATCCGGCCCCCAAGCCGTGGTGAATTATCCCTTGCCCAGAAGAGTGCAATAGTGGTGTCAGCCTAACTTGTTAGTAATATGTATCCAATCAGCTATATAACCTCCGAGACACCAGGCCCTTCATCCATATGGGATGTACCTTTGTATCGTCGCTTCTTCTATTACGAACATTTGCAACGGCGGCTCATAATAACCATGCTTTAGCTCCCTTCACATCCAATAATCATTTAATATCCGAGTTTTGCGCTCAGAGTTTATATTTAATGCGTCAATAGCGGCTCGCAAGCTGTGATGTCAGCGCATGCGCTTCTGGGATTTTGGGCTGATGGACTGAACTTGTGTTTACTGCTATATAAACGTTTCATGCGAGCAAAAAAAAATGCACAGGCTGCCATAGCTCTTTTTTATTTTCTTTTTTTTTTAATGGCCCATGTTGACGATTCTTTTTACCACAGCGCAGCAAGAATTTCTTCGCAAATATTAATCGGTTTGGCCTGAAATTCACTAAGAGGAATTGACAAGCATAGATCTGTGCATTGAGTTATGGATTTGATTAGAAAGTAAGGATTTATGGAGATATAGCAAGAACACAACGCAATTGGCTTGAAGCTCTTCTATTTAGAACATGTTAACTGTTGCTCGATGATCTGCTCGTACAGATGATATGCCGGAACAGTTTGAATTACTCGTAGCAGTAATAACCTGCATTGATTTCAGCTGCGCGGCATAAGTTTTTCATATCAAAATGAACAAAGCTAGACTGAACTCAGGAGCTTAACCTTGTGCTCAAAAGCAGTAATATTTTGTGACAAGGTGTCTTCTGTTGCCGCTGATTTTCAATCTCTCAGTTTTGTGTCAATAATGAGTCTAGTCCTCCGGATGTTTGGCAAACTTATATGTTTTACCACAAGATGCTAGTTTCTCGCTCTCTGATTGGTCGATTTAACGAGGTAAATAAGAGTCCAGACAACGATGCTGGCGCCAGAATGTCACGCTTTGCAGCGAAATACAACGAGTCTTTCTTGTATATTGTGGTAAAAAACAAATTTCCACTGGTTTGCCGTGGTGTGGACTCTTATTTACCACGAATTACGTCATCACATGGTCAAATTTAGTTGTGGACTCACTCGGCGGAGCGCCTCGTGAGTCCACAACATTTTAACCATGTGGTGACATAAATTGTGGTAAATAAGAGTCCACACCACTGCAAACCAGTGGAAATTTATTAAATCTCGAAGTCCTGCCAATTGAACCCACTTGATGCCAGGGACATTTAGGCTCTCCGTGGGAACGTTGTTCTTTCGTAGAAAGGCAAGGACGTTCAGTTTACAACTCGATCTGACTCTGGCAGCTTAGTAAGTAAGTAAGTAAGTAAAGCATATATTTAGCTTGCTGATCTGTCCAGTGTTATACTTTAATTTTGTTATATGCTGGTCAAGAATTTGAAATCAATCAAGGCTCACTGAAGTGTACAACCAGAGCAAAAATATTATGGTAACAGATTGAATCACTATCATTTAAATGTCTTTTATTTTTCCACTTGCAAAATCAACTCCCTATTATTTTTACTATAATAATCATACACTAAAATGTAAGTTTGAGCGAATCATATCTAACTAAATAAATTACATGAACCATGCATGCTCGAGTTTGCAGTCCTGGTGATTTACCCTTCTTAGCAATTAGTTTTTAAAGGTGCAGTGAGCAATTTTTGACAGAGCGAAAGGTCGAAGCAAGTTTGAATTATAGTCGTTTGTTTTGTTCGATTAATGTTTATACAACAGTGAAATGGATTCTGCTAACTTGACACTTCTCTAATCTAGTGTAAACTGAGACAAAATGAAACCTTTATGAGAAAACAAAGTACCCTCTAAATGTTAACACATTAATATAATATTATCATTTAATGAAACCATTTAATTCCAAGCAAATGTATCTCGATCCATTTTTACCTTGCAATCTATGAGTATAGAACTATGGCTACTCACTGTGCTCAATACCATATATCATGCAAATTCTGTTAGCTTGATGAATCAATAAAGTGTTGAGAGAAATTGTACTATAAAGAACAATATTGACATATGGATTATTATAGGCAGTTCCCATCAGGGAATTCTCGCTTCTTACCGGTGCACAAATGGTGTGTTCGGTGAAGAACTTGCGTGGCACTGTAAAGAAAACATGTGTTGATATTAACGTGATACTAGTTCTAGCGGTGAAATTATGCAGCTCTGGCTTAACACACACGCTCGCGTTCTGAGCTTTGTTTGTCACTATGTCCAAAGCAAAGGTGCAAAGCCACAAGTGAAAATAATCTAAACTCAAGCGAAGGAGCTGGATTTTCATCTTAGGGAATATACAATTGATTTAAATTAGCTTTTCCTATTCGTATCTATTAACAAATGCCCTCGAATATTAAGTTGAGCAAATACCTTCGAAATCATAATAACCCTCAGTGGGGGGCATAGCAATGTACGATTCAAGCCGACGAAAGATAATTGCACGAAAAATATAGCTTTGAAAGAAAATGCACCAATAAATCCTCAATGTTATGTAACAATAGTTCCCAGTATCCATCGCAACATTCATTTGGTCTTCGGAGCTTGACTCTGATTATACATTTGAGACCTATCTTACACGGCATCTCAAGCAAAACCGGTTAGCCCGCCAAGCTCGCACACATTCAGTATGTGCAATAAAATTAATACAGTTGCTGTGGAACTGAATGACCACCTCTAGTAAGCGACTACCTACCTTAAGCAACCAGTAGTTTAAGTGCCGATTGGAATCTCAGTCAAAATTATTTTTAGTAAAACCTCTCTTAAGCGACCACCTCTTGCAAGTGACCGCGACCACCCTTGAAGCTCACCGTTTGAGTTTTAATCTCCCATAAACGACCACTTAAAGCCGCACTAAGATTGGTTGCTTACGGGAGGTTCTACTGTATTCCAACTTACTGCCTATTAAATCACTGAAAGTAAAGGTTGTTGTTAATTTACTCCAGTTTCTCAAGTTACCCTGACGGGGGAGCCGTGAACGTGCCGCACTCCTGAAGAGCATGGATTGATAATTCTAGAACCAAATCAAGGTCTTTTCAGCCTCCGCGTAAACTATCTTCGTAAAATAAATCTAGATTTTTCTTGCACCCATTCTGCGTCATCGCCGAACCCTTTAGTCCTGCGTCATCGCCGAGACAATTAGTCATAATTCGATGGCTAACCTGTATGTATTGAATCAGGTCACTACCGCAGTTATCAATATCTATATCCAGAAAGATCACTCCACCACAGAAATTGCTGAAATGCGTGCGGTTTTGAGCGTTTGCCGCAAACTTTACACACAGTCCTCAAAGAATGTCAAACGACTCTCTTGCATGCATTTTACGTCATCGCTTGTTAACCAATCAAAGAAAGGTATCTGTTTTCCCCATTCAAGCGATCTGAACACCAGTCGGCAGTTTGACGTGAAGGCGATTGTCTCTACAAAGGAACAAAGCCAAGCATTGTCAAGGTTGTCCTTCAAATATTGCATCAAAGCGGATACCTTTATCATTTTATGCACTATGAGGGTGACATGAAAATTGTTACGTAACACGTGACGAAAGCCTCTATTCAGTGGCCGCGGTCTGATAGAGATTCTTCCTCTTCTTTTGAAAGTCTATGACGTACACTCCTGTAAGATAAGTCGAGGCATTGTCAACAAACTGATCTTTATTTAACTTGTCCATTATCTAACAAGACAGGCGAGCAGGTGGAGTAATAACATGACCACCCTCCTGTGTCGCCCCAACCCCTCCCTCCTTGGAACACTGAGATTGAGTAAATAACCCCCTTCAACTTAAACAGCTCACGTTATTTCCTTTCTCATGGTTTTGTTCAGCACGATCGGGCGGATCGTAACAGTAAATTCTAAAGTCAAATCACTGCAGGATCAGAGAGCGTGTCGCCTATGGGGGGAGCACACAGTCAAGATAGTTTTGCTCCCTTGTCGTTGATTGATGTTCAACGAGGACGAGACCCCATAAGTGCGTGGGCACGTCAAAACAAAGACATTTAGTGTGGCCGACGTCCTGTATCTGTGGCGCCGCTCACAAGACAGTCCGCGAGCGTTTAGCTGATCTTGCTTTGGAAGTTGGGTGCAAACAAAGCAACAAGCGGAGAGAGTCTAAGCGCAAGCGATGACTGACCACAAACTTGGTAAATATTTTGACCGTTTTAGTGTGATTAAATTTAGCGCTTGTTTTATTTAGCACTTGACTAACGTCTGGCGAACGGCGATGTCAAATGCAATACGCCATACTGGAGCTCTTTTTTCGTAAAGTGCGATTCAAGTTGACAAACTAAAAATATTGCCTACAAACATAGATAGTATTTTAAGCAGCTAAGCGCTCCATTTATCAAGTCCCATATGCTTACTACAGCTGAAATAATCCGTGTTGGCAATGACAAAGTTTATTTGTTTTTACCAAGCAAACTAATCTGATAATATACTCAAGGTAATCGAGTTGTACTTCGAAGCAAGAAACGGTTTAAGCAGCTGCTACAAGCAATCAGTGGAACTAGCTCGCCCTTACCTTTTTCGCACACGATGATTCATGCAAGAAAATACCTCATGGCAATGTTTTAGGCACTGTATGATAGAGAAAGAATAGGACAGCTATCTTGGTTATCTAGCCGGGTGCGGGGTAAACGTACATGCTGTGCATTTCAGTCATTTCTTTGACAATTAACAAAAGCGCCACTTGAGGGCAAGGTGACTGAGGGCACTTGTGTTGCTGAGTTAGTTCGCTCCCTCTCGGGTCATTCGTAGTTCTATTTTGTTATTTTTTATGACCAGTTAAAAGAAAATATATTTCCACGAAAACAGAATCAGCTTTTTGGTATGTTCTAAATAAATTCACGAACGTTAAACTAGTAATAGCAGACTAAACGGCTGCATTGATTTCAGCTGCGGGGCAATTTTTGGAGGACAAAATGATTGAATAAGAATGCAAGGATGCGTAAAGCAAGTGTACCTTGTACTAGCAAGCATTAAAACATACTTTCTGTATTTAATTTCACTCCAGTGGTCATGGCCGCTGATTTTGAATCTTTTTCTTGTGATATAAACATACTCGTCCGGATGCTTGCCAAACCATTATGATCTTGATTGGAATCTTTGCTTTGCCAATTCCCACTTTACGAGCCGAGGACACTCTAAGCTCTCCTAGTGAGAAGTCTGTTTTCTTTTCTTTAGAGTGCTGTATTTTGTTTACAATTTTTTATATCGATTTCAATGGTTGTGCTAGACAAATAATAGAAACCAGTTTTGTTCATCACAATTTTCGAAACAGACCAAAAAATACTGAATGTCGATTTACCGTAATCGGTGTGGGGTTACTTTAATTTCATTTTTTTCACTAGTGCTAAGAGCTGCAGGTTTTTCATTTCATCATGGCATACGTTATGAAAGTTTTAAAAGCAAACCATAACTAAATAAATCTTAGCACTACTTTACAATCCTTTACTTCCTTGTTCGGCCTTGTTTCTAGCAAATCACGAACCAACTTGATTTTATTTGCAAGTTTATAAACTGGTTTTCATCAGGACGACTGAAAACAAAACTCAACATTTAAATATGAGGCATGGCTTCCTTCCTTCCATTTTATCTGAATAACGTTTACACAACACTGTACACTCAGAGTATTCAAATACACCATGAGTTCAGCTAAATCTGACTCTCTTCAAGTTTCATTAGAAACTGAGACAATATTACTCAATATTTATACTATTTCAATAAAAATAAGGAATTGAAATATTACTTTAAATTTAATTTCTAAAGGAAATTTTAAGGCTTCAAATATGGAAAATATCCTATTATATACTGTATTGAATACATGTTGGCTGTGAACGAGATTCTTGAGAAGAAACCTTATGCTGTGTTAGCATTGCAGTAAGGTAAATCTAACTAAACGCACACACAAGCTATCACGACTACATGAGGAAACTGCCTGATTACACCTGCTATTACCATATTTGACTGCTATGGATTGCAGGGTGTTTTGCTGATAACTACTTTCATCGTCAAGTTTTTGACCATTTATTCTTAGCAAAGATCTCCATACATTTTCTTCCTGAAACCTCTGGGAGAGATAATGAACTTAGCATTTGACTACTCAGTGCTCATAGCTCATATAAATTTGAAGTTTTGTCAGTCATTAATGAATAATCTCTCTTAGCTTGATAAATAGCAGAGAAATGAAACGGTTGCCGCACTACATAGCACCGAGGATTGACATACGAATCATTATAAGCAGTTAAGTGAATAAGACTCATGCACTCTGGGAGTATTGTTTGCGGGGTAATAAATGTCTACACCTGTTACAAACATTGTTTCAAATCAGTTCCCTTTGGAGAGAACTGTAATATAATAGGTTCTTTGAACAAGTTCCCAACCATATAAGTTCAATGCCGTAAACATTCACCTAAAAAGACGATATAACTTGGAATTACTGAACCGTGAGAAGAGCTTCATGAAATCGAGAAGTGACAAGGTTGGCAGACTGATCAGCACACTTTCCTTCACAATTAGTTCTTGTTTCCTCATCGTTCGTTGACGCCGCAAAACAAGGGTGAGACCCGCCAAAACAGAAGCTCCCTGGCCACTACAAGAAAGCCGAAAGGTTAGGCATTTGACATAACTGTTATGTTGTGGCATTGATCACAAGTCAGTAAGCAATATGAACCATTGGTTAGTGGGGTTGCAAGCCAAGGATACTAAACAACAAGCGACTTGTCCGCAGGCACAAGAGAAAACTTGGTTTCTTGTAATTACATTTAGCATTTGACTATTTCATTGTTCTTGCAAGCTGACGAACACTACCTTTTTACAAATAGGCGACACCAAATTCAATTCCCACCAGAGGCCATATTTTTGCGTCGTGTTGTGTATGATTCAGGCCAACAAAGATTGATTGCTTACAATAAAGGTAGGTAGATCCCAGATGCAAGTAATTTTGTTGGCAAACTTCATTTTGTTTTTTTTTCGAACTAATCTGATGATACACACTCAAGGATCTAGTTGTACATCAAAGCAAGGCAGTTTCCGCAGTTGCTACGAGAAAGCAATTAACTAGCTAGCTCTGCCCAGCTCGCACAACTCAAGTGGTTCATGCAGAAAAATAACTTATAGCTAAACTTTAGGTACTGTGTAATCGAGGGGGGACAGTAGAAGAGCTAACTGAGATTGGATTTTAAAGTAGGATTCAAAGTTATCTCGCTTGGATCACATGTGGTTACTCCTTCTTGGAAGAGCATTAACGTGTTGCATCAGTCATTTTTCACAATCCGGACCCAGTATTTACGGCTTAAGTGGACCAATTTGTGCATTGCTGAATAAGTGCAATTCTCCCTTGAAGATGTTTCTAAATGCTTAGGTGGCTCTATATTAATTTCAAAAGGCTTTCGAACAATAATGCAATATATTGAATTTTATTGTAAATAATGAATTAACCTGCGTTCCATGTTTTCAGTTGCGCTGTGAATACCCAATCTAAGTAGTGCCGGAACAAAGGTACTGAATTTAGGAGCTGCACCTTTTTCTTACGTATATTAGACAAATAGATGTGCTTTGCTTTGTTATTCGAATTCACTCCTGAGTGGTCATGGCCGTTGATTTTAGATCTCTGTGTTTTATAAACACCACTCGACCAAATGTTTGGCAACCCCATGATCTTTTATCCACCACCTGACTGCGAACCTACAGTTTAGGTTACAAATATATCAGTTTTTCTTAGCTTGTTACTTTATTGAAAGCTTGAAACTACATAGTATTGTTTTATGTTTTTTTTTATGCTTGTGCTGGTCAAACATTATAAATTGATCACAATTTTGCAAACATAGCAAAAATATTAACAGTAAGCCAGTACAATGTTCTTTATTCTTCACTGTTAGAACTCCACTGGTAAGGCTTTTTCACTTGATCATAAAACAGTCATACATTATACAAGTTATGTTATGCTATATTTTATCTCATACGTGTTGGCTCCATAAGGACTCTCTTGACCCCTCACATCTTATGCTGCATTAACACTCTATTGGTCAATACATAAGCTCATTATGCCAGACTACACAAAAGCCTTGCCAGTCAGTGCTCTTATTTTAGTAGTTGTCATTTTAAACTTCAGCTGTGTACTTCAGTAACATTTTGCTGCCAAACAATTCCAAGCAACAAGTTTTTAAAACATCTTCTGGGCTTCGTAATGTTTGTTCAGAGATGATGTTTAGGGTTAACATCCATTCTCCTTATTCACTACTCCGAATATATATTGCAGATATGATAAAACTCTTGTTATGTTATCAGTTTTGTATTTTCCTTTGACAAAAAGAGGGGAATTTGATTGAACTGACATAAGATGATTATCAGGCAATAAGAATGCACTCATTACGAGTTCCCCATCAGCATTTATTCCAACATGGGAACAACTCTTGACACTACTCTGCCCCAATAAACCAATCCTCTCTTATACAAAACACAACAACTTGGATCATCCGAAACTAATTCCACAGTCTGTGTCATTCCGATGTTAGCAGAGTGAAATTTCCAACCATTGGTGGAGTTCATTTGAAGGACTACTGCACTCAACACTTCATACAAATATTATCCCAGGATATGCTACATGATCTTTGAGGTAGGGCCCAGCCTAGATTTGTCCCTCCTAGCAGACCATTTCACATTTTAAAGTGTCTAACCTGTATGCGGACGTTGGCCAGATGGGTCAATTAGTTTGTCAAACATCTAGTATCCAGAGAGACAAAGCACCTTCGCACTGTGCTGCACCCGGGGTGCACCGTACGTGATGTTTTTAAATACGTACGTGATGTTTTTAAACTTCTTGCACGGAGCATTGCGTTATTTTTCCCGAAATAAAAGTCTGGAGACAAAGGAAATAAATTTAAATTTGAATGCTAAATTGTCATTACGTGTCGCTATGTAAAAGAGGATGAAAATAGTTGAGGGGCAAGTATGATTGTTTTCCGGAATATGGGTTTGTTTATTAGACAGGTTTTACATAAATATTGACCCCTCCAGTTTTCAAAACGGCACCCACAAGGGGCTATTTTACTGACAAGACCAAAGTGACCCTAAAATTAAAAGTTGGAACAGCGCCAGGCAAGTGGACCGAAATAGACCCAAAAATAGGTTTTATTTTCAGGTCAACCCTATTTTCCGAAATATACGTCTGGAGACAAAGGAAGAAAAGGTTTTGCACAAACGTCACGCTACTTGTTCCTTCGTATGATTTGCATAATAAATACGACGCATGGCTTCAACGATATTATCTTTGCCTTGATTCTCACTTTAAAATACTTGCAGTCTCTTTTGGTGACATGTTCAACTGACATCGCCCGTTGGCTTTCCATGTTTTATACTCCAAGATCCTGTAAATGACGACAAAGGGATCGGAGGGCATGAAGAGGCCACGTATTCAGCACTGTAAGAAAAGAAAGCATTGTCTTCAAACAGTCAATTTTACAATTATTAAAACCAAAATAACCTCTTCTCGAATTTTTAAACTGTTCAGGCCAAACTCGACAAGCTACCGGCTTTATGATCAGTGTCTTGTGTTCACAAGATATAAATATTTCACTCTAAACCTATAGTTTATGTTATCATACAAATTCACTCAATTATTGATCAAGGACGTTCATTTAGAATAATTCTCTTCTCGACATGTTATAAACAACCTCTTGCCCGAATAACATTACGTTATTTTTTCCGAAAAGGTCTGGAGACAAAGGAAATATACTCAAATTTGAATGCTAAATTGTCACTGTACGTGTCGCTATGTAAAAGAGGAAGGAAATAGTTGAGGGGCAAATACGTTTGTTTGCTGGAGTATGGTATGTTGTTCTTTTCGTATGATTTGCATAATATATGTGTGCGCAAGTTAAATATGACGCAATGGTTTTAACGATAGAATCTCTGCCTTGACTCTCACTTTCGGATAGCTCTCCGTAGCGTCTCCGTACCGGAACGCTGCTTTCGGAGCGTTTTTTTGAGACGGAGCGCTGTTGCTCCGCTCCGTTTTCTGAAAGTGGTACGGTCCCATATCGGTTGGGAAAACTGATTGCATTGATTGCTTGTGCATGACAAAGCCGCTCCGGACTGGCTTTGTGTTTACACTGTACCGGATAGGTTTTTCGACCAAAGTCGCTCCGGACCGATCTTTTCAAGTGTTTACACTGTACTGGATAGAGGTTTTTCGCAACGGCTCAAAATCTTATCCGGTATAGTGTAAAACGTAGCCGTAGTTGTTTCTCTTTTGGTGACATGCTCAACTGACATCACCACTCGGCTTTCCTACATGAATTATATTTTGTACTCCAAGATCCTGTAAATGACGACAACGTGATCGGAGGGCATGAAGAGATCACGTATTCGGAACTGTAAGAAAAGAAAGCATTGCCTTCAATCAATTTTACACTTACTGAAACTTTCAAATAAACCTGGATGCTTATGTTAACCCAAATTCACTCCATTGATCAAAGACATTCATTTAGAATTAGTTTCTTCTCGATGTGTTGTAAACAACCTCTTGTCCGAATGCTGGCCGTCATGATATTGACGCTTTGTCAATACCGACTTGATCCCAAGAGCACTTATATCTGTCATGGACACTTTGCTTCTCTCTTTGAGTGGTATTATTGTTTAGTAGAATCTCAATCAGCTGCGTGCATTGTATATTATTCTCGCGAAGCCTCGCGTGGCGAATTCATGATCGTGTCCGCTGACCAATCGAAGGCTCGCGCCTTAGTCGCAGGCGGGTACAAATGACGTCATAACAAATTTCAAAATCATGGCGGCGGTTGAAGAATCCGAAATCGCTTATACGGCTTTACCCGTTTACAATATAGAGTACGACTACAGTCACGAATTCGAAAAAAAACTTGACACTGTGGCATGGCCAGAAATAGCGGGCACGCATGCGCATTAGGGGCTGCAATTCATTTGGCTTTCAGTGTAAACTAAACAAGAGACTTTACTATGGAGATGGACACAACAATCATCGTACCTTTGAACTAACTAGCAAGCTGTTCAACCGGATTCTCTTATAATACAAGGATACCAAAAATATTAACATAAAATCAGTAGCTGTCCATATGTACTTCTTGCATTTTTCCAATGTAAAGATGCAAGACACGTCTAAGAGACATAGTATGGCAGACAAGCTGAAAACGGCATCTTGGATGAGAGTAGCTGACCGTTTTGCCTCGAAGTTGTTGCTTCGAGAAAGGTCATTCTTCTGAACAAACTTAATGGTAACCCTCGGCACTTTGTATCTCTTGCGTTTTTGGATTATAAAGATGTGTTTTGTTGAATTTAGCCGCACAATCACTCGATACGCACGCTTAGTGAAGCAAGGTTCGATGCTACTCGCGATCGGTTCTAGCTCCCTCTGATCGGCCCCGGCGATCGATCAAGTTTTTCAAAACAAACTGTGTAGCCTTGTGAATAAACCATCCTGCAAAGGGAGTTCAGGATTTGTTTTGGGAATTTAATGGGGCTTTGAAAGAGACGTCGCGAATCGTGGCGCATAAATACGGTTGTTCACGAACGGACAAGGAAACTCTGTCCAGCAAAGCAGGAGCTGTTTTAATACCGCTAAATTGTAAGACTTGTTCATCCTTTCTTCTAACTTCAGCATAGAATTTGCAATTAAACTACAGCACCAAGTTTTACAAAACTGACCGTGCGTGTCACCAGTCGCTTTAAAACATTTCAGCTTTTTCATTCGCGGCATGCTGTTTCCAATAATCACTACGATCTCGGAACAGTTTTTCAGCAATCGCAGTGATCGTAGCGATCCAGCGGTCTCTGAACACTTTTCTGAGCGATCGCAGTGATTGAGTGACCGCAGTGATTGATCGCAATCCGGCATACTTCAGCTAATTGAACGCTTGGTAAACAAACTGCTGCCCGCGATTTTGGGCGGGAAAAGCTGCCGCGGACGCACATTGTGGCGGGAAATACCCTGGCCTTTCCAGCTTCCTGATTGGCTGTTTTCAATGGTTAAATGCCTAAATTAGCGTGAAAAACAACCCAAAGCGTAAAAAAATGTCGGAAAACCCTCTTCTTCGCGAGAAAGTAGATGTCCAACTGTGCAATCTTCCTTTTGGTGGAACGGGGGTCGCTGACAATGTTGCAGGCTCAGAATGTCCGCTACTTCTGGCCATGACTCAGATTCGTCATCATTGACATCCTTGACATAGTCAAGACTAGTCCCAAATCTCGGACGATGGCAACAGCAAAGAAACAACAGTATCACTGTATTGGACATCAGTTGTGCATACACTGCCAAAGTTAATCTTTTGGTGGTTTTAGAAAATGTTCTTATCTTTATTTTCTTTTCTTAGATATTATGATGAGCCGCAGTACTGGATACTATGGCAAAAAACGCTTGTGGGAGTTTCTTCTGGAACTGTTGGCCGACGAAAACTGCAGATCTTTGATCACGTGGAGCAGAAAATCACACGGAGAATTCAAGTTCAAGAAACCAGAAGAAGTAGCAAGGAGATGGGGCCTCATCAAGCATAAGCCAGGAATGACTTACAAGAAATTTTGCAGATCCATACGCTGTTACTACGACCAAGAAATCATGAAAAAGGTGAAACCTTTTTTGTTTTGGTTGTATGACGATGTCCTTTTTTATAGATAGAGGTTCGTCGGTTTTAATCCAACATGGGTGACTCGTTTTATAGGATATATGGGCTTTTAGATCCTGTTTGTGCCATTTAGGGACTGATTGGCTGAGAGTCTGTCAAGGAGAAGCTTTGATTATGTACCTCGTGGTTCTCAGTTTACAGTTTTAGTTGTTCTTTTACTGAATATTTCTCTATCCAAATTAAACTTTAAAATGCAAAGATTGAAAACGTCGGAACAACGTAATCCGAGAAAACCTTCATTTGAGTATTCACACATAGCTTTTATTTCGTTTTGGCGACGAAAATAGTTATACATTTGGAGTAAATGTAATATACACATTTAAAATTATACTATTTATTGAAAGACGTTCTTCTTGGCATTCCTGAACGTTATTAAATTAGGTCCCCGGACAGCGCCTGGTATACAAATTCCACAAACTGCCTTCTGACTACACCCTGGAAAAATCCCGCTCAGGCTCAAAGGTTGCCGAACAAGCATTGCCAGTATGTGCGATCACAGTAGAAGAGAACCACTTCACCCGTTGCCGCAAAGAAAGTCTGGACAAGTCAGAACGGCCTGTCATGGACAAGGAGAAATTTAAGAAGTTTCTACAAAAAAGGCTGACGCAAAAAATGATGAAGAAACTAACTCCCACTGAGCAGATGAAAGAAACGTCATCTCCAGCGGCCTCTCCAGACGTTTCTCCAGTTCCATATCGACCAAAAGTTAAACCGATTGCTCCTATTCCAATACGACCCCTGCAGCTTCTAAGTGATCAGTATTTGTGCACCTCAATGTTCACTTTCCCGGTATATAAACAACTGGATCCTATTTCGCCATGAGCTGGTACTACGACTCTGTCGTTGAAATGCCAGACCAATAACCGATATGGTTATGATTGTTTTGTTTGACTCTTCATTCTACCTCATGTCACGACATGACGTTTCTTTTTCGACATGACATTCTCTTCAGTATATTATATATTTATTTACTTAATAATTTATTTACAAAAATTTACCCTGACACTGTAAATATTCGTGCGTATTTAGAGAGAGATTATATAGTGTATTTATAACTGCGATACAATAGTTATCACGAAAAAATATATAGGAGAACATATCATGTAACCATGAGTAATTTCAGGCTAAACCTAAATTAAAACTTTAAATAAATTTAGTTATGACGCCATACCTTTATGTGTGTCTTCCGTCTCCCGCTACAGCAGATTTCAGAGGTCTGATCTGAGCAACGCAAACCCCCTCAAGTAGCAAGTGCCCGAGTGTTGAAGGAAAAAAACGTGCATCCCGTAGACTTATGCAGCCACGCTACTTCAGTAGGCCAATAGACCCCATCACGGATTTGAATGCATGATGGGTAATTAGGGCAAATAAACTGCATATACATTCGTTTTTCTGATCGGTGGAACTTCAGAGCACTCCAACTTGTCATTTGCAGTGGTTCTAGATTGTGAGCGATTTCACTATTAAACCGAGACTTCTCGCACGCGTCGCCGCCATGTTTTCTTTGTTCTTGCCCTGATTGCTGCTCGATTACCATCATGCATTCAAATCCGTGAAGGGGTCTATGGAGTCACTCGCAACATTTGCCCTACTGTTTTGATTCCCTGTCAATCTTTAATTCTAACAGGCTCTTGACTTCTTGAATACTTGCGTCTAGGTCTAATGTAAACGTACCTCCGGTAACGGACGCTAGGAAGAGCTATCACGCCCATTCTAAAATTATTCCTGAAATGCTTCTTCCTGCTCATCAATATTGTAGCCTTTTCCCTTTGCTGCGAAGCCAGGGACAAATATAACTCCAAATCACTGGGAGCTGCACTCCCTCTCACTACTCATATCTCCTCTTTTCTGCTGCTGGTGGTTTCGGTTGGATGCGAGAGAACGGTCTGCCCGCGCACCAACAATTCGTGTAGGCAGAACTGGTGATACACAGCTCTATGTAATCTTAATCCTTTCCGTCTATTCATCGCCACATGGTTGTCCTGGATGGCTGATGCTGCATAACGGATGCGTTCCCAGGTTCAATTCCCCCCCCCCCCCCCCACCCCCCTTCCCTTTTTTACGTGCAGATTGAATGTTTTCAAGGGTTGCCCTTCAAGGCCAGTGGCTTGGAAATTGCTGGAGCGTTGCTCAGATCACACGACACGGAACATCCACTGCATGCTCATAAATGTACAAGATGAATATTACACGACTCAGCGATGTGTTGGCCTGGTCTAGAGGCAAGGTCTATGCCTTTTATCCATTTCGCACACCCTTTCCTCAAACGAATCTGAGCCCGGTTGCGTAAAACGCTAATGCCCAGGACTAGGCGCTAATAACAATGGAAATAAAGTAAATTACTCCTATTGTACGTCAAGACCCGGGCCTTAGCGTTTTATGTCGCAACTGTGCCTTAGAGTGTTATCGCTTCATGCATGGCAAAGGTTGTACATCGTTTTGGGTCACGGTATGTACGGTCTGGCACATAGACGCAGCAGGCCAGCTAGCTTTCCTAGTTTGTTTCCTCGCCAATTTTGGCTAAGCTAGTCCACGGGCTAAAGTACTCTCCTAAGCAAGTAAGTTGTCCAAACAGTTTCTCAATGTCGTCACCTAGAATGTCTGTCATTCCCAAGTCTTTCAGGTGACTGGCCGGGAAAATCCACACTGTCTTTTGGCGTACACATTCATTATAGTTGCAGTGAAACAGCGGTGTGTACGGGTTTTCCTCGTCGCACCGAATTTGGCAAAAATATGTTTTCCTCTCAAGTGAAGTCTCTGTCGCATTAAAAGTTATCTAATGCTAAAACAACGAAGTCAGTTCAAATCCAACATGGCCGGTGCGTCTTGCACTCTACGAGGAACGCAAAGACTCATGGGCTTTCCATTTCTGAGCTCTGATTGGCTGAGGGAATGATACCTAGCTACTGTAAAATGCTCACGTCACTAAAGTCTTCACGTGGTAAATTTTGCACGTGGAATGTATAGCAAGCTTATAAAACAAAATGAGCCTTTTTTTATATAAAAGCATGGGCTACATTTTTTTACCTAATTTGAATCGCATGAAGTTTTCAGGAAACCTTCCTGGGACTATAACAACTCCGTCTATATGCAATTTGTGATATCTCGTACAACCGAGCGCGAGAATAGGAGCAAATCTTTGATCAACATAGTCACACTTTACAAACAAATGAGGTTCAAACTATGCGTAGTTTTCTTGCTATATCTCCATACATGAAGTTGAATATAATTAAATCCGTAATTTATTGTACAGAACTATGAATGTCAACTGTGCACGGTGATTTTCAGGTCAAACCAATGAATATTTGCAGAGAAATTGTTCTTACAAGGTGATAGGTTGGAGCAGTGCATTCGTTGTAGAACGTGCATGCTTACTTTCTAGTGAAATTGACAATTTCGCATGCGTTTCCGTACACAACAACAGCGTTGCGGTACTCATTGGGTCTTTTCGCAAAATGTTGCGCGTGGCCGCTGGCCAGTTGTTGTATAGAGCTAATCAAAGCAGCAGGATCGCTGAACCATCCAGATATCAGACTCTCGCACAGATATAACTCTATCGGCAAAAAGAAAGCCGGCGACCCAGAGTCCCGTCTTCTCCAAATCCCGTTCGGCTCGCACCGCTAAGACTCAATATTGCACTAGAAACATGATATAAACAATAAACTACTTTTGGCGAGGAAATATGCACGGATAATTGTCCGAGGATATTATCTGTTCCGAGAGGCGAACAGTTGCCCGAGAGCGAAGCTCGAGGGCAACTGTGAACTTCGAGGAACAGATAATGTCCAAGGACAATTATCTGTGCATATTTCCTCGCCAAAAGTAGTTTATTGTCTTTATTATCCTTCAAATATTTCCTCTCTCAGCGCAAATAACGGCGCGGAAACTGTGAAGCTTTTTAGTGCTCTCTGGAACTGCTTTTTGACCAATAAATTGATGTCCTCCTCAGTAGTCGTCTTGTAATGATTTTTGTGACTAAACAAATAGAACTGTGTTCGGATATTGTCTATAAACAGGGTTAGTTCGCCAGGCGGGGATTAATGGCTGTTATGACCCATCAAATATTTCCTCCCGCGCGTGATTGGTAGAATCGTGGCACGTGACCGAATAACGTCCGCTCGTGAGTGGACGTTATCAGCGAATAACCCCCGCCTGGCGAACTAACGCTGTTTACTGACAATATCCGAACACAGTTCTATTTATTTAGTCACAAAAATCATCACAAGATGACTACTGAGGAGGACATCAATTTATTGGTCGAAAATGCAGTTCCAGAAAGCACTAAAAAGCTTCACAGTTTCCGCGCCGTTATTTGCACTGCGAGAGGAAATATTTGAAGGATAATAAAGACAATAAACTACTTGCACAGTGTAACAGCGCCTTACAGCAATTCCAGATATGTCCGAGATCAGTAACCTTTCTTTTTACTTTAATTGTCGCAGTTGTAACGCAACGGCCAAATGGTTGGAGCGGCATAGTTTCAAAAGGGAGGCCGTTGCCGGAAACATTCGACAGCGCTCTGTCTAGCTCTCGCCACCGAATCTAATGCATATTTTACCCTGAATTTGAGAAAGGAAAACATACAGTTTTGCTATGTATTTGACTACGGTAATTGAACCTCCGCAAAATGGAATAAATTGAACAGCCTATTAGGAAGAGGCAAGGTTCAATAAAGTAAGAAATATGGAGACAGTTTTTATTGCTTCCCGTGCGTTGTTTCACATTCAGACGTTTTGTCGCCGACAATTATGTTGGTATTTTCTATACCAAACTTCGAAGAAGACGTCGTTTTTCTCTGAATTGCTCTGAGATCAGTAACCTTTTTTTCACTTTAATTGTCGCAGTTGTAACGTTGCGGCCAAATAGTTGGAACCGTAGTTTCAAACTGGAGGCCATTGCCAAAAACATTTGACAGCGCTCAGTCTAACTCTCGTGTACCAAATCTAATGCATATTTTACCCTGAATTTGAGAAAGGGAAACAGATAGTTTTGCTGTATATTTGATTACGGTAGTTGAACCTCAGCAAAACGGAATAAATTGAACAGACTATTAGCGAGAGACAAGGTTCAATAAATTTAGGAAAGAAATATGGAGACAGTTTTTATTGCTTTCCGTGCGTTGCTTCACATTCAATCAGCCGGTGGTCGCACTTGGGACGTTTTGTCGCCGACAATTATGTTGGTAATTTCTACCAAAATTCGAACAAGACGTCTTTTTTCTCTGGATTGCTGAAGGTAATTATCAACTAAACAGTTCCCACAAATTTGTAAATTGTTTGGGTATTCGTGAGTCACGAATCGGTGTCAAATTTCAATCTGTTCAACTGACCCTGTTCAATTTTTATTGCCTCTCAAACAAATCTGCATTTAATCAATTTATCATGTTCGCTAAGATTTGGCATTTGATTGAGAAGCTTGGCGCTTGAACAAAGCAATTTTATCTGAAACGAGAAAAGAAAACGCCGTGGGCGCGGACATTAAATAAATACACGACTGTTTTGAAGGAAAAATATATACCTAAGCCTCTCGGTCGTATTTCGGTGCATACAGACACGTCACGTGAGCTCCCACAACACCGGAAGCAGCTTGAAGTTAGGTCCCGGTCGCACTGGGAAGCTTAGTCGATAATAACTCAGCATCGAGAGCAATACGACGGCTTCTTCAATGTTTGGTAGCAACTTGCTCACATATATTTCTGGTGACAAGCGCTGTTTGCACTCCAACTCCTAATTTTAGGGCCATTTTGGCCCTGTCAGGTGTTCTAAAATAGCCCCTTGTGGGTGCCATTGTGGAAAATGAAGGGGTCAAAATGGATTTTTTTTTGGGGGGGGGGGGGGGGGGGCTGAATTGATTTGGAACAGGGCTGAAATGGCCCCACAAACTAGAACTATTCTGGCCCCATTTTTTGTTGAAACAGCCCAAGTGGGATTGTTTGGGCTATAAATCGGGGCCAAAATGATGAGGAAAATAAAGCACCAATTTTGGGTCCTGTTTCAACCCTCATGAATGAGAGCCACTTCAGCCTACGGAAGCCAGAATAATCCCAGCTGAGGAACAAAAAAACCTATTGAGGATGATGGTTTATGTGATATAGGGCCCATTTGAGGCTTTTACAAGGCTGGAACAAACATAAAATGGCCTGCATGAAATAATACACTAAATGGAAAAAGAATCAGCCATCTTGAACTCACAAGAAGAACCACAAACTTACAATGCACAAATTTAATAGCAACAACCAACTCATAAAACAGTTTCATGATACTGCCGTATGAAATACACTACCGGTACCTGCTGTTGGGCTGTCATGTAGTGTTAGCACACCAAAGCAGTAAACATTCATAAAACCCTTGACGGTACAAACGTACACTGTACTTTCGAATAATCAACTGTTCAAAAATTGTTTCTGAAAATAAGAATACAAGTTACAGTATCTAATCATGACTGAGAGCTACAAATTGCGAAGTTGTCCTTTCTGGGAGGGTGATACAACACAAAACATTTTGCCTTCAAACAAAGTCATTTCAAACTGTACAGCTCCTCCAGAGCTCGATGCTTGATATTATTTGTGATTTATTCAACTGCACAGTTTCTCTGCAAGGAAGAAAGGAAAATATTAGTCTGTTTTGTTGTCCTTAAGGTTCTTGAACCGAGTACAAACAAATAACCTGGTGGCTGAACAATTTGTTTGAAATATGTATAACACACTTGATAATATTTCACTTTCAGAGTAATTAAGAAATGCATAAAAAATGGAAAAATTTTGCTTAGCCAAGATTTATCTCTATCTCATATTGTGTATTGCAAAATCTTGCTAAGATATTGGCAAATCTTAGACAAGATTTTCAACCTGGGATACACAGTACCAAGACTAAAGAGTCTCAACCCTGCACAGATTTTCTTTAAAAGCACATGAAAGAAAGGTGATGAACGTGTGAACATACAGTACGGTGAAATGTTGGAAAGCTTAATTTTGCACTTGAACACTGGTAATGACTACACTGCATATACCAGCCAACACTATATTTCCACTCTACAGCACATACTAACCAAGGTCTAAACCCTTAGATTATCTTGAAAAATATTCCTCAAGTTAAACAGTAGGATTATGGTTAGGGTTAGGTTTAGAGTTAGATTTAAGCCTGATTATACAGCTTAACTGGGCGCGATTATAGAGGCATAAGCGAGCGACTGCACCGCACTCGCCCGCCACAAAAGTTTCAGACAATTAAAATATCGGTAACCACTCATATTATTGGCAGAGCATGACGTGAGCGAGCTTAAAAATAGACCTGAGCTCTCTCGACTACAAACAGTGCAACGCCACGTGCCATATAGAGCCGAAGGCCGCACGTCCGGTCACGTGCAAGGTACTATCGCCAGGAAATAAACTGGGGAAGCTAACGGGTTCATAATAGCAAGCAAGAGAGGATGATAGACAATGTATTTCAATCGTGCAGACATACTGTTACAACTTGAACGAACAATCAAATGAAAGAACAGAAAGCGATTTAGTTCTTACTGTGTCCGTGTTTCGGCAAATCATTTGTCCCGAGTTTCTTGTGTCCGCTTTGCTTGCGGTTAAATTGAAAATTCCGTTTGTTTGATTCACTTCATGGCACAAATATCCCTGCTCGAGAGAATATTTGCAAATCGCTCGACGCGGTCTCAACAATACTGAAGTAAAATCAGGGCCCGATTGTTTATAGAGTGGTTAGCGTTATCCACCGGATAAATCCTTATCCAGCTAAGAAAATGAGTTTAAATGTTAACACTTATCCACTGGATAGCGATTTATCCAGTGAATAGCGTTATCCACTCTTTGAACAACCGGGCCCGGAAGTAAAAATCTTTCAATTGTTTGCGCGCCACGCAGGAGTAGAGGTCGCGCGGTCATAGGGCGAGATAAAAATAGATTTTTTAAGGCTAAAAATAGATTGAAAATAATTATCATGGGGCGCGGGGTGTCCTTCTCTTATATCATCCACTCTTGTAGCAAGTAATAATACAAAGTAAAAATATGTGCCCATAACGGCCGATAAACCTGTCACGCTGATATGTCAGCCATTCAGAATACACAGAGGATCACTTAAGGGTGACTGATTGCCAATGAGCCGTGCCCACCTTCATCCGGTGAACAACATCCGGTAATGCAAAGTCCCAGCGATAAGAGCATGCAATAAAAGGGCTCTCTAATTTCTTCTAGTGGCTTGCTCACAAGACTTGGTTACATAATCTGTCGGCGACAAGACAAAGCCGTAGTGGCCTTGAAAGGAACTCCAATCGCAGGTGAAGACTGGCGAACACACCACTGGTAAATATTACGACCAGGTTCATGTTTTAGAGAATGACGGTTTATATTTGGCCTTTTAGTGTCTTTTTTTTTTAGGACTATATGCAAATGACCTCAGAATTGGTTGTCTGCAAATAGAGAGCAACTACAATTCGTTTCAAATACAGTTGGAGACCGTTTAAAAAACATTCAAGCCAGTGAACTACCAAATGTCGGTATAAAGTATTCAAGTAATCGCGTTATCCATTCGCAAGCCTCGTTTGCTTTTCGCAGCATTATTTGGAATTGTGTTCAAACATAAACTCCGTGGGCACCGGCTTCCCTCTGACATACAGGCGTCAAAGGGGAATTCATGAGACTGGTTCATGCAGTAAAATAACATTATAACTCTTCAAGCAGTTTGTGATAAAACTGTTAAAGTTTCTTCACTCTTTTTAAATTGTTGTGCTACTTTATCTTGAAGTGACTGAACTGCATCCGTATGTTTGGTAAACAGCGAAGGAGCAAAGTGGCCAAATTCTAATTTAAGTTTGCTTTCCCCTAGAGCGCTCTTAAAATTACTACCAGAACGTTATTCACTGATTTCACCTGCAGTCCGAGAATCGACGTCACAGACCAAACCGGCGAATAAATCTACTTTCAGAGCTGTTCCTCGCATTCATAAGGTACAGGTACTTGGTTTAATAGAAAAATAGATATTTTTATTTTAATTAGTACACAAAGCACACCATTGCCCGTCATGGCCGATGATTTTGAGTCTCTTTCACGTGTTTATTGAGATAATCTGTCGTTTGGGTGTTATTTATTTTATTTTTTTTTTGACAACCTATCTGAAGCATTAATACTCACTGCATCAATGTTCCTTAGACTGGCAATTATCTTATTTTACTTCATTCTCTTACATTTATCTTCCATATCTGAGTTTAGGAATAGATTTTAGCTGGTTCAGCTTGTAGAATTACCTTTTTTGTAGTTTGTTTTCGTCGGTTATTATAATAGTGCATATGAGCAAAAACAGGATATTCCGACCCTTTTCTTGGTAAATTGTTACCTGGTTTTCGGAACTTGCCACGAGGAATATAGGGTGCAAGTTTCCATGAATTGAAAAGACGAGAAACAAACGCCGTCGACCAAACGCGCATTCGACTACAATAACCAAACATTCGTCTGATTAGGTTTGCTTAAACTTGCATAGCGTACGTATGCTGCTTAGAATTTGGTAAAAATTGCCCGACCATTTGCTTATAGAGTATAAAGAGGTTATTACACGGGAAGGAGTGCAATACGGCGGAGTATTTTTACGAGTCGGTTTTATTTTTTCGAGCCTGCTTCAGGCGAGAAAAAATAAAACTGGCGAGTAAAAATACAGCCGTATTGCACGACTTTTCGTGTAATAAATTGTTTATTACACGACAAACGAAGCAGGGCAAACGTTCTCGCCGCGCGCAAAATGGAACAAAAAATGACGCGTTCGTAAACTTTGCTTGCGAAAACTGATCACGTAAGCTAATAAACCAGTTGACCTGGTTCCTGACGAGTGCAATACGCTCCCATGCATCTTTGCACTCGTTTTGGCCCGTATTTGCACTCGAAAATGTGAAGTCGTGTAATAAGTATTCATAACATCAATACAGAGCTATGGTCAGCTGGGTGGTCTGCATCACTCATCACTGTATGCAGCTGCCCAACAAAATAAATGCATGTTTGTGTTGCCATGATCCATACAGTTAAATTTATATTATATTGTTTTACAATAGAGCTTTACTTAGAGCTTTAACTAGGTTCATATTAGAATTGGCTAAAATATCACGAAATTTAGAGTTATCATTAATAAATATGGGTTCTTCCTCCAGAGTTTGCCATTGCTAATGACAGGGGGTCGTTCGGTCAGAGTCTACTGAAGAGCAGATGAAAGAGCAATAAAATGGACCCTGCTAATCTAAATCTTGGTCAGTCTCAAAGCAAAAGTGATTCAAGCTTGCTAATGTAAATAGTGTTTCAACAAAAATGAGTCAGGAAAGGACTAGTCCAATTCTGCCTGAGCTGTGTGTCACCAATAGCAGGAAAATTTATTTATCACGCTATATAACTGCATTAGTTACTAACGGTTAAAAACGCGTGATAAAAAGGCTCTCTTGACTCAACTATCCAGGCAAGCTTTTGATTGTACATAGTGTGTAATACGTCATATATACGTCATGTAATTTACACATGGTATATTACACAACATAGCTTTCAAATAATATGCATGTGTCCTCATTGGGTACTTATCCATCTGCTAGAACTTCATAGTTTTTGGTTGAAGCCATTATCGTCTATCTTTACGTTTTCATCTACCATTAACTCTTTCAGTTCCAAGAGTGATCAACTTCAATTTTCTCTTTCAGTTTCTCACCAGAGATGTATCATACAGTAGGGAGAAGTTGGCTTTTTATATCTTGCTTAGATGACAACTGATTTTACTATCAATTCTTACTACATCACTCATACTTTTAAGGTTGAGAGAATCTGCATTTTGAGCTTGAGAATGAAAGATGGCTGGCACTGACCATTTAAATTCCAGGCAGTGATTACAATACGTGGACAATTTTTAAGTTAAAACGTCTGATCACTTGCTTAGTACATTGCTAATCCAAATATCAATACTCTTTATGTTGCTACTGTCACTACAAGGGCACATAGTGAGGAGAGGTATAGAATTACCATATTAAGCAGTTCTCCTATTAATTCTGCACTGCCGCCATCAAAGGCTCTCCATTCTCATTCCGACCATTCGGTTTCGTTGCACAGTGAAGTAATTTTTGAACCTCTCATGCAAACATTATTATCCAAGACACACTTCGTTACTTCGAGAAGAACCATTCGGCAACACTGAATTAAATATATAGATATAGATATAGATATAGACATAGATGCAGGTGTTATAAAATGTATTGTAATAGATGAGGACAGCTTACACTGCATGTCATAGTTGTTGACTAGAAGGCAATATGATTAAATATAAATTCTGCTCATTATGCTAAGCTTGAAATTGATTCATGCGGATTCAGAAGTGCTGATTTGATCTTCTGGGCTAAACACATTCGCAGTTTCGTTCTCTGACCTTTTGTGCTGCAATGTTTCCATTTGAGCCATTGACTCGATCTCGAACAGTTGATTCTACACATGAACTTATATTCCAGGATTTTGTCGTCTGATTCCATCGATCTTTCTTCATCTTCAGCTCGTTTGCTTATGACTTCCGTGCTGTTACAAGACTGACGTCATAGAATATATAATGAAGAACCAGGCCAGGTCGCCTGGGCTGGTTGGAAACGAGTGTCGGGAGCAAACTGAACTGTTCATATCCATGTAACTATATAAACAATAAACTACTTTTGGCGAGGAAATTATGCACGGTAAATTGTCCGAGGATATTATCTGTTCCGAGAAGCGAACAGTTGCCCGAGAGCGAAGCTCGAGGGCAACTGTGAGCTTCGAGGAACAGATAATGTCCAAGGACAATTATCCGTGCATATTTCCTCGCCAAAAGTAGTTTATTGTCTTTATTATCCTTCAAATATTTCCTTTCGCAGCGCAAATAATGGCGCAAGGACTGTGAAGCTTGTTGGTGCTTTCCGGAACTGATTTTTCGACAAATAAAAGCGTAACAAACGCAAAACCAACTGCAATCACACAATTACTTTCGTCAGTCAGCCAAAAACTGTTCTATACAAAAACTGCAATTACAAATTAAGGTTATTTATTCTTGGGGTGGCTATAGAAATTTCCTCCTTTCGTTTCTTAGATCTTGACATGAGCAGCATTGAAAATGTGGCAAACTCTGCTCGAAGTCCCGATGCAGAAAGAAAACCTCGCTACAAGAACATCATCCACTTGTGGGAGTTTCTTCTGGAACTTTTGGCCGACGAAAGGTGCAGATCTTTGATCACGTGGAGCAGAAAATCACACGGAGAATTCAAGTTCAAGAAACCAGAAGAAGTAGCAACGAAGTGGGGCCTCTGTAAACATAGGCCAGGAATGAATTACGGGAAAATGAGCAGGGCTTTGCGCTATTATTACAAAACAGGAATTATCAAAAAGGTAGATTGTGTTAGTCATGCCTGTGCTTATACTTTTGTGACGCACAACTCTCTGCTATCCTTGATTGGAAGTATTTCTCACATTCAGGGCACGCCCACGCTAATACATTTTTATTAAAAAACACATTGTTTCAAAAACCTCCACTTTTGGCTCCACTTTGAGAGTCTCGTCCCGTTGGCGCTGATCCGTTTTCATTTAAAACACATGTGTTCTTAAAAGCGGCCGTGTTGGGAACGTATTAAGTCTCCTATTTCGGTGAAAACGACATCTTTTTTCATCGTTTTAGTGTGTAAGGAAGACGAAAGCGCGCCTTTTCCGACCCATTTTTAAACAAAAACGCTTTGTTGTTGACTAGGTTTCAGCAACTTCTGTTTTGTGATCAAATTAGGTCCATGGACAGCGTATGGTATACAAGTTCCACAAATTGCCGTATAAATACTTCCGGGATAAACCTCTCTCGGGGGTAACTGAACAATCGACAGAAAGTTCTACCAGGCCAGACGAGAATCGCCGCTTCAAGAAAACATCTTCCCTGTGCAGCAAAGAGAACCTGGACAAGCCAGAACGACCCCTCATAGGCAAGGAGAAATTGAAGAAGTTTTTACGAGAAAGGTTGACACGAAACAGATCAGCTTACACGGAGCAGGCCAAACAACTGCCATCCCCAGCAATCTCGCGAGGAATTCCTACAGCACCAAGTCACTGGCAGCCTAAAGTTCAACAGATTGTTCCCATTCCAATACGCTCCCCAGCTTATGCCTGCATCCAAACCGAGATGGGAGTATTGACAGCACCTGCGTTTTACAGTTCCTCCATGTTGCCAGTCTTCGTCTACAAACAACTGGGTCCCATCTCGTCACGCCTGTCCCAGTTTCAGTGATTTCAAGGAACTCCGTTAATCGATATCGTCAGTGTTGCTGCTGGCAAAGCGCTTAAAGATTTTCCTTAATTCATCCTTATAGTAAAATTTCGTTTGACTATTGGTGCTTCCAAATTTGGGCTTTATTTATTTATTTATTTATTTATTTATTTATTTATTTATTTAGCTAATATGTAGGTGTGAGGCTATCGATATAATCTGTGGATACTTTTAAACAAGTTTCAATTCTTATAATTAATTTTAACATTATTGTCATTATTTATTACGGAAGAATTTATAGAATGTATATGAAATATCTGAATATAATAAAATATAGATTGTAGCATGTTTCTTGCGTAAATTCGCAGAGTCAATAAATGTAATTATATTAAAAGTGTACAGTTATATAAATAAGAGGTTTTCGGATAACATTCCTAAAACCAAACCCAACTGTAATGAGAACCGAACCATTCACAAAGGCTGTAAGTTCAGGAACTGTATCATACAGTAAAATGAATTTGCATTGGCCTTTTATATATTTCAGAATAGTCGATCTATCAACACTCACGAAGAGAGTTTGTATTGCAGACTCAGGAGAGTAAGGGTTGAACGTTGAGATTATGCTGAAAATATGAACTCTGTACAGCTGCAGTAACATCAACATTTCAATTAGAACGACTGCTCATTCCTGTTGTCACTATACAAACATCACAGTGACTGCAGTGACAAGAACAGCAAAACAATTACAATAGACATTAATTTATTAAATTTCTAGTATATTGCTGATACAAATGTTCGTACAATATTTAAAATAACAGTAAATATATCTTAAAAATGTAACTATACTTCTTGGCGAATTAAAAACAAAAACAACAAGAATTGCAGCCTGGCTGTATTGGAATTACTTGAGTCAAGTTGTTCTTTCGCTTTTCAAATTAGACTTTAAAAAAAATGCGAACTCCATTCAACAACAAAATGAACATTCAGTATTAGCAATTGCTCTTTGAGAGCTTTTAAGTCCAATATAAAAATTATAGCAATTGCCGGCCAGTGGCATAGTTACAAATGTAGAACTAAAATTTCAAATATCCCCTTCCTTATATGGCATATATATGAATATCCTTCAACATATTTCCGAAGCCAGAAGTAGTTTATTGTCTTTATTATCCTTCAACTATTTCCTATCGCAGCGCAAATAATGGCGCAAGACTGTGAAGCTCTTTGGTGCTTTCTGGAACTGATTTTTCGACAAATGAATTGATGTCCTCCTCGGTAGTCATCTCGTAATGGTTTTTTGTGATTAATATATAAAACTGTGTTCGGATATTGTCAATAAACAGCGATAGTTCGCCAGGCGGGGGTTATTCGCTGATAACGTCCGCTCGTGAGCGGACGTTATTCGGTCACGTGTCACGATTCCGCCAATCACGCGCGGGAGGAAATATTTGATGGGCCATAAATATGAATATCCTTCAACGAGTTCTCGTTTGTATGACTTTAGTAGGCACTGTTTTTCGTTTCACAACATGAAACAAACTGTCTCCTAGCATGGAAGGGTTAATATGGTTATGGGGCGGGAAAATTATTTGACTAGAACTATGGCTAAACGTATACGGCTTTGCGTAGTTGAATCCGCGACAAACATGACCGCTGATGCAGGCACTAGTGCATGCTGGACGGAATGCCGACAACCGGTGCCCAATCTCTAACGGCTGGCCTAAGAGCGCTGGAGGGGTCACTACAGAGGCCTGAAGCTTGGTTGTTGCAGGAGCCATGTTTGATGTTGTATGACGCTTTTGGTCATGTGACATGTCTGTTCGTTGTCCAATTGGTCGGTATTCGTAGGGAAGCTTGTGAAACCTATAAACCAGCCTCTGTTCTGGGACCTGTCGTGATAAAACAATTGGCATGAGGAAATGATGGCTACAGATCTAAAGGAATGATCCCTTAAAATTGTGTGGACCAATCCAAAAACATAGCAAAGTAACGCAATACCAAAGTGCTCACACGCAGTTACAGTTACGACTCGCATGTTTTTAGTGACGTTCCGTAGATATGCCTTCAATATATTTGTATCGACGCGGACATTAACAGTTGCAAGCTGGCCACTTTGGATATTCAATTTCCCAATATCGCGACATTTTGTTTCAAATCAAAGATATAAGCAAATACTCTCTACTAGATACTAGTACACCCTCACTAATAAAAACTGTTTCACGGGTTTATTGAAATCACTCTAGTATCTAGTAGAGAGTATTTGTCTATATCTTTGATTCGAAACAAAATGTCGCGATATTGGGAAATTGAATATCCGAAGTGGCCAGCTAGCAAGTGTTTTAACATTAAAATGTCCATGTCAATACAAATATATTGAAGGCATATCTATACGGAACGTCACTAAAAACATGCGAGTCGACGTCAACTCAAGGCAATTTCTTGTCCTTTCACCGACCAAATGCCAGTGGTGCACGCAGGCTCATTAGTTTTGCAAATTACGCGGAAAATGACGATTCTAGGCTCCTCTTGCACAGCTCAACACGCCAATCAAGTGCCCACATTGTTTCCCAACATTAGATGGGCAAGAGTCTAGTTTACTGTGAGTTTTGTGTAGACTGGGTTTTTGAGAAGAATTTCCGGTGGCAAAAAAACATAGTTCATTGCCGTATAGTCTGACATCTACTTGGAGTGTGTACGTGTCTCTAATAGTCTCTAATATAGTGTAGTATCTGTTTCACGGGTTTATTGAAATTACTCTAGTGTAGATGTAATAGTCATGGTGTAGTTTTAGCGGGTAGTGCAGTAGTAATTTATAGGAGTAGTAATAATTGTAATGGCAATCTTAGTTGTGTGTAAAGAAATAGTTGAGCAATACTGTGGTGGTGGTAGTCAGGGTTGTAACACTAGTACTGAGTAGCAACATTGAACAGGCTGCGGCGGAGTATTTTGATAAGATGGCAAATTCAAGTTATTCAACTACCTTCTTGATGATGTCTTTCTGGTAATAATAGCGTAGGGCGCGGCTCAGCTTGTCATAGTTCATTCCAGTTCGCTGCTTGACTTTCCCCCATCTCCTGGCCACTTCTTCCTGGTTTTTTAGCTTGAATTCGCCCTGATCCTTTTGGGTCCAAGTGATAATTGAACTGCACCGATCGTCTTCCAATAGCTCCATCAGAAATTCCCACAGATGGATTGTGTTCTTGTAGCGGGGACGTCTTGAGTCCATTGCTTTGAGGAAAATACAAAAGACAATTGTTTTAGTCTGTCCATCGAAACGCAATTTTGCTTTTAGTTAATACGGGCCACGAGGAAGTCATTCTCGAGTTCTTATTTTTGGCCTCATTGATGTACTTTCACCGCACTGATGGAGTCTTGATATATCTCATCTTGAAACAACGCTACATAATGAATCTTGAACTGAAGATATAACTGTAAATTAATTACTCAAACTGACAAATGATATACGTGACTGTGCGTCACATCAGTAAAGAGGGATTATTATACCGTACGTCAATTTGACCTGGCTTTCAGGAAAAATCGACTGATAAATGAACAAGCGAATAATTGGGGGAAGCCACAACGACAGCAAAGCTCACTGTCTACGGTAGATATGACATTTTGTTTCCCAACTGAATCTGGAAAGCAGACTTTTAGACATCGGATAATCAATTCGAATATTAAACTGAATAACGTACCTCTGTTTCCTACTAGTGTTATCCCGACAAACACTTGCTTTCAGCTCAAGAGAATTGTACTAACTGATATTTTATAGATTAATACGCGGGCCAAATATACTCGCCAGTACCCATCCCCTTGCCCTCTTCGGTGACCTGGAATGACGTCACACATTCCAGAATCTTCTAAAAGGGAAGGCATTTTGTTGTTGCTTTGGAGTTATTGTTTTAATTTATATATTTCCAAGCTAGTTTAAAGCTTGGCTATAAAACAAAATTGATGTGTAGAACTAGGGTTTTCTTGATAATACTTTACGCCGCAGGAAAAGTCTCGGATATTTTAGCCGGAATTAACACCTCCCAGACTTCTGCACAGTTTTGAACTGCATGGAGGTGAACTCTCTGGTTACGGAAATGACGAACGGGGCGTGTTTCCGTGATGATAGCGCACATTTATATTCTGTATTCTTGCCTAAAACCGGTGTTTCCACCAGCACTGTCACAAAACTGAAACAGTTGCTGAAACAGACATTATGTTATCACTCAGATGAATGCAGTAGCCAATAATAAAATGCTAGTTGTGTGACTCGACAGGGAAGGCGTCAATGCTCCTATGGAGTCGCAGAGGAACTTTGTCTGCAAAATTTGAATTCTTGCACTAATTTGCCGTGAAACAGATAATATAAGGATGATTTGAGTGATTAAATAGACCTATTTACTTATCGACTGAGACAAATATGATTTAAAATGATAAATGCAGTGAGTAAATCAGAGACTTTGAGAACATAAGACTCGTGCGTTAAACTTCACTTGTTGATGCACGGGATGCCATAGTTCTGCGGGACTGAATTGTTTTGATCCCTTCGACGAGACGTATAAAGTGACCCTGGTTGGTGTGGATACTCTAAGTGCTATAAAGAATGTGTTGCTCGAAGTTTCGTGAACGTTCCGTCGATAGTCTTGTTTTCAATTTTCAGTGCATGAATTGATCCTGAGCATCGACTTTCGTGCAGCAAAATTTTATACAAGATTGAGCGAAGAAACTGTACCACGAACTGTCGGCCATGTTTTCCGCGAAGCCAACAAAGTTGCGTTATATAATCTGACTCCAGAAAAACACTCTCCCTTACGTGTCAGTCATACAAACCTCGAAATACTTGGAGTAACAAGATAGTTGAGCGGCTATGTTCAAGTACCCGATTGGATTTAGTCTGTATTGTAGTTTAATATACTATTGAGTAGTCCATCCACACTCATGATGAAGCCGGAGTATTAAGATTCATACCCCAACTTCTCGGCTCAATCATAGGAAATTTTATAAGTGCACCGTTTGTCAGTTGCCTAATGCTCGTATTTTTGTACCAAGCAGTCTTTGTTGGGCATGGGAGGAAGCGAGCAACACATAAGTCTCTTTCGGAGGAACTAATTTTTAGCTCTGCAGGTGAAAATCTATACTGACTAGTTTCCTGTAACCAGGGCCCGGCTGTTGGTAGCGCTATTCACCAGATAAATCGCTATCCAGTGGATAAGTGTTAACATTTAAGTTTAATTTATCAACTGGATACAGGATTTATCCGTTGCATGGCGCTATCCATTCTTTGCGAACAGCCGGCGGGGCCTCTACTAAACTTATAGTATAATTATAACTGGTGATTCTACGACAGTCGACGATTATTGAAAAGAAAATATCTTAACATACCTTTTCTATCAGCCATCTACAGACTTGTTTTTCAGTAATGTGTCTTGAACAAACTGCAACAGGAAAAAACATGGAGATGCCGGCTTCAGTTCAAACAGGTCACAACAAGTTATGCTCTGAACAAAACTGCATCCCATGAAGCTGCTTACACGGTTACTCTCCAGATATCAAGTGTATAGGCACCCACGATTTATAGACGGAGGCACAGACAACTCACAGGCGTAACTGAACTCCAAGGGCATTGAGCGCTAAACCGGCTGAATTCTTATAGAACACGTTTTACCGGCCCGCGTTCAAAATGACTGAACGTGTCTTTACCACACAACGAAACCTACGTGTACTGATCAATATTTGACAGCTGCTTTCCTATGGTCAACATCTCTTCTCGACGCGAAATAATTGGCGAGGGACTCCAGTTTGGACGCGCGTGAAAGTACGCATGCACTTCCGGGACGTCAGGAGTTGCTCACTTCCGGACCGAGCTAAAGGATGACAATATTGTGCGTTTCAAGCACTTCTCTCAATTCTACTCGTCAATATCCGTCCAATCACCATAACTGTTGTAAGTACATATTCACGAGTATAGAGTTAGGACGATTTGTAGTCCTTTTTCTCTGAAGCCCAGAAATGTGCGATTTGATTCTTTTAAAGATCAGTGCAGCACGAGTATGACCGTCCCACCCGACAAGACGATTACCCCGCCCCCCGTGTGGCTAAACTCACGCGAAGCCAAGCCCCTTGTGCTGACACAAAATGCATTTTCCAAAATTCCAGCCAGATCAGAGCGTTATACAGGAATGTCTGGCTTTGTCTTTGAAGCCGTCGTGTGTACTATGTGTATATACCTACTATGGAGCTGATAGAATGTTATCAGCAGAAAAACAACAACAAAAAACCGCATGCTAGTGACAGATATGACATTCGTGAAATACTCAGGCCCCGGTCAAAATATATTACTGACTTTATTGCTCTGGATAGTTCTGTTCCTGCATTATTGACGATGTATTGACACGGGTAAATGAACCTCAATCGCCCAAAATGTGCTGGAGAAGTTATGCCCAGTTAGTTCATACGCCAAACTCGAATGCAAACTAGCTCAAACACGGCTTTTGCTCTTTCCCTTTGAGTTCGGCGCATGAAAAGAGCGTCTCTGAACTGGGCGTTAATGTGCGTGCGAATGTCGCAGCTGTACGTTGAGGAGATGTGAGGCACAATACTGAAAACGAAATTCCGTTGAATATCCAGAGTGAGCCAAACAAATCTCCGGTGAAGTGATAATATTGTCGAAGTGTTGCCTGGTGCTTCGATGGAAACCAATAATTCAATTGTCATACTCTTCACTGACAGTCTCCTTTCTCACTGACCATCAGATATCCGTTTACCGATCCGGAAAGAAACTTCAGAGACCACAGAGAGCCCAAACAAAGGTAGATTGAATTTCCAACTTCTGAATACCATATTTATCCACTCCAGCTCCTCAAACCGAAAGAAGTAATAAAGAAAAAATAAATATATAAATCACTTTATTCAAGTCTCAATGTATTTAGCACTGCCTGCCGTGCTTATTGGGGAGACTTGAAACTATGCAGAAACCAAAAGCCGTACAGGATTTGTACAGCTGATCGGGACTTGATCGTACAGGTTGAACCCCCGGTTGAACCAATACCTGAGTCGGGGAAACTACTTGTGTCTCCTTGAATGATGTCCACCTCTTTTTGTTAGAACACAGTGTTTTGCTGTTGGATTCGCAGATAAGCACGAAGGTGAATGAATGAGAGAAAAGTTAAAGCAGGAACAAGGCTCGGCTTGCCAATAGAGCATTGTGGGTAGATAATTAGCTGATGACAGTGTAGCACGTGTTTTAGCATTCAACATTTCAAATCAGTACATTTTCACCGCTTTTGACACCCATTTTTCCAAATATAGAGGCTTCAAGTATGTATCGAGAGGGGACTGATGTACTTGCCGTGTGTTAATTCTTTCCGCTATCTGGTATCATGTATCCGGAAATACTGTCACTCCTACTTCGATTATGAAGATTTGTAAAGATCTATATATGTGTGTTCCGTGTTTTTATTTTATAGTTCATAGTTCTGGGCCCAGATTTTTACGCTAATCCTGGATTTGGGATAAACTCCTTTGTGTATCATTTATCAAATCCTGAAGATGAGAAAATTTCACCACTCATAACAACACGAATTTTTCGATTTATGTTTTGAACTAGACCCGACAGGCTCTTTAGCTCGTATTTGATAGAAACTCTGAATTGGTTGGCCACGAGATCGAGAGAGCGAATTTGTTACTTCTGTGTCAGCTAAATCGAGCTTCAGTAAAAACACGGTCCTGCGCGCTGGCTCGAGCAAGATCCAAGGCTTCAGTGAAAAGTTTCAATTTTTGCTTTATAGTAAAACTAATAAGATGCATGACGTCCACATAGCAGGATTTCCAAGTTTCAGTTTCTGAGGAATATGAATACATTTCTCTCTACCACTTCACTGCCACTGAGGCCCTGCCCACACTTTGAAAACGAATACTTAGTTATGAGTTTTGCTTTCTATCTACACTAAAACGACGACTCGAAAACGGAAGTTTTCAAAAACGGTGCGTATGATATCTTGGACGTTAGCCTGTCTCTCATCGGGACTTTCTATACTAATAAGGGAATTCACCCAATGCATGCTATGCTATATTCTAACTGCTTTCCTAAGTCTCCAAGATATTTAAGGGTTTTATTTGGAAACAGGTAAAACCAAACTATACAAAAGAAGCCGGATGTGATTTGTGGGTCGGGACTTTAGAAATTAATTTGCAGAGTCACTCTATTGTCAACTGCGTAAACGACTAAGTTTGTTCTCCCAGAGTGGCGAAATTCATATTCACAAGTGTACGTCATGAAGCCACAGTGTTATACTGCCGTTCTCATAGTTGTCATTAGATTTGCTTATCATTATATATGTGTGGTTTTAAAGAAGCCGAGATAACGAATGGAGACACGCACTTTTTAATATACTTTTAAAACAGGTAAAATACGTGCTACTAAGAAACTCAAACGTTCTGAAACCAGTTGTAGCTGTCGGAGCCTTAATCGTTCGCGTTCACATACCCAATCACTATGTTTATATAAATATCGAACGTAATTAATACACTCCCAAAATATCCTTCCACGGAGATCCCGGAGAAACTACACTAAGCGGGAATTATAGGTTTGTATATCAAAACTGTTTTATAACACAGGAAAGCGATGAGCTTTACAATGACAGAATTCAACAATTTAAGGCTGGTTCACACGAGTAAAGCCAGCGCAAGCGCAAACGCAAACGCAAGCGCAAGCGACCGGTTCACACGGTAAAATTTGTAAAGCAAGCGCAAGAGAATGGAAAAGTTTTCATTCTCTTGCGCTTGCGTTTGCGCTTGCTTTACCGTGTGAACCAGCCTGTTTCACGATTCATTACTCGTCAAGTCTGAGTCCGAAGCTAAAACAACTGCACCGCAATGAATATATATGGCCCACGACCTCAACGCAATTAGCGTACATATTTGAGTAGTGCTTTCGTCAGTCGTTAGACATAAAAAAGCTGAGTCAAGAAATTACGGCTACGCCTAACTATACAGACACAGACTATTAACCGCTATAATTGCACAGACCAGTCTGTAACTAAGCATTAAGAACGGAAGCCTCACCTTTCAGTCTTTAAACAGTATTTTGTTGCTTCGTTTTTGTGGCCTCTTATCACCGTCTCAGCGTGTTGGTAGTGATTGCACATATTCACAACAGCATGAATTTATTTCCGCTTACTCCGGAAACGCGCTGCGGATTCCACAGAGGTCGTCTTTCGTGATAAGGGAAAAAATCTGATGTATGAACAAATCTAATGTACCTTACATTTTTTAAAGTCACTTGAACCTCTATATCACTTTATTATTGTCCACTATCGAAAAGAATGTTATCACATCGCTAGCCTGAAGATAAAAGGAAAAGGTACCAATTCTAGCCTATTGAGTATTTTGAACTGTAGTGCACCTAAGATAGTAGAGACAACCACACAAATCAAACAAGTCGATTCACAAAAGCTGAAGGCTTTTCATGACACATGCGCTGATGTCTAATGTTGTAATATATTTGTCAGTAAATTCCCAAAACAAAAAATTAAAACAAAACATTTCTAGAGTGCTTTTCGTATTTATTACGAAACAGTGCTTTGTACTGTATGACTAATTAAGGAATTAAAAAACATTACTCATGCCTTGCCTCTTTGGTGACGCACTACCTCTTCCGGTTCTCCTCGAAGTGCGTGTTTTCTATCAAGCTACCATTCATACCAGAAATGACGTCACTATTCAAAAATCACGGAAATCCTGCCTTAGTTTCACTGCTTCTGCTGATGTCTCTGATTAATCTGCGTCTTCCGCTTAAAGTTTTTTTTGCTTTCATTCCCATCGACACAAAAAGATATATATATTTTATATATATATTCACAGAACACGAACAAAAGAGTCTTGAGAGGCAGTAACATTGCTGCAAAGAACTGGAGTGAGCAAATGATTTTCGCGAGCTCGGCGGTTCCATTTTTGACTGCAGGAATTAAAACAATTTTTCTGGAGAAGCAATGAATGCACTGCTTAACAGAATTATACTTCAGCAAGGAGGTCGAAATTTTATCACAGGAGTGGTCGAACCCTAAGTATACCGGTGTTTCTTGTTCGGAACTGAAGTACTGATCGATTCAGTGACAGAGTGCGCGATCTGGGACGGTAGGGGTTCAATCCCTATTGCCGACAGTAATGCAAAGGTTTTTCCGGGGAAGCAACCACAACGGATTTTCCCTCCTAAAGTATTTGTCTATTTTAAGGGAGTGCAAGCTGATAATGCTCACCGCGTATTAATAAAAATTGTTGTAACTTTCTTATACATTTATAACTGTTACTGTTGTATGGAAGAGCACTGCCATTATTGTTTGATATATATTACTTACACAGTCAAACAAGACAATTAACCGTGATGAAATGGCTTTCCTCCAGTTCTCAGTTCAAAATTTGTACTTTGTAATCAATACTTATTCCAGTGGAATAATGTTTGGGATTCTCGATTAATTACAAGTTTACTTCCAGCTGAACTAGCAGCTGAGACGCGACTATAGGCGGCAGAAGAATAGGTTTCTACAGGAACTACGAATTGTGGGTGTGAATGTACTACCGTCACGTTTTCAGAACTGATAAAGATTGGCCAGGGAGATTAGACTGAATTTCCAGCAGAAACTCATTATTAAGTTAAGTGTTACCCAACCCCCCACCCCCACTTCCTCCCCCACCCCCACTTCCTCCCACACACACACCTTATTCATCATTACTGAATATCGTTCACACGGTCCATAGATCGAGCTATAGAAGTTTTCAGTTCCCAGAAAGCTGGGCAAGGAAATTTCTGCTGGGACCAGGATACACTTCGTGCCACTCTCTCACACCATTTGAGTCAAACTGATTTCAATGCACGTATACCTGAGCAGTGAAACATTACTTTACTAGAAATACGATAATCGCAGATACCCCCTCGCTCTGCCATTGATTGGACTTTTACTTTGGTACTGCTCAACAAGAGCAGCCTTTGTTTTACCGAAATCCAGTTTTCAAATTCATTTTCGTGAACGCAGTTACGATATTGTTGCTTCGTTCACGGAGTATCAGTAAAACTACAGCGGGACACGTGATCGATCCTTTGTCGTTGCTTAACGCAGATGGCCCTGGGGACGAGGTCGTACGCCAGACAGACTGACACACACACACACGAACATTAGATTTTGAGATGGCGACCCGCTTGGAATCTCCAAATAGCGCGATACTACAGCATTAGCGTTGTGATTATTACCCTCGCTTCGCTCGGGGAAAAACTTTTTGCCCAGGCCGACACTATGTTGTTGACAAGTTTTGGCATCCTTTCATTCTGCACACAAACTGAAGGGATCGCACTGAATTTTCTGACCTGATTTAACCTTCTTCACTGGTAATACTAATTAGTACTTTTAAAAAACAGGTGTGTACTTATAAAGTTGGCAGAATGGGCTTATTTCAATTATTGCTCATTCTTAAACATCACTTTCTACCGTTTACACGCTTAGCTGTATCACATATTGCTAGTCATTTTCTAAGTACTTTGAGATATGTTCAGGCTCAACTGAATAAATTTAGAAGAGCTACGGTCGAAGAATCAATTAAGAAACACACGAGTTTTTACAGGATGTCTCATAAATTTGGTTGTCATAGTGGATTGTGTACGGTAATTTTCGGTTTCATAAGTTTGTATAGATTTCGCCAGAAAATGTCGATAGATCGGACAAATTACGTGTCGTGACAGCAAATTAAAGATAATCGAAACTAAAGATCTTTTTCATCTTCTTTGCGGGACCGATTTGAAAAGCTAAAAATATAGAACTCGCATGCCCCTATTTACGTTCTTGGAGAAAAAACCCCACAGAGGATAGCAGTAATTTGATGTAACAGCAAAAGAGGATTACATTTGAAAAACAAAAATATTGAAGGTGTTTCCCTAATTCCGGTCGACCTATGAACGAGAACGTTCGTTACTGACGTATTAACGCGGTAAGTTATTTTACGACCGGCAATAAATCTCGCGTGTGAAGGAAAAACATGCAGTGTCTTGTTATAGTTTGGGAAAAATGGCAACTCGCGTATGAGAAAAATCTTATTTAGTTGTTTCAGACTTTAAATGCATATCTCAATTTGATCTTTTAGCGCCCGGACATGACTTCCGTTATTTATTGCCCGATCAGACCGGGACACAAAGGCGAGTTATCTAAATAGAACACTTCATTCCCAATTACCTTTCACACATACTCTTTCACTCCCCGTACACTTTACAGTGACTTTCAATACTACTCAATATTTTGAACCAGACCTGCCTCAATCCCTGCAGCAGTGTGCAATATTCAAATTACATTGATAACAACATTTTAATACGTTATGGTCTTCCTGCGGAAATTGTTGGTCCATTGTCATCCGTTATCCGAGAACAGTTTTCATTAAAAATAGACTAAGCAGTTGTGAAATTTCGATCGGATTGCCTTTAATTTGTCGTTTTTGCTTCGTAGACCAATCCAGGTGTTCTGGCGCCTGTGGTGTAAACAGCGTCGACTGTCCGGCACTTACAATAATCTGATTTGCGTTCGTAAAGGGCGCCAAGTGTGCTGAGAAATCTGGCATTGACAGAGGGTCAGGAAAATCATTCGGTGACGACGACGGAAACAGCAGAAACATAAACTGACAACTAAAAAAAGTGCTGAAGTATTATCAATTGAGAACCAAGAAACTGTAGCTAAAGTTAACAACTGACTAAGTCGCCGAGCACTCCGACATCCACAGCCGCCTCATTGTAGTCGGTCAGCGATGAAGCCAATCTGAGTGTATAAAGGGTGCGATTCACGCGAAAGTCACGAAGCCGGCTTCCACAAAAAGGAGTGTCGTGGCTGAACCCCAACAACACTCAAAAATCATAACGTGGAATATTTGTAAATGAGTAGACTCAAGAATAATTGGCAATTCATTTTCCTCGGTCACACAGCACATATATATCTCACAAGGTGTAAGGATTTAATAGCTCCATATAGGTACAGAAAAATGAAACCCACAAGACACTAGAAAGAGTAAAAATATGTATGTGACTGATCAATTATTATATTTAAAAATGTTAGTCTATGTACCATAGATTACAATGTGGTGCTCTAAGAGGTGAATAAAGAATTAATTATGAACTTATAGCCAAAACTATTACTGTATGTGAACGTGTGCAGCATGCATATGCTATTCTCTGAAAGACGTGAAACAACAACAGAGAGTGGGACCACAGAATGAGAAAAGAAAACCCACATGAATCCTACAATACTTCGGCTACTGTACAAGTGAAATGATATTAAATGTCACTAAATTCTTAAATGTACTTTACTTTTTTCCGCCTTTTTACATTTTTACATTCTGGGCCAGCAGGTTGCTTAATTCTATCTAGAAATTAATAGCTCGGGGCCTTTGGGCCCAGTAGTTCCAAACTGTATCCCGGATAGTTAATGTACTTGGACTTTGTCCATTAATAGTTGAGCATGAAAACTAAGGTTCCTTCGCAACACAACTATTCCTTGGTATGATGTGAGGGGAAAGCAAGTATTTACAATCAGGGACCCATTCTATAAAAAAAATGTTTGAGCGATGTTCTTTTAAAGTAAAAATTACTATCTAGAACCATTAATAACTAGGCACAAAACAACTTTCATGCACTATGTCAAATTTCTAAACTCACAATTTGAAACTGTTCTCTGGTATACGAGTTTAAAAATTGGACTCTTAGTCAACTTTAGGGAATTTACTTAGATTTTAAATAAAGGTTTCATGACGAGTTGAGTACAGCAAGAGGCCTGTACGTAGTTGGCATGACAAACGGCATAAAGTACGGGTAGCCGATTGGACAGGGCATTTGAGTTGGACGAGCCAGTGGCGGGGCAAGAAAGCGGTATCCTAGTGCCGTATTTGCAAGGGCCGAGTAAGGCGAAGCGGTTAGTGCATCAGTAAACTGGAATTTCGTCGAAACCTCCTCGAGCTTTTCTTCTTTTTTTATTTCTTCTGCTGCTGGTTTGATTGCCAATGGTTCCGTCGTTGGTTTCTCTTGTATTTTTCGCTTAAAGTGACCGTTGACAAACTTATAAACGAGTCTTTGGCCGTTGACCTGAAAAAAGCATCAGAGAAGTTATAAGAAAGAGCGGCCGTCTACACAAACTTTGGTATGAGACAGTATGGTAGTACAGAATTATCTAGTGAAAGTATACTTATTTATTCATCATAAATTGTTGTTCAGTCAGTAAGGTACAGTAGTTAAGGTTTCCTGGTACATATTGAAGTATGTGTATAATCTAGCCTGCTCCACAACTTAGCTACTTTGGCCGGCAAGTCTGAGCTCAAATTGTCATTATTATATTCTTTCATATTTCGACTAGACAACTGATCCATCCTCAGACAGTTTCACAATTCGGGAAACTGAACACAGATGGGAGTAACTAACCTTTTTAATAATGTCCTTGTTGTAGTAATATCGCAGTGCGCGACTGAGTTTGTCATAGTTCATGCCAGGTCTGTGTTTAAAGGAGCCCCATCGCCTGGCAACTTCTTCTTGATTGACAAGCTTAAATTCGCCTGCCTGTTTATTTGTCCACGTGATTATATAACAACAGCTTTCATCGCCCAGGAGATCCAGGAGAAACTCCCATAGATGCGTTGCTGTCCTACTGCCGGGTTTTCTCTGATTATCTACAGACGAAAGAAAATGGATCCAAAGTCAGGCTCGTGAGATTTAACAGTTCATTAATTCATTATTTTTCTACAACTATACAATGATTCGGGTTACGAATGGATGTGTGAAGCTGGTGTGGTCAGTTTTGTTGACTGCCCTTTCAATGACTTTTAATACTGCTAAAAGCGAATTTAACTCAAGATAGACGGGAAAATCTAGCTCCTGTAAACTATAAACAAATACTTTTACGAAATAAAAACTCTGATGAGTACACTCTAAAAGCAGTGTTCCGTTTATTGTTCAGCGGAGTTCACCGTGTTTTGACATTTTGATGCTAATACTAGACGGGAAACATGTCAGACTTAATCAAGTCACTAGCAGTCGCCTTGTGCACAAATACACTCTGTTTTCAACTTACCATACGTCATGCTGAAAGGAGGTGCCAGGAATTGTCAGGAGGCTTTGTTATATTCTGCATAGGAAAGCGGAAGCTTTAAACACTGACGCACTCGCTCGGTCACACACGTCAACACTTTGGAATTTGATTACACGATCTAGCACGTTCGTCGCAACTCGAACATCATATTTTTAAATATATTCGAACATCAACAACTGGATATATCTGTTGTATCTGTTGTATCTGTTACTAAAATGTTCTAGAACTATAATGTCATTTTCAGCGGCAATCCGATTTTGCTATTAGCTCACGCCTGTCTGATAAATTTGTAGCATTCCTTGGTTGCAGGCTTTTGCATCTGAATTCTTTCTGGAATAGTAAGCCCCGGCTTCCATCGAGTTCGATTCAAATTGTTTATAGTTTCTTAGAAAGGGAAATTGGATGAACAGTCGCGGTTTGCTTCACACGCTGCTAGTAACGGAGCCGATACAAACGAACTTCTACTATGCAGTGAGCACTGTATATAAAACCAAACGAAGCAAGAGACATAAACGCCGTCAAACGTTCAGTACAGACAGCTTCCGAAGAGTTCCGGCTGCACGGAGAAAAGGCTATAATGTTCGGGAAATTAAACACTATCTCTGATGAACTCAGGCCTGATGTCAGCTCTGTATATTGCTCGGTTTCGTTTTGCTTCCGCAGTTTTGCAATATCGACAACACGCTTTCAATAAACACTACCAGGATAAGCTTCGCTATAATAGCTGCTCCTGGCGACTCGGGCTCCTTCTTGGCCGTTAATACTGAAAGACATCTGCTCCTGTATATAGCTGATGATTCTTTCTAGACCACGCTAGCAGCACGCGATTTTTTGTTCGACACGTCAGTCGACGCGAATATTGAAAGGCTCTCACAGGCGACGGTTCTGTAGATTCTCTACGTACAGTTTTCTTCATCAAGTACATTGTTAGAAATTTGAATTTAATAATGCGGAGGAAGAGGCATTTATAGATTTATTACGAATATAAAACATCGAAATGATAAAGGTCGAACTCCCACTTTCAAAACTAGAACAGAAAGACCATTTTAAAACTCAAGTAGAGTGGCGCTTACCGCTTTTCGGCTTGATAACTGGGTAGAGCTTCGACTAAGGTTCTTTCTCGGTGCGTCGTATGATTGTTGTGAGCATGCAACAGGAACCTCTCGATTAAGAGCTCTGCTAGGACTTCCTGCCTGTCAGCAGCGCGCTAATTGTTTCCGTGTTGCGTGAGGTTGTGGGCGGAAGTTGTTTTGTTCAAAGCAGGAAGTTTAGACATGTTCTATTGTTAGGCTTCTGCTTCTATTTAATTAATGCATTGAAAGGAAAACAATTTCTTTCGAAACGTGATGTGAATTTCAATTCAGAGAAGGCACGCTGATGTCTCATTTTCTATTACAAGAGGACGAGTTAGGGAGTTTCCTACCGAAAAGTTCTTGCTTTTAACATTTGATATAGCAGTGGCCGCATACGCACAGAGCAAGCGGGCCGTAAATGCACCGAGAAATAATCACACACCTACTACAAGAGCACACACCAAGATCGTTGAGTGAACAGAGAGATGTGAGAGCTTGTTACAAATTTCAAAGTGCTTTGTAGGACGAGCGGGAAAACGACAGAAGGTTTCATATCAACTCAGTCATCTTTTGAAACATTAAAAACAGGAACAAATATCAGGTATTAGCGCATCGACTGCACTGACACCGGAGGTGGGGAGGAAGCGGAAATAAGTGGCTAATACAACCTGTAATACTAATAACTCGCGTATACAACACTTTCAGAGAATCTGGGACTTTGTCATGTTATACAGGATGAGCTATAGCTGAACAAAAAGGGAATGCTTCCCTTTTTCTAACCAAACGGATGGCGAAGCATACTCGTTGTCATATCATCATAAATAATAGATTTAATAATAGATATGGCTACAGAATAATTATTACGAAATTTAAAGCAGGAATCATGAATTAATACCTCGTTCGTCGTCTTGGTTGCTGCGTCCCTCGTGGAACGTGCTGGAAGACCTTGCTGTAAACAATGCTCTCGAGTAATCGATGAACCAAAACGTTAAATGAGTACTTCGTGACTGTGGAAATCAATTAGCAAGAAAGGAACATGATATCATCGCTTGAATTGATGGGAGATGACAGGAAGTTGTGGGCTAATTCAATATATATACTTTTGAATTTTTCAGATATTGTTTTGATATATCTGAACGAGAACCGCACAGAGACCACAAACTGAACAACACTGAAGCCGGCTGCGCTGAAGCGAGGTCACGCGTCTATTTCATCCGGCTAATTTTTCTTTTTTTTTATTATTGTTATTTTTTTTTGATACCCCGCTGTTCCACCATCACTTCACTTTCCTTGCCTGCTAAGACTGGTTCACATGAGTAATACAGAAAGCGCTACCCTGGATGCTAGAGGTTTATCGCTCTCGGGCTGCTCCGAGCTGCGCGGCCGCGTAGGGCTTGGGGCAAAACCAAGGGCGGTGGAGGGCTGGGGGCGAGGCGGAGCCGAGGCGAGAGAACTATGGAAACTTTTCCATAATTCCTTGCGCTTGCTTTACTCGTGTGAACCAGCCCAATCACATCTGAACTCACCCGCAAGAAAACTACATTGTTCTAACCAAGGCAGGGGCTGTTCTAGCGCTGGGAACGTCGCCCTCAGAAAACACCTCATATTCAGTACCCTGCGAGCAGAACCGCGCCCTATTTACCTATATGCTCACAGGATATTCACATGATAAAGTATCACCTTCACACACCGACTTACACTGACGAACTATGAGAAATACTGTTACTACTGGACAGTGAGGATAGAACTGGCAACTACGTTGAACAATTCGCTCATTGCACGGTGCCGCCATCTTGGATTCAAAGCGAGGGTACTCGCCAGAAATGAAACAAGAGAGATTTCTTTTCCTCTGTAGCACCAAGGCGTCAGAGAAGATGCACATGTTTCATTTGGGGAGCTACATACACGAACTTCCAAAGGTAACCTTCTCGGGTATGCCAAGACAGCCTCGTTTTGAAGCTCGTGCCAGTTCCCGTGCAAAGAGCCCATTCTGTTGTCCTCCGGGCGTGATTTAACAGCAGCTAAGTATGAGTTACCGGTTCATCCTTGTCGACTAGCACTGATACTTCTTGGTAACGGTGAACGTATCAGCTCCATATGTTGACGTGATGACGCTGAGAGGTGTAAATAATGTTGGCTGACTAGACGTTCCGCTACACATTATTTACGGAGTTTAGCAAATTTCACTTCACTCCGTTCACGCGACCCATACACTCACGGTTTCAAAGGTTTCTCTGCACATGGAGAGCATGCATCACATCGTGTAAACCTACATGCAGTGTTGTATCTTGCACTGCATTCTGGGACAAGTAACTATCTTCCTTTTTTACATAACAGCAACTGACAATATCAACGAGGGCCTATATGGGGTTCACTGTTAAGTATTATGGGCCTGAATTTTTTACTGTTAAGTGTTATGAAGCCAAATAAATTAATGTTAAGTGTTATGTAAAAAAATACAGTTAAGTGTTACAAGACTAGATATTAAATATAACCAGACAAGAGGGCCTAGATGGAGTTTATTGTTAAGTGTTATGGGCCTGAATTTTTTACTGTTAAGTGTTATGCATTGTTAAAACTGGATCGCGAGCTGCAATTTAAGCTCAAATTTTAACTGATGACTGCGGTATTTTGAGTATGTTGCTGTGTTGATGTGTCAAGTCCAATCTTCCCACTAGCCAGTCTGATTTACGTAAATTCAAAACGCAAACGTTCTATATCCGTATCAAGGCCGTCATGGAAAAGAACAAAATATAAATCACAGAGGAAAATTATCGTGCAGCTTCGCTTTTTCAGTCGCTACAAAACTCAGAAAGATCACTCAAATATTGGTTTCCTTGTGCTTTCGAATCCTGAAATCTGTTTGGCCCCTGAGCGGGCACCCCGATGATTGGTCGACAGAAGTAGAAATGAAGTATACCGGAAATTTCGCACTTTGTCTTTGCTTCCGAAAACCTCTCGCTTGACTGATGATTCTCGTCATCAAGGAACGGATCTGCATAATGCTTTGATTTCCAGTGGCAGAAACTGAGGACTTTGATGACGAATCTTGCTTTGCGAAGACCTGCAGTAGAATCGTATTTCGCTACCAAAAATGTCGTCAATTCTTGTTAATGTATTCAAAGCCACTGTTGGGCTGCTCGTAGATAAGGCCCGGGCTAAAGCGGCTGAAAAGCTAAAACACGGTGATGTGACAGATCAGAAGTTCCGCAATTTGATTGTGAAAAACATCGATGATATCAAGACGAAACTGGACGGACTTGCGAGAAAGGATCTTTTGGCGAGCGTTGAGATTTTCAAAACAGGAATCCTGAGTCTAAACCAAGTGTTCGAGAAAATGTCCATCGACGAAGACGCAGCAACAGCAACTGGAGAGCTGCAGGGAAATGATTCACAGAGGAAAGAAACTGACACATCTGAACAAGCAGTAGTGCACTGAGCGTTGTCAAACAAACCCAGGCCCTACAACTGAATGACCTGAATGAATCTGTCAAACAGTTGCTTTCTGATGCCAAACAGCGGTTTCACGACGCTTGTTTGAAAGCAATAGAGGCATTTAACAACGATGCCCTGTCGGTGCCTGATCGCATTCTCGCCCTGAATATTCGGTTGATGGCTACAATACTGGAACGTGTGGACAGACCAGCTGATGCTTTGGACGAGTGTATGCTGTGTCTTGAAAACCTGCACGCCATGCATGCAGTCCGTGAGAATCTTAGAGTGCACCTCAGCGGAGGGTTGAAGAAGCTGGTGAACAAGGAGGAACGCGAAGCCGTAGTGCTCGCCGTTTGTCAAGCGAACCATGTCGTGTTCCGCGTCATGCAAATGATCAGTGCTGACAGGAGCCTGCCGTGTGTGAAACTTGGCAGTGAGTCTGTTGATATCTCGCGTGATGCAAGAATGATTAAGTTTCTGCTTAAACATGACATGATCTACTCGTATCATGGTTTCTGGTCGTTTGGTCAGGAAGGGGGAAAAGAGCAAAGGCTGGAGTCACCATATGGTATCACCACAAACATTTGCGGCCAGTTAATTGTGGCAAACACATTCGGCGTTATTAATGTTTACAGTTCCAGAGGCAAGTTCTTGTACTCAATCACTTTGGATCGAAGGTTATATACTATTGGAGTAGCCACTGGCCGTAACGACAACATGTACGTAGTCGCTGAAGCCCTCTTCCCGTCAGGGTCGATTGGCGGACTTGTGCAGGAAGTACATCAGTATATTAACGGTCAGAATATTCTCCAAAACACTAGATTTCTGGAACGGGGTTTCCACAGCAGAGCAGTGACAGTGAACACGAACAATCAAATATTTGTGCTGGGAATAAATCAGAGATACAGAAACTACTACGTGGGAGTCATCAACGCCAAGTCCAGAGAAGTTAATCACAGGTTTGGAAAGGGAATACTGAAGTCTCCGTGCGACATCTGCGTCGCTGGTGATAAATCTGTCTTGGTGTTGGATCTTGGCGGTTCTCCATGTGTTCACAACTTCAGTCCTGAAGGAGATCACAAGCATCAGTTTGCACTGCAAGCAGTTGAAGAGTGTTCACGTGGCTCTATAGCGTTTAATCACACCAACAACACTATCGTCACCTCTTTGTGGGCTTGGGACAAAGAGAGTGTCGGAGGAGTGTCGGTCTATTCACAAGATGGAGAGATGGAGAGTCAAAGATCGATATCCCCGCGTTTGCTGGCAAGACGACCATCCAGGCTCGCCAGATAGCGGTGACAGTGGACGGACAGATCGCTGCCGTAACACGGAGAGAAAATAAGATTTGCGTAGTAGAAAGTTATAAGGACTGAGTACATGCCTCTAATAATTGTAGCAAGCCTCAGCAAAAGGGTCTGTCACTAAATTCTTGATTCTATTTGGTTTCGCAAATATTTCCCCGACATTCTACTCTACAAAACAGGGTTTTGTGCTTGTTCGCAATTTAGATTCTGAAAGAAACAAGACAAATGATTTCTGTACAGGTTACAGTGATTTGCATACTTGTGACAAAAAGATTAATCTTCCACAACGGCCTCGCTGTAAATTGGTTAATGTTAATGCATTATTTTAGTTCCCGAGCCAGTTTTCATATTTTTACACAGTATTTATACCGCATCCAAAATGTTCTTTAATATGAGACGCATATGAATAGTTAATCGCTTGACAAAGTAAGTCAGATATTTTGATTCAAAATCCGCCATCGCAGATCAGTATTTGCCAGTGTGGATTCTTTATTGGGCAGAGAATAGGGCAAGTTATTAGACGGAGGAGTGAACTAGAAAGGGACATTTAAACCTGTTATTTGTCGGACTAGTGATTTATAACAATCTGGTGCAAACGGCGCTTTGTCTCCGAAGAGTATGTCGATGAGTTGTACCAAACTCCGAAGGTGCCCATCGTTTTGCTGTGGATTGCTGAGTTAAATATTAACCATCCAGTCTAGTTTTACTTGGCCCATTATTATATACATGTTACAAAATTGAACAATGTGGCACTATGGTATGAGTAGATTATATTTTTGTTTGAAATCTGTTTTAATTAAACAGTACAATTTAAATTGTCTCTCTTGAGTCGTGGGCGTCTGAATTAAATCAGAAAATCAAGGGTTTATTCGTCGATTTGTGAGTCCGTTTGGGTATGAGACCTAATTTTAAATGTGCATATAAGCTGCAGCCATAAACACATATTGTGTCATGTCACCCTACGCTTTTCAGTCGTTAAAAAACTCAAAAAGGACACTGTCGCAAATATTTGTTTGTTGTTTGTGTATCCGTCGAATCCTGCAATCTGTTTGGCTCTCTGAGCGGGCTCCTACGTTGTCATGCTTTGTTAACCCAGATCCCGATGATTGGTCGACAGACGTATAAATGTAGTATACCGGAAGATTCACCGGTCCAAGTCTCTGCCTCATGAAAACATCTTGTTTGACTGATGATTCTCGTCATCAAGGAACGGATCTGCATATAAATGCTCAGGATGCAATGCACATCTCTGAATCTGTCCTCTTCCAATGTCTTGGAAATTTACTAACAGTAGGTAAAACGTTGGTCCTTATCGCGTGACGCCAACTGCAAGGGTGTTTCCGCGTATCCGTTACATTTCAGTATTCAATTTACTGTCACGTACATAATTATATTATTTACTATTTCTTTCGGAGCGCGAGGGCGCCATATCCTTCGAATCCTGCAGTCACTCGCTCGGCCATGGAGACTTGATGATGAGCAAAAACCGCAGAAAACGGATTTTGGCCAAACACACGAACATTGATTCCGAGATGGCGACCCGCTTGGCGCGATACTACAGCATTAGCGCTATGATTATTACCCTCTCAGAGCTCGGGGCTAAACGTGGAGTAAAACCCCAACGATCGTTGTCTGCTAAAAATAAACGGAGAGGTCAAACCATTAAAGTTATTGACAATTTTGAGGCAGGCTTCTATTGTCTTGTCAGCACATTTTTGCGACCGGAGGCTGCGGGAAGTCCTCACCAGTCTTTTTCGACTCAGGTTCCAAAGAAGCCTGGATCGAGCCACATCAGCGATCCAATATGGCGGCCATTGATTCCAGTTCGGTGACATGATGATCCGAAGAAAAACAAGCCTTAGGAATGGGTGATCTATGGCTAGAAACTAAAAAGCATAAGTAGTTGGGATTTTATGCCAAAGCGTCTCTGGTGTTACTTTTAACTGGTCCGAAATGACTGATGGGCAATCGAAAAAGTTTATCGATACGGTGCACTCCGATCTTCGAGCTCTCTCAAACGAAACGAGGAGAAAATACCAACCGGTGAAAGAGGTCAGTTTATATATCAATGTGAGAAGTATCATATAATTTATGCATTGTTTGTCTATTTTACGTTTTGCGTTGGGGCTAGGAAGTCAAATGTGCCGGAATTATAAACCAGCTTGTTTACATATCTGATTAAAAGATCCACAAATGAACCCTCTACATAGAATGTGCAGTATAGTTTCGATTTTGTAATTCGTTTTTATGTTTTGCTCTGGCAGGCGGCAGAGGCGGGTATTTTGCGTCTGAGGAATCTTAATACCAAGAACAGAAAAGTTAGCAGAGGTGGGGCTCTTACACGATTGTTGCTGTAGCTGCTGTTTCCTGGTAAAGTGTCATGTTATTAAATTATGTAGTGCATTGTATGTGCTGCATTGTAGAGTTTAAGTCTCCAAAAGTACGCTCTTCATAATAATATAACATTTTCATGATAATCAGATAAATAGCTGTAATTTAATAAATAATAACAATAATAATAATAATAATAATAATAATAATAATAATAACAATAATAATAATAATAATAATACTAATAATAATAATAATAACATACATATAAGTTAAATTTATAGATCACACATTCCTGTCAATGTGATCAAAATGTGCATACATTAGGAGCCGCTAGCACACTGGGTTGTATCCTCCCCGAATGTTTGAAAAGCTACCAGTGGTATGATAATTTGGCTTTTGTTTGGACTATTTTAGTGATAGCAGCAGAGAATGAAATCATTCAAGCATTTCTGTTGGGTTGTGATACCAAGAGTCTGCGTGTGGTGCAAATCTCCTTGACAGCATTGCAGAGGCTGATTAGCAATGAGGCCATATCAGAGGTATTAATTAAATATTTTTAAGTAGATATTTATCTCTTCTCAAAGTGATCAATTTCAATGCATGGGAGAATACAGAAATACTTCTTGTTCCTGTTTGAGTTAAGTAACCTTCTATCTATGGATGGGAATGTTATTTTAGCAGTTGACTTACAGGTAGTCGCTCCCAACCTTCGGTGTTCCCAATATAAGAACTTGCGTGCTTCAAAATAGTAGGGGAATCTTGCCCAGTGCTGTAATCAGGGGCCGGATTCACAAAACTTGCGTATGAACGAAAATGTTCGTAAGCATGACTTATGCATACTATCTTGTGCAAGATAGCATGGGTAAGTCATTGTTCCATTGTGTAGGTCATACTTACGAACATTTTTGTTTGTACACAAGTTTTGTGAATCCAGCCCCTGTTCTCTAGCTACCAGATTCAGTTGTAATAATGATATAGATAATGTTGATAATCACTGTGTACAATGTACTGTACCTTGTGTTTTCTTAGGCCTCAGCTGGTAATCTGGTGAGCACTTTGTGGCAGTTGATGGAGGGAGGGCTGGAGGAACTTAGAATCCTACAGACCATAATCTTGCTTATCACCACATCAAACATTGTACATGGAGAGACTCTGGCAAAGGTATTGTTGGCACAGGCAGCATAATAGTTTATATAAGGTGCTCACAACCTTAGATAAAAAAAATGCTGGCAGACAAGTTACTATACATGATTATGTTCACATGGTTTTTGTGACTGAAGGTCGACTGTTCTGATGTTGTGCCCTGTTTTGCAGGCCATGGTGATGTGTTTCAAACTGTATTTTATGAAAGATCCAACAGTAAGCAGCACGGCTGCAGCCACAGTGAGGCAGATGGTGTCCGTGCTGTTTGACAGAGTGGTAACTGAAGACTCAAAAGACAAAGGTACTGTAGATATATTTTATGTAGATTGGCTATAAAGTACAGGGCCCGATTGTTCAAAGAGTGTATAGCACTATCCACAGGATAAATTCTCATCCAGTTGACCACATTTCACACAAAATTCTGTGTATAAATATTGCATTTCTAGAGCTAGTGAATGTGCATTTTACCTGACCGTCTGTGTGTACAATAAATACATACACATTTTGAAATGTCCAACACCCATACAAGATGTAATTTCACAATCTTTAGGATGTCTAATGCGCCACTTGGGCACTGATGAATTCCAAACCATTTTCCTCAATTTCAAGGTGTCCAAACGTTCTCATGAACCAATGATTGACGTTAAGGTTTTAAGTTGGTTGCCCTTCGGACTGTAGATTGACTTCAAAAAAAAAAAAAAGAAAGTTTCATCATTTCTGGTTCCTCGGCCCAGAATTTACCTACCCAACCAAATTTTTTGGCTGCACCGGGCATAGCAGCCAACCGTTAGTGTCAAGCACTGATGAACAGTCTTCAGAACATACTGTACATGTACGCTAGAAGGAGATATATTCACTGCACACATTTTTCATTCTTTTCACACACCTTGTTGTTTTTTTTCTCAGACCCAAAAGAGGAAGAAGAGGTAGCTGCCATCAGACATAAAAACTGTCCAGTCAGCTTGTTGCCAATGGCAAGGGATGCATACTTGTTGTTTCAGGTGAGACTGAACATCAGGAAAGCAGTATCAAGCAATTTTCCTTTTTATTCTTTGAGAAACATCACTGCACCAACCCTTTTCAAGAAAGCCATTTACTTTATTTATAAGACTTAGTTTGCAAGCACAGCTGCACCTTGGCTATTTAGTTTCAAACTTGACTACCATGTTTTCTGTTGTCTAATCAATCATCAATTTATTATTTCATAGGATCTCTGTCAATTAACCAGTGGGGAGCAGCCTTATTGGCTTGTTGGTGTAATGGAGATGACAAGAACATTTGGTCTAGAGCTGCTTGAGTCCATTTTGAGAGGCTATCCCAACATCTTCCTCAGTGTAAGACTGCTTAGAACAGTAGGGGTGACGAATGGTACCTAGAAAATTGTGGGTCTCGGAAAGTTTTGGTCTGATCTCGGAATCTTGCCAGCCTCTTTGATGAGTCTCTGAGTCTTGTTCTTTTTTTGTTTCTTTCCATCTCTGATTAAAGTCTCGTTCATGGATCTTTAAACAAGGGTCTCAGCGAGTCTCAGATTTTACCATTCACCACCCCTGACAGTAGGATGAACTTTTTAGCATTAATTGTCAGTGCAACAGATACAGGGTTTGTTTGCTTTAACATAATAATGCTCATCAACTTTTAGCTGAACAGCGGCACTCAACTGTGTAAGACATTGTGTGACTTGTGTGTGTACTGTACTACACTCCAAAGCTCTTCACTAACCATAGGTGCTGTAAGCCACTTTTGTCTTGAAACCTCTGTCTTTTTTTTTTATCTTGAATGTCCACCTTCCAGCACCCAGAGTTTAGTTTCCTGTTGAAGGAGAGAGTCTGCCCCCTGATAATCAAGTTATTCTCGCCGAGTATCAAGACGTACCGCCAAGGCAACACACTCCTATCAGGGGAGAGACCCATCTACCCTGTAGCAACGAGGCTGCTTCGCATGGTGTCAGTACTAATAGAGCAGTTTTACACTCTTCTGGTGAGATACAAATCAGAGCACTAATCAGGAGTGTTTGTTTACTGCATTTTTACAGGCAGGATTAGTTAAATGGATAGCTACTGTATATGTTACATCTGTGCTCAGTGTTGTAGCCAGAGCACATTGCTGCGTCCTGGGATGCACAAAGCTCAATTTGGACGCAAAAAAACTCAAGCAATTGCTTCCGTTTGGACGTCTTTTAGCGTTTATTAACCGAAATCGGTTATAACCGAGCTGAGAAATTGTTAATTGACTTGGGGGTACTTTGTGCGGTGGTGGTGGTCTGACTTGTTTGTGGGTCCGAGGGTTAAAAATTAAAGTGATATGCATCACTACACATGTATGTGTGCTAAGAATTTGGAGGATTTTAGAACGTTTTCTGTCCGCTTGGACGCACTTGAAAAATTCATTGACAAGCGGCTCTTCGGAACGTGATCCTTTACCACTGATAACGCGTCGTCAAGCCCGATTTACACGTTGCGACTTTCGCACAGTGCACAGTGCTAATTATGTTGTTGTATTCCTCTAATTTTTTTGTGATGTTAGATTTTTTATATACCGTTATATATATATTTTTTTCATTTGGGCAGTGTGTGTTACCCACAGCTAATACCATCTTATTTTCACAGGTGACAGAATGTGAAATATTTCTCTCGCTCCTGGTCAAGTTCTTGGAATCTGATAAACCACTGTGGCAAAGGGCGTTAGCCTTGGAAGTGCTTCACACCCTCACAATACAACCAGCGCTACTCAGGTGCACATAGCAAGATTGAACTAAAAACTAAAAGTCTATTTCTTTCCGAATTTTTTTACACTTTACTTTCGAAGACTTGACAGACATACAGACATACAGGGGGAGGGGGTGCATGGCGCCCTCCTCCCTCATTTTTTTTGAAAAGTTTTTTACGGCGTTTTAATCTATGGGGCTGAAATTTGAGCTATTCATTATCCCTTTGGACGCCTTTTAGCGTTTATTTAGTCGAAATTGGTCATAACCGAGCTGAGAAATTGTTAATTGACTTGGGGTACCTTATACGGTGGTGGAGGTCTGACTTTGTTTGTGCGTCCAAAGGTTAAAAATTAAAGTGATATGCATCACCACACATGTATGTGTGCTAAGAATTTGAAGTTTTTAGAACGTTTTTCGTCAACATAAAACACAGGAGCGTAATGTAAGGATAAGCCGTTTTCCTAAATCCGCCAGATTTGGACTAAACCAACCAGTCAGGAGCTAAAAATGTTGTGGACATCCTGTTTTGTCCACAGACCTTCTCACTTGTCACCAGTCTCTTTCAGATCCTTTTGCCAGTTCTACGACATGCAAGAGCACTCAACCAAGATTTTCCACGACATCATCAATGCTCTGGCCAGCTTCACACAAGGCCTCTTTACGAGCCAGCATTCACATGCATCGACTTTGAACACATCCCACTCACCTAGCAGCAGCACGATACAAACGTCTTCCAGTGCCCCACTCCCATCCGTTGTGGCACTCAGCGCGATGGGTGGCGTTACACCCCAGCCCGGCTTCTCCTACAGGGGCGCCTGGATACCCCTGGCATTCTTACCTGTGTCTGGTCAAGCAAAACCTGTGTAGTAAGTGTGGGTTTCTGTTCAAGGGGGGAGGGGTGAAATTTCGGTTGGTTGGACACCGGGAGCCTAGTAGAGTCCGTTCTACGGCTCTCTCTGTTCGGTCTCTGTTGCATTTGCCGCTTTCCCTTTGTTCGTCTTTTCCCTCTCTGTTCTCTGTGTCCCTTTTTGTCCTCTTCTGTCTTTGTATTTCTGTCTCTGTATTGTATTGACGAATTCCCGTCACACACTGCTATGAGCCATGTCAACAGAACCAGGCCCAGGCCACGCTGATGGCAACAGGAAAAACTGCCAACCCCTGCACCTCGTGGCCCGTACCCCCGCATACTGGAATCCAGTTTCCCAGCTGGTTTTCCTCAGCTGGCGGAAACAACACTTTCTTTGTGTCTTGTTCTGTATATCTGTTGTCTCTGTCTCTATCCTTGTGACTGTCCAAAGGAACGTTTGGTGTTCTATGGAAAGACGATTTATAATCTACAGTTCTGTGGTTTTTAGTTGTTTGAACCCGTTCTTACGGCCCCTGTGATTGGTGCTGTAATTACTTTGGTAGCCAATCAAAAAACACCTAATGTCTCTGTATGTACTCGACAGTCTGGATCAGTCAGAGAGAGCGGAATGCCCGACTGTACCGGAAGGTTACACACTGTCGCTCGCTTTTGCTTGTCTGCTGGAGATTGTTAAGAGTCTCGACACATTGGCCCAGATGCAACAGCTCATTAGCGCGGAGGACGTGGGTTGGATCGAGCCCGCAGACACTGCGACGAAAAAGAACGCAACAGGAGTGGGCACAGAGACTATCAAGGCTGCCACAGATGACGGTAAGAGGTAGTACTACTCAGGAGGAGTGGGGTGAGGGTGGAGTAGTGCTGCGAGCGAAATTAAAGTTTGGAGGGGTAGGGTGAGAAAAAAGTGCTGCGATTCGGAACAAACTCATGTGGATGAGAAGTAGTATTACATGCGAAAATAAACTCAGTAGGGGTGGGTTAAGGAGGGAGTACTGGAAACGAAACTGAGAGTCGGGAAAGATATGGAGTGACAAGAGATGTAGTGCAAGCGAAAACAAACTCGGCTCAATCTGTTTTACACGAAAGACTGATATTTTAGTCAGTACGTGTTATTATGCATGATTCGAGTATCATCGAGTAATTACCAACTGCTTGCCGTTGTCTTCAGGTTTGAACTCCAGAGAAGTGTTTCAAGAGATGGTGAGGGCGTCTTGGTGTGGAATTCTGGCCGCGTTGACTTTACTTCTGGAAGCAAGGTGCAGTTAATGACTTGAGGAACGCTGCATGTTGATCATAAAGTGGTTATTTCTAAATAGAGTAATGAAACATCTTTACTACTGTACACATGGTACAAGCAAAAATTAAAGACTACATTGTCGTCGCCGTCCTTATTTGTTAAATTTCCTGATGCCTAGGTCGGGATATGGTAAAAAGAAAACATGAATTGTAGATTGAATCAACGTGAGGTTGACGTGCGTTTACTGAACACCGTAAAGAATCTTTTGGCTGACGGTTTAGGCCTTCATCGCGGCAGAGAAAACAGAACAAAACTTTGACTCAATACTCAAGTAGACAATAACTTAGTTTGACTGTAGCGATGGCCGCTGACCAACGGAAGTGACTTCAAAGAACGCATGCTCAAACACCACCGATTAAATTTTGTCTGACCACTTGTCCCTCGTGATTATTCTTCACAGTAATGACGAGAGCGCCACGGAAGCAATCCTCAAGTGTTACCAGATGTACACTAACCTGTGCGGACTGCTGGTGATGACTACACCAAGAGATGCGTTCATCACTTCACTGTGCAAGGCCGCCCTTCCGCCCCACTACACCCTCACTGTCATCAACGCTCACTCAGGAACAGCGCAAGTCTCTTACACCAAGCAGCACTCGAGCCAATCGACAGCCGACTCTCCGGGAGGGGGTGGGGAACACCGAGGGCTGACGAAAACCCTCTCGGGGGATGGGTCAGGAACAGTTGTCACAGGCGCGCCCCTGGGGACGAGTCATGGCTCTGTCTCGGTAAGTAACTACCACGTGACTCCTCAATATTAAAGTTAATTATTACCCTCGCAGAGCTCGGGGAAAATGCACGCAAATCGTTGTAGTCGACAATCATTCGTTATCCGCGACTTGCCAACTGAACTGCTGAACGAATGAGTGAATGAGGAACAAAAATGACTTGTGTGAAAGTAACTTCTGGTATTTTGACCCGGCAGCTCACGGCTAAAAATATCCAGTGTATGAGAGCGATACTGAGCCTGGCGCACTGTCACGGAGGGATCCTGGGCACGGCTTGGCACATGGTTCTCACCACACTACAGGTGAACACTTGTGCTGCTTCTTCTAAACACGCGAGGTGACTAGTGAGTGAGTCAGTTAGTGGAAATTTAGTGCTACTCTTGTGATAATTTGTACTTTCAGTGGAAATATCTTTCTGCTTAACGTGAACATGTGCATATCTAGTCTTCATTTTCGTGGTTTGGGCAAAATAGTAACGAAATCCCGGTAACAGCCTTTTTAAAAAACCTTTCCTTCTTAATGCCCTTTTTCTCCCCCACATTTTAGCACCTTACGTGGATTCTTGGGCTCAAACCGTCCGCCGGAGGAACTCTTAAGGCCGTACCGACCAGCGAGGCCCCAAACCTGGCAAGCAATACGATTCAATTGCAGTTCTGTTTGTTGGTGGATGCTTGCTTGCTTGTTTCCTGCAAGAGAGATGTGACTTGTTGGCAGTCTTTACCGTGTTATTTTACTCACAGTTTTGTCTCTGCGTTTGCTTGTTTGTTTTTTCAGGTTATCACACAAGCCATGATGGCTGAACTTCCAGTCCTGGCTGCAATTCTGTCCAGATTATTCGAAACGTCCAAGTATGTTGTCTTTCTCTGTGTGTCTTATGATATGTTTGTTTTGTCGATTAGGATCGTGTTTTGTCTGATAAAATTGTGTCGGCCCGTGTCGGGTTGGCCAGTCGGTTCGTGTCACGTCGGGTTGAGTCGGTTCGCGTTCGGTCGGGTCGCGTTTCCATGTCGGGTCGAGTGTTGTCGAGCCATGTTGCGTTGGAGGTAAAATAAATGTTTAGTGCATAGACAAAGTACATTTTCAACAAAGACGATGATGATCCCTGCTAACACAGAGTTTGTTTTATCATGTCAGGTATCTGGATGATGTGGCGCTGCATCATCTCGTGGACGCACTTTGTAGACTCTCCACAACATCCATGGAGCAGGCGCAGAGCAACAAGGTACCTCTCTTGCAGTTACTTCCTTCTGCCTTCCAAGCTAACCTGAAGCAAGCGAAGCTATGGTTGTTAGCACGTTACAAGTCGCTGCCAAAACTGGACTTAAACTTTACGTGAATTTGACCTTCACGTATTCTTCCTGGATACCTTGTTAATTTTTTTGTTAATCTTTTTTCTAAACCTTATGCGTTCTACTCATGAAATGACCAACTTTCCCCAAGGAACCGTCGCTTTTTGCCGTCGCCAAGTTGCTAGAAACAGGACTAAACAACCTGCACCGAGCCCGAGTTCTGTGGAAACCTCTTACGGCGCATCTTCTGGAGGTAAAGTAGTGTTGGAGTGAAGTGCTTCACTGTGACAGGATAGTAGTTCCTCAAGTAAATCTTTCGGATCTTTTGCATCTTCAGTTCTGTTCGGTTGCTTTCTGCGGCAGGAGTGACTGGGGCGAGCAAAAGTGGGATGATCTGTCCTCGTTCCCAAGCTCTCTCCTCTGGTGGGAGTCTCGCGAACTCGTTCGATTCTCCTTGCTTCCCATCTCTTGTGACGTACCCTTATAATGTCGCAGTTATAAGCTAATACGATTGTTGTCTCTGTAGGTTTGTCAACATCCTCACAGCAAGATGCGCGAGTGGGGTGCTGAGGCTGTGACGTCACTAGTGCGCACTGCGCTGTCGCATGCGCATGATCCACCGCTGACACAGGACCTGGTACGTAGGCTCAGGATCTTACCACCGTCACACAGCCAACACAATGAACAAATGTCCCATCAACTCTGTCTATTGTCACGATGTTGTGACTGTTGCTTGCTCAAGGGTCGTTTAAGCAAACATCTAATCATCACTACTTGGCTGTGGTTTCTACTGGTATTTAAGCATCGTAATGTTTTGTTATAATCCCCGCACTGGATAAACACCTATGTTTTATTACATAAACAGGCCCTCCAAGCGATGCTACTGTCCCCCTTACAAGAGATGTCCACCGTCACTTTCTCTGACGTCAGATACAAGCAGCTGGAATGTGTTCTGCAGGTCAGTTCAGAACGCAACCCTCTTTCCATTAACCTCCACCCCCCCCCCCCCCCCCCCCCCCCCCCCTCCCCCATCCCCTTCTCCTTCTTTTCTGTCTCTGTCTGCATGTCTCTTAGAGTTCGGATATCAACTTATTCCATATTTTCGGACCAATGGTAGAGGCGTGATCGTAATTCATTTCCAATTCATCTATACATTCAATCTGTACACACATTTGCCTTTAGATCCTGCACTCGACGGGGCAGAACCTGGGTCATGGCTGGCCTTGCGTATTGGGTGTGATCGGCGCCGCCACAAACCAACAAGGGTAAGACTTAACGCATCAAGAACTAACGCACGAAGAGCTAACGCACGAAGAGCTAACGCACGAAGAGCTAACGCACGAAGAGCTAACGCACGAAGAACTAACGCACGAACTGCTAGCCATCTTTTTTTTTTGGGGGGGGGGGGGGGGGGGGGGGGGCGTTCGGCATATCCTCATCAACCATACGTTGATACACTACGTACCACAAGCTAACCTTCCTGTTTGTTTTGTCTTTTCACCTCTCAGCGAGGGACTCATCCGAGTCGCTTTCCAAAGCTTGCAGCTGGTCGTCACTGATTTCCTGCCGCTGATGCCTTGTGCATACCTCAAGGTGGTCATCGACGTGGCGGGAAAATTTGGCCTGCAGCCTCAGGAGCTCAACATCAGTTTAACGGCCATTGGACTGCTGGTAGGACGGCTCTCTCACGAGAGTAGACACAATCTCGTTTCCAGAGTCTTTTACCTTTTAATGGTGGACGCTTGACGAAGAAATCGGTCCTTTCCAGACCGCTTCGTTTTCTTTCAGCTCTTAGTGCTGTAAGAAGTTTGAAGGCTATGAGAACGAGTTTGTAATAGACCAGTTTCTCAAAGTTTTGCAGTGTCATATTCCACACAGAACACTTGGGTAATAGCAACAAACGCATCGCGAGTCAAGTTTTCCTAGTTGCCTTTTCTAAGCTGTGTAAATTTACGATTGTACACGCTATCTTTTCAGTGGAACATTTCGGACTTTTTGTCCCAAAATCGAGACAACATCCGGAAGGAATTGGAGAAAGCTGAAGACAGTGAGTACGACTTGGCCAAGTATGACCGTCCGGTGCCTGGGTCCGATCGGATGTGGATGTGCCTGTACTCTAAGTTGGGTGAGCTGTGTGTAGACCCCAGGCCATCGGTCAGAAAAAGCGCGGGACAAACTCTGTTCTCCACCATCAGCGCGCATGGCTCTCTGTTGGAGCAAACCACGTGGTACACGGTCTTGTGGCAGGTTAGGACAATTTTTCATGATCATCAGTATCCTAGCAACGTTCAAAATAGATTTTCTCCTTTCAACTTCTGTGGAGAATTTAGGATCTGATTGTAGTTAAGAATCAAGTTCGTCTGCCGCCCGGGTTTCAGCATGTTTTGCGCTGGTGCACAGAAAGGGAATAAATTATTAAAATCTACCTTGCAGTTTGGTCCTGGGTCTTGCTTAACTAGTAAGACTCCGTAGCGTTCTCTATATCTCTCTTATTCAGTCTCTTTCTGTGTCTGTTTTTTTTTTGTGTGTGTGCTATTTTGCGGATTTCTTCCGCGTGAATCCTTGCTGAAGGTCGTGTGAAGCTGTCAGACATGCAACATTTAATGACAATTATTATCCGCCTTTCAGGCAAATCGCGTAGTCTGCTGAGTCAATTTGTGGCATTTCTATTTTTTAGGTTTTGTTTCCATTGCTGGAGCAAGTCAAGACGATGTCCACCACCGCAGCTGCTGTCCCCCCACCAAGCGACACCAACTCCAAAACCAAGATCTTGATCCATCACTCACGTGACACGGCCGAGAAGCAATGGGCCGAGACACGTGTCCTGACGCTGAACGGCGTCGCGCGCGTGTTTAACAACAGGCGCCAAATCCTCGCGTTGCTGGAGGAGTTCCCGCGCGCGTGGGCTTTGCTCTTGGAGTTTATCGAGTCGGCGGCTTTGAGCACCTCAGCCGAGGTTGGCCTGGCCGCGTTGAAAAGTTTCCAGGAAATAGTGCATGATTCATCGGAGAACAGTCAAGATGATAGGAGCTTGGCTCCCGCCGAAATCGCGCGCTCCAAGTCTCGAGCTGGTGGTGCGCACTTTAAAGTGAAGTTGAAGTTTTGCAACGCTGCGGATGAGGATTTGAACTTATGGACGAACGCTTGGCGGGTGTGGTTTAACATCGGGAGCACGAGCATGTCGTCCGCGTTCTGCCTGAGACCGCGGAGAGATTCAAACGGCACAACCACAACTTCAATGAAATACCCCGCCCAGGCATTCCTCACTTCTTTGGTACAGATTTTCCCGCAGCTCTTCCGCCGGATTTACTGCAGATTCGGTTTGGCTGATTTGCAGAAACTTTCCAGCATCCTCGACTCGTCGGTTCGAGTTCCAGTACTGCAGGACGAGTCGCCGTTCTTGGTTCCTTCATTTCAGGACACCGTCTTAACTTCTCTTCAACACGCCATCGTCGATGCCATAGATATTCTACGTGAACAAATCCCGAACTCCGGCGGCTGTGTTTTGGACCTCTCTAGTCAGCCCATGTACCCCACTTTGTTTACTCTTCTGTTGAAACTCGTGCATTACGCTTGCGTTCCGCCCAAGGTTGAGGGTCAGGGGCAGGCGAACAACACTTCAGGGGGGCGCAGGAGGGAGGACTGGGTTATTCTTGGAATGGTCCCGTTTTCTGAGAAGTGCTTACGGACGACAGTGGATTTGTACAAAAACTGTGCGGATAAAACTGCTGTTATAGAGGAACGAGTGCTGGAGAACATCGTTAAGGTACGAGTCACCTGCTTTGTGTGCCAGCCTTTGTCCACAGCCAGAATATTAGCGTCGTCGAGTTGTGTCAGCCAGTACGAAGAAAGAGTGAACGTAATTTCCCATCAACCGTTAAAACAAACAAACTACGTTCATTAACATCTCAGAGCTTTCATTCGAGTGGTCACACCTTTAGGTTTCATTTGATTGGTCAGGAGGCGAAAAAAAAATCTTTTTTTCGCTCTTGGTATAGCCGGTATAGCGTGTAGAAGATGTTTTGACGCGACGTAACAGTCAGTTATAGGAGGTGGTGAAGGGCTGTCTGTTTAGGTCGTCTTAAAATGGGTACGCAATCTCAATCCCAATAATCCCACACTGTTATTTTCAGGGAGTTATTTTAACTCCAAAACAGGGGTGATATCAACTCCTGTTTAGGAAGTTAATTTTACTCTCACGAGGGAGTTAAAAAGTGGGAGTAAAAAGTACTCCAAAAAAGGAGTCATTCTGTACCTTTTTTTTTAACTCCCTTGGAGTTAAAATAACTCCCTGGAAATAACAGTGCAGCATGGCGTGTAGAAGAACATTTGACGTAAGTAACTGGAAAGATCAACTTTCGATTGTGTGACAGATTTTTGCTTTTTTCTCAGACACTCCAAACCCCGCTAAAACTGAAGTATGGCTGCCCGTCCCAGTCAACCTGGAAACTAGCGGTTCAGTCGCTCATGGAGGCCGTTCGTACAGGCCTGCCCGTTGTTCTGAATCATCCAGGTCAGTGCATCAGTATGTGCGTTTGAGCATCCGGACGAAGGGGACGGGGGCGCGGGGGGAGTTTACGACTTTGATGAAAATGGCGCCTGTGAGATTTCATTCGCATCTGCTAATACCGCCAGCTACGCAGGCTACTGCCTGTCAATCTTGGTAACCCCTTTGTGTTTACCAGTTTTGTTCTGTTGTATGCCGCAGATTCCTTCCGTCCGATGTGGAACGAGTTGGCCAGCGCGTTGGAGGGGTTCCTGTTCTCAGAACAGTGAGTAGCCAGCGACAACCGCGTCCGCACCCTACCCCCCTTGCCACCCCGCTTCCACCTCAAATTACAGTTTCCATTATGAAGAGAAAGAATATGAAGCTTTTTATTGTAATGTTAACTTGAAATACCAACCACAGAAGTATTTCTTGATTGAGGCAGTGTGGCCGAGTGGTTAGGGCGCCGGACTTGAAATCCGGAGGTCCCAGGTTCAAGTCCCGCTCTGACTACTAACACTAACTGAATTTGCAACACGGTAGCCCTGAGTTCAAATCCTCAGCCACACTATGTACATATAGCCAACTGGTTAGCCTCCGACCAGTTGGGATTCTTAACAAATTTACGTTCAGTTTACGATATTTGGTTTCTGCATTTCAAGTCTCCCCAATTAGCACGGCAGTGCTAAAATACATTGAGACTTGAATAAAGTGATTTATTTTTTATTTTTTTGTTCACGCTGTTCCAATCCGTTTTTGTTTTCGTTGTGAAGGAGTCCACCAGAAACGCAGTCCCTTGAACAACACCAGGCCAACGAAGAATTGGATATCGAGGTGAAACAGACTTAACTGTTGCTCATACACAGATTAATGGACATTTTAAGGAAGTAGATTAGCACCCATACGCTCCCTAACTTCTTCATTATGTACTGTATTTTGTTCCCACCACATCAGAGCTCTTGTTAGTAGGTCATAAAATGTTTCCCTTTTTTTCTTTCAGCTTCTGCGTATGATACGCGAGGAGATCTTGCCTCACTCTTCGTCTCTTCCCAAAGATTTTATGGCCAGAGTTATGGCGTTGTTGAATCGCGGCTCAATTCACTCTGCTGCAGATGCCACATTCAGCGGTGAGAGAAGCGGACGAGTTTTTGTAATGTCTTGTACATCAACAGTAGCTTAGTAGTACTGATCCTGTTCCTGTCTCTTCTAGTAATTCACTGTGTCTCATGCTATCTTTCGTTTCATCCCAAACGGTTTTACTCCATTAGGTGGAGTTGGCCAAAGGAACGCTGTGTTATTCTGCGTGTGTGTTTAGTATTTCTAACGTTTTTTTTTTTTTTTTTTTTTCCAGGTACTGATGCCAACGGGTTTCCTCTACGGGAGGAGTTCGCCAAGTCTTGTTTTGAGACTCTCTTGCAGTTCTCCTTCGTGCACGGCACACCGGAGCAGCAACAGCAGCACTTACAACCGCGAGGCAAGTAGGCAATTTGACAAAAAATAACCCAGTCCAGTCAAAGTTCATGTCTTCCAGATTTGTAAGGGAAAGCATCGCTTTCTACTCACTGGTCTCGCACATTTGTTTGTTGTAGATGTTGTAGATGTTGTGTCAGAGTTAGCACTGGATGCTATTTTACGGCGCTGTAAAGAAGTCTTAGAGAAGTATGTGGAGGATGAGCGGCTGAGTGGCAAATGTCCCCTACCGAGGTGAGCGGGATTTGTTGCTGCTCCGGCCCGTGCGCTCTCACAAATCTCACCTAACGTTCAACACCTCTCAAGGCAGTTTTCTTGTTATCTCACTGTCTTCAAAGCTGTCAGTTTTATCCCTCTGCAGCTCAGTGCCGTTAGTTCATTGTTGGTTGGCTGCAACTCAAGCTTTTCTTGTCTCATTTCCTGATTTCACTTTACAGGACTCGCATGTCTGAGATGTCGTTTGTAGTGAAGGCCATCAGCACCCTTGTCGGTTCGCTCAAATCCGCTGTTCGAGATAATCCAAAAGTCGGTGAGTAGCTCTGTATACGCAAAAAGTTACATTTAAAAATATCACACTGATAGAATCTCTTTGAAGAAACCTCTTCTTCACACTAACAAAATCCTTTTGAAATCTGTCAGTCGAGCCTGGGATCTGGGAGCAAGTCCTGGATCTGTACCCCTGCCTTGTGGATTGCACCGTCTGCAATTCCACGCAAGTCCGTCGTGCTTTGCGCGAGGCTTTGAGAGAGTACGCTGACCTCATGTCAACGCCGAGTCAGGATGTTTTACCGCAGGGTGAAATGAACGGAGAATGATAACCTCACGGCCAAACGTTACAATGCCTTGCGTGCAAGGGTGCAGTTTGCGTTCTCTGGGAATACTTGTTCGAAATAGTGATGCCTCGTAGCTGGAAGCTAAAATAACTGCAATAAAACAAGCTAAATAGTGAGTGGTAGAAGGATATAAATTGAAATTGTAAGCAAGTTTGTGAGTGGGTGAAAGAATTTCAGGGTTGAAATCTCTCGACTGTAATGCTTTGCGCGCTCATTTGGCTAGAGGTTCGTGATATTCAAGGGTCTTGACTTGTTACCGCAATCCGAAGAAATATTCGCCGGATTTACCCAACGTCTTTGAAAGCAAACAATCAAGCGCAAACAAACAGCGCGCAAAGCACTTTGGGAGAGGGAGATTACGATCCAATCTCGGACCGTATGTACGTCAGTGAAAATTGGTATAAACTTTTCTGCGTAGTACACTCGTACCCAGGCTATTTCTCCTTCCACCCAACCTGGTCTGGACGCATATTTGTTAACATCCCCAGTGTCCTTGGAGGAACGTGTTGTTTTAGTGCATTTTGTAACAAGACAGTCGCGTCATAGAGAAGGCAGAGTACGAGTGTTCTTATCTATCACTTGTTAGTGAGCATCATCAAAGTTGTATTGTCTGTCTAATATTGTAAGGTCTCCTTTTATACATTGAAAGAAAACCTTTTGTTTTGTCGTCACAGTCCAACATAGTACAATGGATTCTTGATTTGGCTGTCTTGTTTTTTAGTATGTAAGCAGTGAGCTAAATTCAACCATATTGAAATTACCCTGCAATAAGATCAATACGCGGTCATGAAAAATATCTCAATACTAGGAGAAAATCATATGCATAAGTCTGACAAGCGGTTATTTCCTTCTTAGTAGGAGCGTGGATTATCGTGACTGAGACGATTTAAAAATACAAAACTGAATGGGGGTCCAATCTATCAAGCCTTGGCATTGCCCATTTGTTAGGACTCCAAATATAAATAAGGTTTTAGTAAGTACAAATTCGATTGCAATACAACACATAGAGTAGGTAATGTTGTAAAAGCTTGAATATAAGAAGCACAAGGTATATATATTGCAGAGTGATTTGTCTTATGCTACCATCTTCAAGGCAGTGCTCATGCATTTTTTCTCATTAATATTCCCAAACCCCTCTCACTGACATGTCAACAAGTCAGTTCCCAGTGTTGGAAAACATAATTGAAGTCATAACAAAATGTTCCCTCGAGTGTAAGATTGTGAAAAGAAATGTAGAGCAAGCTCATTTTGAACACCCAGTGCCCTGAACAGTATTTACTGGCCTCTTGGACATTCAAGGAAAATAAAGAATCTTGCTCTCCAAGGACACTCAACTCTGAGCCATTAATACTGTTAAATGCAAATATTATGAAAGTGACAAAACAGTCAGCCAAGATAAAAACTTTTGCTGCATAGGTATCTTATCTCTTCATTCACCTCAACTGATTCCCCCTTGAATTAATGAGGTTGATTAGCTTCAACTTTCACAGTGGAATTATCACTTTTGTCACATACAGCTCAAGAGGCAAAGCAACCACAAGTAGACAGATCATACTTTCTCAGTTTTGTTTGCTGTCACTGGTATGAAGAACACAATAAATTATAATCAACAATAACAAATCAACATTAAAGTGCACATAAGCCCAAAAATGATATCTTTACAATCAAATCTACATGACGGAAACATGTTGACTATCAGAATAAGTCTGCATTTTAACGCTGCACCTTTGAGTTATAAAGGTTTATATTTTGAATATGGTAATGTGACGTCAAAGAAGGAACAATTTATTATACAAAATCTTGTTGGCAGAGATAATTGACATTTTATCAATGTCCATTTTATATTTGAATTCTGTGTAAATGATTTTACCAAATACTTTGTATGAATCTGGAAACAGTTCCAATCACAAAGAGAAAGAAATAACATTGAATTACTCCTTTGACGTCACGTCATTACCATATTCGAAATATAAACCTCTACAACTTATAGGTGCAATGTTGAAACACAGAAATAATCTAAAAGTCACCTATTTACTTTATGTAGAATCGATTGTGAAGATATCATTTTTGGGCTTATGTGCACTTTAATCAACCACTATTTCGGTTGGGGTAACTAAAATTATTTTGCGTTGCATAGGGTGATCTTGCAAGCTCTGAAATAAACAAAAACAACATATGTCTTTCAAGATTATATTTATTAATTTGAAGAAAACAGCTCAGCCTTCATCAAATGATCCAAAATTTCCTTGAAAAATATAATTTGACACGACTAGGAAAGACAAATTTCTACAAACAGCAGAAGGATGGCACTTATTTGCCAGCTGCTGGGTTAGTAACAGAATTGATCCAGCTTACACAATCAAGTTCTTCATTCATAACTTTTCAATCACTCCAGAATACACAATACTCCTGTTAACAACTTGAACCACCAAACAAACAAAGTAAATACACAAATTATAGAGGATTTTGTATCAGGCCTATTAACCATGCATTATATTTCATCGATTTAGCACTAGGTAACAAACCATGTCACAATGGAGATGTGATTCTCGTATTCTTTCAACTACATGCATGTGCATTTGAGACGGCTTTTGATAACAATCTTTATCTGAATGCACTACTTATGGTTGTCTACATGTAAAATATTCTAAGCTTTCACTTTATGTACTAAATCGATAAAATATGTTAAAAGAATGGACTGAATTATCTATCAAGTCTTTATACATTTGACAATTAAAGGGAACATTTCATGCTAGAAGTGTAATCTCTGGGTTTTGCATTCTTCCAACTTCAACAGCTAATGGAGGCTAGCCTGGCTTTGAACTATTATTGTGAAATACGAATGCAGGCTGCTTGAAAATGCCATCTTGACAAGACAATGCTATGTTGAATGCAAAGTCCAGAAATTCAAATACCACACTCACCACTCAAATGGATGGGCATTGCTTACAAGTTACTAATACTTACTTGAAATTAATGTATCTGAGAACTACCAATTACAGTTCTTTTCGACATTTGCTGTTGACATTTTGTCAGTTTTTTTTTTCAGTACCAGACTAAACAAGCAATATAGTCCAAGTTAAAGTGTGGATGCAGAATTTACAGTAAAACACACTTTGATCTCTTCTTCTTCTTGACTTGGAGGGCTGCTCTCGTGGCAGTTTCAAATACTTCTCTAACTCCATCCTTAGTTTTGGCTGAGCATTCCAGGTATGAAAAAGCATTTACTTTCTCTGCCATTGCACGTCCTTCTTCTGCTTTGACAGGCTCTTGTTTCATCTTATATAACTCCCTCTTTGTACTTTCATCATTTCTTAGATCCTTCTTGTTTCCTACCAAAATGATGGGGACATTGGGGCAGAAGTGCTTTACCTCTGGCGTCCATTTCTCTGGGATGTTTTCTAGACTGTCAGGGCTGTCAATTGAGAAGCACATCAGAATAACATCCGTGTCTGGATAGGAGAGGGGACGGAGGCGGTCATAATCTTCTTGACCAGCTGTATCCCACAATGCAAGCTCCACTTGCTTTCCATCCACTTCAATGTCGGCAACATAATTCTCAAATACTGTTGGCACATACACTTCTGGGAACTGGTCTTTCGAAAACACGATGAGCAGACACGTCTTGCCACAGGCACCATCACCTACAATAACTAACTTCTTTCTGATTGCTGCCATCTCTTGGATCCTTCACCTGTAATAACAACAAAACATAACTATGTGAATTTCTGAACCTTAGAACATCTAGTTTTCCAGCATTTCTATTTTTAAAATGATGCCCTATTTAATCTCTGGTGCTGTTGTTTTACACTTTGCATAAATAAAACTCAAACTAACGGACTACACAGTGGCTTGCCCCAAATGTACTGTACACAACCAACAGTACACACATGCCAGATTCTGTTATAGTAATCTATGCCCCCTGACATCACAAAACAACATTGAAAACAGGAGTGTGAAAGCTCAAACAACATCCTAATAAAGACAAGACACAACAAAAGAAAAGAGCTGTTACTATTGATGCAGCTGGTTGGAATTCAAATTTTGAAAAATAAGGTCAGCTCACAACAATTTTCAGTGTGCTTTGAAAACTTGTCACGAAAAAGCTAGTTGTGAGCCACAGCAAACTTCAAACAACACATACTGAAGTGTATTATCCTTTGGATTAAACAATGCAGTGCTGCCGTTGTAAAGTCTTATGGCCTTGTCAAAAGTTAGAGACAAAGAATTTACACAGTATGCCACTCTTATTGTCTGGATGCAAGAATTTTTCTTATTGAACAACTTCATTTTCTTTATATCCCCTGAACAGTCTCCCAGAAGACTAGCATAATGGTTAGTGAAGAAAATGTACATGCCAACATACAAGCTTCATATTATTGGACACAAGTTTTTATGACCAAAAAATTTCCTGCAAAAACATATCTTGTCAAAGCTTGCAAATTGAATCCACCAAATGTGCAGAAAAACTAAACCAGTGCAACTCATAAAGTAAACACATGGGAATGTCCAACCCTTCTCTTTAGCATGAATACAAACCAACTTATGTGCAAAGTAAAATTTAGTTGGGCAAAAACCACAACACACTTTTGGTCTAGAAAAATACACTTTGTAACAGAGATGCAACTTTTAACTCATTTCAAGGAATATTAACCCAAATCGCGATGTCTGAGCTGTTGGCTTGTGTTTTTTTTTACACAACCTTGCTTGATCTTCATTTGTAATTACTGTCTCTTGTATTTCAACTCAAAACAGCATAATTTATCATGATAGGGAGACGGTTATTTCTCTCACTCTCATTCTCAATGGAGCAAAACAAATAGTGAACAAGTCTATCAGAAACAAGACCATGTGCGACCTTCGCACATGCATCTGTGCGGTGTTCGACACAATGCAACAATGCACCACAGTTGCTCAATCGACATTCCTGACAAATCTTTGAACAAGGCAAAACCTCTCTCGCTCAAATCGCTTTTCCAACGGCCGACGTAATTTCTACAATTTCTAACACTGCTTAAAGCAACTGTATGAATATTTCTTACGCGACCATATGCACCAACACGTACATAAACCTCCGAAATTCAACAACACGTATTGGAAATATAATGAATCACTTAGGAATTGGATTCTGACAGACTTGCAAAACACAATAAATGTTAATCCCGAGAAGTATGAATTTGCCGGTTTTGTTTGTAATCGTACATGATTTTGGACCGAACCGACCCGGCGGCTATGAAATGCAGGCAGGCGGCCATAGCACAACCATGATCAAAGTAGAATCAAATTAAAACGCTCGTTTTGTTGTATATCTTAACTTTTTAAAATAGAACAGTCGCCACAAATACATACTCGCATAAGAACAAAAGTATACGCTAAAACTTCACAACGCGCTTGAGCCAATCTTACAGCCAGCTTTTCACGGACTTCATACACTGCCCTTGAAGAGTTTAAAGGACTCTAGCTGACACAAATATAATGGGCATCAACATAATCATTCGGGCTAAATTGTTGGCTCTACGAGCTCACCCAGAAACGACAAGAAAAGCAAAGGCGGGAGGGTGTTGTGAAAGCCTGAAAACGAAGGTCAACCGCGGCCATTTCGGCTGCCTCTTTGTCGCGAATAACGAGCCGGGAATCTACCTCAGAAGAAATAATACACAGATCTGTGTTCAGAGAGCAATGTCCCTCGGTTTACCTGTTCAAAATGTCGACAGTTCGCCTCCTTTCTCAACCAGAAACCAACGGACTCGACCTCAGGAAATGGCCGAAGCTTGATCGTTTTGCATTCAAGCCACACCTTCAATTTATCCTATAGGGGGATTCGGGTATTTCGGCCGCTGACCTCACACCACCAATGCCGTAAATCCCACGGGGGGTCATACTAGTTATTTGATTGGTCGAGACACGATTAAATTTGCTTGACTGAGCACAGCCACTCACCGCGCTTCGTCGGAGTATAAATTTAGGTCAAATGAAACGGCGTATGTGCTTTCGATCGTGAGCGGTCGGAAGGTGAATGGATGAATCAAACGCTTTCGATCCGAATTTTCCCATGGTTCATACTTTGTGGTCCACTAGAACTTTCTCATTTTCTAAACTGTTTACGTTGCTGTTCGGTTTGACGCAACTGCGAGTCCGGGTTTGGCTGACATATTTCACATTCCTGTCGTATTACAAAATAGAGCGCCATTGGTCAGTATTTTTGCCTCGCGATATAAAAACCCACGGACTTGCCTTTGCCCACAGTGCGCTTCACACTCATCCCTCTATATACACTCTGTAAGAAACCAATGGAGCACAAATCAATGACACCAGCACTAGGAAAAATAAAGTCAGTCAGATCGAGATTCCTCTCCACAAAAAAAAAAAAAAAAAAAAAAAAAAGATCTGACAGTCTAAAATTCGCTCCGTGAAAACATTCAGAAAGCACTTCATGCTTTCAAAAGGAGCACAGCACGACGGTACCGCGCACTGAATGAAGATTAGATTAAGACAACAATGTCACTTTTATTTCAGAGAGTTGCAGGCCATTGGCGTGAGAGCGACTTCGGCTCCGAAATATACATTTTTTTGGGGTAGGGAATAGGGGTGTTGTGAACTGTGGAACTGTATTTTTGGTCCACACTGCCCAGGAGGAAAAGGTCAGCTGTGTCTGTTTTCTCAGCCCCAAACTTATAGTTGGCTTGGCTCGTCCTTTTTCGAAATCCTCACCCCGTCCGACTATCGTGCGTTTTGCCATGGGCGTGTTGCAGGGTGAGGGCTGAAACCGGAAACCACACGGTCTCCCTCTCAAATCAGACCACACCGCTGCACGAGGAAATTGTACAAACTACTCAGTTTGGGACATTACGCAAAAGTAACTATTCTTAGCAGCCGCCGATCACTTCCACATTATTCATCCGGTCAAACTGGCATGTCGATATATAAAAAATAGTTACTTTTTGTTCCCGAGGTTTTTCCCGAGTTCAAGAACGAATTAGGATCGAGTGTACTCAGTTTGTATTAGTTTCGTTGTATTAGGCAACAGGAAATCACTTTTCACCAAGTCATAGAGTTCAAAATCTGTTTTTCTCGACTAAAGTATAAAACCTCTCAGTATTCAATTGATTTATTGTTTAGTCCGTATGGGCTACTTATTTAATATTTTTTCTCTTCGGCTCTCGGACAAAGCAAGGTCACTCTGTACATTTTCTTCACTGATACGTACAAGGAAGTGAATTCTTGGTGTGGTTGGGTTGTATCGCATGACAATTGCCATACTCCTGACTAAGCGGGTTGCCGGGTGTTGGAAGTGATTTAAAATAACGTACACACGCCGTGAAAATGAGCTATCAGACGCATCATGCTCACAGGTTCATAGTTCAGCCTTATTTTATTTGACATTAAATGTCGATTTAAATGTCCATACTTCTGTTCCCACTACCTATATATAAAGTGGTACTGGAACTTCTATCAAGCTATGCCCTTAAATAGTCAAGTAGAGAAAGCCCGCCTTCCGACTAGATTGATCGCTCGCTTCTTTTGGCAAGTTTTCACCTCTAAGCTAGGGCGGGAAAAAAGCGCGCCCGCGCCGCCGAGCAGGTCTCGTACGGAAGGCACTATTTAACACCCACCAAAACCATGTGAGCCGAAATTAAATAATTTACTGTCAGCGGTCATGACGTCAAGTCTAAGCAACATGGCGGCAGAGGCGAGAATGTCACGAACTTGCTTGCAGCGCTTTGCAGTGAATGATACTCTTGTAGTGTAGGTAAATAAAGTGAGTCTTAAGACAATTTTCATTACCTAGAGTATATTTTTATCGGGTTGTTCTCCGTTCCTGCACAACCATGAACATGGTTCTGAAGGTCGTTATCTATTTACGTAACTACAGTAAAAAGTAAATGACATCCGCCAAAACCATGTAAGCTGAAAATTTAAAAAAAAGGCCTTCTGTAAATTCATGGATCCTTCGATTCTTTCAATGGTTTATACACTTCAACGCTCGAGAAAGCACTGGAACTCATTAAAGTGTATGAGATAGCGACTACTTCTCGTTATGCTGCAAGCAAAGACTTCGGAATGTCTGGTAAGTGGCCTGAACATGTAAAAGCTTAATCTAGAAATAAATGGGAAACATGCATGTACAGTAAGTGTAAGTATAAATACAAGATGACCAGAGATGTGCTAAAATAAACCCCTAATCTCTGTTTGGCTTTATCTAACAAGAATTTGTTTATATTGACATTTTAAAATAGCCAGCTCAAAGGTTTCTTTGTCACATTGATAAGGCCGGGGGAATAGTTTATTATATACATTGTAAAGGACCATTCCTTATTTATGAAATAGGCTGGGTGTGGAAAAATTAATATTAAAGGACAAGATTCACTAAGTCCCCCCTTCCTCTCAAAGTCCATATTAAAAAGCAATGACCCCCCCCCCCCCACACATACACACACACACAAACACTTTGTTTATTAATTTTCAATAACAGTTGAACTCTGTGTAATTTAACAATAACTAACTACTCAGCATAATATTGACTAAAAATATGCACATGACCAACCCCTACCCCCCCCCCCCCCCCCTGCCCCCCCTCCCCTCTTTCCTTCATAAATAATGACCAGTCCCTAAGGATCCGGTCTCTGACTGTAACAATATTGTATAATCATTAAGGTGGCAAAAAAACACAAAATTCTATGGAAGGAAATCAGTACAGATGGCCCTGGTATAGAGTTTGATGGGATCCCATTCATGATCATTGGGAAGAAAGTCCTGGAGTGCCACCATGGTCCAAATAGGAACAAGATTTTAAAAGCAAAGCTGGCAAAAGAGAGAGGTAAATTGTTGCAGAAAATAAAATCATATATGATTTTATACTAGACAATTTTTTTAAAGCAACATCACTCATCTTTCATACCATCGGTGTTTATTCCTTACAAAGTATCAAAACAAAATATTAATACAGTATTCTAAACAGAGTGAAAAGTAGTCAAAATCATAAAGCAAAATGCCTTATGTCTACACAACTTGCATAGCACATATTGTCTAGAACTGCTGAAGTCTGGTATCTTCTTATTTAGAAATAACTATAACTGGTATTGAGATGTGTAACATTAAAATTTTGTCTAACAGGTAAATGAACAAAGTGACCATGCCTTCTTCAGGTGCAAGACACCAAGAAGTATGATTGCCCAGCAAAGATATACATAAAAACCTAACATAACCCCAACACCTAGTAGAGAGAAGAATCTCTGATGTGGCTTTTACAGAAAGGCAGTCTGCACTTCAACAGTCAAGAGTGACCAACAGGAATTTTGCTGTTTGTAACCCCTCTATTCAGCATTGGAACCTGCATGACAGCCCAATCCACTGAACAAACATCATAATGGAACTCGTCAGTGAGGGGAATGCAAGAGGGGATCAAACATGCATTCATGTGTGAGCAGAGCACACACATTAACATTTCTGTTTAGAATAATTAACTTAGTCAGAACTATATTGATTTCTTATCTGATTGAAACAGAATTGGAACTGGGAATTATATAATTCATATAGAAGGTTTTGTCATGATGTAGTACATGGCCATCAAAATCTGTGATATTAATGTTCTCAATGCCATTTATAAAATCTGTTCTTTTTGCTTCAAATAGGTGGTCAAGATGTGTATTTTTGTCGGTCAATGGCAGTGACAGAAAGTGCAAAGTGACTTTAAGTTTAAAATTTTGCAGCAACAATGATGAAGTTTGATGGCCAGTTGCTAAAACACCCCATATGTATTATTATTTACTGCCAGTTTACATGGACCAGTAATCGGCATTATGATTACAACAACTTATTTTTAGCGCACGCTACATGGTTTTGGCGGATGTTATTTACACCATTCACCAGAGTAAAGAGTAAATAACATCCACCGAAACCACGAGCTTACGCTGGAAATAAACTAATTGTAGTCATGATGCCAATTTCCAGCCAAAAGGTGAATCGGTAAAATTCAGTGCTTCCATAGATTAACAGAAGGCCATCTCTTTTTTTTTTTTAATTTTCAGCTCACATGGTTTTGGCGGATGTTATTTACTTTTTACTGTAGTTACGTAATTAGATAACGACCTTCAGAACCATGTTCATGGTTGTACAGGAACGGAGAACAATCCGATAAAAATATACTCTAAGTAATGACAACAGCGTGAAAATTGTCTTAAGATTGACTTTACTTACGTTAACACTATAAGAGTATCATTCACCGCATAAGTACCGCAGATCGTGACAAGCTCGCCTCGGCCGCCATGTTGGTTAGACTTGACGTCATGACCGCTGACAGCAAATTTTCAATTTCGGCTCACATGGTTTTGGTGGGTGTTAAATAGTGCCTTCCGTCTCGTACCCAGAGTTCCAGACGTACTCGTCTCAGCACGTCAATTTTCGGGTTAGACTCGTCCACACGGCTCACAAATTTATTGCCAGTTAGTTTTAGGAGTAGGTTTAGAGTTAGGCTTAGGAATAGGTTTAGGATATGTATACACAGGATATCCTTCTGAGCCGTGTGAACGAGTGCCAACCCAATTTTTGACGTTTTAATAAGAATAGCACGAAGTCTGTTCTTTTGGGAATTGATATTTTAAATTTTGTGTATTCCGTTATTCGGAATAGGAGAATAGACAGTCCCAAAAGAACGTACCCTTACCGGGAGAGATGTGGGGTCGGCGTGCGCAGCGCATGAACGCTTGTTGCCATGAGGAAACACATAAACAGACGATGCACATAAGGTTATTTACGTCATAATGTGCCGATCAGCCGCGTGCCCAAGTACGAAACTCCCAGGAAACGCAATATAAACACAAAAACACCGCATAAGTCACCACCTGCGTCATTATGTCAAAAAGCCGTCCGCATACCAACCCAACAAAATGTTTCGACTGGATTTCGAGAACCAACAACCCGCACACAGATTTTAAAACGATTCGTTTTAATCAAAACGCCACGCACAAATGTTGAATTTCTGCTGCTTACTCAGTCTGCCAACAGAGGCGATGGTTTAAAATGGAAACGCAAGAGTAGACAAAGGTCCGGAACATTTAAATTTCTATGTGTTATTCCCGTTCAAAGAGATGTCTCTACAGTCTGAGCCAGTACATGCTTCCACGGATACGATTGTAATCGGGCAACTGCTCCACTGGACCTATGCACAAAGAGCAAAATTCAATAAGATATGGAATTTGTGTGTCTTGTATGTACAGTAGCTGCACCTTGGCCGTCACATAAGTTCACTTTCAGAAGTTTGTAACACTCTAAGAATCCAAAGTATTCTGATGGTAATTTCCCAATAATTTAAGAAGAAATGTAAAAAAATAAAATGAAATTAAGAAGAAATGTAAAAATGTAGCGAGAGCATTCGCCAGGCTTCAAAATTTCACGTTCTGCAAACTGTATCCACCAAAAAAAAAAATGTTCACCAGTTTCTGGAAGATCAAGTCAAACCAGAGGATGTTCTTTCCGGCCGTGATTCTGCAATCTGCAACTATCACTTGGAAAGCAAAACACGCTAATATTCTAGCATGAACTCGCAAGAAAATGCAGGAACTCACCAATTCCCACCACAGCTGGACAACGGTCATATATGTACTTGGTGGCGACTTCCTTGACTGTCTGAGCATCAATCATCTGCGGAGATAAGGCCAAGATAGGTGCATAAATCAAAAGAAACAAGCTTGTACGGTACAAGAAATCCAATACACCACGGCCACATACTATTCAAGCTGTTAGTTTGTGACCTGTATCTGCAACCAGAACGCTTTCATAAGATTAAAGTCGGTTTAGTGTGTTAGAATAATCCAACGTCTAACTTTTGGCGGAATTGGCCGCTGTTTGCAACTAGTTTTAACTCTTTCACTCCCAAGTTCAAAATGCAGATTCTCGCAACCTTTTAAGAAGAAAAACTGTATGAGTGATGTAGTGAGAATTGAAAGTTTAATCAGCTTTCATCAAGCAAGGTATGAAAAGCCAAGCTATCCTCACTCTATGATGTATTTTCGGTGAAAAACTGAAGGAGAAAATTGGAACTGATCACTCTTAGGGGTGAAAGGGTTAACACGTACCATTGCATCCACTTGTGTCATGTGTAAGTTAGCTGTGCTCACCTCAATCCTTGCATCCAACTCAGCAAGAGGAATGCGTCGTCCATACGTTAGCATTTGTCTGTGTAAAAATTAAAACACAAGAGAACCTTGTAGCAAGAGTAAATAAACAGCAACATTTCAAGCTGGATAATCGTTTTAAGCTCTGTGACCCCAAGGTGAGGGTAGCAAACAAACAAACAAACAGACAGACAAACAAACAAACAAACAAAGAGATAAATAAATAAATGAATAAATAAATAAATAAATATACAAACAATATTGGCAGTAGCAACATGAGTAAGTGTCAAGATTACATGTCAGTAATAATATTATTTACCTGCCAATGTCCTCACATATTGGAGTAGACCCTAGAAATGAGGACAAATAAAATAAAGTTCTGAGGCATAAGAAAACATGTTTTTTTCTCAATATATTATTGTATTTTTCCTGAAAGTCTGATGTTAAGAAAGTATAAAAAGTAGGGGCCACTGATGATGACAATAATCTCACCATCAAGCTGCATCAGTATGTTGGTCTTCAGAAGATTTTTAGCTCTTGTAACCTCATGTTCAGACACAGTTGTGCATATCCTCATCCTGTTAAAACAAAAAAGAGTCTTTATTATATAGACACGAGTGTTTTACTGGAAAATATACCGTGCGTAAAATCCATACGAAACTACATCTGGGACCCAAGTGGCGTATTTTCCATATCCTCACTAGTGAAGATATCGTTGGCATCATTTCCTGCTTTTGCATGGTTGTTTGTGCAATTTCTCGCAAAACACTCATGTCTAATATAATAAAAAGAAAATTACACGGCGGCTTGAAGATATGGATTTTATTTTCTCGTGGTAAAAACAATATTTTACTCACTCGCGAAGCGCTCTTTGGTAAAATATTGTTTTTACCACTCAAAAATAAAATTCATATCTTCACGCTGCCGTGTAATATCCTCTATGTATAAATGTACCCTTATTTTTCGGTTTTGGTCTGCAGCATGTCTGAGAAAAGTTTCATAGCAAACTAAAAGAGTATCAATCATGTGCTGTAAAAACATACCACTCATTTTGGATGCTCCATGTGACATCATCAATCTTCATCTTGTCACAGACAAAGTACACACCCCTGTGTCAAAGACAAAATTACAATATTACTTCTTAATCCAATCTTGTGCAGTCATGCCCAAATCCACAAATTAATAAATTCCATCAGAACAGCCTACTTTACTTACCAGAGGCCAGTGTCTGTATAGCAAGTGTTGAAAGACATGTAGCTGTGGGCCAGGTTGTGCTCTGCAACTTTCTGTCATAACAAGTAAACAACCATACAAATATACCCTTTTATTACGTAAACTCTGGTGTGATACAGAGATTTCGCGACTGAAAAATGTCGTATCTGAGCACACATAAAAATATGATGTTTTTTCACGTGTGTTGATATCAGCCAAGCAGTGATCTTGCATGCTTTCACATTTCTTAGTGGCGGAAATCTCTATACCACACCAGAGTTTATGAAATAAACAGAATAATACATGGATGCTTGCATATATGAAATTTATCTTCTTGTATTCATCTCAACATCTCACTCCTTCATGATGAACATTCAAAGATAAATTTCATATCTCTGTGTGCCTATGTAGTATTCTCTATATAAGGGTCATTCCACAGTATTTTGGACATAGATATCAGTTTTCTAAATGTTTTGAATCAAACCCAAAATGTCCCCTAAGTTGTAGCTTGGTGTTGATAGTTTACTTTATGATGTGATTTATGGGGGTAGCATGTTGATAATGATGCATAAATTATAATCAAACATGAAAAAAGTAAAAATGGCCGTTGCGGAGAGGACAAATCAATTTATTATTTAAAAACAAATGAAAAACTGAAACCTCACAAAAGTTATCAGGACATAAACTATTACTGATGCGGTTTACAGAACAGTTGTTACAGGATGATGTTTTACCCAGAGTCCTGTGCTAGAGACTGTCCATTTGCTAAATGTCCTCTCCGCAACATTTTGACACCTAAAAGTTTATGTTATGGATGACCCCATAATCATATTAGGTACACAGTTTGATAACTTCTAATTTATAACAGGAGGTATGTTTTATTGTGTTCCCAGATATTCTTCAGCTCATCACCTTAATGATTTAGGGACGTTTTCTTTTTGTTGCGGAGAGGACGTTTCTGTTGCGGAGAGGACACATTGCTTAGAAGTTGACTTAAAATAAACTCATTATAAACTAAATAAATTCTAAAATAAACTCATGTTAGGTAAATTGTACTTTTCAGGGCTGTTAGTATATTTTGAAGTGTGCAGAAGTGTACTTAGACTGCATTAGTTAAAAGTTTGAGAGGAAGATAACATTACTACAGGAAGATAACATTAGTACAAGGCATTCTGTCTACTCAAACAGCATTTGGGAGAGCACTTGCTAATAAAAATCACTTCACCACATTCAAAGTTCTTGCACAGAGTTGGTGCCAAAATATTTGATTGGCCTCAGATAGATGGCATTGATAAAGTACATGCCACCTGTGTGTTTTATGGCCCAGTACGATGGCAGGGCAATGGCCCCTTTGAAACTCCAGATCTGGAGGAACTTGGAACTGTTTTTCAAGCTTTCAAGGAAGCAGAGTTGTCACTAAACTGCTACACTATGTTGCTGTTCAGTAAACATGAGATATGTACAAACATTGTACATTAACATGTACAAGTATTTACATGACTGTGTTGAAATCAACATTGTTGCAACAAGTTTGAAATGAAACGTTTTGAAGTTACTGTGATTAGGACCTTGTTATTGTTGACATTTAACAGCATAGTATGTTTCTTTAAAAGCTGTTATATATTATAGGATATGTTAATAACAAAGAATTTATGTGTACTTGACAAGAATTATTTTGGGGGGTATTTTTGCCAAGTATTCTGGATTTTTGGTTTTACCCATAATGCTTTGTGGTCTGAGTCAGCATTAAAGTTTATGCATTTCATAAGTTTTTTCCAGAGTTTCTGGTAACATCAGTTCAGAGATGCACCAAATACAATGATTAAAACTACAATGAAGTAATAATGTCTATCCATATCAAAATCAACTTGAAAAATGTGACCACAACCCTTTTCTTTTTCAATACCATGCTAGTCTGATCAAAGGACCTTGTTTTTGTTGACATTTATCACCATATGTTTCACTAAAAGCTGTTTTATATTCTAGAATGCTAATAAGAGTTGTTTAACATAACACACTTTGTCAAATTCAATGAGATTTTTGTGTTATTTGTTCATGGACAAAAATGTCCTCTCCGCAACGTCTTCTCCGCAACAGAGACACATCAAAATATGGTCAGTTTTTCTGATGATCGAACAAATGCAGCTAATTTTTTTTGCCATATATTTAAAATATATACACCACTCTTTAATACAAAACAAAAATAAATTGTGAATCCATCATAGAATCAGAGAACTTTTCACTTAGATTTTGTAAAACAAAAATAGCAAATTCTCTGAGTCTTCTCCGCAACAGTCACTTATCTTGCTGTAGTCTTCCATGTTTAAAACTTACAGAAAATTGCAACATAGTGGGCATAGCTATAATAAATGTCTACAAGAAAAAGGTAGAATTTTATTACTGTGACATTTGGATTTCAAGCTGTGGCATACTGAATGTCTCTAAATGTCTTCTCCGCAACATACGAAATACTGTGGAATGACCCATAACACAATAATATGATATATAATGATTATCACACAAAGTATCAGAAACTACATGCATTGAAGCCTGCTTACCTGTGCCAGCTTGCTGCCAACATTTCGTCCTGCACTGAAAGATCTGTCCCAGCTGCCAACCAGCTGAGAGCAATAACAGTTGTGAGTCTCTTGCACAAAAAATGTGTGAAACTTGTGAAAGGAGTGATAGAACAAAGGCAGCTATCCCAAAGTAACAGTATTGACTAAGCACAGATATGCATTGAGCCCCATACAAATTTAATATTCTTACAGTAGAACCCTGCTACATTATCTTGAACTCTGAAGGGAAGTGAGAATTAGTTCAAGATAGTGAGGGATCCAGATAGCGGGATTCTACCAAGGGAAATTTCTATTTCTACCAAGTTCATTTCCGAGGGAAATCAGATTCTGTTCGAGATAACCGAGTTCGAGATCGTGGGGTTCTACTGTGTAGTTTCTTTTTAGAACATGCAGCTCTGAGCTGCAACTCACCATGTTAGCGACCATAAGGGCAAAGTAATCTGGGTGGGTCCAACCACAGCCCTCCACTGCAAGGGTCACATGTGCTAGTGGCATGTCATCGTCTCGCACCCGGATCTGCACCACAAAGTACAGAAAGGTTACATAAGATAGGTACAATACAAAATAATAATATCACCATGAAATCCTGAGGGATTGTGGTTGATGCTGGGACTCTTGAACTCCTGGTTAAACTAGGTTTACCTATATCTTGCTTTCACACACTGTAGACAGCTGACAGATGTACAGAGTATGTGTAAATTGGATGGAAGAGAGGAGGGCAGTATTTTAGTTTGTTCTTGGACCTATTATTAAACCTAGGAAGTGAAACTTCCACTACAATAAATTGACTATAACAATATGTGCATTATACATCTGATGTATATCTACCATAAGTGACCTGCAAATTTCTCTCAAAGCTATGTTAACAAGTGTCCAACAAATAACATACATCGCTTCCAGTGAATCTGCAGGGCTCCACCTTGTCCTGTGCTTCGTAAGTTGACCTGAGGCCACTAAAGTGCTTTTCAGCCAGCTGTACCAATGCATCGTGATCCACTCCTGCACAAACATCAATCAAATATAACATACCAGTATCCAAGGTTAATGTGCTGCAACTTAATGGCTGACTTATGTATTACACGTACAGTACATGTACTGTTACACATACTTATCAGGGAATTGAGGAGAGGAGGGATAGATGTACATGACAAAAGTCCTGGGCCCAGTTGTTCAAAGAGTGGATAGCGCTATCCATAGGATAAATCCTTATCCTCTCGACTGAATTAAGCTTAATGGTTAATTCTATCCACTGGATAGCGATTTATCCAGTGAATAGCACTATACACTCTTTGAACAACTGGGCCATGGGAATGTTTCAGTGTACTGGCATCTAATCAAACCATGAATATTGGACAGTTTTACAGTTCTCACAATCTGATGCAGGTGCAAATGAAAAGGATCATTGCTGGGTGGCAATACAATCACCAGACACTGCCTGACCCTGGAACATAGAACAGGACAGCATACCTCCAGCAGCAGCAAGGACCATCCGTGGGGCACTGTAGTGCTTTGTAATGTACTCTACCAGGTCATTACGAGTGATACTCCTTGTGACCAAAAAAGAAAGCTGGATTTAGAGCTCAACAGTCACATGCCAAAACATTGCGAGAAACTCTATACATGTTTTTAGTATAATATACATGCCCAGTAGATTGTGGTTTACCATTTTGGTTTCTTCTGTAATAAGACAGACAAGAACACCCCCATACAAATGGCTTCTTGAAAACACATACTTGACATTTTCTGTGGGACCCAGGATGGTTCTGCCCAGCGCAGTCCCCTGGTAAGCTGTGGCATGAAGATGATCAAAAATCACCTCTTCAAGTTGAGTGTCAACTTCCTGCAACAAAATGCACACACAGGACGGTGCATCAGAGAATCTAGAACAATGTCCAGTGAATTCATAACTCTAAAGGAAACACAATACATGTGCCTTCTTTCAGATTGTTCAAGTTGAAAGCCAATAACAGTTGATGGTTGAGTTTATTTTCAAATTCTGTTTTTCCAGTACAGTAATCTAGTAAAATAGTAGTTAGTCATAATTTTATCAGAAAAAAAGGACAGCGAGTCAACATTTTGTTTACATACCTGCATCTCACGGAGAATCACTCCCCTCTCTCGCTCAATCTCTGCCTCTCCCAGAGTGGAGTTTTGGATAATATCAGCCAGTATATCAACAGCTACAGCAAAAACACAGCAATACTGAGATGGTGTACACTACAGATTGAATAACAAGACAAGTGAACTAGTACATCAAGGAACAATGGACACTGTAGCTCAAGAAAGAGCTGTTTGTCACTAATTCTCTTAGAGTTGCATTATTTGCCAGTGAGCATGAATTGTCTGTAGGTGAACCTGTACTGTACATGTATACTGTACAGTACGTATGTAGGTGTTTTACAGTCAACAAGGTATGAAACAAACAAAGGGGGAAACATAAAAGTTAAACTGTACTCCTGTACCTTTAGGCAGATCCTTGCTGAAGGCTTTGGCATAGTATACTGTCTGTTCTCTTGATGTGTATGCATTCAGGTGTGCTCCCATGTTCTCTACTTCCAGTTCCAACTGCATTTGTGAGCGATTTTTTGTGCCCTACACCAAAATGTTTTACATGTTTTAGTAACATGTGCAACAAATGACCATCTGCCAGTATTCCTCCTTTCCATATCCCCTCCTACTTCAAACTTTGCATTCCTACTAATTCCTTTCGGCTATATAGTACCTGTCTCCTCTTCACTAAATTTTGATCAACCCATGGATGTCAGTACAGTATGTGACTTTAAAACCTTGTACTGTACTTCTTTTCATTTTGTTAACATATTGCAGAACATCTCACATTATAGAATACAATCCCAGATTGAACATCTTGGCAAGATCCTATAATATTTTGTTAAGATCTTGTCTCACTAGAATCTTGGCAAGATATTAAATAGATTTTGCCTAATCTTGATAAGATCTAGGCAGGATCATGTAAGGTCTTGCAAAGATACTATGACTTTGCTAATATCATTGCCAATACCCTGTCAAGATCCTGCAAGATCTTCCAAGAGCATGTAGGACCTTGGCAAAATCTCATCCAAAGGTCTCAAAATGAGATATTATGCAGTATGAATGAGTCAGAAAATAAAACTACTGAGCAAGTTACTGAATTCTGTATCAAATGCAAGCATTGCACCTTAAAGGCCATGTGTTCCAAGAAGTGAGCCACTCCATTGTTTTTCTCTGTCTCAAACCTGCTGCCAGCATCAATCCACAAACCAACCTGTCAGAAAAAAATCACAATGAATCTTTTAATGGGAAAAGCAAGATACAGTATAATATATAAACTGTTGGGAATCCAGAGGTTTCTTGAAATGGTCACAGGTCAAATCCAATCAACAAAAAAAATGCAAAACATGTGTGCTCATGTGTACAAGTAAAACGGTTTTGTCCATGAGCTTTTCCCTTCCACACCCCAACCACCTCCCCCTCCCCCCCCCCCCCCCCCCACACTCCACCCATGTCCCCTTCCCCCTCCCCCACTGTTTCCTAAACAGTGAGTCTGTATCATTCCATGCATTTTAATGTAACCTACCGTGGCTGTGGAAAGACCCGAGTTTTCTGTGGCAACCTTTAGTCCATTCGATAGTGTTGTAACTCTAGTTTCTGGGACATTGTACAAAGACTGAAAGAAAAATGATTGTACTTGCAAATTAGAAAATTCTTCTTTATTTATTACCTCAATTCAAACATGTCTCACCTCCTGATAAGAGAGAGCAGTGCCTTGGTATCTCTTACACGTCAATACACCGGCGTTTCCCTGAAATTCGAGCAAACAAATTAGTAGCTCAACAAGGGACCAAAAATCAGAAATGCTACACAAAATATTGTGATGCTAAACAATCAGTAACTGTTATAGATTGTAATTATACCCTACCTTCGGTATTCTGGCAAGAGCATTTGTCAGAGTTGCGCCTTTCCTTGCTCCGAGTCTAAACGCGATGGCGGACGCCATGTTGAGGGGAAGAGTTGCGTAAGGAGAATGGGTACTAATGACATTGGGCCTGTATTTTTGAAGGCATACGCTGAGCAGGAAATTGCACACTCGTAAAAATCCTGCACACTCATTGACCGCTTGTCTGATTGTCATTCTACATTGAACGGACTTTCTCTGAGGTATATGTTATATCTCTTTTTAGCGGTCCTTCTCTAAAAAGTAGGGCGCTTGTTTTCATCAGTAGGATTCTGTCCACTTCAGACACTGGATCGTTAAGTTTGATCTCAACTTTTGACAAGACTCAGCTGTCCTCGTGTCTGGTTTTTCTGCAGAATTGAAACTGTCCAAAACTTTATTGGTGGAATTGAGTGTTCTCCCACAATGTTTCTCACACGCTCAGAATATGACAGGTAAGATGGTAAAGTGCTTTAAAGTTTGGGCCCAAAGTATGCTGTCCATGATGGGTCATACAAAGAAAAATTTGTTTGTGAGGATTTACAGTAGTACTGTATAAGCGACAACTGACTGAAACGGGTCAGTCAGAAATAACATGCTGCTTTGGAATAGACACTCACCAACTGATGGGCCTTTATTACAACACCCCCGTCTCTACAGTGCTCTATTTCAATTTTGACCCATAAAAATAAGTTAATTTACCTTCTTGTAGAAATTGTATCAAGTGGGGGGGGGGGGGGGGGGGGGGGGGGTGAAATACAAAAATCCCATTTATATACAATAATAAAGGAAGTATTTGAAACATCTCAATGCTAATAACAGTAGAGCCTTGTGGTGGTACATTTGTATATCATAATACTGTAGGGGTCATCATTTTGATTCTAAGACGGACTTACCTCTCCCTGCCAGGATATGAAAGCACTATTCATAATACAGTAACTTCTCTATATACCACTTTGGCTAAATTACAGTTTTTATTTTCCAGCTTTGCCAACTGTAAGTACGGTACTGTATGAATAGTGTGTGACTGTGCAATTTATTGAGACAAATTAAATTAATTTGATGATTTGTTTCATCGACAGAGGAGTCAATACATTTTCCCCTGAAGGACGTATTTTTCAAGTGGAATATGCAATAGAAGCCATCAAGGTGACTAATGTTTACTTTGTGCCAAACACTCTGGTTTTTGAGATTTTTTATGTACAGTATATGGTAAATAACCTGGTATCTATGTTAGTGTCAGTTAGAGAAGCTCCAGTGATGATCATCCACAAATGTTGATCCAGTTCTATGTTAATCCAGTATTTATCCAGAGTTAATACAATTTGCTGATCCAATATTGATCTAGATTCATTATGTTCTTTGTGTCAGTTGTGACATTTCAAGGATTAACGCATGTTCATTTGCCTCCATATTGCAGCTTGGTTCCACAGCCATTGGGATCCAGACATCTGAAGGAGTCGTCCTTGCTGTAGAAAAGAGAATCACTTCACCACTTATGGAGACCAGCAGTGTGGAAAAGATAGTGGAGGTTGACAGTTATATTGGTAAGGACCATGATAAATAAGGCCTCTTTGGGTTTCATTATTATTCTTAATTACAAAAAGGTTATTACATGGGAAGGAGTGCAATACAGCGGAGTATTTTAATTTACAAGTCAGTTTTATTTTTTTGAGCCTGCTTCAGGCGAGAAAAAAAAACTGATGAGTAAAAATACAGCCGTATTGCACGACTTTTCTTGTAATAACTTGTTTATTATACGACAAACGAAGCAGGGCCAAATGCTGTAGCCGCACGCAAAAAGATGACGCATTCGTAAACTTTGCTTGCAAAAATTGATCACGTAAGCAATAAACAAGTTGATCTGGTTCCTGATGAGTGCAATACACTGCCATATTTTCACTCACTTTCGCCTTTATTTTCACTCGAAATTGTGAAGTTGTGTAATAATGTATGATAATGACTGCAGTAATAGTTTTTCACTTTTTCCATTATTTTTCTTGTTTCTTTTTCCAGGATGTGCAATGAGTGGTTTGATTGCAGACTCCAGGACAATGATTGATAAAGCTAGAGTGGAAGCACAAGTAAGAAATCTATATAATTATACATACAAGATCTACTGTTGTAGTTCCTGTCCTACCATGTTTTGACAAGGGGTTATTGATGGATAATTAATATTTAAAAATACTTATTGATTGTTGAATTTCTACATGTAATCCCTTTCTTTCCATACCATATGATTTTGAGTTGCAGGGTTTTACAGGAGCTGTTGCAGTTCATAATGTTAATCTGTAAATCTTTGTTTGTCTTTTGTCCATGCAGAATCACTGGTTCACGTACAATGAAAGCATGACTGTTGAAAGTGTAACTCAAGCAGTTTCAAATTTAGCTCTTGAGTTTGGAGATGATAAGAGAAGGAAGGGAGCTATGGTAAGACCAACTCTGTTCATGCTGTTGGAGAACTTCTTTAATAACCCTTTGGTCCCCAAGAGCAATCAGAGGCAAACTTCACCTTTCAATGTCATGTACTGTAGTTGGGTAATTGTGAACAAGTTGAACTGTCGGTAAGTGGTCGGTATATGATTTACCGACCACATACCAACCACTCAAAAACTTTTACCGACCACTTACCGATCACACTTTTTGCTACATATTTTTTTTCCGTTCTCTTTTCTTTTTGAATATGGAATAAATGGCAGGTGATATATTGGGTTGAAGCTGTTCAAGCAATTCTCCTTATACTACTCATACAGTTTGTTCAGGTCAGGTCAGGTTGGTAGATTTAGGCCCTGAATGCATCGTGACAAATAGATCACAAATAATAAGTTTTAAAGGACAGGGTTTATTTGGGGCAAGCTACAGTGTGTTACTGACAAGTAATCTAAATTTTTTACACCATACTACTGTTCCTAGTCCAGTTTTCTCATAATGTACATGTTCATTCTGGCCTGTCTAACCAATGCATCTCTTGCAGAGTCGACCCTTTGGAGTTGCCCTGTTGTTTGGAGGTGTTGATGAAAAAGGCCCACAGTTGTAAGTCCCACAGATGCCGAGCACCTCCTTGTAACACATGTCATATTAATACGGAGACAATGATGCAAATGTATTGTTTCACCAAATAGTTTCCCCTGAAGTTTGTGTTATGAACTCATAATGGTTGTGCTATATTTGATGATGCACGGTGCCAATTGTCACTGAATGAATATCAGAAGCCACATGTGTGTCCTTTACTGTATGTACAACATGTAGTTCAACATTGCAGTTGTGGAATGATGGGGTCTAATTTTTAATCAAGAACACTTTACCTTCCTGTCAAATGTTAAAAAAGTCTTTTGTTCATTGCAGGTACCACTTGGATCCCTCAGGAACATTCTTTCGATACGATGCCAAAGCTATAGGTATAATTTGTGCTTGGAATGATCTAGTGTGGTGCTGTAGGAATTGGTTTGTTATGGATGTCTCAACTGGTATAAGTTGTTGCTGTACCTGTTTTGTAATAATTTAATGTGATGTACCTTTCCTTGTAGGTTCTGGATCAGAGGGAGCTCAGCACGCACTGGAAGAACAGTTCCACAAGGTATGCATTCACTGTACAGTAATGTCCATATATCTTATCACCTGAGTGTGTGATCCATACTGTAAGCTACCATGTAATTCTATAAAGACAATTTTTTAGTGTTTTTTTCCCAATCGTTTTGTGGTGACTTTTTTTAATGTGGCACTTTACCATGGTATACATTTTCACTCTTGCTTTCCAGTCCATGACATTAAAAGAAGCATCCAAGAGTGCCCTGACAATTTTGAAACAAGTCATGGAGGAGAAGCTTAGTCCAACAAACGTTGAGGTGTGAGTTCATAAAGAATTTTATGACTGCACAGCAGTCCCTTTTTTCTCTTCCAACTGGTGGGCAGTGCAGACTGCAGCAAGATGCAAGACCACTACTTCCCTCCATAGCCGAAAAATCTACCAACAAACTGTCTTCATCTTTGTCTCTCTTTTCCCTTGACACACACTTTCAGCGAGATTCACTCAATCCATGTAACATTGTCTGTTTTCTGCCTCCCCAGCTTGCCACCATCACACCTCAAAACAAATTCAGGATGTTTACCAAAGAAGAACTGGAGGCCTTAGTGCAGGATATAAAATAGTCCAGTTGCAAGACTTGCATGATGGGATCCATCCCAGTGTTTTCCTCCTACTGTATTCCTGTATCCCAATCTAACACTTGTGACATATCCAAATGAAACTTTTTTCCATATGTGCTAAATTAAAGTTTGGTTGCCCTTGTACTGAATTGTGTTGTTTCTATATCAGTTCTAAAATAGTCCTAATAGGCCCTTTGCAGTATCTGGTCACATGACCCAAATTCACCACATGACTAAAAACTCGTCACCTTAGGCTTTACTTGTGCCAGAAATGGGAAGAGCACCACAAAATATGTAGTAGACATGCAAAATTTCAGGACTGCAGCATGTATGTATTTGAATGGGTTTTTAGAAGAACACAGCCAGCTTTTATATGATTTTTGGGATAAATGTTTGTCATTTCTCCATGCACAATCTGCATCATCTTAATCTAAAACACTTCAAAAAATATGTATCAAGCAAAGTCCAAAAGCACACTCCAACTCCCCCCTTGCACCTATTTTATCCTCTCCCCAACCTCTCCTTAGTCTATTGATATCGGTTGAATTAACCAAACAAGCCTCTTGCAGAGGTGAGAGGTTTGAGTTTGTTTCCTGGCCTGCCTTGAGACTCAATTATGGCTATTTGGCTTGGGGATATCGAACCAGTCATCAGCAGAAGTGATAGCTGAATTCATGTCACCAGACAACTTTTACCAATTAAAGAGTAGCATTGTACAGCCTGGCATCAGAACCTGATCAACAAGAGCTGTCTCTGAGAAATCCCAAATTATCAGTCCATCCAGCTCAAGATGCCATAACTGTTCTAGATTGAAATAGTTAGAGGCAGGGAAAAAGCAAAGATCAGAGGCAAGGTCTGGAGACATCAGCTCCTGTCACAATGACCGCTACTTGTCTGAGGAACAAATCTTGGCTAAGCTGGAAATGAAGAAAGCTCAGCAAAACACAAGGCAACGGGAGCAGAGACTAAGAAAACTAATATTGGACTGGGCAAATCAAACATAGGTGAGTGTTAATTAAAATCATAATAATCTATCTTTATTTATTTATTGCCACTTGTCATTCAAATACTTCCTGTAAGACTGGGGCCAATTCAATAAACATTTACACATGTATTTTGGACCATTATTCAAACTCCACTAAACGGACTCTAATCAAGCAAAAGTCTGAAAAACATTTCAGATATCGGTTTCACATGCATAACTGTAACAGATTTTGGCCACGGTATTGAATTGAAGTGTGTTTTAACGTGCAGAGGAATTAGTCCAGCTTGTAAAATACACTTGTAAATGCTTTATTGAATTGGGCCCTGGTTAGGAGAATTTGTACTGTTCTAATATATTATTAAAGACCATAAAATTCTTACAGCATGTACAGTATGGTCTGGGGCGAGTGTTAATCAATCTTATCAACTTATTGCTGTATGTTTACTAAGTGAGCCAGAAAGTCGAACTCCTGCTGGATCCACCCCAGATGGTCAAGGTGTTTAAAAGCTACAATTCAATCACTGTTGTACTGAAGCTTATTTCTTTGACATGACTACTGAAACTGTGACTTCTATGAAATAGAATTATTTTTTTGCATCATTAAAAATATTAAATTTTACATTTTATTACTGATACTTCTATGGAAGTAATGTATTATTTTTCTCATTTTATAAAAGAAAAATTAATTCAACTCAATTTTAACTTCTGGTTTGAAGATATGGCATGATTTGACATTCATTTAGATCAGTGGGATTCCCTCGCCTCTCCTCTCTCTGTCTGTCTCTTTACTGATATCAAAAGTCTAAACTGTCTTGCTAGTGAGCAAAAAAAATAGTTTATACTGTTCACCAAGTCATTTTCAAGACCATTTTACCACAATGTTGTCACTGATTATTCAGGCACTAGATTTGCCTGCACCCTCATTTTCCAGGTCTGTTGCTACCACCTTTGTCTCTCCATGCTTCAGAGTAAAAAACTTTGTCACTGGGGTCTGCTGAGTCTGGAGGGCCTCATTCAGGTCTGCAGGAGGAGCCATGTAATGCTGAAGACAAACAAACCCAGCCAATGTACAGTGTACTATAACTCACACACATACACCCCCTGACCCCTCCCAAAATACTGCACATTCAGTTTCCATCATTCAAGAATGAACTGTATCAGTGATGTAGTGAAAATATTGATAATTCAATCAACTTTCATCTGGGAAGTATCAATAACAATATTGGTAAGAGACAAAGATAAAATTGGGTGAACATGGCATCTGCTAACCTGCTCAGGTAAAATGTTGATGCAATATTGAACTTCCACTAAGTCTAAAATTCGCACCATTCATTCATGAGCTGTGACGTTACAAGGATTTAAAGAGAAAAGTCATCAGCTTAATCACCTCTCCTCCTGTGGGGAATGTCCCCCAGTGAATCCCCAGGGAGCACCGGGACTGAACATCCTGGTGAATTTTCACTGCTTCTGCTGGGTCCACATGTTGAAAACCCAAGTACCACCTGAACAAAAAAATTGGGTAAACTGTGAACAAGTTGCACTGGTACAAGCAGTCAGTAAACATAGATATTGAAAAACTGGTGAGAGGAGGTTTAAGCCTTTCACTCCCAAGAGTGATCAACTTCAATTTTCTCTTTTCAATTTCCCACCAGAGAAATAGCATACAGTATGCAGAAATTGGCATTTGATATCTTGCAAAAATGACAGCTGATTAAAACATCACTTCTCATTTCATCACTCATACATTTTCCTATTTTATGGTTGGGAGAATTTGTATTTTGAACTTGGGAGTGAAAGGGTTAAGTGCCAAATACTGACAAATCAAGTTTGAAGGCATGCTGCCTCAGAAATTTTGGTCTGCAATGGTGTTTTCAGGGTACTTTTGTTCAGGAAAATTAGTGGTGTTAAATAGCAAATTTCTTGAAATGTGGTAGGATTGCAGTATGCAAACTTGATAGGCAGTAGGCCAGGATAGATACTGTAGCTTCCAAAACAGTATGGTTGGCAAATAGGCTCATTGATTTAAAGGACTTAAATGGATAAGGTGCATTTTCACATGGTTACATTATGTGAGCCATTTTTAAAACACACCTGGGCTGATAAGCCCCAATGGGAATGGCAGCAAAGTCAAATGGTCCATATCTCTTCCCAATTTGCTTGAAAACTGAACAGTAACCAGTGTCGCCAGCAAAGAAGAACCTGTGCTTTGTCCCAGAAATACACCAACTACCCCATAGCACCTTGTTCTCATCTGTCAAGGATCTACGGCACCAGTGCTGTGTGGGTGTAAAGGCAAACTTACAGGTAACTGTCCCACCATCAGGACTCTGCTTCACACACTCCATCTCTTCCCACCATTCCAGATCAACAACATTTTCACAGCCACATTCCTTCATCCATTTTGCCAGGCCTTTTGGTACAAACCAGTGCACTTGTCCTCCAAATGATTCTTGAAGCTCTAACACAGTTTTGTAGTCCAGATGATCATAATGATTGTGACTAATGCAAACTGCATCGATGGTCGGGAGTTCCCCAACAGTACATGGTGGTGGACGGTAGCGTTGCATGCTTGTGAGACGTGTTGGTCCAACATAGCTGCTGAAAACTGGATCTGTTAATATGTTAAAGCCATCCATCTGAACCAAAACAGTTGCATGCCCTAGCCATGTAACTTGAATAGTATCACTAGGTGGAGAGCTCAGTTTTGCAGTGACTGGCTTCAGCACAGGCAGGTTTTCACCCAGCTCCTGGATGACGAGGAAAAATTTAGCAGTAAAAATATATTGGTGCATTATGACAGCTTGAATCAAGTCACATACTAGCTGTTATTGCTGGTTCACAAAGCGCTTTGCTAAATTGACCCTTGATAAATTGAATAATAGTGCAGCTCCTCTATCAAACAGGCTGAAAAGTGAAACTTGGTTGCTGTGTGGGATCTTTTAAAATATTACATTCGAGCAATTGCAATGTTTTCGGCACAAACCGAAAGTTCTCTATCTTGCTTTCAAAAAATGTTGGAGAACAGAAAGAGTGAAATGTATGCATGAAGAAAGTGAATTATTCATTTAAATTTTGGAACAAATTGACAAAGGTCGATTAGGGCTATGCATAGCCTTCGAGCAGTCCTCCATTCCCCTCCAAGATCGAGTAAGCGCATCGCCCTGAGTTGCGTAGCAAGCATTTCCGCGCGAAAGCGGTCGAGAATAGAAAGAAGTCTTCGTGTGCTCTTCGTTTCGCGCGGAATTAAACGCTAATTGTTCCCCGGTCGTATTTGCAAGATGTTAGAGGTACAAAAAGGGACTGCAGTCCAGGCTATGCATTTCACTTCAGCATTAATTCATACACTTTTCAAAGGTCGCCCCACTATCCTGTCGAACTCAATTCAGCATGCCATTGCTGTGCCGAACTCAATTCATGAATTATGAAAATGTTGTTTTGATTTAATACCAGTTTCCGCTTTACCAGCGAAATGCACAAAGCAATAATTTCTATTTCTTGTTCTACTAAAGACACGATGCGAATTGCACAGGCAAGAACGTGTATTTTTCGTTATACCAATTGAAACGGGAGCATGAATGGGAAGGGGCGATCGGCGCATATAGGCTCCACGCATATCATGCATACAATCATGTACCTTGGTTTTCAGTCTGTACAAATTTCTCCACGTTCCCTTGATACCTCGATCATCTTTCTCCCAAAGCGCCCATCTAAAAAAGGAGGGCAGCGAGCGATTTCTGCTTCTCCAGTGACTGATATACCGGCCATTCACCTTCACTGCCGCTTTATACTCTTCCTCTTCCATTTGTGTCGTGTTCAGTCAGGCGTTGTTCGACCCACACTGCTCAGTCAGTGCACGGACCTGGAGACGAGTCACATGTCAATCATGTCCTGACTTGTATGCCAAACACAAGAACAGTAAGTAAACAAGCGCAGCAGAATTGAAATCGAAACTTGTGGTTATTCTTTTTTCCTTTCAACGATGAAGATCTTACTATCGTTTTATTGCTGGTCGTGCTTGTTTGGGCTCCTTCGAGGTCGTTCCATCAACATAACGCGCGGTCTAAAAGATGTCTTCTCGAACCCCAGTTGTGACGCCGATTTGTGTAACAAACAGGATGGTCATTGGTGGCAATCAACCTGTAGCTGTATGTGTGGCGATGGTCATCCTACCTTCGTAATGCAGAATGGCTGCTGGTCTAGCGAAGTTTTACGTAGTTTAGCAGGCAAGTAAATTTTACACAGTCGTATTTTTAAACAGTTCATGGACCAAGTATATACTTTAGCTGCCATCCCTGGTGAAAATCCTTGCTAGGATCCTGCAAGGATCCTGCTAGGATCCTTGTCAGGATCCTCACAGGATCCTTGCAAGGATCCTTAAAGATCCTTGAGGATCCTTAAGGATCCTTTGCAGGATCCTTGAGGATCCTTAAGGATTCTTTGCAGGATCCTTGATGATCCTCAAGGATCCTGACTAAATCCTTGAGGATCCTGACCAAATCCTTAAGGATCCTGACAAAATCCTGTCACAATCCTTGATAATCCCAACAACATATACTGCTGGGAAGGGTAAATGGCTAGTGAATAAACATACAAAAATAATACTGTTATATAACATTTTATTTGGAAGATAATCAATTTCTTCTTTACCTTCAACATTGAATATATTAATTATTGGATTTCACGTCATAAAAATATTGTTATATTGATACAGTGTAAAAACAAATTGGTATAAAAGTAGAGTGTTCATGCACATTCCATATCTGAAATAAAGTCAAATGTACACAACAAGCAATTCTGGCATGGCTCAGATATTAAGAATTGAAATGGCACCAGTACTTCATTTGATTGATATAAATGACGAGAATCAAGGCCTTAAAAATGGATAGATGATTTCATAACTTACATCCCGTATATTGAAATTGTATAATTTGTATAAATTGGTATAAATTCTGAGTAATCATTGTTTCATAATCTGAAGTAAAATAATTTGTAGTAGTGACATGGAATCTATCCAGTTTTAACAATAACATGTTTTATTATTAATTGTATTTGTGAATTGGTGCCAAAGCTGAGTTCTTATACATTCTTGTATCTATAATTAATAATATCTGAAAAATATATAATTAACATATAAATGGAAAAAAGGAGTCGAGATATAATTACAATCCATTGCAAGAAGGCAGCAATTCATTTCTCCCCTTATCCTGATTTCATGCCAGCCTTTCTCAAGGACTTTGTAACCATACTTTTTCTTGATACATCCTGTGAAAGAGAAAATACAGTATAATCAAAACTTATGTTTTTGAGACCAGGACATCAAGTATCATTCTGTAATAATAAACAATTGACAACAGGCTTCAACTAATCTATTATGACTCATCTTTGAAAGGAAACTTTAAAACTGCAGTAATAATATTGCACATGACATGGCATTAGATGAACAAGGTTACTGGAAATGTTTTTGAAAGCAATATCCTAAAGCAATATTGATCAGTGATCGCATAATTATTTTTGGGATTGCAACACTTCTGAAATAATTTTTGTGGTTGTGTGTTATCAGCATGACAAGCCCAATCAAAGGTCACCCAATGCAACATTTACAGCTCCAAGATCTTGTTCACTAAAACAGCCACTTGCCAAGAATGCATACCAAGATTCCTTTGAAATAGGCGGCCTTTTAGGTATTGCAGTGCTCGATATTAAGGTTTTAGGTCAACTGGTAGACAAGCACACATCTTGCCTAGACAAATCAGTGGCCCTTGTGGACAACACAACTTTCATCCAAATACATGAAGTGCACAGCCGCAGAATATAGGGATTATAAAAGTCACTCGAGGTTCCCCGGTTTAAACAGTCAAGGAACAGTCATAACAGAATATTCTATCAAATCAGGTGATCACTGGCAATGAAATTAAGAGTACTCACCGTTTTTCTATACTACGTTAAACCAATCCACATTTCATGATCCTGAATTAACACCGATGCTTCGTCAAGTCTTTCCTCGTGATCAAGTCTTTCCCTCTAACGTGAATCAAATGAGCCACATTACACTTTGCTTTTATCTGAATGTCCACATTCGAAATGTGAAGACAAAATTGTCACAGAGGCTGACAACTCCAGACATGTCGAAGCAGCTTCTTGGCGCGTGGAGCACAAAATAGCAACCAAACCGTAAACTGGACGAGTACTTTACCGCATCTCTACAAAGCTGCGCCTTCTACTTTCATCTTCTTGCCCAAAGGATCCTTAACATGAACCTCGAGGCTCAAAAAACCAGCTGCAAACCAAACGCCTCTTGATTCTTGAACCCCAACGGTTTCTCAAGAATGGCGCCTAAGCTACTACGCATGCTCTATGTGTTACAGCGCATGCCACACAATCTCGTACCAGACCCTTTTGCGCCTTTTTACTTTCGCATTCAAAAAATGTGCGAATATAGTGACCATAATATATGAATTCAATTCATATCAGTATCTTTTTGCAACTGCACGGACTACAACCATATTTGACTGATCAGTTTTTACAGTGTACTCGGAGTGAAAATTTCCCAGTTGTTTTTGCCAATGCCTTAACCAGATATATTTTTGTACTATAAAGAAGCCATTTCTAGCACAACCAAGTTCAATCCTGATTACATCAAGGGCCCTTGTAGGATCCTGGTTAATCAGCAAGGATCCTTTAAGGATCCTGGCAGGATCCTGATAATCATCAAGGATCCTGAAACTTCAGAGTGCTGGTAGGATCCTTGTAGGATCCTGGCAGGATCCTGGTGAAATCTTGGTTAATTATCAAGGATCCTGCAAGGATCCTGTCCTTACAGGATCCTGACAGGATCCTTGTAGGATCCTGCAGGATCCTGAAAGGATCCTTTCCTTGTAGGATCCTTGAGGATCCTCAAGGATCCTTAAGGATCCTCGAGGACCCTGCAAGGATTCTCACCAGGGATAAAATGACTGTCGATCGACCGTCAGTCGACCGTCAATTGACAGTCAATCGACAGTCAATCGACAGTCGATCAACTGTCAATCAACCGTCACTTGATCATCGGTCGACAGTCGACTGATAGTCGGTGAAGAGTCGTTCAATAGTCAGTCGATGGTCGACCGACAGTTGACCAACTATCGACCGACTGTCAGTCCTAAGTCTTTAATGACAGTCGGCCGACTATCGACCGACTCTCTATCGACGCAGTGTCGGTCAATATTCGGCTGACAGTCGGCCAACAATCGCTTATGTGCAAGTTGTTTGCCTTTTAGATCTACTATTGACTTCCGACCGACTTTCGACCGACTTTCTATCGACCGTCAGCCGACCTTCTACAGGCAGTCAGTCGAAAGTCAGTAGACAGTCAGTCGACTACCAACTGACGGTCAATCGACGGTCGACGGTCATTTTTTGGCAGCTAAAGTATACTTGGTCCCAGTTCATTTGATTCAACATAAATTCTGTTTGGTACATGGTATACAGTAGTTCGCTTGCAAATCTGAGGATATTTCTATATAAATTAGCATATTTTATAACATTTTGACTAAGTGGTTTTTTAAACATTTTGTGTGATCCCGAAATGCAGCAAGCGTGCAGAAATTAAACGTGCTTTTCAAGTTCCCCAAGCTTTCCCCAATGGCCTGCTGAATCCTTGCATCTTGTGTTTCCTTTATGAAATAACCATAGTGCAAGAATACTTTGACAGAAGTAAAGGATAGCTCTAGCCAATTAATATCATGCAATGCATTAATCTCTAAACATAATGTGACACTGCGACTATGCCCTAATTTCTCCTACAATCAAGCAAACTATCTAATAGACCAGAGCAAATAATTGTCTGTAAGTTTTCTCTATGCAGTAATGCACTGTACCAAAGATGTCTTTTGTAGTTGCACAGGCAGCCCACCCTTTGGTCATATGACCCTTTATTAGAAGCTTGCATAATTTGTCATGGCAGTTGATCATGGTTTCCAGTCTCTTATGAGAGAGCTTTCTTCTGAAATCCTCCCAAAAATACAAAATTCCCTCCAAACTTCCCTCAATTGGTAGATAATAAAGAAATAAACCTTGCATGTTGTTCTTGGCTGTTCTAAAAATCTAAAAATAAAAAAAGAAATTTTTATTGCGCACCCACAGCAGCTAACTAAAATCCCCCAAACAGCCAAGAACGATGCCACAAACCACAGGAAGGGTTTATACTTAATTATTATCTACCAATTGAGAGAAGTTTGAGGGAATTTTGTATTTTTGGGAGAATTTCAAAAGAAAGCTCTCGTAAGAAAGACTGATCGTGATCAACTGCCACAACAAATTTTGCAAGCTTCTAACAAAGGGTTAGATGATCGATGGGTGGGCTGAACTTATAAGACATTGAATTGCGATGGCTTAGAAAGATATAGATTTAGAAAAGCTGATATCAAAAAAACTTTGTGAAGGCCAACACTACCTAATGTCTTATGTACAAGTGGGAAGGTCAGGCTGTGCTGATGCAGGCAACAAGAAAAACTGCCAACCTCCACACCTCCTGACCCTTAACCCACACATACTGGTACCCAGTCTCCCAGCTCCTGTGGGAAATAGTCATTTTCTGCTTCTTTTGTACCTCAGTCGGAGGAAAAAATAACTATAATTTTTTCATGTTGTGGTTGTAAATTTTCTAATCATACTGTAGGAGGATAAGCATTATAGGATTGCCAAAAGTAGTGTTTTGTTGTGGATTGAAACCACCTTCCAGCCTATTTTTGGAACTGCTTAGTGTTTTATAACTGTGAAGGTCACTTTCTCTATTCTTGTATAGCAGTTTGGGATGACAATTATACTATTGTGTTTGCTCTGTTCCTTGCAGGATGCAAAGTCCTTCACATTGATCGCTTAAAAAATTTGAATTATATGGCAGTTCTAGACCCTACAAAAAAGAAAGATGAAAAACTGAAAAAGCTGTCATCAACACCCATAAGTTGCAATATTACAGGTCAGAGCTACCTAAGGTTGAAACAATGGCATCCAACCTTATTCAACTCAAATGCTAAAGAAGAAATTACAGTACAGAGTGATCAGCTGCTCCACTTGAAGGTATGTCTTGTATATATCACCGTACCCCTCTTAATAAACTTGGTAAATACCATATAGGCATGTCTTATAACAAAATGTTTATTGTGAAACACCATAACAGTTTTGCAGTTGTGGTTGCCATGGATACCAAATGATCGTGCAATAATTAGTGAATGCAACAAATCTAGTGAATGTTACTTTTTAACTTCATTTCCCTTGATAATTTAGCAACATGCATTTTTATAACAAAATCAACTTTTTATTTCTCATTTTAATGTCAAGTGTTGAGTGTTCTCTTGTATTCTGATAGTGGGATAACCTTGGAAGCCAGTTCAGAGGTCGCATAATAAAGATTGACTTTACATGTGATCCTGGCCCAGTGACAGCATGTGTTGTCTTTAAAGCAACAGGAACAGAATCATGTATGTACAGTATGACATATCTGTGGTTATGCATCTTTTGAAAATTTCACAGTCAATATGCCACATCTTATTTTACAACTCAGGTTCATAATATAGTTATTTTTCAAGCATGACCTGAGCACATTTACGTTTTATTACCTTTATTACCTAAGCTTGAAAACTGAAGTGTTAAAGTCAGTATACACTCTCAATGTCACAGACATGTTTATGAAAGAGTATAACAATATAATGACAAATTGCACCTTATTGCACTTCGTAATTTAGCACTATTATTTAGTTTCCAGTAAGTCTGCACTGTACCATACTATAGGGGTGGCAAATGGTAAAATCTGAGACTTACCAAGTGGCCAAGACCCTAATGTTTGAAACTCCAAGACCAAGTCTTTTTAAAAGACTTTAGAAAATTGAGGAAGAAACGACAGAAAAGAAACACACAAGGCATGACTTACATGTATCACTTAGGGTAATCCAAGATTACGAGGTCGGATCAAAAGTTTCCAAGACCCACAATTTTCTAGGCACAATTCACCAGTACCCCTCATACTAGAAAAAAGGGTTGATTTCACGAGACCAGGATAAATACTAGTTCTGCACAACTGCAGATTGGTCTCCCATGCTATTTCAGAGAGAATTAAGATTTCAAAATTTTTAGAATGCTCAAACCCATCTTTCTGCTTTTTCAGTGTTGGCAAGTATGAGTATGAAATTTGCTCATAGGTGTAAAATACCACACAGTGCACAACACATTTAATCATGTACTGCAGTTGGTTGTTTGCTTTTGATAATTTTTCTTTTCACAGATATCATCAGTAAATCAACAAGTGCACCAACAGCCACAACAAGTAAGACACAGGGGACCACGGTGAGCACCAATAAAGTTAGCACTGTACCTGGAACAACACCTACTGCTCCAACAACTAATAATCCACCAAAGATCACGTCAAGCACCAAGACTTCAACCAATCAACTTATTACAACAACTAAGGTGTGGCAGCCCATAAGTAGTGTAACAACAACCAAAACCATCACATCCAACACTGGTGTAGTCATCAGTACTGCTCCAACAACTAATCCATCAAAGATCACTTCAAGGTCCAAGACTTCAACCAATCAACTTGTTACAACAACTAAGGTGTGGCAGCCCATAAGTAGTGTAACAACCAAAGCCATCACATCCAACACTGGTGTAGTCATCAGTACTGCTCCAACAACTAATCCACCAAAGATCACTCCAAGCTCCAAGACTTCAACCAATCAACTTGTTACAACAACTAAGGTGTGGCAGCCCATAAGTAGTGTAACAACAACCAAAACCATCACATCCAACACTGGTGTAGTCATTAGTACTTTCTCAACAACTGTAACCAACCCTTCTACGACGGAGACACAGCAAGTAGCGAAGACTACAGAAGCATCAGACAGCTCCACTGTAACCACATCTAAAACCACAACAACTGCACCACAACAGACTACAGAAGAGACAACCAGGAAAACTACAACCTTGAAATCAAGTACAGTGGTGTCTACAAAGGTAAGTCCAGGAACTACTGTAGTAGAAATATAGGAGGCTTTGATGTGACAGCAGGCTACCATACATCTGGTTTTTTTTGCTCACTCTTGATTGGCTGAGAATGTTACAAAACATGGTCTGACTAATTGAAATCTTCACAGCGGTTTTTGGATGGTATTGAAAACCAAAACCAAACCAAGAGGGCCTAAATGGGGGGGGGGGGGGGGGGGGGGGGGTCCATAGCACTTAACAGTAAACCCCATCTAGGCCTTCTTGTCTTTTTTTTTTTTTTTTTTTTTTTTTAATATTTAGTCTTATAACACTTAACTGTATCTTTTTACATAACACTTAACATTAATTTTTTTGGCTTCATAACCCTTAACAGTAAAGAATTCAGGCCCATAACACTTAACAGTAAACCCCATCTAGGCCCTCAACCAAGTACTTCACGCCCATCACAGAGGCTGTACGAAACACTTTTGACCAATCATAAGCCAAAGTAACTTGCGTTGGTGTTACTTTGGAATAGTTTAGACCAATCCAAAAGCCGCTTTAGTAGCAAAACCAACGCAATGAAACGATTGCGTTCGACAGTAATCCGAAAACGGCTCTAAGCCCACACGAAACGAGAGCAATATTAACTGTATTCTTTACGACAGTTAATCGCAAACTCCATTTGTCATAGATAATTAAAGGGTCTACAACTTCTTGTCGTAGTTTTTAAAGGAAGATATCGCTTTTACCTCGTACAGGTATCAATTTCTACTACCTCGGTACCCCGCACAACAACCGGGACCAGTGGAACAGAACAGCCAACTGAAGAGACTACATCGAGTGAACCTGCGGTATCGACCGAACTAACAGAGCCAACAAATTATCCTGAGACACCCGGAGGAAAAGACGCCAACAAAGGCGAAAGGACGGGTGAAGATAAGAAAGATAACACCGTTGTTGTGGCCATTATTGCAGCATCTGCATCTGTGGTCTGCGTGGCTATTATTTCATTTTGTATCTGGCTGATTTTTACCCAGAGGAGGAAAAGGTAAATAGGTCGACTTACCCGGTTTCTTCCACCACGTTCCTCTAATATTTTAACAAAGATATAAAGCATGTGCAGTTGCTATGTACGTCAACCCTATTGTTGCTCCTGATTGCCTGAGAAACAGCAACTTGCGTCAATGAGTTACATATTTTGTTCGTTTGTATTTTGTTTTTGTTTGTGTCGCTCGCCAAATAGAGGTCCGGCAAAAGGTAAATTAACTTGCACCGCAACTCAATGTCGATAGAAGTTGCCGACTGGAGAATGCACGTGTATAAACACCACATCTTTGCACCAAAAAATTTTGGTAGAAGTTACAGGGAAACGTTCCGTGCAAATTGCAAAGAAAGTTACGAGCGCCTGACTGACTTCACAACTTGCAATGTTTACTGTCGCCAACTTTGCAAGAAAAATTGTCTCCTGTAGCAGGACCTTTATACGGACCTGTTGTGAAAACTGCCTCCGGGTTCGCTAGCGCGCAACACCGGATATTCATGCCAAATCACGGTCAATCATTTTTTAGCTGAAACTTTCGCTTTTCGATTTGGAAGGCGCCATTAAGACTAAACGAAACTCTTGCTTTGCGTTGCAGACAGGCGGGAAGGTGCCTGATGGAAACAGAAGGTATGGTTTGGTCAAAGCAAGGTTTGAAGTAAAACCAGGCAAAGTAGAAAGCTTGACAAATGGGAAGGGAATTTATCTCCCTTTAGCAAAGTGAATGCATGGTTAACCTTTTGTGTCGTTTTTTTCTCCTCACGTCCCCATGCGTACGGATTCAAGTGATTGCAAATCCAACAAGCAAGGTAATCATAAGAAAGTTGGAATTACTATAAAGATGAAACTCGTATCTGTGAACTGCGCAAACAATCCGTCCAACTAATGTTGCTTCATAACCACGAAGATCAATTTTAACTTACATTTGTTCTATATTATTTGTGCATTACTTTGTCAAATTCGTTGTTATTTGCCCCTCTTTCTTTTCTTGTGTGTCAATATGGCGCAAAGACGGATAAACATACCACCTTTTACAAGGAGCAGTAGTTAGAATTGATAGTTTGCTCTTGGAGTTCTTGTTAACTTTCCTTCTCACGACAGAACAATTTGCCGCTACCCTCGATGTTGAAGAACCCAGTTTTTGCCGAGTCCGATTATTTAGAACCCTGTGACCAGCCTGGCTCTGCGCATGCGAAACCGCTGGCTGTTGGTGAGTTGAACAATATAAAGGCACGCTTTACCGTTTATGCATTTGATAGTTTGCGTGTGTCTAAGTTGACCGAGGAAAATACAGGCAAAGTTACGATAGAATGAAACCACTGGTAATTATGATGCATTTGGCATTAACTTTCAAACTGAAAAATTGAACAGAATCAAACCTCAACAAATGCTAATTAGATTTACTGTAGTGAACCATATGTTTACAAAGAACGTTGTGATAGAGAAGACTGCTTCCGATTGCGATGCCAAGTTGAAAGGAACCTCAAAAATGGTTGAGGACGAGGACGACAAGCACGCAAAGCATCATGGTTTAGTTGTGGTTCTCCAAGTTAATCTCCACCCACCCACCATCACTTTCTCGCTCTGAAGCGAGGCCCCTCTGATCGCTATTTTGACAACGGTTTGACGAAACTAGTCAACATCAGAACAAACATCAACGTGACGTGAACTTGTTCATTTGCTTCGCAGGAAGTCCAGTGTACGACAGTGCGAATTTGCACATGGGCAGTCTCCTTCTCAAGAATCCTCTGGTAAAAGAGAATCGGCGAACCGCCAGTGCAATGCCTATGAAGACGTTACAGAAGATTCCTAATAATGAAAGATCAACATCCAATGAGAATATCTACGACAACGCCGAGAGAAAGTCACCATGCGAGGAGGAAAGGCCTGTTTACCAAGCATTGATGGTCGGTCGGCCGAAGGGCGGCGCGTCCAAGCAAGCTGGAGACGACGCTTTCTACCAGGCCCTCGAGTCCGCACCACCGAAGAGGGACCAGCCAGAGTCTATGTACCAAGCCTTGGTGATACCAAGCACCGGCCAGGTACTATGTATTGCTGTGCTCCCCTTCCCCTCTCCCCCTCGACAGTAAGTCCAAGAAAAGTCCCTTGTACAGGGCTTATTTACGGAATTTTACTGTTTTTGATTTTTTGACTCGCGGTCGCCCTAGCCTGCGCAACAGGCCCCGTGTATATGTCCGCAAAATCATGCTCGAAATAATATGATCAATTATGGACTTATAGCTCATCCTTGTTTTAGTCTCAGGAGCAGCAAGAAATCCCCGAATACTTGGCCGTGGTGACGTCGCCGGATGAGATTCCTGACTATGCGGACTGTAGTGATGTTCAAGGACGCGTGGATGCGCAGCCCACACGCGCGGGGCTGGACAACCCGGTTTATGACGTGCTCGAGGAACCAGACTACGCGGAGCTTGAGGGACCTGAGTAACGCACTTATCAGAGGTGACCCGCGGACGCGGGAGGGAGGGTGTGACCCTGAGGAACCCTGAGCATTTGCACAATGAAATAAACAAATCCCCCTCCCCCCCCAGTAAAATCGTTGCATTGTCAAGCTGTTCTTAATATCGTGTAATTTTCGTTCTTACCTAACTGAGAACATTAATTTTCGTGGCAAAAGTCATAAATCGTTCAGTTATTTTTACTTCTTACAACCGTAGAAAAAAAAATTGCAGGTACGGTAGCAATTTATTGATGATAACTTTTAACAGTGGCCATAAATGCAAAAACCAGTGATCATAATTAATGTTTTTTGTGTGCGGTTCATGCAATAGTAAGGTTTCGCGAGCACCACAACTAGTTTTGTATACAGATTGCAGCTTTTTAATATTTTTCTATTTCTTTGTGTTTATAACAATATAATTGACGAATGAATCAGGTGCTATTCATAAAAGTAAAGCTGCGTCAAATAATTTATTATGTAGACATAACCTGGCCGTTCATGGCCCAAAAGAGCAATCAAGTTATTGATGGTGGTTACAAGATAGGTGGGATGTAGTGTTTTTCTTGGGCCAGGGAATCTTTCCCGGGGTCACAATGGTTGTAAGACTATTAAACTACTTAGCAAAGATGAAAGCAGCCATATTAATGAATAAATAAAAGTGACGAGATTTATACAGTATCCCAAATACCTGATCGAAAGTGACGTATGTCTGTGCGTTTTAGTCTGAAATAGGGTAATAGATGTCTCTCTGGTCTTGAATACGGGTTCAGGCTATTTTGGTATTTTAATATTTTAAAAATGGGCCGAAAGTATCGGAATACAGGTCTGAAAGGGGGAAGATTTTGGGATGCAGGTGCTGCAGTAGGGTCGAAAGATCCTATATTTTGGTCTGATACCAAGGTAAAGGTTTTCAGATCCGGGCGGCGGGCTCCCGCCTTGTCCAGCATGCGGTCCCCATACGTGATGTATGCACGACTTTGGCGCCCCCCCCCCCCCCCCATAAAAAAAAAAAAACAAACAAACAAAAGGCCGCAAAACAAATGCAGGGTTTGCGCAAGTATGGACGAGTACTGGACCGCAAATTTCACCACACCAGACTGAACTGAAACGCGCTGAAAGCATCTGACGTGCGACCCGTTCCCCTAGCTGACGGTAGGCGGCTGTTTTTACAGTAGTGTTTGACGTCACTGAAAGCGGAACATGTTACAACTATATCAACTTACAGTCACTACACCTGATCATCGGGCCGTGTTTATTCTGGTTCTCGTTTGCACGTCATCTGCCTTTCAAGTTGCTCCTGATAAAGCTTGATGTTTCCAGGTGTTGCGTTAAGCATTTTTCTGCTGTTACTCTCTATCTTCGGTCCGCTGTCCCAGGGCTCGCCCGCGTATCTGAACATATCTCGAGGGCAGAGAGATGAATTCACCAACACAAAGACAAACTGTACTGATATAACATCAGGCCGGAAATGGTGCAGATCGTTAAATGCAGAGTGCTCCAGTAATTCGTCCTGTTGCGTTTGTAGATGCCTCTACTCGCATTCGGTTTATTCAGTGCCAATTCGCTTTTTGTGATCTGAATCTACAGTTCATGTTTGTATTAGAAAATTTAAGATTTGCTGTTTTCCTCAGCCCGCACTACCTTTTAAAACTCCTCAAACCGCAAAAAGTCACAAATCACGTCTGTCGTATTTTGTTATGTTTCAACACCAGAATGCATTTATTGGGTAAGTCAAATACTGCAGCAATACGCTCCTGTTATCTCAGAATTTGCTACCTTTAACGGGACGTGTAAGTTGGATCTGTGACCTTTTGCGGTAGTGCGGGCTGCAGTATACAGCAATTTTAAAATGCCTATTCATCTGTAATCACTTATAGATCAAGAGCAGAAATATGGAACTGAACTACAATTCAACAACTGCAGTACTTAGGGAAACTAACAAGTACTTTAAGAAAGTAATTTGCGCATTTGATCAGTAGCAATGGATAGCAACAAATAAAAAATCAACCAGCTTGCAAAAAAAAAAAAAAAAAAAAAAAAAAAAAAAAAAAAAAAAAAAAGGAAAAAGAAAAAGAAAACGTTCGCCGTGGGGAGAGTTGTCCGGATCCCAAGCCAGTTCGAGGGGCAGCTCTGCTGAACACCCGTCCACGCTCAACGAACGGGGAGAGATAATTCGGCCCCCAAGCCATGGTGAATTGTCCCTATAAAATCCGAAGAGCGCTTAACAATGCTAAGCCGACTTGTTTAATATATGCACACAATCAGGTATATATAGTTTCAGACAGGCGGCCTTCATCCATGTGGGATGTGCCTTTGCATCGTCCTTTATTGCTTTACAAACCATTTGCACCATCTTATTGTTATAACCGCTTCCATATGCCCGAGTTACTTAATATCTGCCTTTTTCACTTGAGTTTTAGTTTAAATCGTCAGTAAGCACTGTTATAGCAACATTGGTCCTGCTTGGCGCATGTGCAACAGTTCATTTGAGACTGTAACTGGAGAAATATTTGCAAGATCACTATATAAACTATGTTGTATTGATCGACGAAAATGATTTTTATGGAGAACACACGATTCGTGGGCTTTTCAAGTGTCTTTCGTATATTCTGATTCCCGCAAATGTAGTGGCACAAAGTCGGCTAAACGCTCTATCGGTGTGGTTAATTTATGCCTTGAGTTAACCAGTGTTACTTTGGTGTTCATTTGAGACTGTGACAGGAGATATGTAATTAAAAGTCCGTTGTTCGCAGGATCACTGTATAAACTATATCACATTAATCGAAGAAAGCAACTTTTTATGGAAAACACATGATTCGTGGGGTTTGTTTCAAGTGTCTTTCGTATATACCGATTGCCGCAATTGAGCACTAAGTCGGGCTAACGAAAACTTGAGCAAAACATACGCTCTAACGGTGTTGTTAATTTATGCCTTGAAATTAACATGTGTTACGTTGCACCACCCAGCATTTGGTCTTATCTTGCAATATTACAGCATCTGGATTGGGCCTAGGGCCTAGGGCTTTTCAAAATGTTACAAATTCCTTATCTCCGGGCAAGGGAATTCTGGCAACTTTCTCCTACTTTCTTCAACTTTCTTCTATTGTTTTTTTATGTTTGCTGTGCTAATTCTTCCACCGCTGAGACAAAGTCTCAGGAGGTTTGAAATGGTAATTCACTTTCAGCTGAACGAGAGCAGCTCCATGCAGGAGACAGATTTACTACACAGAAGTTTCAAAATCAGGATAAAAAACGAAGATTAATCATTTTTCTACTGAATTGTGTACGATCAGCGAAGGAGCAGATAGAGGGCAATCCTCTTAAACTCCCCTGGAACCGCCACAGTAGCACGAGAATCCTTGTACGCGTAGAAGAAACTTTAACAAAACTGTGACTTGACTGCTAAATTGACCCTTGATAAATTGAATAATAGAGCAGCTCCTATCAAACAGGCTAAAAAGTGAAACTTGGTTGCTGTGTGGGATCTTTTAAAATATTACGTTTGAGCAATTGCAATGTTTTTGGCACAAACCGAAAGTTCTCTATCTTGCTTTCAAAAAATGTTGGAGAACAGAAAGAGTGAAATATATGCATGAAGAAAGTGAATTATTCGGTTAAATTTTGGAACAAACCTTTTGACAAAGGTCGATTAGGGCTATGCATAGCCTTCGAGCAGTCCTCCATTCCCCTTCAAGATCGAGGAAGCGCATCGCCCAGAGTTGCGTAGCAAGTATTCCCACGCGAAAGCGGTCGAGAATCGAAAGAAGTCTTCGCGTGCTCTTCGTTTCGCGCGGAATTAAACGCTAACTGCTACGCAGGCTACTTTGCAAGATGTTAGAGGTACAAAAAGGGACTGCAGTCCAGGCTATGCATTTCACTTCAGCATTAATTCATACACTTTTAAAAGGTTGCCCCACTATCCTGTCGAACTCAATTCAGCATGCCATTGCCTTGCCGAACTCAATTCATGAATTATGAAAATGTTATTTTGATTTAATACTAGTTTCCGCTTTACTAGCAAAATGCACAAAGCAACAATTTATATTTCTTGTTCTACTAAAGACACGATGCGAATTGCACAGGCAAGAACGTGTATTTTTCGTTATACCAATTGAAACGGGATCATGAATGGGAAGGGGCGATCGGCGCATATAGGCTCCTCGCATATCCACAGGCGGCCCAAGCTAGCTTGGGGGGTCCGGTGGTTGCGTGAAGGGCCAAGATTATAAGGAAATGTATGGGGATTTTGACGATGGCGATAAATCATAGGATTTGCTAATAAAACACGAAATAAACGCATTCTACCTGTTAGTTGTTGTCTCCTGTGTCCCTTGTGTAAATTTAGAGCCGCTACGGCCAGTATTAGTGGTCGAAATTTCCGGCGGTGTTTCTCCCTCCAAAAGAGAGAGAAGGCTGGAAACTCAGTTGGCGAGTCCTCGTTAGACAAGCGCCGATAAATGCCGCCAAAATCTTCCAACGTCGAAAATTTCTCCAACACGCCATTCCTCGATAAATTGCACTCCGGCACATCGGTGTTTCGGCAAAATCGCGCTATCTTCAAGCCCGCAAAACAACGACATTTGTCATCAAACTGCCATGAAATTAGATGCTCCCATGCTTGACTCCGATAAGGTGGCAACATTCCGAAACAACCCAACCGTCCCTCTGAAAGCGACATTCCCATTGGTCAACGACAACAAAGGTAATTTGAATAGTTGGCGACAAAACGCACTCTGTCTGGAGTGGTGTAAAGAATACGACTCTGCTCACCCTCTCCCGCCGCGTCGGTTTTTTTGACAGCCTTTGTCTTTACGCACCAATCAATGACAACAATAGGGTTTCAAAAAAACCGACGCGCCTGGAGAGGGTGAGCAGAGTCGGCTATGTTTAAAACCCGGAACCGGGAACCCGGGAACCGGGAACCGGGAACGGGGAACCGGGAACCTGGGAACCGGGAACCGGGAATCGCGAAGCCAGTGACAGCTCATTACGCCTGTCTTTCGTTTCATCATCGCATGGTGCACGATGTCGGAGCAAACTGAAGGGTAAGCTAAGAAATATTCATCCTTTTGAGTCGTCCACGGTATACTTTTACTCACTGAAGATATTTTTAATCCTTAGAGACAATGAAGTGGATCACGAAAGGGGGACATCTTCAAGGTGAGGAGATCGGCTTTTTATGTATGATTCAAACTCCGTGCGCGAGAAACAAAGCAGCCTATAATTTTATTATTTGTTAAACAAGCGTGCTTCTTGGACCTTTAGATGCAACTTTTTTTCTTTATCGGAGCCCAACTTTGAAGTCAATAGGCTACAGAAAGACGGATTAACTACATTACACTTTTGGAAAGAAAAATCGCTACGCGGTTCTCAGATTTTCCATATTACACAACATACGTAACTTTTATGGAAAATGAGGAGTCTTATGTAATTCTTATGGAAAGTGCGGAGTGTTGAAAAATCTCGTCATCACTTATCTCTCATCTTAAATCTCATCATCACTTATCCTTTTAAAAACAGCTTCGCTTTGTTGCGGACTTTGTTTAAGTCTTAGATTCTTGGATTGATTGGGTAACTGCCGGTGTCTCAAACTGAAACGTCCCTCATATTTCTGTCCGGCCGGACATTCCAGTCTTAAGGCCTAAGTTTTCTCGCTGGTCTAACATGTAAGGATACTCATAACGATCCCATAACCTTTTATGATCACTGGAGAAACGGTAACTCCCTCTAAGTCAGACTATTCGCAGTAGTTCACGCATGAGACAGCTATTACACAACAGGCGCCTGCCTGTCGGCTATTATCTGATCCAGATGTTTGGTGAGTCATGTTTCACCAGTACCTGAGTTTGAAGTACTAATCTTCCATTCCGAAGTTAAACACACAGAATAATTAACTACCGTGTTCATGATCAAACGAACTACTGTGTCGGATTTGTAGGCGGGCTCCCGAAATCTAAAATAAATATGGTGACAACAGAGATGTGTAATTACATCCAGCTGGGACTCTTTAGTGTTACCACCCAAGTACATAATTGCAGTAAAGTTTGTTTGTTTGTTTGTTTATTCACCATTTTTGTCATAACAAATTAATTACTGTACATTGGTATATTTAATCGATACAATGGTAGGAGGACTAAATTAAACCCTAACAGGCTTTTACAGAGTAGTCCCCCTTTATGTAATACTTTGAGATTATCTTTATAGGTGATCAGTTGGCAGAATTACCAACAAAAATATTCTATTCTATGTATATATTTTTTGGTTCATGAAATAATCATACTAATAAAGATAAGCTACTTCGCCACGAACAAGTAAGAAATAACAAACGTGAAGCTAAAAATATTTGTATTTGTAGATAGTAATAAGCTAATAATAATCATAAGAATAAAACTCTATGTTACTTGGATATTTAGAATGTGCGATTTCATTGTGAAGGAAGAAGATTCTTGAATATTGCTGGGTGTCGAGTTCCAGATCGATATTAACTTATTTCGTGTAGAAAAATTACCATAGTTAGTTCTATTATATTTTTGGTGTAATTTTTTTGCCCTTCTAGTATTATGTTGATGTATGTTTAAATTTTGAACATAAAAAGAGCTAAAATAGGGCGGAAGAAACTTGTTGATGAGTTTAAACGTAAAGCAAGCTGTCAGAGAATCATTTATTTGATGGATATTGAGTATTTTGAATTTGTGAAATAGAGGTAAAGAGGGTGCATTATATTTGGAAAATGTCATTATTCGTATCAATTTTTTTTTGCAATTTTAACAGTTTGTCAAGACGTGAATGGTAATTATTTGCCCATACAATGTTGGCATAATATAGGTGTGGATAGATTAGACTGTAATAAATGTTTCTTAAAAGTCTCTGGCTAATAAAAAGTCGAAGCTTTCAGATGAAGAATACACTCTTTTGGACAGTAATATGATGAGTTCGTTTGCTAAACAATGGCAGATTATCATCTGGACTGTAAATTTGATAAATTTGGGAATACGGACATTTCTAAAATGCGAATATGAACAATTTTGGCAGAGTGTACCCGTCAACACGTTTGATACTCGGTACATGTTAGTATAAGTAGCTAATTAGATCAATCTGTTCCTGTTTTCACTGATAGACTCAGAGTTTTGCTTCATTTGTCGGGAAAAAAAATTAAAGGATCTCTTTTCAACCATCGACATGTTACCCTCAACTTTCGACATAGACCCTCGACCAAAAGGTAAACTCTCCATTACATGCTAAATGGTTTGTTGATAAGATTTCGAGTTAAAAGCTTTGACTGTCAATTGAAAGAAAGAATTACATAAATTGAAAGAATTACATAAGACCTCATTTTCCATAAAAGTTACGTATGTTGTGTGATATGGAAAATCTGAGATAGCGATTTTTTCTGTTAGAGAGGAAAAATTCAGCGAAACACGCTGAAATCGCTACAGCAGCAAGAAAACAACCACCACAACAAGGCTAGCAAGTCTAAGCTCTATTCTCGCAATATTTTTCGAGTATCGATCTACTAAAATCTCCCATACATTTTCTTATAAAACCCAACCGTGACGTCACACAGTCAATCAGCTTGGGCCGCCTGTGAATACAACGAAAGTTTCCTGTATATTTCTAAATGTTGTGGTAAAAAAACAAATTTCCATTGGTTTGCCGTGGTGTGGACTCTTATTTACCACGATTTACGTCATCACATGGTCAAAAGTGGAAATTTGTTAAATAGTGCAGCTCCTATCAAACAGGCTGAACAGTGAGACTTGGTTGCTGTGTGGGATCTTTTAAAATATTACGTTTGAGCAATTGCAATGTTTTCGGCACAAACCGAAAGTTCTCTATCTTGCTTTCGAAAAATGTTGGAGAACAGAAAGTTAATAAATTTCCATTGGTTTGCCGTGGTGTGGACTCTTATTTACCACGATTTACGTCATCACATGGTCAAAATGTTGTGGACTCACGAGGCGCTTCGCCGAGTGAGTCCGCAACTAATTTTGGCCATGTGATGACGTAAATCGTGGTAAATAAGAGTCCACACCACGGCAAACCAGTGGAAATTTGTTTTTTACCACAATATTTAGAAATGTAAAAGAAAGTTTCGTTGTATTTCGTTGCAAAGCGTGACACGCTGGCGTCAGCTGTCGTCACATCGTTGTCTGGACTCTTATTTACCACGGTTAATCGACCAATCAGAGAGCGAGAAACTAGTGTGTTGTGGTAAAAAGTGAAATATATGCATGAAGAAAGTAAATTATTCGGTTAAATTTTGGAACAAACCTTTTGACAAAGGTCGATTAGGGCTATGCATAGCCTTCGAGCAGTCCTCCATTCCCCTCCAAGATCGAGTAAGCGCATCGCCCTAAGTTGCGTAGCAAGCATTTCCGCGCGAAGGCGGTCGAGAATCGAAAAAAGTCTTCGTGTGCTCTTCGTTTCGCGCGGAATTAAACGCTTTACTGCTACGCAGGCTACTTTGCAAGATGTTAGAGGCACAAAAAGGGACTGCAGTCCAGGCTATGCATTTCACTTCAGCATTAATTCATACACTTTTAAAAAGTCGCCCCACTATCCCGTCGAACTCGGCTCAGCATGCCATTGCTGTGCCGAACTCAATTCATGAATTATGAAAATGTTGTTTTGATTTAATACAGTTTCCGCTTTACTAGCAAAATGCACAAAGCAACAATTTCTATTTCTTGCTCTACTAAAGACACGATGCGAATTGCACAGGCATGAACGTGTATTTTTTGTGATACTAAAAAAGAGTGGCACGTTGAAACGGGCACATGAATGCAAAAAGGAGCATACACATCATGTACACAATCATCATGTACCTTGGTTTTCAGTCTACACAAATTTCTCCAAGTTCCCTTGATACCTCGATCGTCTTTCTCCCAAAACGCCCATCTAAAAAAGGAGGGTAGCGAGCGATTTCTGCTTCTCCAGCTTTGTACTCTTCCTCTTCCATTCTGTCGTGTTCAGTCAGGCGTTGTTCAACCCACACTGCGCAGTGCACGGACCTGGAGACGAGTCACATGTCAATCATGTCAATCATCTTGTATGCCACACACAACAACAGTAAGTAATCAAGCGTAACAGAATTGGAATCGAAACTTCTTCAGCGATGAGGATCTTATTGTTGTTTTATTGCTGGTCGTGCTTGTTTGGGCTCCTTCAAGGACTTTCCTTCAAGATAACGCGGCGCGATCCAAAAGATGTCTTCTCGAACCCCAGTTGTGTGGCCAGTTTGTGTAACACACAGCATGGTTCTTCGTTATCAGGCTGTAGCTGTCAGTGTAGCGATGGTTATCCTACCTTCGTCATGCAGAATGGCTGCAAGTCTAACCGAGCTTTACGTAATTTAACAGGCAAGTAAATTTTACACAACAGTCGTATTTTTAATAGCTCTTTTATTGACAGTTCATTTGATTTAATATAAATTCTGTTTGGTACATGGTAAATACAGTAGTTCGCTTGCTAAATCTCAGTACATTTCTAATTAGTATGTTTTATAACACATATTTGACTTACTGTTTTTGAAACATTTTGTGTGATCCCGAAATGCAGCAAACGTGCAGAAATTTTAAAAAACGTGCTTTTCAAGTTCTTCAAGCATTAAATGGCCTGAATTCTGGCATTGTGTTTCCTTTATAAAATAACCATAGTGCAGGAATACTTCGACAGATGTAAAGGATAACACAAATCATTTAGCTGCTCCTGCATGCTTTTAGCCAATTAATATCAATGCATTAATCTCTAAACATTATAATGTGACACTGTATGCCCTAATTCTCCTACAATCAAGCAAACTATCTTAATACACCAAAGCAAGTGATTGTCTGTAAATTTTCTCCATACTGAACTGTATTCACTGTGCCAAGATAAAGTTGTAGTTGCACAAGGCAGCCCAGCCTTCATATGACCCTTTTAGAAGCTTGGGTAATTCGTCATGATGGTTGATCATATGGTCAGTTATCTATGAGAGAGCTTTCTTCTGAAATCTTCCCAAAAATACAAAATTCCCTCGAAACTTCCCCCAATTGGTAGATAATAAAGAAATATTGCTTGTGGTTTATCATGTTCTTGGCTGTTAAAAAATCTAAAAACAAAAATAGAAATTTTTATTGTTCACCCAACTGTGGTGAACTAAAAATTCCCCCAAACAACCAAGAATGATGCCACAAACAACAAGAAAGGTTTATACTTTATTATCTACCAATTGAGAGAAGTTTCGAGGGAATTTTGTATTTTTGGGAAGATTTCAAAAGAAAGCTCTCTCGTAAGAGACTGACCTGATGATCAACCACCGCAACAAAAAAATTTCACAAGCTTCTAATAACAAAGGGGTATATGACCAATGGGTGGGCTGAACTCATAAGACATTGAATTGTGATGGCTTAGAAAAATATAGATTTAGAAAAGCTTAATATCAAAAAACTTTGTGAAGGCAGACACTACCTAACGTTTTATGTACAAGTACGAAGGTCAGGCTGTGCCAATGGCAACAAGAAAAACTGCCAACCTCTTTACCCCACACATACTGGTGCCCAGTCTCCCAGCTCCTATTAGAAATAGGTTTTCTGCTTTTTTTGTACCTCAGCCAGTGGAAAACAACACTTTCTTTATGATTTTTAAGCTCGCGTTCAGCACAAAGTGCCGAAAAGTGAAGCTTCATGCGATTAGTCCAACTTGAATGTGTCCCATGTCCCGGTGTCAACAATGGATTCCAAATATGGAAGTCGTTCTGTTCCCAATTTGGGTAGTATCAATACTACCGACGATGCAGCAAAATCGAGAACGCGATCGTCGAAGCACAGGCGCGCGGCCCAAGCTCGGTGATGAAATGTTGTGCAACTCAAGATTATTATAAGGAAATGTATGGGGATTTTACCAATCCACAGAAAATCACAGAATTTGATAATGAAACTCAAATAAACATTCTCTACCTGTTAGTAGTTGTCTCCTGTGTCCCTTGTATAAATGTGAAGCCACTGTGGCCAGTATTGGTGGTAGAAATTCCCGCCAATGTTTCCACCCCCAAAAGAGAGTGGTGACATTTTTAAGTGTCCCACCTTATTGCAGTTAAGACTGTGTCAGTCAGTCAGTCAGTCAGTCATGCTGTGTCAACAATTGCCTTTGAAATTTGAGCATCAACAAATACGCATGAAGAAACGAAGAGATGGGAAGACGTTTTCTGGAGTTATTTTGATTGTTATCATTGTATTCCTTAATTGCCAGTAGATCTGTTGCACTTCAGAACCATTATCACACAGGTTTTGGTAAATTCTCGGTTGTTTGACAAGCATAAGTCAAAGTTGAAATACCCATGACCACTCACAGCCTTGAGCGACTTCAGCTTGTCAAAATATTTCTATTGTTTGATTATAGTTGCTTTTGCTTCACATAGTTTTTGCCAGCAATGAAAACTGCTATATCGAACTGGAAGAAGAAGAAGAATTCGAAAATGAATTTGACCAAAACTGCAAGTATAAAATGTCAACAAGTTATCAGATTTCACTTAAACAGCTTATTCAACTTGAAACTCAGATCAGCCAAAAGAAGAAAGGCGTGTTTTCTTTAAGCACATATTTAGTTTGAATGCAGCCCAGGCTGGAGTATCATGTCCTCTGATGAATATGTAGATGTTGAACATAAGCTGTACATGACACGAGTAATGAAGTCACGGATAGACTTTTTTCAGTGCGACTCCAGAAGGCCCTTCCGGTTCAAAGATTTGGCACTCGGTGAAGGATTTTAAATTCTCCCAATTCGAGCGTCTAAGTTTATAATTTTCACCCTCTGCCGCCTTGTAAATGAGGGTTGCAAAAGTGGAGGCCCGCGGAAATGGATGCGAGCTTCCACATACCTAAAATTGAGCAATTTTTACGATGTGGCCTTGAGCCAGTTCTATTAAATACTCACTCCCACAAAAGTACTTTTTACAAATTCGTGAGCTTACAGCTGCCTTGCTGCTTTGATTTCATGTTGTGGTGGCAAATTTTTTAATCATAGGAGGATTATAAGCATAGGATTGTCAAAAGCTTCCCCTTTTCCTGTACTGTTTTGTTGTGGATTGAAACCATCTTCCAGCCTATTTTTGGAACTGTGTTTTATAACTGTGAAGGTCACTTTCTCTATTCTTGTATAGCAGCTTGGGTTGACAATTATATTTTGTTTGTCCTGTTCCTTGCAGGATGTAAAGTCCTTCTCATGGATGAACAAGGCAGAGTTTTGGACAATATAGCAGTTGTAGACCCTACAAAAAAAGAAGATGTTAAACTGGAAATGCCGTCACCAAATCTCAAAAGTTGTAAAATCACAGGTCGGAGCTATCTAAGTTTACAACAATGGCAGCGAACCTCATTCAACCCAAATGCTAATGAAGAAATCAGAGTAAATGGTAATCATCTTCACTTGAAGGTATGTCTTGTATCACCCTACCCCCTTTTAGTAAACTTAGCAAACACATGGGCTTATTTTATAACAAAATGTTTATTGTGAAACACCACAACAGTTTTGCAATTGTGGTTGCCATGGATACCAAATGAGGGTTGTGCAATTTTAGTAAATGCAACAAATTTAGTGAATGTTACTTTTCAACTTCATTTCTCTTGATATTTTAGCAACATTTTGTAACAAAATCAACCTTTTTTTTTCTTGTTTTTTTTTTGTCAAGTGTTGAGTGTTCTCTTATATTCTGATAGTGGGATAAAAGCCTTGGAAGCCAGTTCAGAGGTCGCATAATAAAGATTGACTTTACATGTGATCCTGGCCAAGTGGCAGCATGTGTTGTCTTTAAAGCAACAGGAACAGAATCATGTATGTATATGTATCTTTTGAAAAGCTGTTTTATAGTCAATATGCCACATCTTATTTAACAACTCGATCAGGTTCATAAATAATTATTTTTCAAGCATGACCTGAGCACATTGCATACCTACTGTAAGCTTGAAAACTGGAGTGTTTCAGTACATTCTCAATGTCACAGAATCTGTGACATGTTTATGAAAGAGGATATAACAATAATGACAAATTGCACCCTATTGCACTTCATAATTTAGCACTTGTCTATTATTTAGTTTCCAGTAATTAAGTCACTGCACCATAAAGGGTGGCGAATGGTAAAATCTGAGACTCAACAAGAGGCCATTAGACCCTATAAATGTTTGAAAATTCAAGACCAAGTCTTTAAAGACATTAGAAAATTGAGAAAGAATCGACAGAAAAGAAACACACAAGACAAGACTTCATGACTCATCACAAAGGGTAATCCAAGATTACGAGGTTGGATCAAAAGTTTCCGAGACCCACGATTTTCTAGGCACCATTCGCCACCCCTCATACTAGAAAAAAAGGGTTGATTTCATGAGACCGAGATGAACACTGGTTCTGCACAGCTGCAGATTGGTCTCCCATGCTATTTCAGAGAGAATAGATTTCAAAATATTTTTAGAATGCTCAAACCCATCTTTCTGCTTTTTCAGTGTTGGCAAGTATGAGTATGAAATTTGCTCATAGGTGTAAAATACCACACAGTGCACAACACATTTAATCATGTACTGCAGTTGGTTGTTTGCTTTTGATAATTTTTCTTTTCACAGATATCATCAGTAAATCAACAAGTGCACCAACAGCCACAAGACTACAGAAGACTACAGAAGCATCAGACAGCTCCACTGTAACCACATCTAAAGCCACAACAACTGAACCACAACAGACTACAGAAGAGACAACCAGGAAAACTACAACCTTGAAATCAAGTACAGTGGTGTCTACAAAGGTAAGTCCAGGAACTACTGTAGTAGAGATGTAGGAGGCTTTGATGTGACAGCGGGCTCCCATACATCTGGTTTTTGCTCACTTTTGATTGGCTGAGAATGTTACAAAACATGGTCTAACTAATTGAAATCTTCACAGCGGTTTTTGGATGGCATCGAAAGCCAAAACCAAACCAAGAAGGCCTAGATGGGGGGACAGTAAACCCCATCTAGGTCCTCAACCAAGCACAACACTTAACAGTAAAAAATTCAGGTCCATAACACTTAACAGTAAACCCCATCTAGGCCTTCTTGTCTTTTTTTTTTTTTTTTTTTTTTTTTTAATATTTAGTCTTATAACACTTAACTGTATCTTTTTACATGTCACTTAACATTAATTTTTTTGGCTTCATAACCCTTAACAGTAAAGAATTCAGGCCCATAACACTTAACAGTAAACCCCATCTAGGCCCTCAACCAAGTACTTCACGCCCATCACAGAGGCTGTGCGAAACACTTTTGACCAATCATAAGCCAAAGTAATTTGCGTTGGTGTTACTTTGGAATAGTTTAGACCAATCCGAAAGCCGCGTTAGTAGGAAAACCAACGCAATGACACGATTACGTTTGACAGTAATCCGAAAACGGCTCTAAGCCCACACGAAACGAGAGCAATATTAACTGTATTCTTTACGACAGTTAATCGCAAACTCCATTTGTCATACATATTTTAAAGGGTCTACAACTTCTTGTCGTAGTTTTTAAAGGAAGATATCGCTTTTACCTCGTACAGGTATCAATTTTTACTACCTCGGTACCCCGCACAACAACCGGGACCAGTGGAACAGAAGAGCCAACTGAAGAGACTACACCGAGTGAACCTGCGGTATCGACCGAACTAACAGAGCCAACAAATGGTCCTGAGACACCCGGAGGAAAAGACGCCAACAAAGGCGAAAGGACGGGTGAAGATGGGAAAGTGGCCATTATTGCAACATCTGCATCTGTGGTCTGCGTGGCTATTATTTCATTTTGTATCTGGCTGATTTTTACCCAGAGGAGGAAAAGGTAAATAGGTCGACTTACCCGGTTTCTTCCACCACGTTCTTCTAATATTTTAACAAAGATATACAAAGCATGTGCGGTTGCGAAAAACCGCTATGTACGTCAACCTTGTTGTTGCTCCTGATTGGCTGAGAGACAGCAACTTGCGTCAGTGAGTTACAGAGTTTGTCTGTTTGTTTGTTTGTTTGTTTGTTTGCACTTTTTATTTTGTTTTTGTTTGTGTCGCTTGCCAAATAGAGGTCCGGCAAAAGGCAAATTAACTTGCACCGCAACTCAATGTCGATAGAAGTTGCAGATTCGAGAAACTGCACGTGTATAAACACCACATCTTTGCAACAAACAATTGTGGTAGAAGTTACAGGGAAACGTTCCGTGCAAATTGCAAAGAAAGTTACGAGCGCCTGACTGACTTCACAACTTGCAATGCTTTGCTGTCGCCAACTTTGCAAGAAAAATTGTCTCCTGTAGCAGGACCTAATACGGGCCTGTTGTGAAAACTGTCTCCGGTTTGCTAGCGCGCAACATCGGATATTCATGCCAAATCACGGTCAATCATTTTTTAGCTGAAACTTTCGCTTTTCGAGCTTCAATTCGGAAGGCGCCATTAAGACTAAACGAAACTCTTGCTTTGTGTTGCAGACAGGCGGGAAGGTGCGTGGTGGAAACAGAAGGTATGGTTTGGTCAAAGCAAGGCTTGAAGTAAAACCAGGCAAAGTAGAAAGCTTGACAAATGAAGGGAATTTATCTCCCTTTAGCAAAGTGAATTGCATGGTTAACCTTTTGTGTCGTTTTTTTCTCCTCACGTCCCCATGCGTACGGATTCAAGTGATTGCAAATCCAACAAGCAAGGTAATCATAAGAAAGTTGGAATTAGTATAAAGATGAAACTCGTATCTGTGAACTGCGCAAACAATCCAGGGCTTCATTTGGATTCCGTCCAACTAATGTTGCTTCATAACCACAAAGATCAATTTTAACTTACATTTGTTCTATATTACTTGTGCATTATTTGTCAAATTCGTTGTTATTTGCCCCTCTTTCTTTTCTTGTGTGTCAATATGGCGCAAAGACGGATAAACATACCACCTTTTACAAGGAGCAGTAGTTAGAATCGATAGTTTGCTCTTGGAGTTCTTGTTAACTTTCCTTCTCACGACAGAACAATTTGCCGCTACCCTCGATGTTGAAGAACCCAGTTTTTGCCGAGTCCGATTATTTAGAGCCCTGTGACCAGCCTGGCTCTGCGCATGCGAAACCGCTGGCTGTTGGTGAGTTGAACAATATAAAGGCACGCTTTACCGTTTATACATTTGATAGTTTGCGTGTGTCTAAGTTGACCGAGGAAAATACAGGCAAAGTTACGATATAATGAAACCACTGGTAAATATGATGCATTTGGCATTAACTTTCAAACGGAAAATTGAACAGAATCAAACCTCAACAAATGCTAATTAGATTTACTGTAGTGAACTTTACAAAGAACGTTGTGATAGAGAAGATTGCTTCCGATTGCGATGCCAAGTTGAAAGGAACCTCAAAAATGGTTGAGGACGAGGACGACAAGCACGCAAAGCATCATGGTTTAGTTGTGGTTCTCCAAGTTAATCTCCACCCACCCACCATCACTTTCTCGCTCTGAAGCGAGGCCCCTCTGATTGCTATTTTGACAATGGTTTGACGAAACTAGTCAACATCAGAACAAACATCAACGTGACGTGAACTTGTTCATTTGCTTCGCAGGAAGTCCAGTGTACGACAGTGCGAATTTGCACATGGGCAGTCTCCTTCTCAAGAATCCTCTGGTAAAAGAGAATCGGCGAACCGCCAGTGCAATGCCTATGAAGACGTTACAGAAGATTCCTAATAATGAAAGATCAACTTCCAATGAGAATACCTACGACAACGCCGAGAGAAAGTCACCATGCGAGGAGGAAAGGCCTGTTTACCAAGCATTGATGGTCGGTCGGCCGAAGGGCGGCGCGTCCAAGCAAGCTGGAGACGACGCTTTCTACCAGGCCCTCGAGTCCGCACCACCGAAGAGGGACCAGCCAGAGTCTATGTACCAAGCCTTGGTGATACCAAGCACCGGCCAGGTACTATGTATTGCTGTGCTCCCCTTCCCCTCTCCCCCTCGACAGTAAGTCCAAGAAAAGTCCCTTATACAGGGCTTATTTACGGAATTTTACTGTTTTTGATTTTTTGACTCGCGGTCGCCCTAGCCTGCGCAACAGGCCCCGTGTATATGTCCGCAAAATCATGCTCGAAATAACATGATCAATTATGGACTTATAACTCATCCTTGTTTTAGTCTCAGGAGCAGCAAGAAATCCCCGAATACTTGGCCGTGGTGACGTCGCCGAATGAGAGTCCTGACTATGCGGACTGTAGTGATGTTCAAGGACGCGTGGATGCGCAGCCCACACGCGCGGAGCTGGACAACCCGGTTTATGACGTGCTCGAGGAACCAGACTACGCGGAGCTTGAGGGACCTGAGTAACGCACTTATCAGAGGCGACCCGCGGACTCGGGAGGGAGGGTGTGACCCTAAGGAACCCCGGGCATTTGCACAATGAAATAAACAATTCCCCCCTCCCCCCCCCCCCCCCCCCCCAGTAAAATCGTTGCATTGTCAAGCTGTTTTTAATATCGTGTAATTTTCGTTCTTACCTAACTGAGAACATTAATTTTCGTGACAAAAGTCATAAATCGTTCGGTTATTTTTACTTCTTACAACCGTAAAAAAAAATTGCAGGTACGGTAGCAATTTATTGATGATAACTTTTAACAGTGGCCATAAATGCAAAAACCAGTGATCATAATTAATGTTTTTTGTGTGTGGTTCATGCAATAGTAAGGTTTCGCGAGCACCACAACTAGTTTTGTATACAGATTGCAGCTTTTTTAATATTTTTCTATTTCTTTGTGTTTATAACAATATAATTGACGAATGAATCAGGTGCTATTCATAAAAGTAAAGCTGCGTCAAATAATTTATAATGTAGACATAACCAGGCCGTTGATGGCCCAAAAGAACAATCAAGTTATCGATGGCGGTTACAAGATAGGTGGGATGTAGTGTTTTTCTTGGGCCAGGGAATCTTTCCCGGGCTCACAATGATTGTAAGACTATTAAACTACTTAGCAAAGATGAAAGCAGCCATATTAATGAATAAAAAGTGACGAGATTTATACAGTATCCCAAACACCTGATCGAAAGTGACGTAGGTCTGTGCGTTTTAGTCTCAAATAGGGTAATAGATGTCTCTCTGGTCTTGAATACGGGTTCAGGCTATTTTGGTATTTTAATATTTTAAAAATGGGCCGAAAGTATCGGAATACAGGTCTGAAAAGGGAGAAGATTTTGGGATGCAGGTGCTGCAATAGGGTCGAAAGATCGTATATTTTGGTCTGATACCAAGGTAAAGGTTTTCAGATCCGGGCGGCGGGCTCCCGCCTTGTCCAGCATGCGGTCCCCATACGTGATGTATGCACAACTTTGGCGCCCCCCCCCCCCCCCCCCGCCCCCCCCCCCTCCCCCCCTAAAAAAAATCAAACAAACAAACCGCAAAAGGCCGCAAAACAAATGCAGGGTTTGCGCAAGTATGGACGAGTACTGGACCGCAAATTTCACCACACCAGACTGAACTGAAACGCGTTGAAAGCATCTGACGTGCGACCCGTTCCCCTAGCTGACGGTAGGCGGCTGTTTTTACAGTAGTGTTTGACGTCACTGAAAGCGGAACATGTTACAACTATATCAACTTACAATTTATACACAGTCACTACACCTGATCATCAGTCCGTGTTTATTCTGGTTCTCGTTTGCAAGTCATCTGCTTTTCAAGTTGCTCCTGATAAAGCTTGATGTTTCCAGGTGTTGCGTTAAGCATTTTTCTGCTGTTACTCTCTATCTTCGGTCCGCTGTTCCAGGACTCGCCCGCGTATCTGAACATATCTCGAGGGCAGAGAGATGAATTCACCAACACAAAGACAAACTGTACTGATATAACATCAGGCCGGAAATGGTGCAGATCGTTAAATGCAGAGTGCTCCAGTAATTCGTCCTGTTGCGTTTGTAGATGCCTCTACTCGCATTCGGTTTATCGCTATCCAGGATGTGTAGACAATGCAGCCATACGGTCGCAATCTGGTAAGTAATATTTTGTCTTGAGGCCCAAGCAAGAAGATTGCCACATACACCCATACCAGAACGACAAAGGTTATCACAAGGGTCAATTGGATCAGGTGCAGTAGACAGTTTAGAATGAGACATGTAGTAGCCGGCGGGCATGCAGTCTGCATGGGCTGCGGTGAATCAGTCACATTGCAAGCTGTCCTGAATTCTTCACTCGTAGGAGTCACGACTAAGTTTATGTATATTTTGCAAATGCTTTCATGTACATAAGACTTGGAGTTATTTTTAACTTTCAACTGCATCACCCCATGACATTTGATCGGAACTCGAACAACGTTCGATATTCAATGAGAGAGATCTCTCTTGGCGGTGTGCTGCACGCCGCGAAAATTGTGTGGGTCTGGGTATCCCCCCTTTTCTTGCCATTTTTGCGTCGTTTTCGCATTTGTGCTGACTGCTTGAAATTTTGAAATATCTTTTACCCGCGACATTCACAGGCTGCAAGTGTCAATTTTCCGCTTCTGCAAATTCTTCTTCTCCGTTGGTAATACTGGGCTTGTCTAAGCCTGGAGGCAAGCGCATTGACGTGCCTCGCGGCTTGGCAGCTAATTCTTCCTGCGCTGTGATTGGAATACCGCGAATTCTTAACCGAGGAACGTGGATCAGTTCAAAAAGCTTCTCATTTTCTATGAATAAAACTGATGGGTCTTACTTTGAACTGAAGGTGAGTCGACCATTATTACCCAACTATGTTTGTTTACCAAGCCCGGCTCACCATACCCAAACTGATTTTTTTGGGACTCAAATTTGATTACGTTTCACAAACGTCACGTCTTGCGTCAAGTCATGATACGAAAGTGTATTGTCTACACAAAATTGTTGTCAGCATAAAAAAAATCTTTAATCGGAAAATGCACCGCTCAGGCGACATAAAACATCGGGTTGTGCTACATCCACCATGGCCATTGAAATAAATAAAAAACTGTTCTTCTGTCGTTGCAGTTTCCCTATTTGTACTTCGAGAAAAACAATTCAGAGTCCGAAAGTGAAGTAAAATCAACTTCTATAGTCAAACTTGTGGTTGCGAGAAAGTTGTTTCTAAAATAAGCATTTAGTCAGGTTAAATGATAACAGATTCTCTTTCTCTGATATCAGTGTATAAACATTTTAAAACTCTCGTTTTCGTCTGAAAATCTATTTTTCGTTTTCAGTGGAAAAACGTTTCCGGTTCGCTGTACAGCGGTCGTATCATGACGGTTCCAGTCATTTGCCAAGTGAATAACTCAACAGAACGGCAATTTTGTCTGCTGTTCAAAGTACAGGGAACGCTGACATGTAAGGCTACTACCTGTTTTGACATTTGTTAAGAAAGAAGTGACTTACGCCCGGTTCAAACAAAGTCTGGCAATTTTATCAACATGTGAAGTTTGTTCTCCAACAGATTCAATCAACACTTCCTCTCCAACACCAACACCATCATCAACAGCGGTAAGCTATACGGGTTATTATTTAGTATAGCTAATTGATAGTGCGATTATTACAACCACTATGACGATAATTGAAAATTGAAAACATATCTGTAACATTTGGGAACGTCAATGATTTTATTGTCGCGTGGCTTCTTCCAGGTTTCAAGCACAATTTACAAATTTTCCACAACTTCCGCGAGTGTTGGTCACTCTACCCACTCTATCACCCCCAGCGTGATGCCAACCAACTCCGGCAGTACCACCCCTAGAGTGATGCCAACCAGATCATCAGTGACGCACATTCCAACCACTGTATCATCCAACACTCCAGAATCGTTCCTATCCTGGTGGCCCCTGAGTAAAAATCATTTCATCATTATCTTTGCAAGTGCTGGCTTCATTATAACTGTGCTGCTTATCCTATGTATCTGGCTGGTCTGCCGAAGAAGGTATTTGTTTATTTGTTTCACATAGATTGATTATTGACGATGTCAACATGTAGTTCCCGTCATCAGATTCTTTTCTTCAGTTGGATATTAACACATTTCTTTTTTTATCCTGTTTCCTGGTCCTGCAGAAGAAGAAATCCGAAAGGTGAGTCATTCTCGCTTGTTTGTCATCCGTTTGTTCCAGGCTTTTTTATTGGTCGAAGCAAGTTTTACAACATTGCAAAACAAACATTTACATCGACCAATCAAATTTTAAAAGCAAAACCAAGCTAAATAAATGTGATTCTAATAGGATGGCTGGTCCGTCCTCCGGCAAAGAAAAATATAATATGGCGCCACTGTTATTATACTGATATAGTAACTTCTTATCTTTGATTGTTTTCGCAGCCGCGTCTCGTGGTAATGTTGTTAGGCAGGTATGTAACATTGCTTTATTATTATTATTATTATTATTATTATTATTATTATTATTATTATTATTATTATTATTGTTATTATTATTATTATTATTATTATTATTATTATTATTATTATTATTATTATTATTATTATTATTATTATTATTATTATTATTATTATTATTATTATTATTATTATTATTATTATTATTATTATTATTATTATAGTTAGTGTAAGGTTTTTAAACTTAATGAGTTTGTGGTTGTGGCCAGCTCCCAAACGACACTAAAAATTTGATATAATTGTTCAGCGCCAATTCGCTTTTTATGTGATCTGAATCTACAGTTCATGTTTGTATTAGAGTTTAAGATTTGCCCTTTTTCTCAGCCCGCAAATCTTTTAAAACCTCAAACCGCAAAAAGTCACAAATCACGTCTGTCGTATTTTGTTATGTTTTTAACACCAGAATGCATTTATTGGGTAAGTCAAATATTGCAGCAATACGCTCCTGTTATCTCAGAATTTGCTACCTTTAGCAAACGGGACGCGTAAGTTAGATCTGTGACCTTTTGCGGTAGTGCGGGCTGCAGTATACAGCAATTTTAAAATGCCTATCCAACTGTAATCACTTATAGATCAAGAGCAGAAATATGGAACTGAACTACAACTCAACAACTGCAGTACTTAGGGAAACTAACAAGTACTTTAAAAAAGTAATTCGCGCATTTGATCAGTAGCAATGGATAGCAACAAATAAAAAATCAACCAGCTTGCAAAAAAAAAAAAAAAAAAAAAAAAAAAAACGTTCGCCGTGGGGAGAGTTGTCCGGATCCCAAGCCAGTTCGAGGGGCAGCTCTGTTGAACACCCGTCCACGCTCAACGAACGGGGAGAGATAATTCGGCCCCCAAGCCATGGTGAATTGTCCCTATAAATCCGAAGAGCGCTTAACAATGCTAAGCCGACTTGTTTAATATATGCACACAATCAGGTATATATAGTTTCAGACAGGCGGCCTTCATCAATGTGGGATGTACCTTTGCATCGTCCTTTATTGCTTTTCAAACCATTTTCACCATCTTATTGTTATAACCGCTTCCATATGCCCGAGTTACTTAATATCTGCCTTTTTCACTTGAGTTTTAGTTTAAATCGTCAGTAAGCACTGTTATAGCAACATTGGTCCTGCTTGGCGCATGCGCAACAGTTCATTTGAGACTGTGACTGGAGAAATATTTGCAAGATCACTATAAACTATGTCGTATTGATCGACGAAAATAATTTTTATGGAGAACACACGATTCGTGGGGTTTTCAAGTGTCTTTCGTATATTCTGATTTCCGCAAAGTCGGCTCTGATAAAAACGCTCTATCGGTGTGGTTAATTTATGCCTTGAGTTAACCAGTGTTACTTTGGTGTTCATTTGAGACTGTGACAGGAGATACGTAATTAAAAGGTCCGTTGTTTGCAGGATCACTGTATAAACTATGTCACATTAATCGAAGAAAGCAAATTTTTATGGAGAACACATGATTCGTGGGGTTTGTTTCAAGTGTCTTTCGTATATACCGATTGCCGCAAATGTAGCACTAAGTCGGGCTAACGGAAACTTGAGCAAAACATACGCTCTAACGGTGTTGTTAATTTATGCCTTGAAATTAACATGTGTTTACGTTGCACCACCCAGCATTTGGTCTTATCTTGCAATATTACAGCATCTGGATTGGGCCCCAGGGCTTTTCAAAATGTTACAAATTCCTTATCTCCGAGCAAGGAAATTCTGGCAACTTTCTCCTACTTTCTCCAACTTTCTTCTATCGTTTTTTTTTTTTTTTTTTTTTGATGTTTGCTGTGCTAATTCTTCCATGCACCGCTAAAACAAAGTTTGAGGAGGTTTGACTAAATGGTAATTCAGTTTTAGCTGAACGAGAGCAGCTCCACGCAGGAGACAGATGTACTGCACAGAAGTTTCAAAATCAGGGTAAAAAACGAAGATTAATCATTTTTCTACTGAATTGTGTACGATCAGCGAAAGAGCAGATAGAAGAAGGCAATCCTCCCAAACTCCCCTGGACCCGCCACAGTAGCACGAGAATCCTTGTACGCGTAGAAGAAACTTTAACAAAACTGTGACTTTCTGTATATTCCGAGCCGTTCGCACTAGACGGATAAACATAAATTTTTTAACCTTGTACGACGGCTTCTTCGAAGTTTCCGCGTGCCGATTTACAACTTACTGGTGGGCGACAAAGTGCCGTTTCCGTGATTTTGCACTTGAAAATGTGTAAATGTCAACATTTTCTTTTAACTACACGAAAGTGCTAAGTGCGAACGGCGCCTACTGTACGCCGTCATCTGGTCTCTCAGTATTTTAGGTAGTAGATAAGAAAAATAATGCGCGCATTTGATCAGTAGCAATGGATAGCAACAAATAAATAATCAACCAGCTTGCAAAAAGAGAAAAAAACGTTCACCGCGGGGAGAGTTGTCCGGATCCCAAGCCAGTTCGAGGGGCAACCCTGCTGAACACCCGTCCACGCTGCACGAACGGGAAGAGATAATTCGGCCCCCAAGCCATGGTGAATTATCCCTAAATCCGAACAGCGCTTACACAATGCTAAGCCGACTTGTTTAATATATGCACACAATTAGGTATATATAGTCGCAGACAGGCGACCTTCGTCCTTATGGGACGTGCCTTTGTAACGTCTTTCATTGCTTTATAAGCCATTTGCACCATCTTATTGTTATAACCGCTTCCATATACCCGACTTACTTAATATCTGCCTTTTTCACTGGATATATATTTTTAAATCGTCAGTAAGCACTGTTCTAAAGCAACATTTGTGCTCGGCGCATGCGCAACAGTTCATTTGAGACTGTGACAGGAGATATGTAATTAAAAAGTCCGTTGTTCGCAGAATCACTGAATAAACTATGTCGCATTAATCGAAGAAAGCAACCTTTTATGGAGAACACATGATTCGTGGGGTTTGTTTCAAGTGTCTTTCGTACATACCGATTGCCGCAAATGTAGCACTAAGTCGGGCTAACGGAAACTTGAGCAAAACATACGCTCTAACGGTGTTGTTAATTTATGCCTTGAAATTAACATGTGTTTACGTTGCACCACCCAGCATTTGGTCTTATCTTGCAATATTACAGCATCTGGATTGGGCCCAAGGCTTTTCAAAATGCTACAAATTCCTTAACCCCCGGGCAAGGAAATTCTGGCAATTTTACCCTACTTTCTCCAACTCTTTCCTGTTGATTTTTATGTTGCCAATTCTTCCGCCGCCGAAGCCATAGTTTGGGGAGGTTTGAAGCTCCATGCAGGGGACAGATTTATTGCATAGAATTTTAAAAATGAGCCTATAAACAAGGAAGGATAATGGTAATAGTTTTTTGTACGATCAGGGAGCGAGCAAAAAATGGAGAAACCTTCCAAACACCTCTGGATGCGCCACAGTAGCACGAACGTCCTTGTACGCATACAAGAAGATTTATCAAAAATATTACTTTCTGTTTATTTTGAGCCGTTCCGGCGCACTGGATGGATAATGTAATTTTTTTGAACCTCACACGACGGTTTTATTGAAGTTTGCGCGGGTAGCGATCAAATTATATTCGTGGGCGACAAAGCGCCATATGCATGAATTTGCACTTGAAAATTTGTAAATGTCAACATTTTCGTTTAACTACACGAAAGTGCGAACGGCACCTACTGTATGCGGCTTGTCATTTGGTCTCTCAGTATTTTAGGTAGCCAATAGAATTATAACTCCTTAAATGGTCCGACGCTCGGAACGTTAGCTCAGAATTTGGCCCCAGGCCTACTCATCATATGTTTATCTCATATAGTATAGGACTAATTGTTGCTGGGATATATTGATAGACATTTTCCCCACAGAGCGCAACGCATCTCTTGGCTCACTTGGAAATGATGGATGTAATGAGTGCAACAAATGAGGCGTTTACTGAAGCTTTAGAAGAAGGAACAAGCCCTTCACCACAAAGGAGTCCTGACTGCCTGCGGACGGACACTAGTAAAGTGCAGATGGAACCTCTTTATCAGAACCTGCCCAGGAACAATCGAAAGTTGTCAGAGATTGTGAAGGTGAGCAGTGTCCTATTCATCACTCCTCGAAGCGGGTGGGCCTAAGCCGTTTGACATAAATCTGAAACATCCTATTCCAAACTCAGACGCTAATCTGTCGTTTGGTATTTATCCTATTCAACACTGGAGACCTAAAATAGCCATTCTCTATCGCAAATCAAAAGCTGACGAGAATGAACGATGCAGGGTTTTTGGTCAGTCGTCTAAGATAAACTCAATGTCAGACAGCGCAATTCGAATTACTCGTCTAGGCATTTACTCTGAGAAAGATGTTTTAGAAAGAAAATTGTGCCTCAATGAGCAAGTCCATACCCGTCGTATGGGTTATATGAATGATAATAAAGCGGGAACTTTCACAGGAACGGCCCTCGGCGCTTACCCCCAAGGAACACCTTCAGCCGTTACCCGCGAGCCAGGCTAGCTCTGATGTGCGTATTGCACAAGATGTTGGAAAGGAAAATGACACTAGAGGTATGCAGAATGGTGAAGACACTAGTGTGTCCTACGAGATCGAGGAGAGAGAGTCAAACAAGGAGATTCTTGGCGATGAAGAAGAGCAGTACGAAGTAATGGGTGGCACACCCGACCCAGAAGATGAGGATGACGAGGTGTATTTGAATGATTTACCACCAAGCCCAAGCCCAGAAGAAAACTCGTGTGATGAAGATATCTATGATTTGCCGCCTGATGCTATTGAGGATGACAACGAGAAGGGTGAAAACGGTGCAGATCAGGAATATTGTTACGCCGACTACAGTCAACTGCTTGCCGAAAGAGCTCAGATTGAGCAGCACCTAAGGAAAAGTTGGCCATGTGACGGTACCCCTCCAGCTGACGCGGGCGTTGGCACCGATGAACCGATCTACATGAACACCAACAGCCTGGAAGCAACATGTAAAGCGTCCACCCTGGCTGTCCCAGGGTGCGAACCCAGAGCTGTCAAAGACGGCACTAAGAAGAGAATACATTCATGGGGCCCGAGAACAGAGTCATCAAAGAGCTGCAACGTGCTTCAGAAGCCACAAATTCCCCAAGAAAACCACGGAACAGTTAACAGTGGGAAGGTGGAAAGACCTCCAGTTGTGGTGAGGCCACAAGGAAAGGCCAGCAACTAGCGAGGCGTGGCAGCACCAGAAAAGCCAAAAAGCCACGTGACAAAGGGAGAAAGCGCTCGCCCTCAGCCCTAACCGAGGCCACTAACGAATATCTATGGAAATATCTCGGTGACACAATTGAACGCCCCGGCGGAACAATGTAAGAGCGAGGGAGACTGTAACGACGAGGAACCTTTGTGTATGAACAGGAACTCGTACATTGACCGTTTTGATGTAAATTAAGCACGTTTCTTTACTGTTTTCCGGCTATACATCGGCGTCATCATCGCCATGGTAACTATCATTATTTTTCTTTGCGTACAGTTTAAAAATATATCATAAACAGTGGCGGATTTAGGGGGGGGGGAGGCGAGGGGGCCGCGGCCCCCCCTTTTGTCTGGGTCTCGGATTTTTTCAGACAATGTAGACCTCTACAATCGTACACGGGCTTTGTTTTTCGTCTTTTGTTGTTGGTTATATCAATCAATTCAGAACTTTTGTTCAGTTTCGTTACCAGTAATTAGAGAAACAAGCAGCAATGTGGAATGACGTGCTGTGTGCGAACAGCACTGACGGCCCGGGATCCGGCCCAGGCATACTTGTGTAATTGTGTTGCAAAATTAATCCGTCTGAAAAGAGCCCTAGAGCCAATGAGAGAAAATGGGTTTGTTGAGGACGAACATTCTCTCCTTGTTCACAAGGATATACCTTTGGATTACAGTGCTGACGACTATGCCACGTGTAACCAGAGAAGGATGACATTGATCAATCCCATGATGTGACTCTTACTTATATCATCTGCATGGGATTGATGATTGCAATAGGATGACCCTAGTTTGTTGGCTCCTATACTATTAGCGCGCTGCAACAGATTTATCTGTCGTTTGGCAAATTGGGGGTGTGCGTTAGGCAGCAAAGTGTTTTATTACGCGTTCGATGCATAGGTTTTAAAGTGCCAAATACTGACAATCAACTTTGAAGGCATGCTCCCTCAGAAAATTTGGTCTGGTCTGAGCCCTACAATGGTGTTTTCAAGGACTTTTGTTCAGGAAAATTAGTGGTGTTAAACTGCAAATTTCTTGCAATGTGGTAGGATTGCAGTATGCAAACTTGATAGGCAGTAGGATAGATACTGTAGCTTTCAAAACAGTATGGTTGGCAAATAGGCTTGTTGATTTAAAGGACTTAAATGGATAAGGTGCATGTTCACATGGCCATTTTTAAAACACACCTGGGCTGATAAGCCCCAATGGGAATAGCAGCAAAGTCAAATGGTCCATATCTCTTCCCAATTTGCTTGAAAACTGAACAGTAACCAGTGTCACCAGCAAAGAAGAACCTGTGCTTTGTCCCAGAAATACACCAACTACCCCATAGCACCTTGTTCTCATCTGTCAAGGATCGACGGCAACAGTGTTGTGTGGGCGTAAAGGCAAACTTACAGGCAACTGTCCTACCATCAGGACTCTGCTTCACACACTCCATCTCTTCCCACCATTCCAGATCAACAACATTTTCACAGCCACATTCCTTCATCCATTTTGCCAGGCCCTTTGGTACAAACCAGTGCACTTGTCCTCCAAATGATTCTTGAAGTTCTAACACAGTCTTGTAGTCCAGATGATCATAATGATTGTGACTAATGCAAACTGCATCGATGGCCGGGAGTTCCCCAACAGTACATGGTGGTGGACGGTAGCGTTGCATGCTTGTGAGATGTGTTGGTCCAACATAGCTGCTGAAAACTGGATCTGTTAATATATTAAAGCCATCCATCTGAACCAAAACAGTTGCATGCCCTAGCCATGTAACTTGAATAGCATCACTTGGTGGAGAGCTCAGTTTTGCAGTGTCTGGCTTCAGCACAGGCAGGTTTTCACCCAGCTCCTGGATGATGAGGAAAAATTTAGCAGTAAAAAAATATTGGTGCTTTATGACAGCTTAAATCAAGTCACATGCTGTTATTGCTGGTTCACAAAGCACTTAATTAATGTTTGCTAAATTAACCCTGTGAATATTAGTGCAGCTCCTATTATAAACAGGCTGAACATTTTAAAAAACTTATATTGGTCACTGTGGCATATCTTTTAAAATATTAAGTTTGAGCAATTGCAACATTTGCGGCACAAACCGAAAGTTCTCTATCTGGTTTCCGAAAAATGTTGGAGAACAGAATAAGCTATTACTGATATCTGCGCGAAAAAAAGTGAAGTAGTTAAATTTTGGTACAAACCTTTTGACATGTCAATTTATAGGGCTATGCATAGACTTCGAGCAGTCCTCCTTTTCCCTCCAAGATTGTGAATTAACGCTGCCCTAAGTCTTCCGCGCTCGCTACTTTGTGCAAGATCTAGGGACTGCTCGCAGTCCAGGCTATCCATTTTAAAACCTTCAGTGTACTAATTCCTACACTTTATAACAATACTGAGGCTTGTTCAAAGATCGCCCCACTATCTTGTCGAACTCAATTCAGCATGCCATTGCTGTGCCGAACTCAATTCATAAATTATGAAAATGTATGTTTTGATTTTTAATAATACCAGTTTCCGCTTAAGGTGATTCCATCGAAAAAGAAATAGTAATTGAATTTTCTTAAAACTTTGCACAATTAGTAATTACTTCTAGTACATTAAAAAAATAAAATAAAAATAGGGGGTCACCATGAAAAAATAGGCATTTTGATCATCTGGACGCTTGCCCTGAAACGCCTAAAAACATATTGTAATAGTGATTCAATGATAATATTTCAAAATTGAGTAAAGATATTTTGTCTAAATTTCGATATATCATGGGGAGTCGTATTTTCTTAAAATACATGAAATAAAAAAGGGGGGTCACCATGCTCGTTTTTGCGCAATTGTCCAGGAAAGGGCGAATTCACTTCAAAATACGTCTTTCCGAGAGGGGACTGGGGCGAGTTTCAACTTTAAAGGTGGCTGCTTCCACAAGGAACGACAAAAAATAAAACTTATTTGCGTAACGAGTATAAAGAACTTTCGATCTTGAAGTTTCGGTGGTTCTTAATGTCCACCATCTCAAAAGTGTTGTGCGCACTAAAGATGCGCAATGCAAAACTAGGGAATCACCTTAATGCGAGAACATATCGCGCGAAATGCACAAAGCAACAATTCTTATCCGATCTTTGTACTAAAGACACGATGCGAAGTACACAGGCAAGAACGTGTATTTCTCGTTCTGCTAAAAAAAACAATGGCACGTTTGAAACGGGCCTAACAGTACTGCACATGAATGTAAAAGGGGCGAGCGCATCACGGCTCCTCGCATATCAATAACATAATCATATACCTTGGTTTTCAGTCTGTACAAATTTCTCCACGTTCCCTTGATACCTCAATCGTCTTTCTCCCAAAACGCCCATCTCAGAACGGAGGGCAACGATCGATCTCTGCTTCTCCAATGACTGATATACCGGCCACACCTTCACTGCCGCTTTATACTCTTCCTCTTCCATTGTGTCGTGTTCAGTCAGGCGTTCTTCGGCCCACTGCGCAGTGCACGAGAACTGGAGACAAGTCACATGTCAATCATGTCCCGACTTGTATGCCACACACGAGAACAGTAAGTAAACAAGCGGAGGATTGAAATTACTTCTTATCAGCGATGAGGATCTTTCTCTTGTTTTGTTGTTGGTCGTGCTTGTTTGAACTGCGACAAGGATTTCTCTTTAATATAACACGCTTTTCATGGGGGGATTGGTTCTCGAACCTGGGCAAATGTAACCCAAATTGGTGCAGTCAACGACGAGGTGGTGGCCGGTGGGGATCAAACTGTGGTTGTCGGTGTCTTCGTGATAATGCTACTTTCGTCATGCGGGATTAGCATTACCCCTGAATGATTTTAGTTTTAAAAAAGAAGCATGCATGATAACTTTTAAAGATAAGAAATTTACTTACTTTTAATTATAATAGTGTGTATGCGTGTGCGTGCGTGTGTGTGTATGTGAGCGGACGCGCGTGGGGATGGTGGGGGGAGGGGGGGGGGGGGGGGGTCGAGGTAGTCAAATGTACGTAAGGTGTAAGTAATAATGTAAGTTAGGTAGTAAAGTGAGTGACTAAAGTGCAAAAGTAAAGTAAAGAGTTAGGTGAATGACGGGAGCGAGTCTGTAGGATAACGACACTCGATAGATAATTTAATATGTAGATTTTAGATAGAAGACACGACCCCACCAGCGTTTTGCTGAAAGTTTGTAATCGTGTATAAATAAAGGTTATTGATTGATTGATTGATTGGATATTAAGGATACTTTTGGCTGCATGCCTAACGGAGATATACGCAAATCATTGGCAGGTATTAGTAAATCAAAATATATTTTTACCTGTTTCTCTGTGATATATAGGAATCAGATTGATAACTAGATGTGTCTGTGTTTATTGATTATTCTGTTCAGTGGTATGGGGTCAAGAGTTCATTGAGTGGCAATATTATTTAATTATTTATATCTTCCAAAAAAAGATGACCATGCATAGTTCATGTTTTACAAACATCAGGATTATTTTGATCAGGTAAATTGGTCCCTGATTGAGTTCACTGGCTGACCTGCCAAAAGTGTTGGGAAGATATTAATCCCCCCCCCCTGCACAGTACCTAACATGCTCCAACTCACATGGTTTAGCTGGGCAGACAATTTATACTTACCACTAATGTTAATGGTTTTATTTCATTATGTAGCCTTGGGATAAAGTCGTTAATCTGTTCATATACAGTGGAACCTCCCTGAACGACCATCTTCCATAAGCGATTGCCTCTCTTAAGCGACCACTTACCAAATGACTGATTGGTCACTCAGTCAAATTACTATTATTGAAACCTCTTGTAAGCGACCACACCTCTCACTGGTGACCATGACCACTATTTCTCACTGATTGAGTTTTTCTATTTTTTTTTTATCTCTGGTAAGCAACCACTTTATGCTCTCAAAGAGAAAATTTCTGAGGAAGGACTAACTTTCTTGCAGAAAGTCTGGACCGCACAAAACACTAACATATGTAATGTAACGTGCAACAGGACATGAGGTTGATTTAGCAAAACACAAGTTCTAGCTTTTTCACTCACTAAAACTGCATTATTTTTCACTGGTTGTGGCTCTCACTTAGGCCTCCCATGGTGAGAAATTCCAGTGGGCGACCACCTCCTATAAGCTGCAACCACTTAAAGATGAATGAAGGATGGTCGTTTACAGGAGGTTCCATTGTATTCAATTGATTTTGACCATGATTGTAATTTATTGGTGAAGTCTGAGTCAAATCCCATGTCCAGAATCTTGCCAAGATCTTGCCAAGATCTTAAACAAGATCCTACAAGATCTCTGCAAGATCCTGCAGGATGATGCAAGATCTTAATTGAGAATCTTGCAAGATCTTGCTAAATCTTGACAAGATCTTGGCAAGAACCTGCAAGATCATGGCATATCTTGGCAAGACCTTAGAGGTCATGGTATATCTTGACAAGAACTTGCAAGATCATGGTATATCTTGCCAAGAACTTACAAGATCCATTATTATCTTGGCAAGAACCTGCAAGATCATGGTATATCTTGCCAAGAACTTACAAGATCCACTATTATCTTGGCAAGAACCTGCAAGATCATGGTATATCTTGCCAAGAACTTACAAGATCCAATATTATCTTGGCAAGAACCTGCAAGGTTCTTGTCAAGAACTTACAAGATCCAGTATTATCTTGGCAAGAACTTGCAAGGTCATGGTATATCTTGTCAAGAACTTGCAAGATCCTAAAAGTTATCTTGTGATAATAGTACAATTTTACAAGCCACAACAGAATAGTGTAAAGCTTTCAATTTCATTTTATTGCAAAGGTATACACATTGATTACAATGCCTATATTAGTATTAATTCAATATTATTATGTCTAATTCAATATTAATAAAATCTAATGATGCTATAACCCAAGCAGAGAGCCTGTGTGCAGGCTAGCAGGTTACAGTCAGCCGATTCAGAAGAGCTTTATTGCAACTTTCTATGCTGTAATTTGCACACTGTTTTAAACTATTGTGCAAGATACTCTTCAAGATTATTATGCAGTACTTCAAAGAAGGTTTGGCTGCACAAGGAAAAAGGAATATTCAATCAGAGTATCCCTGGTGAAAATCCTTGCAAGGATCCTGCAGGATTCCTGGCAGGATCCTTGCAAGGATCCTGGGTCAGGATCCTTGCAGGATCCTTGTAGGATCCTGGAGGAACCTTTGGAGGATCCTGGAGGATCCTTACAGGATCCTTGTAAATTTCCTTGCAAGATCCTGGCAAATTTCCTTGCAGGATCCTGGCAAATTTCCTTGTAGGATCCTGGCAAATTTCCTTGCAGGTTTTTAGTGCATGCCTTGCATAAATCATTTCAATTTTCTGGTGTATCACACAAGTCATACATTGTAGGCCTGCCCCCTTTGAATTCAAATTCTCGCCTGCATGTATTCAATCCACAATATTGTAATTCTGCACTGTATTTATATATATATATATATGTAAAAAATGTGACTGGATATTTGTATAGTAAACGTGAGTAAATTTTAAAAGCCTTAGACAACAACCTCAATAAATTAAGAGAAAGGACATGAATGGTAAAGTAAAAGACACAGACAGTTACATTAGCACTAAAGCAGTGCTGTTGTCTTTAATATTTGCCATGCAGATAAAGTATGCACCATTTTCCACATGCTGGTTCATCAAACTTGGAGTAGATAAACTTCAGTATATTTCTGACTCAGGTTATAGTATGTATTAGAGGACAAATATCAGCACATATTTCAATTAACTGGACTCAGCTGCTAGTTAAGTGTTCAGGGCTGACTCCAATGTATGTAGTACTGTTCATCATACTGTAGTTGTAATATGCCTTCACCACAACCCTGCTGTCTGTGCTTTTCCCTGTAAAAAGGAAAAAAAAAAACAATCAGAAAAGCAATTTCAGAAATGTATATGTTTACACCAAGTTGATGCAACTAAATTTCATACTAAATACATGGAGAATTTGGATCTAAGTAAAACTTATGCATGCAGATACAATCTGTCTCTTTTTCCATATGGGTTCCTCATTCAAAATGCTGAAGAAACGAACTTTAGGCTGTCAAAAGCATGGAGAGTTATTAATACCCCGGCAGATGGAGTATTCTGCGTGATCGAACGTAAAGAAAGTCCAAGCTGCCACACCGCGGTCGGATAAATAAGTCAAAACAAAGCGCATCAAACCAAATTATCCGATTGGGGACACGTGTATATGTATGGTAATATATATGTATATACTATTCAAGATACATGTAGTTCGTAGCCCCTTGATATAATTGAAACAAACAAAGCACTAAAAGTGCCGAAATCATTTCAACTCGTCAAGTCTTAATTAAACGGTCGTAGTTGCTTGTTTGTTAAACGTTCACAAAAGTTGATTTATCTCACCTTGTTTGAAGTCTCCGGGATGTATTATATGTGACCAACTGATTGATCCAGATCGATCTGAGCTTCTGTATTCTCTCTCCCGACCATGACAATATCCAAACGCGTAAACGAACTTCGAAGACCATTGAGATCGACGTTAGTGCCAGCGAGTGCTTGTCCTCCAAGCGATTCACACGGTAAAGAATTGTACTTGAAGTGAAGAGTACGTGAAACATTCATCCAATAAAAGGCAATATGAATAACCCCATGCAAAACGAAGTGAAACAGCTGAGCAACAACACGAGCTGAAAAAATACCGTTGATCCAAGCGCCAGAACCAGCGTGAGCTCTGATTCGTTTACACGTGACAAACTAGTACCCAGGCACTGAACGAGTGAATGTTTACGGACGCACGGAAATCACTTCGTACGTGAAGAGTCCAGGAGAGTTACGGGACTTGAATTATACACATAATTTGTATGGTTGAGAAAAACTTGGATGATCAACCGGATAAGCGTGCTGAATGTAATTGTTGGGGGGTCGTTGGAACGCGTTCAATTTGCTTTTGGAGGTCAGTCAGCCACAAAACGTCCCAATTCTGTTTGTTTTGTTTCATCCCAAATTGTTGATAGAAACACTAAATCTTATAGTGAAATAGAGGTTTCGGTTTTCAACAACATGTACAGCATTGTGCAATATTATTTCAGTATTTGGCAAAGAAAAAGAATAAATATTTCATTTTTTAATATACTCACAAATTACGCCACTGTTTTTATTTATAATAAAAAATCATGATACCCAGTAAAACTTTGTTACCCGATGGCAATAGTACCTTTCAGAAAACATCAAAATTACTTCACAAGTTTAATTTCATATGTGCAAGCTGTACAAACATGTTTCTAAATCCGTCTTGTTATACTTTTTTCCTGCAAGGCTCACTGGCATTTCATTCCAGCTACAAGCATACCTCCGATCCTATGTTAATCCAACAAGGATACTGTCAGGATCTTGCCAGGATTCTGTTGTATTTATCCTATGAGGATCCTGAGAGGATCTTAACAGGATCCTACCAGGATCTTAACAGGATCCTGCCAGGATATTTACAGGAATCCTGCTATGTTTATCTAACAAGGATCCTGTTAGGATCCTGTTAGGATCCTGCCAGGATCCTGTTGTGTTTATCCTATGAGGATCCTGACAGGATCTTAACAGGATCCTGCTTTGTTTATCCTGCAAGGATCTTTGAAGGATCCTTGAAGGATCCTTGAAGGATCCTGGCATATCTTGCCCTGCCAGGATCCTTACAAGATCCTTGCAGGATCCTTGTAGTCAAGAAAAATTTGGGCAGGATCCTTGAGGATCCTTAAGGATCCTTAAGGATCCTGCAAGGATTTTCTTCCCTGGTGGTCACCCATCCAAGTAATAAACCATGCCTGTTATGAGCAAATTTGTTAATGCTAAGTGTATGAATGTCAAAAGACAGCAATAAAGAAATAATTATGGTAAGCAACCAACTTGACCGTTTTTTAACAAATATTGCTCAGACAAAATTTTATGGTGGTCCTGCTTGTGACTTGGTCAGGTGACTTAGATTTTTGACTCCAGGCTCAGATTTGCTTAGAATTCTAATTGTATATTCTTGGTACTATTCCATGTGTGGTTGCTGCTATTGTGAGTCAATTCTCATTTTTTCTTGGCTTTACAGGTTGTAAAGTTACTCTTTTTAATGGAGAGTGGGTACAAAAGCCATTGACAATATTGGACCTTACAAGTAAGGGTAATCGTAAATTATCGAAGCAAGAACACACAAGCTGTTCCATTAAGAGAGGGATGTATCTTCAGGGACAACAGTGGATTTCAGTTTCATCAGCTACAAATGGTAAAGTGAAATTTTACATACATGGAAATTCCTTTGAGGTATGTCAACTATAATATGAATATAACCTTCTGTTCAATACACAGTTTCTTGCATTACAGTCAAAGCTCTTCTTGCGACCACTCTTGTAAGTGACCAGCTCTAGTTACAACCACCAGTGTGAAACCCTGTTTGAATTATCACTCAAACTCTGTAATTAAAAGCTCTTGTAAGCGACTGCTACCATAAGTGAGCAGGACCACTTTCAGAAACTACCAACTGGTCTTTTCCTTTGTTTTATAAGCTCTCGTAAGCGACCACTCAAAGGGTCTGACTCGTATTAGTCGATACTTTACTGAAATTGAACACTACTTGATCCAGAGGGGTGGTGGTGGGTGGGGGGCACTCCCTTAAATTAAGTATGGGGGTGTGCAACTGAGTCCCTGTTACCCTGACCCTGTTCCAGAGTAAAGAAAGGCAATTTTGCTACTCTGTTCCAGACAAAATGGTGAAAATAGATACCCTCGGTTCAAGATTAGAGGCGACTCCACAAATCGGAAACTGCGTGCTTGAATAAACATGTGGCATTGTGTGATAAGCAACAGTTCAGAGCTGTTTTGCAGCGACAGACTCGACTATAAATCATCAAGGATTCTGGCAGGAACGAATATTGACCCTGTTCCAGAGCCAGAATGAACCAGAGAGAAACAGTGATTTGTATACCCTATTTTAGAGTCGGAGAGACAAAAAGTATACCCTGTTGAGCAGCACATCCCCGTATAGCCCATATATAGGAGTGCACCCCTCCCCCCTATTTACAGTAATAATATGACTAATTGTGCTAATGGTTCACTTGATAAGTCTCGAATTAATAGTTCAAGGGAGTTTTGGGTGGAGCATCCAAGCGGCTTTATGCTAAAAACTCTGTAAATGACCAGCCTCTATTGGTTCAGCGTGTGGTTGCCTACGAGAGCCCATTCTCATAAGCGACCAGCTTTATAGTTACAACTTACCACTTTTTCGAATTTCCGAGGTGGTCGCCTTCAAGAGCTTCAACTGTATTTGGATAACACTTTATTACATAAGCTGTCACCCACTCACTACTGCCCAATCAAAATACTAGTTTTAAATATTGATTATAGATCAGTTTTGTAGATATTGAAATATCTACAAAATTAATATGTATGATGTGTGATGTGGATAAACTTGGTACTGTAAGATCTGGTGTTTAAGCTGACATTTCACTTATATCAAGTGTAATTAGCCCTTTGCTGGAGCAAGGGCTATCCAATGAACTGGGTTGTTGCTCCAAACATCTCAGCTTGAGCCACATCAACCGTTGCCATTGGTAGGTTGATACACCAAATTATATCTTTAACAATATTATCTTTATACCGGTTTCTCACAAGGGAGTAGCACTGCAGTGGCCATTAAAATATTCTTTTAATAACTTATTTGAATATCTGTATTGGCTCTTTAGCTTCAAGATGTGCTGTACATGTTTGATAAAGAGTTATATTTCAGTGTTTTCTTGTATTCCTTAGTGGAAGGGACTTGGAAACAATTTCAGTGGTCGCGTAATGAAGTTTGAGTATCAATGTGATGGCCAAGCGGCAAAGTGTGTCCTCTTTAAAGCAAAAGGAACTGAAAACTGTATGTATGAACATTTAGGGTTTTCTAATACTGTCCACTTGTAACAAGTTATATTAGTTTAATTTAGTTAAATTTTTTGATCCACATGACTTGTATAGATTTTGTCATGAATTGAAGACCTGTAAGAACAGTTCTTGATCTGTATGAAGTTGCATCTCATTTTTGGGATTTGTGTTGGCATGTACATGTTCTGTCGATCCACATGTATCATGTAATGAATTAATGACTCTTAAAGAACAGGTCTTGATCCATACGAAACTTGAAACAAATTCATGACACGTGGGAAAGAGGACTGAGCTTTTCATTCTAAGAATCAAAGTCCAATTTTGACATGATGCAGCAAGAATGGAAGGATTATTATTATTACACGACTTTGCAATTACAGGCCAAAACGAATGCAAAGATGGGAGCGTATTGCACTTGTCAGGAACCAAATCAACTGGTTTATTAGCTTACGTGATCAATTTTCGCAAGCAAAGTTTACGAACCCGTCATTTTTTGTTCCATTTTGCGAGTGGCGAGAACGTTTGCCCAGCTTCTTTTGCCGTATAATAAACAATTTATTACACGAAAAGTCTTGCAATACAGCTGTATTTTTACTCCTCAGTTTTATCTTTTCTCGTCTGAAGCAGGCTCGAAAAAATAAGACCAACTCGTAAAAATACTCCGCCGTATTGCACTCCTTCCCGTGTAATAATCTCTTTTTAAAGAAGACATACCATATCAAAGTTTTTCAGATAACATCCTATGTAATCTTGGTTAAATTACCGGCATGTCTTTTTTGTAGATAATATTGGTGAATCAACAAGTGCACCTCCAGCCACAACAAGTAAGACACAGGGGACCACGGTGAGCACCAATAAAGTTAGCACTGTTCCTGGAACAACACCTACTGCTCCAACAACTAATCCACCAAAGATCACGTCAAGCACCAAGACTTCAACCAATCAACTTATTACAACAACTAAGGTGTGGCAGCCCATAAGTAGTGTAACAACCAAAGCCATCACATCCAACACTGGTGTAGTCATCAGTACTGCTCCAACAACTAATCCACCAAAGATCACGTCAAGCACCAAGACTTCAACCAATCAACTTATTACAACAACTAAGGTGTGGCAGCCCATAAGTAGTGTAACAACCAAAGCCATCACATCCAACACTGGTGTAGTCATCAGTACTTTCTCGACAACTGTAACCAACCCTACTACGACTGAGACACAGCAAGTAGTGAAGACTACAGAAGAGACGACCAGGAAAACTACAACTTTGAAACCATCAAGCACAGTGGTGTCTACAAAGGCAAGTCCAGGAACTAATGTATCAGAGATGTAGAAGGCTTTTGTATGACAACGGGCTACCATACATCTGGTTTTGTTTACCTACTCTTGATTGGCTAAGAATGTTACAAAACATAATCTGACTAACTGAAATTTTTAAAGCGGTTTTTGGATGGCTATCGAAAACCAAGACCAAACCAAGTACTACGCCCATCACAGAGGTTGTACGAAACACTTTTGACCAATCATAAGCCCACACGAAACGAGAGCAATATTAACTGTATTGTTTTCGACAGTTAATCCATTTGTCATAGATAGTTTAAAGGGTGTACAACTTCTTGTCATAGTTTTTAGCTCGCGAATTCCACTTTGTGGGATTTGCGAGGTATAGTAATCACTTTCCTTCCCTGCTTCCCTGCTTCCCCATTCCCTCTGTTGTCAACAATGGATTTCCAAATAAAGCAGTTGCGGTTTTCCGAATTTGGCCATGATGAAGGTCGCGTAACAGGGTGTGTCGAACAACGCAGTTTAAAAGCAAGATGTTGTCGTAGTTGTTGCGACCATATTTTTGTTCGGAACGTGTTCTCATTTTGAAGGTTTGTCATGCGTTCGAAGTTTGTTTGGCCAATGATTCTGAGCTTGGTTGTGTTTCACTCTGTTGTGTTTTGCGTTGTTATTGTGACAGTTTGGCGCGGTGTCATGAAGGTCAAACGATCAGTGGCACCGATGGCGTTAATATATCGCAAACAAATCTGAAGCCGTTGGTTTAGTATCCGCCAAAATTTCTGTAGTGACAGTAAATGCGGCTTAGAAGATACTAGGCCGAAAAGATATTGAATCTCGGCCAAAAATATCCATTTCCGGTGAATGTTTACAAGTTCATACAGTATGCAAATTTATAGTCAGGGGTTTCAATTCTTGGTTTGCATGTCACGTCATAAAAAGCCATCTCAAAAGTAACGTATCCTATAAGTTTAATACACTGATATGTTCAGGACTATCATGCCTTAAAACTTAAAGCAAAATTCTGAGTCGATACAAAATATCTATCGGGAGCCATGGACGTTTGAATACCGTGACAACAAAGCCGTGTACACGCGCGTGGCCGACTAAAATCGGTCCTTCACGCAACATTTTAAAATTAGCACTGCGAAAGATGTGAAGTAACTAAACATCAAGCTGAGTCACAGATCAACTTCATTTCTTGTTCCGAGTTCGACTAACATGGCGGCAGCATACAAACTCTTATCAAATCTCCAAAAAACAAATTGCCCCTGCTTCGCCAAAATGAAGCCTAGACAATCCAAAATTGGCATCTGGACTAATTCAGGCGTGCTCTTTTTAGTTCTAGAGTCAAAAAGGTACAATCTGTTATTTTGGAGGGTGCTGCGATCGCGTGACCCGTGAAAACCGCGTCGATAATTCTTTTCTCTCAATTATTATATAACACTTTTTTAAGCCCGCGTTCACCACGAAGTGGTGAATTCCCCTTCGTGGTGAATTGAGCCAGTTCTATTAAATAGTTACTTCCGCAAAAAAAAGTCCTTTTACAAATTCGCGAGCTTACAGCTGCCTTGCTGCTTTGATTAAAGGAATATATCGCTTTTACCTCGTACAGGCATCAATTTCCACTACCTCAGTACCACGCGCAACAAGCGGGACCAGTGGAACAGAACAGCCAACTGAAGAGACTACACCGAGTGAACCTGCGGTATCGACCACAGAGCCATCAAATAATCCTGAAACACCCGGAGGAAAAGACGCCAACAAAGGTGAAAGGACGGGTGAAGATAAGAAAGATAACACCGTTGTTGTGGCTATTATTGCAGCATCTGCATCTGTGGTCTGCGTGGCTATTATTTCATTTTGTATCTGGCTGATTTTTACTCAGAGGAGGAAAAGGTAAATAGGTCGACTTAGCCGGTTTCTTCCACCACGTTCCTCTGATATTTTAACAAAGATATAAAGCATGAGCTGTTGCTATGTACGTCAACCCTGTTGTTGCTCCTGATTGGCTGAGAGACAGCAACTTGCGTCAGTGAGTTACAAAGTTTTTTGTTTGTTTGTTTGTTTGTTTGTTTGTATTTTTTGTTTTGTTTTTGTTTGTGTCGCTCGCCAAACAAAGGTCCGGCAAAAGGCAAATTAACTTGCACCGCAACTCAATTTCGATAGAAGTTGCAGATTGGAGAAACTGCACGTGTATAAACACCACATCTTTGCAACAAACAATTGTGGTAGAAGGGAAACGTTTCGTGCAAGTTGCAAAGAAAGTTACGAGCGCCTGACTGACTTCACAACTTGCAATGCTTTGCTGTCGCCAACTTTGCAAGAAAAATTGTCTCCCGTAGCAGGACCTTTATACGGGCCTGTTGTGAAAACTATCTCCGGTTTGCTCGCGCGCAACATCGGATATTCATGCCAAATCACGGTCAATCATTTTTTAGCTGAAACTTTCGCTTTTCGAGCTTCAATTCGGAAGGCGCCATTAAGACTAAACGAAACTCTTGCTTTGTGTTGCAGACAGGCGGGAAGGTGCGTGGTGGAAACAGAAGGTATGGTTTGGTCAAAGCAAGGCTTGAAGTAAAACCAGGCAAAGTAGAAAGCTTGACAAATGAAGGGAATTTATCTCCCTTTAGCAAAGTGAATTGCATGGTTAACCTTTTGTGTCGTTTTTTTCTCCTCACGTCCCCATGCGTACGGATTCAAGTGATTGCAAATCCAACAAGCAAGGTAATCATAAGAAAGTTGGAATTAGTATAAAGATGAATCTCGTATCTGTGAACTGCGTAAACAATCCAGGGCTTCATTTGGATTCCGTCCAACTAATGTTGCTTCATAACCACGAAGATCAATTTTAACTTACATTTGTTCTATGTTATTTGTGCATTATTTGTCAAATTTGTTGTTATTTGCCCCTCTTTCTTTTCTTGTGTGTCAATATGGCGCAAAGACGGATAAACATACCACCTTTTACAAGGAGCGGTAGTTAGAATCGATAGTTTGCTCTTGGAGTTCTTGCTAACTTTCCTTCTCACGACAGAACAATTTGCCGCTACCCTCGATGTTGAAGAACCCAGTTTTTGCCGAGTCCGATTATTTAGAGCCCTGTGACCAGCCTGGCTCTGCGCATGCGAAACCGCTGGCTGTTGGTGAGTTGAACAATATAAAGGCACGCTTTACCGTTTATACATTTGATAGTTTGCGTGTGTCTAAGTTGACCGAGGAAAATACAGGCAAAGTTACGATATAATGAAACCACTGGTAAATATGATGCATTTGGCATTAACTTTCAAACTGAAAAATTGAACAGAATCAAACCTCAACAAATGCTAATTAGATTTACTGTAGTGAACTTTACAAAGAACGTTGTGATAGAGAAGATTGCTTCCGATTGCGATGCCAAGTTGAAAGGAACCTCAAAAATGGTTAAGGACGAGGACGACAAGCACGCAAAGCATCATGGTTTAGTTGTGGTTCTCCAAGTTAATCTCCACCCACCCACCATGACTTTCTCGCTCTGAAGCGAGGCCCCTCTGATCGCTATTTTGACAATGGTTTGACGAAACTAGTCAACATCAGAACAAACATCAACGTGACGTGAACTTGTTCATTTGCTTCGCAGGAAGTCCAGTGTACGACAGTGCGAATTTGCACATGGGCAGTCTCCTTCTCAAGAATCCTCTGGTAAAAGAGAATCGGCGAACCGCCAGTGCAATGTCTATGAAGACGTTACAGAAGATTCCTAATAATGAAAGATCAACATCCAATGAGAATACCTACGACAATGCCGAGAGAAAGTCACCATGCGAGGAGGAAAGGCCTGTTTACCAAGCATTGATGGTCGGTCGGCCGAAGGGCGGCGCGTCCAAGCAAGCTGGAGACGACGCTTTCTACCAGGCCCTCGAGTCCGCACCACCGAAGAGGGACCAGCCAGAGTCTATGTACCAAGCCTTGGTGATACCAAGCACCGGCCAGGTACTATGTATTGCTGTGTTCCCCTTCCCCTCTCCCCCTCGACAGTAAGTCCAAGAAAAGTCCCTTATACAGGGCTTATTTACGGAATTTTACTGTTTTTGATTTTTTGACTCGCGGTCGCCCTAGCCTGCGCAACAGGCCCCGTGTATATGTCCGCAAAATCATGCTCAATTATGGACTTATAACTCATCCTTGTTTTAGTCTCAGGAGCAGCAAGAAATCCCCGAATACTTGGCCGTGGTGACGTCGCCGGATGAGATTCCTGACTATGCGGACTGTAGTGATGTTCAAGGACGCGTGGATGCGCAGCCCACACGCGCGGAGCTGGACAACCCGGTTTATGACGTGCTCGAGGAACCAGACTACGCGGAGCTTGAGGGACCTGAGTAACGCACTTATCAGAGGCGACCCGCGGACTCGGGAGGGAGGGTGTGACCCTAAGGAACCCCGGGCATTTGCACAGTGAAATAAACAAATCCCCCCTCCTCCCCCCCCCCCCCCCCCCCCAGTAAAATCGTTGCATTGTCAAACTGTTCTTAATATCGTGTAAATTTCGTTCTTACCTAACTGAGAACATTAATTTCGTGACAAAAGTCATGAATCGTTCGGTTATTTTTACTTCTTACAACCGTAAAAAAAATTGCAGGTACGGTAGCAATTTATTGATGATAACTTTTAACAGTGGCCATAAATGCAAAAACCAGTGATCATAATTAATGTTTTTTGTGTGCGGTTCATGCAATAGTAAGGTTTCGCGAGCACCACAACTAGTTTTGTATACAGATTGCAGCTTTTTAATATTTTTCTATTTCTTTGTGTTTATAACAATATAATTGACGAATGAATCAGGTGCTATTCATAAAAGTAAAGCTGCGTCAAATAATTTATAATGTAGACATAACCAGGCCGTTCATGGCCCAAACGAGCAATCAAGTTATTGATGGCGGTTACAAGATAGGTGGATGTAGTGTTTTTCTTGGGCCAGGGAATCTTTCCCGGGCTCACAACGGTTGTAAGACTATTAAACTACTTAGCAAAGATGAAAGCAGCCATATTAATGAATAAATAAAAGTGACGAGATTTATACAGTATCCCAAATACCTGATCGAAAGTGACGTAGGTCTGTGCGTTTTAGTCTGAAATAGGGTAATAGATGTCTCTCTGGTCTTGAATACGGGTTCAGGCTACTTTGGTATTTTAATATTTTAAAAATGGGCCGAAAGTATCGGAATACAGGTCTGAAAAGGGAGAAGATTTTGGGATGCAGGTGCTGCAATAGGGTCGAAAGATCGTATATTTTGGGCTGATACCAAGGTAAAGGTTTTCAGATCCGGGCGGCGGGCTCCCGCCTTTTCCAGCATGCGGTCCCCATACGTGATGTATGCACAACTTTGGCGCCCCCCCCCCCCCCCCCCTAAAAAAAAATCAAACAAACAAACAAAAGGCCGCAAAACAAATGCAGGGTTTGCGCAAGTATGGACGAGTACTGGACCGCAAATTTCACCACACCAGACAGAACTGAAACGCGCTGAAAGCATCTGACGTGCGACCCGTTCCCCTAGCTGACGGTAGGCGGCTGTTTTTACAGTAGTGTTTGACGTCACTGAAAGCGGAACATGTTACAACTATATCAACTTACAGTCACTACACCTGATCATCGGGCCGTGTTTATTCTGGTTCTCGTTTGCAAGTCATCTGCCTTTCAAGTTGCTCCTGATAAAGCTTGATGTTTCCAGGTGTTGCGTTAAGCATTTTTCTGCTGTTACTCTCTATCTTCGGTCCGCTGTCCCAGGGCTCGCCCGCGTATCTGAACATATCTCGAGGGCAGAGAGATGAATTCACCAACACAAAGACAAACTGTACTGATATAACATCAGGCCGGAAATGGTGCAGATCGTTAAATGCAGAGTGCTCCAGTAATTCGTCCTGTTGCGTTTGTAGATGCCTCTACTCGCATTCGGTTTATCGCTATCCGGGATGTGTAGACAATGCAGCCATACGGTCGCAATCTGGTAAGTAATATTTTGTCTTGAGGCCCAAGCAAGAAGATTGCCACATACACTCATACCAGAACGACAAAGGTTATCACAAGGGTCAATTGGATCAGGTGCAGTAGACAGTTTAGAATGAGACATGTAGTAGCCGGCGGGCATGCAGTCTGCATGGGCTGCGGTGAATCAGTCACATGCAAGCTGTCCTGAATTCTTCACTCGTAGGAGTCACGACTAAGTTTATGTATATTTTGCAAATGCCTTCATGTACATAAGACTTGGAGTTATTTTTAACTTTCAACTGCATCACCCCATGACATTTGATCGGAACTCGAACAACGTTCGATATTCAATGAGAGAGATCTCTCTTGGCGGTGTGCTGCACGCCGCGAAAATCGTGTGGGTCTGGGTATCCCCCCTTTTCTTGCCATTTTTGCATCGTTTTCGCATTTGTGCTGACTGCTTGAAATTTTGAAATATCTTTTACCCGACATTCACAGGCTGCAAGTGTCAATTTTCCGCTTCTTCAAATTCTTCTTCTCCGTTGGTAATACTGGGCTTGTCTAAGCCTGGAGGCAAGCGCATTGACGCGCCTCGCGGCTTGGCAGCTAATTCTTCCTGCGCTGTGGTTGGAATACCGCGAATTCTTAACCGAGGAACGTGGATCAGTTCAAAAAACTTCTCATTTTCTATGAATAAAACTGATGTGTCTTACTTTGAACTGAAGGTGAGTCGACCATTATTACCCAACTATGTTTGTTTACCAAGCCCGGCTTGTATAACCAAACTGATTTTTTTGGGACTCAAATCCGATTACGTTTCACAAACGTCACGTCTTGCGAAAGTCATGATACGAAACTATGTATTGTCTACACAAAATTGTTGTCGGCATAAAAAAATCTTTAATCGGAAAATGCACCGCTCAGATGACATAAAACATCGGGTTGTGCTACATCCACCATGGCCATTGAAATAAATAAAAAACTGTTCTTCTGTCGTTGCAGTTTCCCTATTTATACTTCGAGAAAAACAATTTACAGAGTCCGAAAGTGAAGTAAAATCAACTTCTATAGTCAAACTTGTGGTTGCGAGAAAGTTGTTTCTAAAATAAGCATTTAGTCAGGTTAAATGATAACAGATTCTCTTTCTCTGATATCAGTGTATAAACATTTTAAAACTCTCGTTTTCGTCTGAAAATCTATTTTTCGTTTTCAGTGGAGAAACGTTTCCGGTTCGCTGTACAGCGGTCGTATCATGACGGTTCCAGTCATTTGCCAAGTGAATAACTCAACAGAACGCAAATTTTGTCTGCTGTTCAAAGTACAGGGAACGCTGACATGTAAGGCTACTACCTGTTTTGACATTTGTTAAGAAAGAAGTGACTTACGCCCGGTTCAAACAAAGTCTGGCAATTTTATCAACATGTGAAGTTTGTTCTCCAACAGATTCAATCAACACTTCCTCTCCAACACCAACACCATCATCAACAGCGGTAAGCTATACGGGTTATTATTTAGTATAGCTAATTGATAGTGCGATTATTACAACCACTATGACGATGATTGAAAATTGAAAACATATCTGTAACATTTGGGAACGTCAATGATTTTATTGTCGCGTGGCTTCTTCCAGGTTTCAAGCACAATTTACAAATTTTCCACAACTTCCGCGAGTGTTGGTCACTCTACCCACTCTATCACCCCCAGCGTGATGCCAACCAACTCCGGCAGTACCACCCCTAGAGTGATGCCAACCAGATCGTCAGTGACGCACATTCCAACCACTGTATCATCCAACACTCCAGAATCGTTCCTATCCTGGTGGCCCCTGAGTAAAAATCATTTCATCATTATCTTTGCAAGTGCTGGCTTCATTATAACTGTGCTGCTTATCCTATGTATCTGGCTGGTCTGCCGAAGAAGGTATTTGTTTATTTGTTTCACATAGATTGATTATTGACGATGTAAACATGTAGTTCCCGTTATCAGATTCTTTTCTTCAGTTGGATATTAACACGTTTCTTTTTTTATCCTGTTTCCTGGTCCTGCAGAAGAAGAAATCCGAAAGGTGAGTCATTCTCGCTTGTTTGTCATCCGTTTGTTCCATTTTTTTAATTGGTCGAAGCAAGTTTTACAACATTGCAAAACAAACATTTACATCGACCAATCAAATTTTAAAAGCAAAACCAAGCTAATGTGATTCTAATAGGATGGCTGATCCGTCCTCCGGCAAAGGAGAATATAATATGGCGCCACTGTTATTATACTGATATAGTAACTTCTTATCTTTGATCGTTTTCGCAGCCGCGTCTCGTGGCAATGTTAATAGGCAGGTATGTAACATTGCTTTATTATTATTATTATTATTATTTATTATTATTATTATTATTATTATTATTATTATTATTATTATTATTATTATTATTATTATTATTATTATTATTATTATTATTATTATTATTATTATTATTATTATTATTATTATTATTATTATTATTATTATTATTATTATTATTATTATTATTATTATTATTATTATTATTATTATTATTATTATTATTATTATTATTATTATTATTATTATTATTATTATTATTATTATTATTATTATTATTATTATTATTATTATTATTATTATTATTATTATTATTATTATTATTATTATTATTATTATTATTATTATTATTATTATTATTATTATTATTATTATTATTATTATTATTATTATTATTATTATTATTATTATTATTATTATTATTATTATTATTATTGTTGTAGTTAGTGTAAGGTTTTTAAACTTAATTAGTTTGTGGTTGTGGCCAGCTCCAAAACGACACTAAAAATTTGATATAATTGCTCCAAAGAAATTGTTCAGCGCCAATTCGCTTTTTATGTGATCTGAATCTACAGTTCATGTTTGTATTAGACAGTTTAAGATTTGCCGTTTTCCTCAGCCCGCACTACCTTTTAAAACCTCAAACCGTAAAAGTCACAAATCACGTCTGTCGTATTTTGTTATGTTTTCAACACCAGAATGCATTTATTGGGTAAGTCAAATATTGCAGCAATACGCTCCTGTTATCTCAGAATTTGCTACCTTTAGCAAACGGGACGTGTAAGTTAGATCTGTGACCTTTTGCGGTAGTGCGGGCTGCAGTATACAGCAATTTTAAAATGCCTATTCAACTGTAATCACTTATAGATCAAGAGCAGAAATATGGAACTGAACTACAACTCAACAACTGCAGTACTTAGGGAAACTAACAAGTACTTTAAAAAAGTAATTCGCGCATTTGATCAGTAGCAATGGATAGCAACAAATAAATAATCAACCAGCTTGCAAAAAAAAAAAAAAAAAAAAAAAAAAAATGGAAAAAGAAAAAGAAAACGTTCGCCGTGGGGAGAGTTGTCCGGATCCCAAGCCAGTTCGAGGGGCAACCCTGCTGAACACCCGTCCACGCTCAACGAACGGGGAGAGATAATTCGGCCCCCAAGCCATGGTGAATTATCCCTATAAATCCGAAGAGCGCTTAAAGTGCACATAAGCCTTCAGAGGATACATTTTTATACGAAATTAGGAAGTAATCTAAGCAACTTATGCCCAAAAGAAAGCCCTTCCGAAGCGTTCTTATATTTTTTTTCGCCCAGTAAACATGCGAAAAAGTGCCATTTTGACTTCCGGTTTAGATTTGTCCGCGTAAGATGATTGATCAAGGGCCTGGGCTGTGACGTCAGAGGAGTGGCGTCTCGACTCGTCCGAACAGAGTTTTCAGCGGTTTTACTCCGAAATGCCTTATAGATGTGTTGTTGGAGGCTGCTCCTGGGAGCCAGATCATAAGCAAGGATTCGCATTTTATATGATTCAGTTTCCGAATGACCAAAGAGGTGAAGCGAGGAAGCGAAAGAGAAATGGTCCAGTTTGTCAAGGCCAAACGTGTGAAATGGGAGCTGACGATCAATTCCGGTTCTGCTCAGCTTATTTCAAACCAGATGATTTTGACATTGCATGGAATTGACAATAACGAATTGCACAATCTCGACTTGGACCTGGTAAAGGACAATCTCGGTATTGTAGTACAAAGTTGATAAGAAGGGGAAAGATTGATCGAGTAATCGTCGGGTCCCACAATTTGTCGACGGGTAGTAATAAGTAATTATATTTAATCCAAAATATATTCAGCTGTGGGAAGTTTGTTACCTTTTCTATCGTAGGTATCGAATATCAAATGAGCAAACCATCGCGTTCGCCGGAGGTTTATGGTCGATGAGGTCAACACTGCGACACTGCAATTCATGTTTGAAACCGAGCGAAAGATGGTTTTTCGGCTAGATTTTTCTAGGGCTATAGTCGACCGTGTGCCGGATTTGTGGCACATATTTACTCAAACAACTTGGTTTCCACATCGCCGAAGTTAGACGACGGCCGCAGAAGTTGGAAATTTTTGGCAAACTCCGAAAGGAGTCGTTCTGACTGTTGACAGTCGCCTGTTGATCCACCGCGGCGAAAGCAAAATCCTCCAAACGGTGAAGAAGGGCGCCACAAACCGCAATTAAAGTGTAATACTTTATTGTCTACCCGTACAGGGAAGTTTAGAATGACTGTTTTTGTACATTCCAGGAGTTTTCAGAAGAGCCGCGCTTTCTCGAAGTCAAATATAACTGACCGTGGTCAACTGCCGTGACGAATTACGCAACTGCTCTCAGTCGAAATCCCGAGCGAGAGTTATCGTGAGACATCCGCAGAATCTCAATGCTAGTGAATGCCGATGCTGCCGTAGCACATCAACATTGCAATTCCCACACGAACACCTAAAATATGAGTAAAACACAGAGAAGCAATTACAGATGTACCACGTAAACAAATCCAAAACTCGGACATATTTTACGCTTACCAACTACTGGCTCCAAAATGTTCTTCCGAGCGATCTTGCAGTGTTATGGTTCTTGTTCTTTTCCCTCCCTTTCCTTTCTGTTACGCTTCATGCCATTCTTGGTCAGCAAGTAGCTCTTGTCAGCGCACGGGTTGGACTTCATAGTGGATATCGTACAGTATACACGCGGAATCAATGTAATATAGTTCAGATATCAGATATACCGCTTTCTTCATCGCTTCTAGAGCTCGCCATTGCCGTACGAGTCCAAAAACACGGGTAAACAGCGAGAAAAACGTACACAAACCTGATAAATAAGAGCTATGAAGAGGTGTCGAGCCGAAACGCGCCACTCCTCTGACGTCACAGGTCCCAGTCTCCTACATTGCGCGGTCTGAATTTTATATTTCCGATTTCAAACGCGTGAAAAAAATATAAGAACGCTTCGGAAAGGCTTTCTTTTGGGCATAAGTTGCTTAGATTACTTCCTAATTTCGTATAAAAATGTATCCTCTGAAGGCTTATGTGCACTTTAACAATACTAAGCCGACTTGTTTAATATATGCACACAATCAGGTATATATAGTTTCAGACAGGCGGCCTTCATCAATGTGGGATGTACCTTTGCATCGTCCTTTATTACTTTTCAAACCATTTGCACCATCTTATTGTTATAACCACTTCCATATGCCCGAGTTACTTAATATCTGCCTTTTTCACTTGAGTTTTAGTTTAAATCGTCAGTAAGCACTGTTATAGCAACATTGGTCCTGCTTGGCGCATGCGCAACAGTTCATTTGAGACTGTGACTGGAGAAATATTTGCAAGATCACTATAAACTATGTCGTATTGATCGACGAAAATAATTTTTATGGAGAACACATGATTCGTGGGGTTTTCAAGTGTCTTTCGTATATTCTGATTCCCGCAAAAGTCGGCTCTGATAAAAACTGTGACAGGAGATATGTAATTAAAAGTCCGTTGTTCGCAGGATCACTGTATAAACTATATCACATTAATCGAAGAAAGCAACTTTTTATGGAGAACACATGATTCGTGGGGTTTGTTTCAAGTGTCTTTCGTATATACCGATTGCCGCAAATGTAGCACTAAGTCAGGCTAACGGAAACTTGAGCAAAACATACGCTCTAACGGTGTTGTTAATTTATGCCTTGAAATTAACATGTGTTTACGTTGCACCACCCAGCATTTGGTCTTATCTTGCAATATTACAGCATCTGGATTGGGCCCAGGGCTTTTCAAAATGTTACAAATTCCTTATCTCCGGGCAAGGAAATTCTGGCAACTTTCTCCTACTTTCTCCAACTTTCTTCTATTGTTTTTTTTTTTTTTTATGTTTGCTGTGCTAATTCTTCCATGCACCGCTAAGACAAAGTTTGAGGAGGTTTGACTAAATGGTAATTCAGTTTTAGCTGAACGAGAGCAGCTCCATGCAGGAGACAGATGTACTGCACAGAAGTTTCAAAATCAGCGTAAAAAAAGAAGATTAATCATTTTTCTACTGAATTGTGTACGATCAGCGAAGGAGCAGATAGAAGGCAATCCTCCCAAACTCCCCTGGACCCGCCACAGTAGCACGAGAATCCTTGTACGCGTAGAAGAAACTTTAACAAAACTGTGACTTTCTGTATATTCCGAGCCGTTCGCACTAGACGGATAAACGTAAATTTTTTAACCTTGCACGACGGCTTCTTCGAAGTTTCCGCGTGCCGATTTACAACTTACTGGTGAGCGACAAAGTGCCGTTTCCGTGATTTTGCACTTGAAAATGTGTAAATGTCAACATTTTCTTTTAACTACACGAAAGTGCTAAATGCGAACGGCGCCTACTGTACGCCGTCATCTGGTCTCTCAGTATTTTAGGTAGTAAATAAGGAAAATAATGCGCGCATTTGATCAGTAGCAATGGATAGCAACAAATAAATAATCAACCAGCTTGCAAAAAGAGAAAAAAACGTTCACCGCGGGGAGAGTTGTCCGGATCCCAAGCCAGTTCGAGGGGCAACCCTGCTGAACACCCGTCCACGCTGCACGAACGGGGAGAGATAATTTGGCCCCCAAGCCATGAATTATCCCTAAATCCGAACAGCGCTTACACAATGCTAAGCCGACTTGTTTAATATATGCACACAATTAGGTATATATAGTCGCAGACAGGCGACCTTCGTCCTTATGGGACGTGCCTTTGTAACGTCTTTCATTGCTTTATAAGCCATTTGCACCATCTTATTGTTATAACCGCTTCCATATACCCGACTTACTTAATATCTGCCTTTTTCACTGGATATATATTTTTAAATCGTCAGTAAGCACTGTTCTAAAGCAACATTTGTGCTCGGCGCATGCGCAACAGTTCATTTGAGACTGTGACAGGAGATATGTAATTAAAAAGTCCGTTGTTCGCAGGATCACTGTATAAACTATGTCGCATTAATCGAAGAAAGCAACCTTTTATGGAGAACACATGATTCGTGGGGTTTGTTTCAAGTGTCTTTCGTACATACCGATTGCCGCAAATGTAGCACGAAGTCGGGCTAACGGAAACTTGAGCAAAACATACGCTCTAACGGTGTTGTTAATTTATGCCTTGAAATTAACATGTGTTTACGTTGCACCACCCAGCATTTGGTCTTATCTTGCAATATTACAGCATCTGGATTGGGCCCAAGGCTTTTCAAAATGCTACAAATTCCTTAACCCCCGGGCAAGGAAATTCTGGCAAATTTTACCCTACTTTCTCCAACTCTTTCCTGTTGATTTTTATGTTGCCAATTCTTCCGTCGCCGAAGCCATAGTTTGGGGAGGTTTGAAGCTCCATGCAGGGGACAGATTTATTGCATAGAATTTTAAAAATGAGCCTATAAACAAGGAAGGATAATGATAACTCTATTAGTTTTTTGTACGATCAGGGAGCGAGCAAAAAATGAACAAACGTTCCAAACACCTCTGGATGCGCCACAGTAGCACGAACGTCCTTGTACGCATACAAGAAGATTTATCAAAAATATTACTTTCTGTTTATTTTGAGCCGTTCCGGCGCACTGGATGGATAATGTAATTTTTTGAACCTCACACGACGGTTTTATCGAAGTTTGCGCGGGTAGCGATCACATTATATTCGTGGGCGACAAAGCGCCATATGCATGAATTTGCACTTGAAAATTTGTAACTGTCAATATTTTCGTTTAACTACACGAAAGTGCGAACGGCACCTACTGTATGCGGCTTGTCATTTGGTCTCTCAGTATTTTAGGTAGCCAATAGAATTATAACTCCTTAAATGGTCCGACGCTCGGAACGTTAGCTCAGAATTTGGCCCCAGGCCTACTCATCATATGTTTATCTCATAGTATAGGACTAATTGTTGCTGGGATATATTGATAGACATTTTCCCCACAGAGCGCAACGCATCTCTTGGCTCACTTGGAAATGATGGATGTAATGAGTGCAACAAATGAGGCGTTTACTGAAGCTTTAGAAGAAGGAACAAGCCCTTCACCACAAAGGAGTCCTGACTGCCTGCGGACGGACACTAGTAAAGTGCAGATGGAACCTCTTTATCAGAACCTGCCCAGGAACAATCGAAAGTTGTCAGAGATTGTGAAGGTGAGCAGTATCCTATTCATCACTCCTCGAAGCGGGTGGGCCTAAGCCGTTTGACATAAATCTGAAACATCCTATTCCAAACTCAGACGCTAAGCTGTCGTTTGGTATTTATCCTATTCAACACTGGAGACCTAAAATAGCTACTCTCTATCGCAAATCAAAAGCTGACGAGAATGAACGATGCAGGGTTTTTGGTCAGTACGTCTAAGATAAACTCAATGTCAGAGAGCGCAATTCGAATTACTCGTCTAGGCATTTACTCTGAGAAAGAGGTTTTAGAAAGAAAATTGTGCCTCAATGAGCAAGTCCATACCCGTCGTATGGGTTATATGAATGATAATAAAGCGGGAATTTTCACAGGAACGGCCCTCGGCGCTTACCCCCAAGGAACACCTTCAGCCGTTACCCGCGAGCCAGGCTAGCTCTGATGTGAGTATTGCACAAGATGTTGGAAAGGAAAATGACACTAGAGGTATGCAGAATGGTGAAGACACTAGTGTGCCCTACGAGATAGAGGAGAGAGAGTCAAACAAGGAGATTCTTGGTGATGAAGAAGAGCAGTACGAAGTAATGGGTGGCACACCCGACCCAGAAGATGAGGATGACGAGGTGTATTTGAATGATTTACCACCAAGCCCAAGCCCAGAAGAAAACTCGTGTGATGAAGATATCTATGATTTGCCGCCTGATGCTATTGAGGATGACAACGAGAAGGGTGAAAACGGTGCAGATCAGGAATATTGTTACGCCGACTACAGTCAACTGCTTGCCGAAAGAGCTCAGATTGAGCAGCACCTAAGGAAAAGTTGGCCATGTGACGGTACCCCTCCAGCTGACGCGGGCGTTGGCACCGATGAACCGATCTACATGAACACCAACAGCCTGGAAGCAACATGTAAAGCGTCCACCCTGGCTGTCCCAGGGTGCGAACCCAGAGCTGTCAAAGACGGCACTAAGAAGAGAATACATTCATGGGGCCCGAGAATAGAGTCATCAAAGAGCTGCAACGTGCTTCAGAAGCCACAAATTCACCAAGAAAACCACGGAACGGTTAACAGTGGGAAGGTGGAAAGACCTCCAGTTGTGGTGAGGCCACAAGGAAAGGCCAGCAACCAGCGAGGCGTGGCAGCACCAGAAAAGCCAAAAAGCCACGTGACAAAGGGGGAAAGCGCTCGCCCTCGGCCCAAACCGAGGCCACTAACGAATAGCGAAGAGAACCTCGAAGATTGCACACCTATCTATGGAAATATCCCGGTGACACAGTTGAACGCCCCGGTGGAACAATGTAAGAGCGAGGGAGACTGTAACAACGAGGAACCTTTGTATATGAACAGGAACTCGTACATTGACCGTTTTGATGTAAATTAAGTACGTTTCTTTACTGTTTTCCGGCTATACATCGGCGTCATCATCGCCATGGTAACTATCATGATTTTCCTTTGCGTACAGTTTGAAAATATATCATAAACCATCGCTGACGCTTTTTAAACAAAATATGTTTAAAGCTAATGCGTAGTTTTCTTGCTATTTCTCTAGAAATCATATGTGCAATATATATACGGCATACTTCATAACACAGAAGTATCCACAGTGCCGCGGGCCAAACCAGTGAATGTTTGCAGAGAAGTGAGCCAGGTGGTAAACCTTTTTGATAAAACCGGCCATTTTTGAGAAGAAAGCTGCAGCCTTTGCATTTTTCGGGAAATGCTTATTTTTGGTTTACGGTCGTATGAACTTTCAGGAAACCTTCCTCGAGCTATGCTATAAAGAAGCTGTCGGTATGCTGCAATTTTTGATATTTTAGACAGCCGGCCGCGAGAAATAAGAGTAAATTGATCGATTAAACTTTATGCTTTTAAAATACAGGAAGTTAAAACGAAGTTTTCTTGCTCTACCTCCATAAATAATTTGTGTAGAACCCGAGCAATGTGACGCAATGAGTTGAAGCTTGACCTTGAGCCTGCTTGACTAACTACCAGTGGTTACCACTCAGCCAGAAAACCAAATATGGAAAAGTTATGACAGACGGTCAAACGGGTACGTAATACAGTACCTGCAGTACTGTACATAAACGAATGACAAACGTTAACTTTTTAATGATGCATAGCACAGCGTTCCCAAAGGCATTTCCTCAGCAGGAGATCACATGATTTACAAGAAGATCAGATTACAAGGCATGAGTCGTGGCGCAGATGGTGGGTGCTAGAGGTCACGAGATGGCAGCATTCAGAGCATCTATTCTGTTTTATCTTCTTCTGTGCTTTATGCTTGAGACTACAAGCGGTGATTTGGCGTCGTTAAATGTTACTCGGCATCACCAAGATCGGTTCACAGAGGAATGTAAAATATGCTCTTCGAAAAAGGCGCAATGCTTCGGAACTCAAACCTGTGAGTGTCGTCCATCAAACTCAGTCTTTCAGATAAATAAGGGAGAATGCACTGTTGGTCGTGATATCATTGCGGGTAAGTTGTATGAAGAATAATTCATAGAATTGTTTATTCATGGTGTACGTGCGTGCATACAATATTGTGTACACATGCCAATGCAATGTATGCCGCATTGTTGTTTTTAGGCTGATTTAGGCTAAACGAGGAAACATTACATTTCTTGTGATGTTTCCCGGGTGTCTAATTAAAGGCTCAAGTTAAGCACGTAAAATGTTTTTCTGCTCAGGAAGCTAAACGAAGAAACATTCCTCTGTATATAGGTAAACGAAAACAGGGGAGTAGCTACCATATACGCACGTACGCACGGGCGTACAGCTGAAATCTGGAGAATATTTTCTAATCTGACAAAAATACAATTTTCTATTGCCTGGGACGTTTTTATCTTTAAATTGGCTGATTTTGAATTGATTTCATATATTTTTTCGTATTATAGTGTACGTTACGCGAAAAAACGCGTCACGTATTCCTCCATCCAGACGTTAGTAAATCTTTATCTGTGAAGGAGAAGTTACCTCGCCGTACGGCTTCAGAACTGAACGAAATTGCCTTTAACTGAGAATAGGAATTAGGGAATATGTAATGCGCGTGAAGTCAGAGTGAAGTCCAAGAGGTCTGAGGGTCCGAAGAAACTGCTAGAGAACGCCTTTAAAATCTCTGTGAGGTGAAAGAGCGTAATTACTTGCTTGTGTTTACACTTATTAAAGCGTGACACCGACCGCTAACATCACTGTGAATTTGTAATGTTCCACTGTAAACCCAAGTAATGATCAGAGTAAAACAAAACGACTAGTGTCCAACACAATTTATTTGTGATTGAGAATTTTTTGCCACTTCCTTGAAGATCTTGATGCCTGCAGGCATCTTTCAATGTAACACGGAAAGATAATTCACAAAACTCTTCAAGAAACAGGAGGACGAATATTCCTATCAAATCCTTATTTTACGATGATAACACACACATGTATTATTGCACATCTTGAGCTAGGAAGGCAACCAAAAAGACTCGCATCTTCCCAAGTTGCTCTTCTTGAATTTTTTCAGTGTTACTCATGCATGATCGTCTTACACAATCAAACTAGGAAATCACAATAAATCACAGAAATAGTGCTTCTTTTTCTGATAGACTTGTTGTGTACATTGCTCGAATTTACAGTGGAAAACCTCTTAAATAGTAAAAATAATATTATATAACTTTGAATACTGTTATGCCAGCATAGGAATTGAACCTATGGCCTCTTGGTTCAAAAGCTTCAACATAGATTCTGGTCAACACCCTTATCATCTCAGCTAGTCAGTTATAAATAATTTCCAGACCATTCAGACACATATTTTACTGCCAGGCCTACTAAAGGTGGCTAATGTATAAAATTCTTGTTTACAGCGAATGGATGCATGGACTGGCATGACCCAAACAATGGGGATGATTATCTTCAGCTCATTAATCTTCGAAACAAATCTCCGCATCGCTATAGATTTGTGCTAAGTCCAAATGTTTTAATGTGTAGCATTCCAAAGTCTGCTAAGGCTAGCGTCAAGATTCTTGATTCGGCCGGCTCTTGGAAGCCCAAAGAGCTACCAGTATCTTCTCCAGGAGATAAAAGAATCAGTCCAGTGTCTATCAATGGATCTTCTCTGCAGGTGAATTATTTTATATATGCACAGTAAGGTGCCAAAAAAGTACAGCTTGTGGTTGTGGTTTCATGAGAATGGCATGTAGTAGACTGTAGTTTCCATGTTGAAAATCTTAGCTAAGATCTTGCAGGATTTTAGCTATGATCTTGGCTTTATCTTATCTGAGATCTGGCAGCTAGCAGCTCAACAGTATTTTGCAATATACCTATCCAAAATAAAAGCTAGATCTTGACCTGATCTTGGCCTGATAAATCTTTGCTGATCTTTGAACAATGTGACAAAATCTTACAAGATCTTATACGATTTTGAATTAGCAAGATCTTGACCAGGTCTTGGAAGGTCTTATGAAGACTAGCAAAAAAAAAAAACCCTACATTTTTATATATTATGTTTTTGTGTAAGACAAACTTAGTAGCAGTAGGATAATATTAATTATATATTTTGTAAGAAAACAGTAATGCATGGGACTTACACCTGACTTTTTTGGTAAATGATTACTAGACCTGATTAACAATGCATTGCCCAGCTCATGAGCCACCATCCTCCTTCTTTGGAAAAAAACATACCATAACATGCAATATGAGCAAAGAAATGCAGACACTGTGATCTGACATTTCTCTCCTCTTCCAACATTTCAGATTTGTGGTGGTCCTGACCTTGACTCTGCAGGAGCAGGATACATAATAAAAGTTACTGTGTACTGCCGTCCCAGGACACAGCAGGATGTACAGAGAGTGAGAAGCTGCTTGATTTTTAAAGCCAGTGGAACATTAACAAGTTAGTGGAGCAGATTGCCTCATTAAATATGCATGTTACGCCTGATTGAGTGCAAGCGTGTTGGGTTCCCTGTACTGTGGTGATAAAGCGTGACGTCGTTATTTTGCAAAATTTTCCATTCGAATCTCTAAACATACACAGCTACTGCACAAACGTGTGCAAAGTTTCAAATCGCTAACCCTACTGACAGCAACCAGATAGCTCCATACTGAACTCTCTTATTTAGCATCAGTTCTAAATCAAAGGAACCAACACCAAATAAGAGGGTTTAGTGTTGAGCAATTTGAACCTCACTAGCCCACATCTGTTCAATGCGCTAAAGAGCTATTGTTTTTTTGTGTGACTTTTTTTAGACAGGGCATTTTAAAGAATTGTCTAAAATCCATTTTTCAGATATTTTTGTGACATCAATTTACCACTATGTTCACCCAAGGCTATCCCTACTTTAGAGCAGTAGACACGTGTACCTTTGCCGAAACGGATGCTTATTTAATTGAGACTGACTTTATTGTCTGGAGGTTTTTGAAGTCCAAACAAGCATGTATCGGACAACCAAATTTTAAAACGTCGAGCAAAGGAAAGTTATTAAAGGGGAGGTTCTTAACACGCCAACATCTTAGTAGTCGCTGTTTGATTCCTCCAATCGCGATAAGAAAAAATGTGAGGACGTTTATCCTTCGTTCATCAGTAAATAACCGCCCGTCTCTTAGTGGGACGGCCGAGTATGAAAATAATAATTGTATTATCTGCTGTTGTGTGAGCAAGGCACAAGAATACATTCAGTTACCTCATCCTATGGCATGTTTCAACAGCAAATTTTATCTGGACTACAGATTCCAGATTCTCTTACGTTGGGAAAAACATAGATAATATTCTCCCTCTTCCACACTGATGCTTAACTATTTGTGTGTAGCGTGCAAAGGCAAAAGGTTACCTTGATCACTTTCAGAAGTTCACTTGCATATTCTTTCCACGCAGTCAATGGCTCTAAGCCGACATTCTACCCTCCTACAACACTGGACCTCTCAAGCACGCGATCGCCCACCATCACGACAAAGACGAACACAAAACCAGTAAAAACTGGCAACACGAACTCTCCACAAAGAGACTTGACCAGAATCGGCATCATCATCGGAGCAGCTGTGGGTGTTTGCGTGGTCCTTATCGTTTTCATTCTCGTGCTTATCAAGGTTTGCTGCGCCAGGAAATCCCGGTAAGAGACTCGACCCAGACTTTCTCGCCTGTTGCTTGACACCGCGGACGCAAGCATTTTAAACAGAAAGAAGCTTTAAAAAATAGCAACATAAACAAAAAAGGCTATTAGTCTCTCTGTGTGATGTTTCTGTGTCCAAAAGCCATTCCTTGAAGTCACAATTACTCTGAATTGTTAATTCGCAGGCAGAAGGAAGAAGAGCATCAAGTTCATGGTAAGAATCAACGCTAACTAGAGGATCAGATATAAAAGGGAAATGTGTCCATAGAATGAATTGAAACAGACAAACAAAGACATCGACACACACACACTGCGGACAAAAACAAATGTCAAATCGCGAGTTGTACCATAAATTTTCGGTTTCATGTCGATGAATGTAAATACACTGTCTCGTTTGCTAACTCCACGTCAGCCTCGTGACAGATCCTCCACCAAAGTTGGCGCGGCAACTAACTAACAAATAACTTTTTTATTTCTATTTTTAGCACCACCTCCAAGTCCCGTTTACGAGGTAAGATCAAGGATTATATATTCGTTAGTCAGAATGTTTTTGCGTGTCGATGCTGCACGTTCCTACGTCAATCTGAATCGAGGCTGACGGTATAGAGTTAAATCCCCCGTCCGAGCGGAGCTATATCACTCGTGTGACAGCTCGGACTGACTAAAATAAATGCCTGCTGTGACATTTTTCCCTTGAGGAGATATTAGTAAAACAGAGACAGACAGAGGAAATCGATGGGACCTGCTAGAGAGAAACTGCATCCGGGCATCGCTTCATTAACTGTTTAACATAATTTTCTGTTGATGGATTACCCCACAGCAAATAGAGCCAGCTAATAATACAGACTCGACGAATCAAAATATCATGAATCCGGGAGAAGTAGCAGGTACGTTTTACACCGTCCATTTACATACCAGAGTCAGTACTGCAAAACTAATAAATGAAACCAATCCGACCCTCGCAATCTAAAATCAAATGTAAGAGGCACACTGACATACTTCAGCCGACTAAGATGATTTTTGGGTTACAAACTCCCCTAATTAATATACTTGTTTTCGCATTAACAATTCCAGATACGCCGTTCTTAGACGGGTATGAACAAGTGTCCAACTTTGTCGCCGTGAATGAACAACTCACTACTAACCGTGACGCCTTGTATGAAGAAATGAACCCGACTACAAGAGGTTCGCTGACGTACGATTACGCAGAACACCCGGAGTTTCCATTGCACTTGTTTAACTCTACAGGCCCATCACCTAATGCGGACTACATCGGGGACGACACATCCGCATATCTGGAACCAGTCGACGCAGGAAAAACGACATCTCTGGGCGAATGAAACGATAGTCCTTTGAAACGGGAACTTCACAACAATATTTTGTCCATACCACCGACGGTAGACAGCGACGCTCCCTTTACGCGGGAAAATGTGGCGACAGTTACAGGCACACACTGTATAACTCCTGAACCCGAATACATCGATATCCAGATGTAGAGCCGTGCATGCACGCGTTGACAAAATCAAAATAAAGCGAATTGATTAAAATCTAAAGTAAAGTAAACACTAAGTAAATACTTTTGCTGGTGTATTTTTGTTAAATTTCTGGAATCAGTTGATATTGACTTTATGCCTTAACCAAGTTTTGGCAAAATCATCGAAATTTTGATGGTTTTATTAATTCCGCTCTTCTGCTCCGACGATTTTTCTGAAACTTGGTTAAAATATGTCTTAAGTCAATATAAGCTGATTCCAGAAATTTTAAAAACCTACATGCATTTATAAGCACTTTTTCGAAAAAATAAAGCGAATTGATTAAAATCTCTTTATTTTACGGCCCCTCAAACTCCGGTAAAACCAGCTCGGACCAGTCCGCGTCATATGAAACCGTGAGATTTTTCGTATTCGGGAGAACGGGTTAAAAACGAGTGAGTGACGTCATCCCGGTAAGGCCGGAAACTTGCTCACATTCTGATAGTGACAAATATTAGCGAAATAGAACGAATAGTGAGTAAAATGCCAAACGGATGTGCCGTTGACCAGTGGGTGTAGTAATACCCCAAACTTAGAGGATGATATCGCTTTGCACTCCATTCCATTGATGGATGATGTTCGCCAACAAGCACGGAAAAGGAGGAAAGAGTGGATCGACTTTGTGAACTTGAAGCGCGCAAAGTGGGAGCCTTCTAAGAACTCCGCAATCTGTTCCAAACATCTCTCGGCGGAGGATTTTCAGAGGAGATTCACAATTTTACCCGGCCAGGAAAAATATTTTACCGGGTGCGATTTTGTTTAAAAAGTGCTGTTCACTTAAGCTATAATATCACTAAAAATATTTTGTCCCCAGTTAAATCGAATTCTATCATATTATTGCCGAGTAATAGCTAAAACGTTTCTCAAAGTTATATAGGAATCACATAAAAGCCACAAAAGTTATAATCCAAAGTTTGTCATGGACGAGTGCGCCCGATGAAACTCCGGGGGCACCTTAAGGTGTTAGGACTGGCTCAGGGTCAAAAAATTAACTGCCCATATTACTTAACTACATTGATTATTATTATCATAAAGGATTAAATACGAAAGATGAAGACTATCTGATCACCAGATTTCTAGATATCTGCCGCTGAAGTTGGTTGCTACGTGTGCTATTTTTATACGCCATGCTGGAGCCAACGGAAATTATGGTCAGTGGCGCTCTCTGGGCATGCGTGGTGGCGTGTTTTCAGTGACGAACACGATATGTGTCCTCGATCATTCGTGTGATACGCGTGTCCACGAAAACAGTATGGCGGGGTTAGATTAAAAGGCCCTTCCGCCTTGGTTTTCGCCAGCTGAGGTCTTTCCCTACTGCTCCTCTTTCCATCCTCGCTTTGTGAGCTCTTCGCTCGAAATACAAAGAGCATGATCCTTCGCCAGACCCACGAAATTCATGCGCGGTTGAAGATCTTTGTTTGGCATGCTCATATGAAGCTGAAGCATGTACATGATCGCCGCTATACTAAGTACGTATTCAGAAATAGCAGCGATCATATAGAAATGTAGCAAGCAGCGACCCTGGCGCTCCTTACGGTCAGAGCAAAGGGAAAACCGGCCAAGTGTCGGGAAAAAAAAAAGCTGAAACTGTGTTCTTACTGTTCGGCGCATGTTTTTAATCAGCATTCGTTTAGTTTTCCATCACGGTATTAAAGCTGGAAGGTCGTTTTCATATTTTGAAGCCTGCCGAGAATGTGAAGCATCTCCTTTATCTATTCAAGAACTAAATGTTTCCATTGTTGCGGGGGCAAAGGTTATTTCTTTCGTGAGATATCCGTAACATGGCTTCGTGTTTCAAGCGTGAGATCCTCAATGCGCATGACTTGGAGTCGTTGCTATGCTTGACGTCATTTGTTTACGACGCCATGTTCATTGTCTTTGACTGCCGACTAGTTGACGAAGTTGCTCGCTTCCGTTCGTGGTACAATCGACGAAAACTCGTTGAATATGTTGCACAGCGGTCTCTCAACAAAATATAAAGATGGCGCTGGTTTGGGACAAGGCGAACGATTGCAATTCGGCGCAATGTTCTCAAAATTCTACTTCCTGTGGGGACTGTCACGGAAGAATGCTACGCCGAAAGAGTAATATACAACCGATCTCGACAAAACTTGGGGCAATTGTGCAATACATCAATTAAAAAAAGATGTAGGCAGCCCGGAGCACGAAGTGTACAGACGACTGAATTACGGCCGCCGAAAGGCGAGGCTAATGCTGAAAACTTCGGGAACATATTACAAAGCCAGATATTAATTTTCTTCTCCGGGCTGCCTACGTTTTTTAGAGACTAATTTACGTCACATATTGCAATTTGAATATGCCTTGAAAATTATTTTGTCGAGGAGAAAATCCAGTATAGCTATAATTTGAGCCCGCGATTCAAGCGGTGATTCTGACGCATTGTTTGTGAAATTTGACACCTCTAATAAAAAATAATAAACTCTAACCTACACCGGTTAATGTGAGCAACACCTCTTTTTTGTGTGACTAGCCAATAGTGAGTAAATTAGGGTTGAATACAACATATTTTAGCCAGTCCTAATACCTTAAGTGTGTTATAGATAACTACGTGTAACCTAAATTAAATAACTTTCTTTGTAACGTGATTAATTCGACTGCACTGCAATATAACTTGGATAAGATTAGGTTTTTCTGTCATTGTTTATGTAGTGTGATAATGCAACTGAAGGCAACAAGCTTATTAGTGTTTTACTCTATTTTTCTTTATTATCATTGTTACTGTTAATATTTACCGCTATACCTTGACAAAAACCAGAGAAAAGAAGACAAATGTATTGTAAAACGTCCACTTTCAGTGGCACAAAGTTGCCGCCATTTTTGACAAAAAAAATATAGGTGTTCTACACTATTTTTGCGCAAATTCTAATTTTTGGCCAAAACTCCGAATCCCTTGAAAGGTGTGGTTAATCTGCCATATTACCAATTAAATACTCAGAACTTTGCTTGACTGCTATGAGCTATAAATACGTGGGAAGCAGACAGACAATCAAGTCAGCTTCACCATGACTCCTTGAATGAAAATGTCCGCTCAGGGCAAGAACCTTTCTGCGTCATTTTGAAGGAACCAGTATTAGAGTAAAGCTCGCAGCTGGTTCCTGAAGGCAAAAAGAATCAAAGCTGCGTGGCCGCTGTAAGGTCGCCCATATATGTTATACTGTCTGATCAGGATTAATTTTTTGCGCCAAAGTAAGAGAAATTTGTTTGCGGAAATTTCCGTTTTCGGCCTGTTATCTTCCCAGAAGTATTTTGTGTCGCCACAGAAAGTTTCGTCGGGACTAAATAATTAGCGGCGACAGAGTTATTTGCAATCGCGTAGCGGTATCCATCAAATATCGAATCCACAAAATTTCCGCGGTGAACTTAAGAACGCAAGCCAAAACCAGTTTATCCGTACATGTTCCACAGAACCAAACGGTGTTGAGTTTCGAGCATAATTGCCTCGCTGTGTCAACCTCGATATGCGTTACAGCTGTAGAAGCACCTTCGTTACAAAAGAGCGGCACAGTAGCTGCATTTCAGGCTTATGGTAATTTGCCAAACGAAACAAACGAAACGAAACAACGAAACAGCGAAACAACGAAACAAAAAGTGGTAATTTGCTAAACAACCGCCTGTCTGGCAAATTAGCATATCTTGTTTCGTTGTTTCGCAAATTACCACTTTTTGTTTCGTTGTTTCGTTGTTTTGCTGTTTCGTTGTTTCGTTTCGCAAATTACCATAAGCCTGCATTTCATGATCACGGCATAATAGCCATGCAGTTTCATCATCTTCGTTCGACCGAACATTCTCGCTCAATTTCGGTATGCTTCGTAATCACAGTACAGTGAGTGCCCTACCACTGTAGGAACACTCAGGCTCAATGGCCAAACGACAAGCTTCAAATGTTTGACAACCATGATAAATAAATCAGAAGAAACTACCTTCGACAAGTTAACCCGTTCGTCACGCCCAAATTTGGAATGCCCAAATTTGGATAGAACACAAAAGAACACATCTTTATATGGATTTCCACTGTGGACGCAGAGTGAATGGGGGACAACTCAATCCCATAAAGGTCGCCTCTCCACTTCGTGGAGTGGGCGACCTTAAAGACTGCCAATCTCCACACCTCGTGACCCTTTACCCCACACATACTGGTACCCAGTTTCCCAGCTCCTGTCAGAAATTGGTTTTCCACTTCTTTTGTACCTCAGCCGGCGGAAAAGTTTTTATTATAATTTTTTCATGTTGTGGTGGCAAATTTTCCAATCATAGGAGGATAAACATAGGATTATCAAAACCTTCCCTTTTTCCTATACTGTTTTGTTGTGGATTAAAGCCATCTTCCAGCCTAATTTTGGAACTGCTTAATGTTTATAAATGTGAAGGTTACTTTCACTATTCTTGTATAGCAGCTTGGATTGACAATATTGTTTCTGTCCTGTTCCTTGCAGGATGTAGAGTCCTTCTCATAGATAAAGGCATACCTTATAATACGTCACCCTTGGCAGTTCTAGACCCTACAAAAAAGAACGATGTTAAACTAAAAAAGCTGTCGCCAAGGCCCACAACTTGTAAAATCACAGGTCAGAGATATCTAAGGTTGCAGCAATGGTATTCACCTCATTCAACCGAAATGCTAAAGAAGAAACCAGTGTACATGGTGATCATCTTCACTTGAAGGTATGTCTTGTATCACCCTACCCTCTTAGTAAACTTAGTAAAAACATAGGCATGTCTTATAACAAAATGTTTATTGTGAAACACCATAACATTTTTGCAACGTGGTTTCCATGGATGCCAAATGAGGTTGTGCAGATAGTGGAATAAAAGCCTTGAAAGTCAGTTCAGAGATCGCATTATAAAGATTGATTTTACATGTGATCCTGGCCAAGTGACAGTATTTGTTCTCTTTAAAGCAAAAGGAACAGAATCATGTATATGTACAGTATGACATATCTGTGGTTCTCTACAGTCAATATTCCAAATCTTATTTAACAACTCAGGTTCATAATAATATTATTTTTCAAGCATGGCCTGAGCACATTTACATACCTAAGCTTGAAAACTGGAGTGTTAAAGTCGGTATTCTCAATGTCACAGAATCTGTGACATGTTTATGAAAGAGTAACAATATTGTAACAAGGCCTTTGCAGGGAGGAATTAGCTTCTTGCGAGAGTTGCCTTGTCACGGTCCGGGATCTTTTAAATTGAGTAGATCAGGACTAGCAGTCAGGAGTCCTTGTCGTTTATTTCGGTCCGAAGACCTTCACCAACCGACTCTCAGGTAAAACTCCACGTCAGAGGAAAGGACGCGAATACTAATAATGCTCTTAACCAATACTAGTAGTTGGATAAGTCATGTCCGGCTGGACAAAGAACAAAGCTTACAGGATATTAATTCTAACACCTCTGGACCTGTCTACTCATTTCATATTCTGTTCACTTTGCATCACAAGCAGAGTTCGCACCTACAATCAGTGACAAAAGTTCTTGGGACACTTTCAAAAATTGGTGTATCTCAGACACAAGTCATTGACTAAGCGTACTGAAAGGCGCGAAACCATTTTTTCCCCCCTCCCCTCTGTACAATGTTGCGTGTGTTTGGGAAAACAAGTTCAGGCCACTTCAACATTGAAAGGGGGGAGGGGGGTTGCCTTTCAACTGAAACAGTAGAGAAATTACTGAAACTGTGCGAGTGTCCCAAGACTTTTGTCACTGATTGTAGATCTGAGCAGCTGATAAAACTACATTTCATAAGTTTCAAAGTCCCTTCCTTTTGCGCAAAACTGCTCCGTAACAATATTGACAACAATGCACCTTATTGCACTTTGTCTTTTAGCACTATTATTTAGTTTCCAGTAAGTCACTGCACCACCAGGGGTGGCGAATGGTAAAATCTGAGACTCACCTAGAGGCCAAGACCCTTGTTTGAAAATCCGAGACCAAGTCTTTAAATACTTTAGGAAATCCAGAAAGAAACGACAGAAAAGAAACACACAAGACGAGACTTCGTGACTCGTCATAAAGGCTTCCAAGATTACGAGGTCGGATCAAAAGTTTCAGAGCGGGCGCACAATTTTCTAGGCGCCACCCCTCACACTAGAAAAAAGGGTTGATTTTATGAGACCGGGATGAACACTGGTCCTGCACAACTGCAGACTGGTCTCCAATGCTATTTCAGAGAGAATAGATTCTGCTTTTTCTGCTTTTTCAGTGTTGGCAAATATGAGTATGAAATTTGCTCATACTACACATAGGTGACTGTATGCCACACAGTGCACAACACATTTAATCGTGTATTACTGTTGGTTGTTTGCTTTTGATAATCTTCCCTTTCACAGATACCATTGATAAATCAACAAGTGCACCTCCAGCCACAACAAGTAAGACACAGGGGACCACGGTGAGCACCAATAAAGTTAGCACTGTACCTGGAACAACTGCACCTACTGCTCCAACAACTAATAATCCACCAAAGATCACTTCAAGCACCAAGACTTCAACCAATCAACTTATTACAACAAGTAAGGTGTGGCAGCCCATAAGTAGTGTAACAACCAAAGCCATCACATCCAACACTGGTGTAGTCATCAGTACTGTCCCAACAACTGTAACCAACCCTACTACGACGGAGACACAGCAAGTAGTGAAGACTACAGAAGCATCAGACAGCTCCACTGTAACCACATCTAAAACCACAACAACTGAACCACAACAGACTACAGAAGAGACAACCAGGAAAACTACAACCTTGAAATCAAGTACAGTGGTGTCTACAAAGGTAAGTCCAGGAACTGCTGTAGTAGAGATGTAGGAGGCTTTGATGTGACAGCGGGCTGGGGGGGGGGGGGGGGGGACAGTAAACCCCATCTAGGTCCTCAACCAAGTACAACACTTAACAGTAAAAAATTCAGGTCCATAACACTTAACAGTAAACCCCATCTAGGCCTTCTTCTCTTGCCTTTTTTTTTTTTTAATATAAAGAGGTTATTACACGGGAAGGAGTGCAATACGGCGGAGTATTTTACGAGTCGGTTTTATTTTTTCGAGCCTGCTTCAGGCGAGAAAAAATAAAACTGATGAGTAAAAATACAGCCGTATTGCACGACTTTTCGTGTAATAAATTGTTTATTACACGACAAACGAAGCAGGGCAAACATTCTCGCCGCGCGCAAAATGGAACAAAAAATGACGCGTTCGTGAACTTTGCTTGCGAAAACTGATCACGTAAGCTAATAAAACCAGTTGATCTGGTTCCTGACGAGTGCAATACGCTCCCATCTTTGCACTCGTTTTGGCCCGTATTTGCCATCTTATTGTTATAACCGCTTCCATATGCCCGAGTTACTTAATATCTGCCTTTTTCACTTGAGTTTTAGTTTAAATCGTCAGTAAGCACTGTTATAGCAACATTGGTCCTGCTTGGCGCATGCGCAACAGTTCATTTGAGACTGTGACTGGAGAAATATTTGCAAGATCACTATAAACTATGTCGTATTGATCGACGAAAATAATTTTTATGGAGAACACACGATTCGTGGGGTTTTCAAGTGTCTTTCGTATATTCTGATTTCCGCAAAGTCGGCTCTGATAAAAACGCTCTATCGGTGTGGTTAATTTATGCCTTGAGTTAAGCAGTACTTTTGGTGTTCATTTGAGACTGTGACAGGAGATACGTAATTAAAAGGTCCGTTGTTCGCAGGATCACTGTATAAACTATGTCACATTAATCGAAGAAAGCAGCTTTTTATTGAGAACACATGATTCGTGGGGTTTGTTTCAAGTGTCTTTCGTATATACCGATTGCCGCAAATGTAGCACTAAGTCAGGCTAACGGAAACTTGAGCAAAACATACGCTCTAACGGTGTTGTTAATTATGCCTTGAAATTAACATGTGTTACGTTGCACCACCCAGCATTTGGTCTTATCTTGCAATATTACAGCATCTGGATTGTCCCCAGGGCTTTTCAAAATGCTACAAATTCCTTAACCCCCGGGCAAGGAAATTCTGGCAATTTTACCCTACTTTCTCCAACTTTCTTCTATTGGTTTTTTTTTTTTTTTTTTTTTTTTTTTTTTCTTATGTTTGCTGTGCTAATTCTTCCATGCACCGCTAAGACAAAGTTTGAGGAGGTTTGACTAAATGGTAATTCAGTTTTAGCTGAACGAGAGCAGCTCCATGCAGGAGACAGATGTACTGCACAGAAGTTTCAAAATCAGGGTAAAAAACGAAGATTAATCATTTTTCTACTGAATTGTGTACGATCAGCGAAGGAGCAGATAGAAAAAGGCAATCCTCCCAAACTCCCCTGGACCCGCCACAGTAGCACGAGAATCCTTGTACGCGTAGAAGAAACTTTAACAAAACTGTGACTTTCTGTATATTCCGAGCCGTTCGCACTAGACGGATAAACGTAAATTTTTTAACCTTGCACGACGGCTTCTTCGAAGTTTCCGCGTGCCGATTTACAACTTACTGGTGGGCGACAAAGTGCCGTTTCCGTGATTTTGCACTTGAAAATGTGTAAATGTCAACATTTTCTTTTAACTACACGAAAGTGCTAAGTGCGAACGGCGCCTACTGTACGCCGTCATCTGGTCTCTCAGTATTTTAGGTAGTAAATAAGGAAAATAATGCGCGCATTTGATCAGTAGCAATGGATAGCAACAAATAAATAATCAACCAGCTTGCAAAAAGAGAAAAAAACGTTCACCGCGGGGAGAGTTGTCCGGATCCCAAGCCAGTTCGAGGGGCAACCCTGCTGAACACCCGTCCACGCTGCACGAACGGGGAGAGATAATTCGGCCCCCAAGCCATGGTGAATTATCCCTAAATCCGAACAGCGCTTACACAATGCTAAGCCGACTTGTTTAATATATGCACACAATTAGGTATATATAGTCGCAGACAGGCGACCTTCGTCCTTATGGGACGTGCCTTTGTAACGTCTTTCATTGCTTTATAAACCCTTTGCACCATCTTATTGTTATAACCGCTTCCATATACCCGACTTACTTAATATCTGCCTTTTTCACTGGATATATATTTTTAAATCGTCAGTAAGCACTGTTCTAAAGCAATATTTGTGCTCGGCGCATGCGTAACAGCTCATTTGAGACTGTGACAGGAGATATGTAATTAAAAGTCCGTTGTTCGCAGGATCACTGTATAAACTATGTCGCATTAATCGAAGAAAGCAACCTTTTATGGAGAACACATAATTCGTGGAGTTTGTTTCAAGTGTCTTTCGTACATACCGCGATTGCCGCAAATGTAGCACTAAGTCAGGCTAACGGAAACTTGAGCAAAACATACGCTCTAAAGGTGTTGTTAATTTATGCCTTGAAATTAACATGTGTTTACGTTGCACCACCCAGCATTTGGTCTTATCTTGCAATATTACAGCATCTGGATTGTCCCCAGGGCTTTTCAAAATGCTACAAATTCCTTAACCCCCGGGCAAGGAAATTCTGGCAATTTTACCCTACTTTCTCCAACTCTTTCCTGTTGATTATGTTTGCCGTGCCAATTCTTCCGCCGTCGAAGCCATAGTTTGGGGAGGTTTGAAGCTCCATGCAGGGGACAGATGTATTGCATAGAAATTTAAAAATCAGGCCTATAAACAAGGAAGGATAATGGTAACTATTAGTTTTTTGTGCGATCAGCGAGCGAGCAAAAAATGGACAAACCTTCCAAACACCCCTGGATGCGCCACAGTAGCACGAACGTCCTTGTACGCATACAAGAAGATTTACCAAAAATATTACTTTCTGTTTATTTTGAGCCGTTCCTGCGCACTGGACGGATAATGTAATTTTTTGAACCTCACACGACGGATTTATCGAAGTTTGCGCGGGTAGCGATCACATTATATTCGTGGGCGACAAAGCGCCATATGCATGAATTTGCACTTGAAAATTTGTAAATGTCAATATTTTCGTTTAACTACACGAAAGTGCGAACGGCACCTACTGTATGCGGCTTGTCATTTGGTCTCTCAGTATTTTAGGTAGCCAATAGAATTATAACTCCTTAAATGGTCCGACGCTCGGAACGTTAGCTCAGAATTTGGCCCCAGGCCTACTCATCATATGTTTATCTCATATAGTATAGGACTAATTGTTGCTGGGATATATTGATAGACATTTTCCCCACAGAGCGCAACGCATCTCTTGGCTCACTTGGAAATGATGGATGTAATGAGTGCAACAAATGAGGCGTTTACTGAAGCTTTAGAAGAAGGAACGAGCCCTTCACCACAAAGGAGTCCTGACTGCCTGCGGACGGACACTAGTAAAGTGCAGATGGAACCTCTTTATCAGAACCTGCCCAGGAACAATCGAAAGTTGTCAGAGATTGTGAAGGTGAGCAGTGTCCTATTCATCACTCCTCGAAGCGGGTGGGCCTAAGCCGTTTGACATAAATCTGAAACATCCTATTCCAAACTCAGACGCTAATCTGTCGTTTGGTATTTATCCTATTCAACACTGGAGACCTAAAATAGCCATTCTCTATCGCAAATCAAAAGCTGACGAGAATGAACGATGCAGGGTTTTTGGTCAGTCGTCTAAGATAAACTCAATGTCAGACAGCGCAATTCGAATTACTCGTCTAGGCATTTACTCTGAGAAAGATGTTTTAGAAAGAAAATTGTGCCTCAATGAGCAAGTCCATACCCGTCGTATGGGTTATATGAATGATAATAAAGCGGGAACTTTCACAGGAACGGCCCTCGGCGCTTACCCCCAAGGAACACCTTCAGCCGTTACCCGCGAGCCAGGCTAGCTCTGATGTGCGTATTGCACAAGATGTTGGAAAGGAAAATGACACTAGAGGTATGCAGAATGGTGAAGACACTAGTGTGTCCTACGAGATCGAGGAGAGAGAGTCAAACAAGGAGATTCTTGGCGATGAAGAAGAGCAGTACGAAGTAATGGGTGGCACACCCGACCCAGAAGATGAGGATGACGAGGTGTATTTGAATGATTTACCACCAAGCCCAAGCCCAGAAGAAAACTCGTGTGATGAAGATATCTATGATTTGCCGCCTGATGCTATTGAGGATGACAACGAGAAGGGTGAAAACGGTGCAGATCAGGAATATTGTTACGCCGACTACAGTCAACTGCTTGCCGAAAGAGCTCAGATTGAGCAGCACCTAAGGAAAAGTTGGCCATGTGACGGTACCCCTCCAGCTGACGCGGGCGTTGGCACCGACGAACCGATCTACATGAACACCAACAGCCTGGAAGCAACATGTAAAGCGTCCACCTTGGCTGTCCCAGGGTGCGAACCCAGAGCTGTCAAAGACGGCACTAAGAAGAGAATACATTCATGGGGCCCGAGAACAGAGTCATCAAAGAGCTGCAACGTGCTTCAGAAGCCACAAATTCACCAAGAAAACCACGGAACGGTTAACAGTGGGAAGGTGGAAAGACCTCCAGTTGTGGTGAGGCCACAAGGAAAGGCCAGCAACCAGCGAGGCGTGGCAGCACCAGAAAAGCCAAAAAGTCACGTGACAAAGGGGGAAAGCGCTCGCCCTCGGCCCAAACCGAGGCCACTAACGAATAGCGAAGAGAACCTCGAAGATTGCACACCTATCTATGGAAATATCCCGATGACACAGTTGAACGCCCCGGTGGAACAATGTAAGAGCGAGGGAGACTGTAACGACGAGGAACCTTTGTATATGAACAGGAACTCGTACATTGACCGTTTTGATGTAAATTAAGCACGTTTCTTTACTGTTTTCCGGCTATACATCGGCGTCATCATCGCCATGGTAACTATCATGATTTTCCTTTGCGTACAGTTTGAAAATATATCATAAACAGTGGCGGATTTAGAGGGGGGGGGGGGGCCGAGGGGGCCGCGGCCCCCCCTTTTGTCTGGGTCTCGGATTTTTTCAGAGACCGTAGACCTCTACAATCGTACACGGGCTTTGTTTTTCGTCTTTTGTTGTTGGTTATATCAATCAATTCAGAACTTTTGTTCAGTTTCGTTACCAGTAATTAGAGAAACAAGCAGCAATGTGGAATGACGTGCTGTGTGCGAACAACACTGACGGCCCGGGATCGGCCCAGGCGTACTTGTGTAATTGTGTTGCAAAATTAATCCGTCTGAAAAGAGCCTTAGAGCCAATGAGAGAAAATGGGTTTGTTGAGGACGAACATTCTCTCCTTGTTCACAAGGATATACCTTTGGATTACAGTGTTGACGACTATGCCACGTGTAACCCGAGAAGGATGACATTCATCAATCCCATGATGTGACTCTTACTTATATTATCTGCATGGGATTGATGATTGCAATAGGATGACCCTAGTTTGTTGGCTCCTATACTATTAGCGCGCTGCAACAGATTTATCTGTCGTTTGGCCAATTGGGGGTGTGCGTTAGGCAGCAAAGTGTTTTATTACGCGTTCGATGCGGCGCCGAATTTACCGGCAGTACCTGAAAGATAAATTTCCTTAAAAAAGCTTAATAAGCTTCCAAAAGCTTAATAGTCTAAAAATGCAGGAAATTGCTGTTTTAGAAGGTTAAGATTTCAAAATTTTCCGGGGGGCATGCCCCCGGACCCCCCTAGCGGCTCCCACCTACCGGCGCTCGGCCCCCCCTTTCTCAATTTCCTGGATCCGCCCCTGATAAACCATCAGCTGACGCTTTTTAAACAAAATATGTTTAAAGCTAATGCGTAGTTTTCTTGCTATTTCTCTAGAAATTATGTGTGCAATATACTATACGGCACACTTCATTACACAGAAGTATCCACAGTGCCGCGGGCCAAACCAGTGAATGTTTGCAGAGAAGTGAGCCAGGTGGTAAACCTTTTTGATAAAAACGGCCATTTTTGAGAAGAAAGCTGCAGCCTTTGCATTTTTCGGGAAATGCTTATTTTTGGTCTACGGTCGGTAGAATTGTATGAACTTTCAGGAAACCTTCCTCATGCTATGCTATAAAGAAGCTGCCGCAAATTTTGATATTTTAGACAGCCGGCCGCGAGAAATAAGATTAAATTGATCGATTAAACTTTATGCTTTTAAAATACAGGAAGTTAAAACGAAGTTTTCTTGCTCTACCTCCATAAATAATTTGTGTAGAACCCGAGCAATGTGACGCAATGAGTTGAAGCTTGACCTTGAGCCTGCTTGACTTACTACCAGTGGTTATACCACTCAGCCAGAAAACCAAATATGGAAAAGTTATGACAGACGGTCAAACGGGTACGTAATACAGTTCCTGCAGTACTGTACATAAACGAATGACAAACGTTAACTTTTTAATGATGAATAGCACAGCGTTCCCAAAGGCATTTCCTCAGCAGGAGATCACATGATTTACAAGAAGATCAGATTGCAAGGCATGAGTCGTGGCGCAGATGGCGGGTGCTAGAGGTCACGAGATGGCAGCATTCAGAGCATCTATTCTGTTTTATCTTCTTCTGTGCTTTATGCTTGAGACTACAAGCGGTGATTTGGCGTCGTTAAATGTTACTCGGCATCACCAAGATCGGTTCACAGAGGAATGTAAAATATGCTCTTCGAAAAAGGCGGAATGCTTCGGAACTCAAACCTGTGAGTGTCGTCCATCAAACTCAGTCTTTCAGATAAATAAGGGAGAATGCACTGTTGGTCGTGATATCATTGCGGGTAAGTTGTATGAAGAATAATTCATAGAATTGTTTATTCATGGTGTACGTGCGTGCATACAATATTGTGTACACATGCCAATGCAATGATTTAGGCTAAACGAGGAAACATTACATTTCTTGTGATGTTTCCCGGGTGGCTAATTAAAGGCTCAAGTTAAGCACGTAAAATGTTTTTCTGCTCAGGAAGCTAAACGAAGAAACATTCCTCTGTATATAGGTAAACGAAAACAGGGGCGTAGCTATCATATACGCACGTACGCACGGGCGTACAGCTGAAATCTGGAGAATATTTTCTAATCTGACAAAAATACAATTTTCTATTGCCTGAGACGTTTTTATCATTAAATTGGCTGATTTTGAAATGATTTCATATATTTTTTCGTATTATAGTGTACGTTACGCGAAAAAACGCGTCACGTATTCCTCCATCCAGACGTTAGTAAATCTTTATCTGTGAAGGAGAAGTTACCTCGCCGTACGGCTTCAGAACGGAACGAAATTGCCTTTAACTGAGAATAGGAATTAGGGAATATGTAATGCGCGTGAAGTCAGAGTGAAGTCCAAAAGGTCTGAGGGTCCGAAGAAACTGCTAGAGAACGCCTTTAAAATCTCTGTGAGGTGAAAGAGCGTAATTACTTGCTTGTGTTTACACTTATTAAAGCGTGAAACCGACCGCTAACATCACTGTGAATTTGTAATGTTCCACTGTAAACCCAAGTAATGATCAGAGTAAAACAAAACAACTAGTGTCCAACACAATTTATTTGTGATTGAGAATTATTTGCCACTTCCTTGAAGATCTTGATGCCTGCAGGCATCTTTCAATGTAACACGGAAAGATAATTCACAAAACTCTTCAAGAAACAGGAGGACGAATATTCCTATCAAATCCTTATTTTACGATGATAACACACACATGTATTATTGCACATCTTGAGCTAGGAAGGCAACCAAAAAGACTCACATCTTCCCAAGTTGCTCTTCTTGAATTTTTTCAGTGTTACTCATGCATGATCGTCTTACACAGTCAAACTAGGAAATCAAAATAACTCACAGAAATAGTGCTTCTTTTTCTGGTAGACTTTTTGTGTACATTGCTCGAATTTACAGTGGAAAACCTCTTAAATAGTAAAAATAATATTATATAACTTTGAATACTGTTATGCCAGCATAGGAATTGAACCTATGGCCTCTTGGTTCAAAAGTTTCAACATAGATTCTGGTCAACACCCTTATCATCTCAGCTAGTCAGTTATAAATAATTTCCAGACCATTCAGACACATATTTTACTGCCAGGCCTACTAAAGGTGGCTAATGTATAAAATTCTTGTTTACAGAGAATGGATGCATGGACTGGCATGATGATCCAAACAATGGTGATGATTATCTTCAGCTCATTAATCTTCGAAACAAATCTCCGCATCGCTATAGATTTGTGCTAAGTCCAAACATTTTAATGTGTAGCATTCCAAAGTCTGCTAAGGCTAGCGTCAAGATTCTTGATTCGGCCGGCTCTTGGAAGCCCAAAGAGCTACCAGTATCTTCTCCAGGAGATAAAAGAATTGGTCCAGTGTCTATCAATGGATCTTCTCTGCAGGTGAATTATTTTATATATGCACAGTAAGGTGCCAAAAAAGTACAGCTTGTGGTTGTGGTTTCATGAGAATGGCATGTAGTAGACTGTAGTTTCCATGTTGAAAATCTTAGCTAAGATCTTGCAGGAGTTTAGCTATGATCTTGGCTTTATCTTATCTGAGATCTGGCAGCTGGCCGCTCAACAGTATTTTGCAATATACCTATCCAAAATAAAAGCTAGATCTTGACCTGATCTTGGCCTGATAAATCTTTGCTGATCTTTCAACAATGTGACAAAATCTTACAAGATCTTATACAATTTTGAATTAGCAAGATCTTGACCAGGTCTTGGAAGGTCTTATGAAGACTAGCAAAAAAAAAAACCCTACATTTTTATATATTATGTTTTTGTGTAAGACAAACTTAGTAGCAGTAGGATAATATTAATTATATATTTTGTAAGAAAACAGTAATGCATGGGACTTACACCTGACTTTTTTGGTAAATGATTACTAGACCTGATTAACAATGCATTGCCCAGCTATCTCATGAGCCACCATCCTCCTTCTTTGGAAAAAAACATACCATAACATGCAATATGAGCAAAGAAATGCAGACACTGTGATCTGACATTTCTCTCCTCTTCCAACATTTCAGATTTGTGGTGGTCCTGACCTTGACTCTGCAGGAGCAGGATACATAATAAAAGTGACTTTTTCTTGCTGGACACAGGATGCACAGATAGTGAGAAGATGCTTGATTTTTAAAGCCAGTGGAACATTAACAAGTTAGTATTACTTTTAAGTAAGGTATGATAAACTGTCAGAATTTAGTGAATTTTGCAATTAAATTTCCCATGTTAATGTAGGTTCAGCAAATAGTAAATTATATGTATGTGCATTTTAGGTACAAAACATGGTCAGGTTGCTATCTCAACACAAGGTGGGATGCTTTCAAGAAGCACTAAAACTCCAAGCAGGGTGAGAGACTAACAAAGGTTACTTTTTGCCAAATATTTAAACTGAAAAAGATCCAGACAGGTTTTTTTTTGTGTTTATAGATAATGCATAACTTATGGACAAACACCAGCCTTGCTTATGAGGTAGCTGCAGAAATGAACACTTTAATATTAGTGTAAATGCTAAGTTTTAGAGAAAATGCTTGTATAGTTTTTAGTTTGGTGGCATTTTTTTTTGGAAAGAATTAATTATTCCTTCTCAAGGCTATTATTTTGTACTGCTCAATTACAGGATTCCCCAGCCTACATCTATATTGATCTCTGATGCAAACATGCCATCTGTATATTAATTTGCATTATTAATAGCAGCATCCCTGTTTTTTTTTTGTTATTTTGTTTAACAACAAATCTTCTTATTTGCTATGTTCAAAAAGGTCCGTAAGGCATATTCTTCTCCACCATCAAGTGACAGTCATCAGGGGAATGGGAAAAATAATTTGTCAACTAAAGTTGGCATTGCAATTGTGGCAATTATTGGTGCACTTGTGGGCATTTCAGTCATGTGGATTGTTATATTACTGATCCTGTGGCAGAGGCGGAGGTATGTATTTGAGGGAATTTATTGACCAGCAGAAAAAGTTCTTTAAACTTAACCCATAAATTGATTTCAAGTATTTATGATCCTAAAATAAGAAGCACAAATTAACGTAATCTTAGTTTGCAGTTGAATGATCACACATGACTTGTCCAAAATTTGTGAGAATTTTGTTATAAAGTTACAAAAAATGTCATAAAGCTACAAAATATGTCATAAAGTTATAAAATATGTAAAAAGTTACAAAATATGTCCACAAAGGTGGTACAAGTGAATGAAGTAGTCAAAATGCTTGTCATAGCAGAGCAAGATCTGAATGTGCACATATCTGGCCTGTATAACTAGATATGGTAATATTAATAATTTATTTATTAAGTAGTTTATATTTTTGGTGTGTTATGCCTCTGAGTTATTCTTATTTCTGCTGTGTGATGATAGGAGGAGGCATAACAACTACAACGTTACTGGTATGTTTGATTCAATTGCTTGAATATACTGTTTGCCTCAAATACTATATTGTTGTATGTACTATATATTTTACAGCAGTCTTGAACTATGAGAGACTTAATGTTGGATCGGAGTTGGATAATTAACTGTATTATATTGATCTGATTGTATTTTTGCTCCCTTTTTTCAGTTATACACAATCCTGTTGCCAGTAGACAGGTATGAGTCTAGTTCATATCATATGTTATTTTGTCTCTCACAAATAGCATTTCAAACAACACTCCTAAAGTTATATTGAGGGGGTTTCAACTGAACAGCACACGGTAAATCACCAGTCTGTGAATCAGAATTCCACGTAGAGTGATTGCATGTTACTAATTACTACTTTTCTTCTTCTCAGAATCTTTATTCAAATGAACCAGACTACGATGAAGTTCCGGAGATTGGATTTCGTGCGCCAGGACGTGCTCATGGTGAATGTATAATGATCTGAATTTAGGCCAAGATGGCTCACTTCAGAAAACAGGAGTATTTGCGAGGTTTTCTCTGACTTTCAAAATCAGTTGTTTTTGTAGAACATTAGAAAATCTAGATATTGATAATTAATGTTGGATGGCTAATCGCTGAATACTGACTTCAATAAAAGATTAATCGAATGCCAAGAAATATGGAGTATTATAGACGAGACCTCATTGTCGTTTCCACCTATTATTTTTTCTTTCTCATTTTTCTCAGGGAATGATATGTACGAGTTTTCCTTTTGCAACCCTGCTTTTGCCCCTCTGCCGAGATCAAGAAAATTTACAGATCCACTACCAGGGAGTCCAGTGGGGCAAGGAAAGAAGAAGAAGAAGACGAGACGGCTCAGCCACTACGAGGATTTGAAACCGGGAGAGATTTTCTCGAGGGATCAAATAGGTGGGTGTTCAGGTGGTGGAATGATTGGCTAAACTTCAGATTGCTGTCGTTACTTTGCTCGGCCAATCAGCTCTACCAAAAAATTGCAATCAGAAACAAAAAGTCCATAAATCTTTGCGTACCTGAACTAAGATGACCCTATATTCGAGTAATACAATACGTTCCTTGGTTCAAAATATTTTTGACAGCATTCAGCAGTGTACGAAAGAAACGCATGCCTTGTACACAATGTAATGTGCTACTCACACTAATGGTGATGACCGTTGACAAACGGAAGTGACGTCCCGGTGCCAATTCACCTCATGTACACGTTCTTGACGTCACTTCCTTTAGTTAGAGTTCTTGTAAAGGTAAAACTCCACATCGTGTGCAAACCCCATTTTTCTTGTGCGCAATGTACGTTATAGGAAATGCATTGAACTAACTTATAGTGGAGACCCAAGTCCTAGTATTAGATTGTTGCATAGGTTTTGAGATTGTACGAGTGTTATGCTCAAATACAAAATCTGCATTTCAATCCACATTTGTGTGCAATGACCGCTGACTAAAAAACTAAGGTGACCGCAGCGTCAGCTTGGTATGCCATCCATTAAAAGTATTAATATATTCAACTGCAGACGATACGGACTGTTCCGTGTACCACAGCCTGGCGAAAGGGACTAAGAAGACCAAAGTTAAAAAGAAGGAACCTGATACGCAAGTCAGAAAGCAGTCGGTGTACGAGGATCTCAACCCCGGCAGCAAGAGAGAGTCGTTTTACGCTTCACTCACTGGTCCAGTTTCCAAGCAGGTAAAGCTTACAATTGCACACTTCTCCCATATGTTGAGAGATGTATATCATATTATAAAAGACTATGCAATTTATTGCCCCCTATCCCCCCCCCCCCCCCCCCCCCCCCCACAACTACGAAGGAAACCTGTTTTCTGGTGGATTCGAACGAACGGCCGTGGTTAAGAGAAATCACTGGATAGATTCCGATAGCTGTCGGCAAAAAACTCGGTAAATGTCAGTAAAACTCGTGAAGCTGAAGCTGAAAAGTTGTTAGTGAACGTGTCAAACATGGAGAATTGGGACATTGCAGCCTGGGCCAGATTTTAGCCAGGGCAAAAATATTCGGGGGGTTGGGGGACATTCTGGTCAGGGGACCAAAACAGACTGTTACACCGGAACCTACCCCGCATCACAAAAGGTATCCTCGAGTTTCTAACAAATAGACAACAACAACAACAACAACAACAACGCTACGTGATTATTTATAACAAACAACAACAACAAGCTTACGTAATAATACCGTAACAAACACTGTTCTACATTTCTGTTTTTCTCCCTGTGTCTTAGTTACCAAAACAAAAGGAACACTGTTTGAAAACAGTAAATGGGACAAAAATACCAGGTACAGATTTAACATTGTTTTAGAAGAAGAATAAAAACCCTTGTAACCTATTTTCGCTAACCGATCCTCTCTCGACCTTTCACTTCTCACAGTGATCGATTTTACTTTCTTAATTCCGATTTCACGTTCTCAAAACGATTTTCTTGTTCTTGATCTGCAGCAGACCTTGTTTCTGAATGCGATATTCCACATGAGCTTGGGCATAATAGTGAGACAGTCGACCCGTCGACGAGCGTGTCACAGAATAGAGACAATGGAGCCAACCAAACTGAAGCAGGTAATAAAAATGAAACCAGTTCGGGTACCTCTTTTTTAGGCTCCTCTGAGGTTCACGAAACTCCGTCATCTCCAGACTACTACGTTCTAGAGGGCCCGGACTCAAATGAAAGTGAAGTGGAGCAAAAATCTCCCAAGGGAGATTCTCCCATTTCGGAGGATCCGGACAATTCTTCGGCACCCGAGTATTATGTTCTTGAGGGCCCAGTAGACAATGGAGTGGACCGAACGAATGCGAATTCTATGGAAGATTCTGAGGCAGATTTGCACATTTCAGAGGATCCCGACAACTCTTCGTCTCCCGAGTATTATGTGCTTGAGGGTCCGGACTCAAAGGACAATACGGTGGACCAAACAAATGCGAATTCTATGGAAGATTCTGAGGCAGATTTGCACATTTCGGAGGATCCCGACAATTCTTCGGCTCCCGAGTATTATGTGCTAGAGGGCCCAGACTCAAATGACCGACCAAATGCGAATCTTACGGAAAAATCCGAGGGAGATTCTCCCATTTCCGAGGATCCCGACAATTCTTCGTCTCCGGAGTATTATGTGCTTGAAGGCCCGGGCTCAAATGACAATGGAGTGGACCCACCAAATGCGAAGTCTATAGAAGATTCTGAGGCAGATTCGCACATTTCAGAGGATCCCGACAATTCTTCGTCTCCCGAGTATTATGTGCTTGAGGGCCCGGGCTCAAACGACAATGGAGTGGACCCACCAAATGCGAAGTCTATAGAAGATTCTAAGGCAGATTCGCACATTTCAGAGGATCCCGACAATTCTTTGGCTCCCGAGTATTATGTTCTCGAGGGCCCGGATTCAAAGGATAATGGAGTGGACCGAACGAATGCGAATTCTATGGAAGATTCTGAGGCAGATTTGCACATTTCAGAGGATCCCGACAACTCTTCGTCTCCCGAGTATTATGTGCTTGAGGGTCCGGACTCAAAGGACAATACGGTGGACCAAACAAATGCGAATTCTATGGAAGATTCTGAGGCAGACTTACACATTTCGGAGGATCCCGACAATTCTTCGGCTCCCGAGTATTATGTGCTAGAGGTCCCAGACTCAAATGACCGACCAAATGCGAATCTTACGGAAAAATCCGAGGGAGATTCTCCCATTTCCGAGGATCCCGACAATTCTTCGTCTCCCGAGTATAATGTTCTGGAGGGCCCGGACTCAAATGACAATGGAGCGGACCCACCAAATGCGAAGTCTACGGAAGATTTTGAAGTAGATTTGCAGCTAGAGGCCCCGTAATAAAATGACGATGTTGTGAAGTGCCTTAACGTACAGAAGCTCGGCCTTTCCAAGTTCCTTGGCCTTGGTTGGGTTGTGCGCATGTGCTAACTCTGCTTTTGTTCTAGTACCTTCAGACGGTCAGTTTGCTTCGGACGAAGTGCTAGTTGTTCTCGGAAGAGCAATATTTTTTTGTGCATTATTCTGTATCAACATAAACTTCGAGTTAATACGTCAACCAAAACCATTGTTTTGCGGTCATCTTTTGCTAGCTAAATGAATTTCTTTACTATTTTACCTCTGTTGGATATCCCGAGATATGTGGTTGGGCTATTATGTATTTTTTACTGGTACTCTGTGCCATGACTCTTGTGGTTCTCATTTTATTGTCTCATTAGTTGTGCGGGTGGACTGTTCGCCAAACTAGGGAGCATTTTCAAATTAGTCCGTGAGGTCATTTGTCATGAACAGGTGAATCGAGGGTAAAGACAGTGAAACCGTACGACGAATGGTAACAGTGTAAAACCACGAGAATCGCTCCTTTTACTTCGCTGACATTTAATACAGCAGCTATTATATCAGCTTTCTGCAGTGATTATTATTCAGTTCGCTGTCAGAGCCACGATATTTGCAATTCAAACATCGTTTGTTGGACCTGTAATCAATCATCCCACTCGCTGCGAGAAATTTAAGCAGCGAATGAGGCGATTAAAAGCTCACAAAATAGGTAAATTTGTTTAGCGTTGTCCTTGATAAATGCCCTGTTTAAGGTCTGCAAGTAAAGCACTTCTCCATAATAAAGAGCCAAAACTGATAATTGATTATTTTATGTGTACTTAGCCGTATTTGCTTAATTCTTCTCCAGCCATATATTGGTCGTGCATCGTGCATGTAGAAGTTTACAGTATTAAGTGCCGTTTCGTTTTAGTCGCGTTACCGAATGGAGTTAAGAACAAGCGAGCAAGTTACGCAGCATCAAAACACCATTAACATTTAATAGATACCCGTAGAACATTAATATTAAAGTACAAAGGCATAAGTTTCACGGCCCAAATGCCACAAGCACGAACACTGCTATAAAAAAATGCTGACTAAAAAAAGAACAGAGTAAGACTCCGTAAATGCCAAAAACAAAATATACTAAGGACACAAACAAAACTAGAGAAATTTTGAACCGAGTGTCAAACTGATTTATATATAGATATAGATTACATCCAAAATATACTGTGTAACTTCTGTTTTGATTCTCAAGTGTGCGTGCGACTGTACTTGGTGTGCTTAGTAGGGTGTGGTCGATCTTCAAAATACTTCAGTTGTCTGTAGTTCAAACTTAAGCTTGCGGTCTTGCAGCATCTTGTTTCCTGTGAACTGGACGCTGACTTGATTCGCAAAGTCGCAAGATGTACTCACGATTCTATTTTAAATTCCCACAAGTACCTGCAGTATAGTTTCCCGGAGGTCTTCAAGTCCGCAGGCTGTTCTAGTCCCCGTTGCCCAACTGGTTTTTCCACACTTTGTCTACAAAATCTACCGCTGATTCATATTCTGTGATTAAAATGTCAACCCAGCTTTGCCAAACCGTCGCATTCAGATCGGGTTTGGGGTGGTGCATCCAGCAAAAACATGGAAGGTACAGGTGCTAAATCACAACACAGCAACAACCTTCCTCTTCCTCCGGCAGGCCATTCGCTTTTTCTGGTTCTTTCTTCTCTCCTCCACCGTCGTCCTTTTTTTCATCGTCCTTTTTCTCCTCGCCTCCGCCGCCTTCGCCTTCTGCAGCGGGTTTCTCAGCGTCTCCTTTCTCTTCGGCTTTTTCTCCTTCGCCTTCTGCCGTTCCTTCGCCCTCCTCTTTCTTTTCTCCTTCGCCTTCCTCTTTCTTTTCTTCCTCGCCTTCCGCTGGAGGTTGAGTTTCTTCGTCGGCCATCGTGTCTAGAAAGGCTTAATCCTCAGAGACTATTTTTCCTGCAGCCTACCGGGGCACAGAATTCCAACTGTTTATGCTTTCCCCGAGCACAGGGTGCGGTGTAGATTAAATATTAACCAGGTGATAACTACCTGTTGTGTGTGAAAACGCCAACAGCCTGGTACTGAGGTTTGACGAGTCAGAACAAAAAAAGGTGAAAAACAGAAATGCAAAATTTAGAACCAGTTCAGACGCCGATCTTTTCATGAGCCGAACTTAATTCGAATTTGGGTCGACTCAAATTAATTAATTTTACCTGTTGATTCAGACGCAAACTGAAAATTAAATTAAAAACGTTAAAATATATTTTGATAATTTATGCATTGGATTCGGCTCATGAAAAGTTGGGCGTCTGAATCAGAGTCGCTAGCAAAGCCGTAATTTTCCCAGCTGGTCCAAGCGTGAGGAACGGCTGAGCCGTTCCAAAACAAATCAGTCGTTTTTAATTGATTACTCCAAACTATGCGTTTGCGGGGAGTCGTTCAATCAATGAATAGGAGCCTTAGTTAGATCCATCGCCAAGCGGCCAATCTAGTACTGACCAATCACAGCCATGCAAGTTTTGAAGTAGGCTCAGTTCCCGCCTTTCCGACCGTCGGTGTTTTGGCGCCCGCGATCCTCCCCACACCACATCAGAAAATGTCCCCAACCCGGGAGCATCATTGTGGTGCAGATTTCAACTGTGTATCGTCAGTGTGCAATTGAAAGGCTGGGGGCAAAACAGTGCAAAAAAAGGGGGGAGAAAAAAAAAAGATCGCTGGATCACTTTTAATTCGATCGGACTAGTAACAGATACAACTTCAACGCGTAATCCAAATTTACAGAAATTTCCCCGTGTTGCTGGAGGTTGGGTGTCAGCGGGGTTGCTCTCGAACTGGCCTGGGAGCTAAGATCGCTGGAACAATCGTAGCAACTTCAAAGGGTCATCAAAATGTGAAAGTATCTGAAGTTTTTGGTGACCCCAGCGGTGAAGTTTTCTGAAAAAAAAAAACAATCCCCTCTCCCTCCCCTCCCCTGTATAGTAGGTCATTGGTCAACACGAAAGTGCAAGTGACAAGCCTGCTATTCCCAGTCCCCTGAATGAGGTTGTGGCTGCATGTTGTCACATACATGGCTGAGGTTTCTCATATATTTCGAAAAGAACCATTTCGTGTTCGTCATGGCACAAAGTGATAAAGTGAACATCATTTCTTCGGCAGACGACTTTAGTGCGTCAGGAGAGAGTGCGAGCAGTGATGGCGTGAGAGATGCCACGACCACTACGAACTTTGGCAAGGTTGGGCAACTGAAATGCTGTGTTCATAGACTTATAGACAAGTATTTTTTGTAGGATATATCGTTAAAGTGATGTTCTTTACAAAAGGTAATATCGAGCTCCCTAAATTTGACATTGTTCAGTTCAGTTCCAGTTGAACGGCTCTGCTTTATGATCATATAATTAGTGTCTATGCAACGCTCTTTAGTCGATGTGTTGTTCGATATTTGTTTTGTATCTGGTGTGATTTGGTTTAATTTTGATTGTGGCGAGGTGTGGTGTGGTTTGACGTAGTGAATGCAAAGTTTGTATGACATTTACACTTTATATCATGCAGCTTTGCTGATGAAATTAAGGATTCAATCAAATTAAGGCCCTGTTTACATGGAAGGAGGGTGACCCTCCCAGGAGGGACACCCTCCTAGAAGGGTCAGAAGATAGCCCCCCTTTACATGACAAACACTATCCCTGGGGTTATCTCACCAAGAGTCTTTTGCATTCAAAAAAGTGTCGATGCGTGACGCCGTACTTATTTCCCACGGTCGGCACGTCAAATTAATTCATACAGTCTGCCAAGCACCCAACCTCGTTCCCAGGCTCTTTCATCTCCCGGCCCCCGCCCCCAAAGAAAGACCCTGGTTCAGGCTGGTCACGTGCCTTGCTCACAAAGATAATCCGTTGGGAGGGGTCCCCCTGTCAAAGAAATTTGTCGTGCTGTGCGTTTGTCAAATCAAAACGAGGCCAGCACAAACGACACAAATCAGCCATGCTTTTTGGCAAGCTTCCTATAAAAGGGTGCTTCCCAGGGAAGCACAGAGCCACTTGTCAATCAACAGTGACCGAGACAACAGCTCCTAATTAGTAAAAAGCCAAAAATGTCCAAATTTTGTTTTCCTTGTACTTGAATACCACGCAAAACAAGATAATGTTGTCTCACCAATTTTCCATCACATAAACATTCATTTTGAGTGTAATTTGAGTAAAATCCAAGAATAATCTTCAAAGTAAAAAATTAAATATGCTTGGTGGGCAGCCATGCATCGCATTGCACCGTGAAATTCAAAATGTATTTTGGCAGCCAAGAGAAAAATTTCGTTTCAAACCCTTCCGTCCAGGACTCCACATTAAAGTTGCCCGTATGTGTTTAATTTTAGGTATACTTTTAGTTGCTGCAGAGAAATTTCATGGACAGAGCGACTTCTGAACGCTGTGGACGCACGTGCGATTCAACAAACATTATGCAAATATTATGTCGAAAGTGGCCAACGGCCCTTTATAGCGCGCCTTCATGTTTAAATGCATCTTTTCACCCTTCCGAAGGAGCCTTGACTCTCGAAATTACCTTTATGAAAGCTCTGAAGTTGTCGAGGCGTCTTTCACATGGTCTGCAGATTAAATGCGGCAAACCTTCGCTCTGTGGCAACAAGCTGCTGTAAAACTCTTTCGCTGTTTCGAGAAGTGCCTTATTAGCTCAGTTTTCCGCATACGTTTTTGCAGTGGTCTCCCACAGAACTACAAGGCCTGCAACAACTTGACTTGTTGTTCAGATGCAGTGTAAACTATATGGGAGGTGTTAAATTTTTATATCCAAATGTTTCTTTCCCCAGTAGACAAAGTAAAGTAAATTTCCGACTTAACGGCCCCTCCCTTGGTTTCCTTTTTTGCAACCGGCCAGATTCTGGCCAACACGTGACCAGCCTGAACCAGGGTCTTTCTTCGGGGGTGGGGCCCGGGAGATGAAAGAGCCTGGGAATGAGGTTGCCAAGCACCTTCTCAAATTTAATACTTAAAATCTATCAGTTCTGCTTCTAAACTGTTGTTGCTGACTTGTAAATTCTGTTCAAACGATCTTGAAAGCATAACACATCTAAAATATTCTCCTGGTCAAGCGCTAGAAGCCATTTCAAAATATGCCGGGTTACCTGGCACTGCTAAATTTAGCCGGGAGGCGGGAGGGTAACCCTATCTCGAGCGTTTACATGACCAAAAGTTGTCCCTGCTGGGAGGGTTACCCTAGCAAGGAGATTCTAGGGTGACCCTACCTGTCATGTAAACGGAACAAGGAATTTCAATAGAGAAGGGTGACCCTTCTAGGATGGTGTCCCTCATGGGAGGGTCACCCTCCCTCCATGTAAACAGGGCCTAAAATTTTGGCCTCAGTCGCACGGGGCGAGGGGGGGGGGGGGGGGGGGAAGATATGTTGAAACTGTAAAGAATATGAGAGAGCTATATAGTGATGAACAGACTATAGAATTCTACATTATTCTTAAACTAATTTTGTTCTCTTCAGTTCAAAACCTTTGGCAGGTTGGAGCCGCAGGAGTGGTATTTCATCACACTCTCAGTTTTAAATGCCTTCATATCAATTGGTCTAACGATTGAAAGACTAGCTACCCTTCCTAAAGACACACCGGACTTTACATTTGCCATCATTCTGTTTATAAATATACGTATGTATTTGTTTCACTGTCTTTAATTTGTTATATGTTATTGGAGCTTTTAGAAATTTAGGGGATTAACAAGACTAGACAACAATGTTTTGCAGCATTTAACAAAATAATATAGAATGTCTTAGGACTCTTAAATATAGTTGTTGCAAAGAGGTATGTGAAAATGTTATTTATGGATTATCTTGTGATTTTTGTTATAAAATGTGAAGGAAGATTGGAACAAGAGACAGTTATGTATATATTACAGTCAGTCGACCCTAAGATGCAAGGTGTTAGCATTTTTCAAGGCTTGATAATTGGATAATTAGTGCATGGATTCTGTACAAACTTTCATCAGCATCAGCTGGTGATTATATGCAGTGAGTCAAAATTTATTCATATTTTTTGTATGTTTTGGTTGTTTGCACCCCTCTACAGTGTTTGTCCTATATTATGCTGTCCATGGAGTGCTGAGGGAAAGAGAGTTTGAGGTGTATGCCTACATCTGTGGCATTGTAGTGCTGTTTGCTTACATCGTTATTGACTTGGCTGCAAATGATCACAGGACAACGGTGAAGTGGGTAGGTGCAAAGGCTGGTTTACACATACGACGCAAGCATAAGCATAAGCACAAGCATAAGCCTGGTCCTCATTAGTGCATAAGCATAAGCATAAGAATAAGAGAGAGAGACAGTGGCGACATAAGCATAAGGATCAAACATGTCCGTTTCTTATGCTGCTGATCGACTGGGACAGCCCGGCATTTCATAACTTTCATGAAGTGCAAGGACTGCGTAATTGTGGTTCTCGTAATAACAGTGTTTCTTGAATCAGCTGGTGGTGCTTGTCCAAAACGTTAGCAGCAATTTCACCAACTTGCCCACATTGTTCGTATTTCGGCCAAATAGAACACAATGTAAACAAAATGCACCATCCAGGTACTTAGAATAAGCCATCCAAGGATACTGTTGCAGCCAGACTAGTTGGAACTTATGAGATTTTCTGCCACTCTTGATCGATAAAGTGAATTGAAAGAGGGGATCACCGCATGGGCTCCAAACGCTCTCGATAAACTCTAACTTCTGGGGATCTGAAAAAGAACTAACACCATTAAATACCACACCAATATCAAAGTGAGAACAATCCTCCTTTCAAAAAGTAGGTTCTCCACGCAGCCTGTTGTTTTGATTCAATGCCATGTTTGATAAACCGCACTGCATAATACTGTTTATGAGTTCAAAATCAGAGGACCTCACGGGGGTAGCCTGTCCCTTTTATACTTTGTCAGGTAGTTTCCAAGGTAGTTTCCAGCCAATGAGAGGCAAGCTTGGGGTGTTTCCGGCCATTGAGAGGCGAGTTGGGGTGTTTCCGGCCAATCGGGAGGCAGGATTCAGTGGTTTCCTCCCATGGGTCCCCTTCACTGCGGTTCTCCACGCATAGAAACTGAAGAAAAGCGTATTTTTGCCATCCAATGACAACGAACACATGCAGAACACGGGATGTAAGGACTGGAAAATGGTGTGAATTGGATTCCGATACTCAGTGGAAACAAGAAACGACTCAGTCATTTGTCAATTTTTTATTTTATTTTTATTTTTTTCCCAAAATTCAGGTAGTTTCCAGAAGCTACGGAAACTACCCTGGATCCACCCGTGGACATATTATTTTGATCCTGATGCTTATATGCTTTTGTTGCCACTGTCACTCTTTTGCTTATGCTTGCACTTATGCTTGCGTTGTACATGTAAACCAGCCTTAATTGAACAGTTCTTTGAGCTGCAAGACTGATTGATGTGCTCACGAGAGGTCCAAGGGAAGCAATATCATTGATGGGCATTTTTTTTATGGATATACCAAACATGATAATAATACCTGCAGGCATAATATTATTTATCATATTGATATTGATGAAATACCAGGATTTCTCCAGTTCTAAAAACTGATATTTTCATCGTACATGATATCTTCACACATAAAGGACAAATATGATATGTTCACTGTGCAGACAGCAAGTTCTGACAGGAAATAAAGGCTGTAAGATATGTCTTTGTTCTGGATAATTCATTGATATCTATATAATAAACAGAACTTTGTTCGTTGCTCGATGCTTCAATGCTCATTCACTGCACTCACTTGTGAGAGATATTACCAACACTCAAAGATAAAATTTGTATCTCTGCACAGCCATGTAATATCCTCTATATAAAGTGCAAATTCAATGTGATTTGGCTATTCAGTGATAAACGTATGATAGGGGACACCAGATTGAGGCCAACCTCAACAATGGAGTCCTTTTGAACAAATATATACCCAGGCCTTATTTTATGGAATCACTGCACAGGGATAATTATCATATTTTTCTCTGCCAGCAGTGTGAAAGATTTTAGTAACACACATTTCATGATCACCACCAGTGTTCTTTTGTTTGTTATTCTTCAGGTACGGTTTGGTTTCATTCTTGCTTTTGCACCTCTCAATGTGTACTATGGGTGGAGAGTGGCTCTGGATTTTGGATATTTGGAGTTCAAGACGGTTGGTGCTGGCTTGGCATTGCAAAGTAAGTTAAGCTAAGTAAGTTCTTGACTCTAGATTAAGCAATGTGTGCATGGTTTGTTTGATTTTCAGGTCTATTATTACAGTAAATGGTATTTTTGTCATTGAACAGGGATGTACAGAGAAGCAGGGAGGTTTTCAATGTTGTTGAAGTTTGATGTGCAGCTTGTGGTATGTAAATTGACTATGCATATATATCACATGTATGGTGATATTTGCATTAGAAGCAGCTCAGTCAGTAATTTGACAGTCACATATTTACCATTTGGCTCTCTTCATTTTCCTTTTTAGTTGAGCGTGGTGGTATTTGTTATTTCTAACCCAACAAAACTGAAGCTCTCAGACAAGATCATTATTGGTATTGGTGTGCCATTCCAAATATGCTGGGCAATCCTGGGGTGGATTACGGTAAGTCACCCCTGAGCTCATAATAAGAATATTCTCCCATTCAAGAAGAAATTGTACAGTGTGATGTAGGGAAAATTAAGTTCTTCATGTACTGTAGTATGAATATTATATCTGGCGAGAAACTAAATTAGATAATAAATAGAAGTATGGGAGGGATGGTGAGTAGTTAGTTGTTAGTTAGATAGAGTACAGTAAAGGCCTAGTTAAATGAGGAAACTTTGTCTTGTTATGTTTTCCGGGTGGCTAAAGGAGAGGGAGGCTAAACGAGGAAACATTGTTTCATAAACTCAGCACTGGGAGGTAGACTTGAGTTTGTTTATTGTTGTTGTATGACACCTTACAAAGATTTCTTTCCAAATATACTGAAAACTGCGTTGCAGAGTTGACATGCATATTGAATGGTAATTGTGAACTGGTCGGTAAGTGGTCGGTAACGTGGTCGGTATGTGGTCGGTAAGTGGTCGGTATGTGGTCGGTATGTGGTTGGTATGTGGTCGGTATGTGGTCGGTATGTGTTCGGTAACGTGGTCGGTAACGTGGTCGGTAAGTGGTTGGTATGTGGTCGGTAAAGAGAAAGGTTTGGTCGGTAAGTGGTCGGTAGCGTTTTTCATTTCGGATAACGTTTATTTGGATAATCCTTCACTTTTATTAACGTAAATAAAATTTGCGCGACACTGATCGGAAGGGAAAAGAATCCTCCGGGCGAAACACAAAACACAAACACATTTGCAAACACTAGAATTATTAAATCTTGAAAGAGATTCAACTAGAAACATGAGCACAAAGAAGCACAAGAACAAATAATCTGTTTCAATAGACGTTTAGCGCTAATGAGCCAAAGGAGGCGTTCAGGCGTTGACGTGTTGAGGTGTCAAATCGCGTAAACAAGGAATCCTTTTAAAAGCTTTTCTAAACGCTGGTGTATTTCGGTGTATTTTTTTCCATGAATAGAACAAACAAGACTCTTTAGACCAATAAAAATTAGTGCATTTCGATCCGCCAAGTTTGTTGTGAATGTATAAATACGAGTAAATTTTTGGCTCACGTCCATACGTACGCGCGTCCAGTCAGTCACGAGCTTGGACGAGTAATTTTCAATTTTCAACTTCTTTGAGTGAGATTCGCCTCGGAAACAACGGCTCCTTTAGGAGCCACCAAGTTCAATAAAAGTCAATGACAACTTCACTTCGACAACCAGACTGATTTCGCTCATGCACATCGATTACAGCACACGTGCAAATCACATCGCGAATAAATCAAACGGTCTTTCTTGCTTTCAATTCTTAAAAAAGAAAAGAGAACGGAAAACAAATACGTAGCAAAAAGTGTAAAATCCATATTTCAGTGCACAGAACTATGCATGTCAACTCTCTACAGCAATTTTCATGTCAAAGTGATGAAACCGATGGGAATTCAAAAATGTGGTATGGACACTTAAAACAGAGGTGGACAGGAGCTCGAGTTAATATACAGTGTACTACAAGTAGGATTTTACAGAATATGTATTTTGGGTGAATAAAAGATGCGAGGATTTATTATTCATTACAAATCTCCAACTGGTACCATATTTTTCTTATGTTTGTAGATGCGCAAAGAGAATCGCTCTCTTGTGTGGGTATTTGTGGTGAGCAGTCTTGTTGAACCAGCCTACCTGATCTTCCAGTTATATGAGGTTAGTTTAAACTTGTTCTAATATGATCTCTCCTGTCTCTCCTCATCGTGCATTGCATCATACTTTGGGCTTCGCATTATAACCACCAAGTGACCACTGACCACATACCAACCACATACTGACCACATACCAACCACATACCGACCATATACTGACCACATACCGACCAAATACTGACCACATACCGACCATATACTGACCACATACCGACCAAATACTGACCACATACTGCCCACATACTGACCACATACCAACCACATACCGACCATATACTGACCGCATACCGACCAAATACTGATCACATACTGACCACATACTGACCACATACCAACCACATACTGACCACATACCAAACACATACTGACCACATACGGACCACATACTGACCACATACTGACCACATACCAACCACATACTGACCACATACTGACCACATATTGACCACATACCGACCACATATTGATCACATATTAACCACATACCAACCACATATGGACCACATACAGACCACATACAGACAACATACCAACCACATACTGACCACATACCGACCACATACCAACCAGTGTAACTTGTTCACTATTATCGAGAAGATAGTTCAATCAAGCTTCAGCTGAGCAACCTATCAAATACCATTAGTTGATCACTCTCTGGAGTCACTTGAGTTTGCTTTACTTCTTTAGAGCTGTTTTCGGATGACTGTCGAAAGTGATCATGCGATTTTTCCGATTTGTGATTGCTACCCCTTTGAAAATCAAAACCTGGTCAGCGCAATCTTCCCATACAAGCAATCAAGTGGCGGTGGCATTTTCTCTCACTGCTGATTGGTTACTCCTTAAAGTAAAACCCAACACAATCTTTTGCCAATGTCGAAAGTGTTTCTTGCAGTGTTAAGTGGTGTGCTTACTTTCGTTTTAGTTTTCAACCAAAAATCGCTCTGTGGAGTTAAAATAATATTGTCTTTGTCTTGTAGCTGGTTCAAGATTGGCAAGATGAATTGGATAAGAGCAAAATTCTTGCCATCTGCTTTCTTGTTGCAGGTACGCTAAATTGGTATTTCCCTCAATTGACATTCTCCCAAGAGAATACCGTATTTAGTTACTTACAAATGGCACTCACATCAGAAAATTTTGATGCCCGAGAAGTGGTGAGTTATTTTTGGAAAAATTTGATGACCACTAGGTGGTGAAATTTTTTGAAAATTTTCGTGACCGTGGAGTGGTAAAATTTTTATATATTTTTTTTTATGAACGCTGGATGGTGAAATTTTAGGCCAATTTTGATTTCCCTGGTTGTGAATCATTCTCGTCTGTAACTGGAGAGCAATATTGTATGAAAGCTAGTATATATTTATTCTGGTCCTGTTTTGAATTGTATTGATGCATGAATTCTTGCAGCAATTGTGGCCTTCATTGTGCATGTTCTGGTGTTGGTGTGTCTGAAGCTCGTCGTGAATAACTTTGGGAAAGGACTCCGGGAGCAAGGCAAGTCAATGCGAGCCGTGTTTCTAAAGTTTTCCACGCTGCGATCACCTTATTTTTTGAGTCAGCGGTCGTTCCACAAATAGAAAATGGTTCAGTTCAATTTCAGTTTTCAGTGCTTGGCGCAACGCTAAAAGGCCCTAAAAACCCCTTAAAGCCTATGCAGCAAACTCAAAACTTAACCTCGATTATTCTAAATTATCAGTTAAATGTATTTTCTATAACATACTTCATTCACAAGAAAAACGGGCATTGCACAAAATGTTTATTGCTCAAGTGTCGTTAGATCAAACGCCAAAGACCGTGTTTCCACATCAGTGATCTCACTACAGTTTACGTTCTACTCTATTTCAGTTTTCGCAGTTCCGGTCACTGGTCAAGAACCTGCGCTAATCAGAAAGCGTGACATTAAGAAGTGTTGTGGAGTAGTGTGCTGTGGTCCGTTTGGCTGATAGTGACTATCCTTACATAGCAAAACAACTACGATACTACGCACGCCCTGATTGGCTAATAGTGACTATCTTAGATTACAATCCGCACAGTGTCCTAGATGAGTTAACACGTCTTTTCAAAAGCCGATATTATATAATAACTTGTAGCTTTGTTTTGAACACAAGTCTAATCCAAGTCTTGAGGTATGCTTTTCTTTTTAGCCCAAGCATAGCTGAGCTCGTTTTTGCTTTGAGGCTGACTTGAAATTTGGAACTTCATGAAGAGATCAGTATTGTTTTTGGCTTTTGGGGTTGGTTAACAATAGCAATAAGCCTGAGGGTAAACAACAATCGCAACATTTTTTTCATTGTTGGTTTTTGCCTTTGATATATGTAATATGTAATTTAATATTTTGAAAGGTTGCTTAAGCTTCACAATTTGCTTTGAGGCATTTTTGAAAAATTCGGTATACTTCAGAAGTGATAATGTGTTTTGAAAGTTAGCAAGACCGCATTCAGATAGAGCAATGGACTGCTAGTCCTTGTGGGAACTAGTATTTGTCATCAATTGGCTTACACAATACTGTATGTGCAGTCAATCCTGAATCCATTTGTTCAAAGCTCAAGGATTATCCAAATTCTTTCTCGATTTTAAAAAGCGCAATACAATAAATCGCCAAACTTATGCTAAACACTTGTTATAGCTAAACTAAAACGTTACAAGGAAACTTTGTTAGTTCTAAGATCAAAATACAAATTTTCCCAACGTCTCAATATATGAGTGATGTAGTGAGAGTTGATGATTCAATCAGCTTTCATCTGAACAAGTTATCAACAACCAAGTTCTCCACACTAATATATTCTGGTGAGAGACTAAAAGGCGAAAATGGAAGTTGGTCACCTTAAGAGATTTTACAATATCCAGGTTTATGATAGATTCAGAATTCATCCAGGAATCGGATAATCGTGCTTTGAATAACTTGGTCTTGGTGTATACTACAGTGGATTTCGTGCATTTGTGCATTACTTTTAAATATATAGTGTAGTTTTATTATATTAATAGTGTAATGTTATAATTCTAGCTGTTTTCTCAGGGCCAAAATATAGATAGCAGAAGTAAAGACACAAAACGGCAATGTGGACTGACTTTCGTGTTTACTAAGTATTTTTTAAAAGGGCTGTAAGCCCTTTCTATTTCCTTAACATTAGCCGCGGCTTGACTTATGTACGGACTGTGTTCTTTTACAAGCTCGCTGTTTGGCGAACACTTAATTCTGGCTCATTTTCTTTCTGATCCAACTGATAAGGTATTTCACGCGAGCATAGATCCCGTATTTACCAGCGTCGGCACACCCGTGACCCCAGCTAGTGGCACCATGAAGATAATACCGTCCCCCCTGATTACACACCATGGGGCCCCCGGAGTCTCCTTGACAGGAGTCGATCCCCCCCTGAGAATGTCCTGCGCAGACCATCGAGTCGTGTATCTGTCTTGGGTAGGCCGTCTTGCAGCGTGTCTGTGAGACTACAGGGACTGAAGCTTGCTGCAGAGGATCGGGCTGCGGACCGTTCGACCATAGGGTTCCCCAACCAGTGATCCAACACGTGGAGCCAACCGGGACATCTGGGACGGAATCGGGTAAGCACACCAGCTTTGTATATCTGTGGACGAGAGTGAGTCTTCAATGAATCACGGCAATTTTAGCGTGAGACCACTATAAAGGCCTATTTAATTTCACGCGGCACGACATATTTTCTTGGTTTAGCTGTCCATTCGGCGCGCACATGCACGAGCAAAGCAAGTACACAGCCAATCATAGAGCCTGTAAGAAACGCTTTCAACTAATAGAAAGCCAAAGTTATGCACGTTTGGTTTCACATTGAAGAAGAAACCATCAGCAAGTGCGAGAAAACGCCATCGCAATTAGTCGCGTTGAAATTAGTTGGTGTGTTCTACAGCCAAACCGGGAGCTCGGCAGAGTGTGTCAGCCCTCCCACCCGGGCCAACCCGCCTTATGTAGTCAGGTTCTTAGGGTCTGGTTGCATCAGACTGTGTAGTCAGAGTAACCCAACCGCGGCTTCTTAGAAGCTTGGTGGCAGCTCACTGACAAATTTGATGGCAACAAACCGCCGTTTTGCACTTAGAAAGTCTTTACGGCGTCTCCCTGAGTCACGCAGGTCGCGCTACACGTGTGACTCTGTTTATATAGTTGATCAAACTGACCGGTCGAGTTTGGCGGGGCGGTCTAACTTTAGCAGAGCGATGTCGTTACTCATTCCAATGGGCTTTTCGTAGTCCTCGTGCATGATTATCTTGGACACGCGGAAGCTTTGCTCGAAGCTGGCGACGTACTTTCGCTGGTGAGCTCCCATGCTGCAATGAGGTAAGAACAGAGATTCCGCCCAAGTCAAAGCCAAACTTAGCACTACGAATAAACCTGGACTCGGTTGCATAAAACGCTGACGCCCGGGACTTGACGTTAATAACGACAGGAAGAAATTTTAAACTTCATTGTTAATAACGCCTAGTCCCAGACGTTAGCGTTCTATGCAACTGGGCCCGGTTTTTCAAAGCACGATTAGGCTAATCCTGGATTAGGTCTAAACTTTCTTGTCATTTATAAGCCTGAAAGTGTGAAGGTTTTGTCCACAACGACTTCTTAGATACGTTTTAAGCTGGAACAAGCTCTTAAATCCTTCTTTGAACAAAACCCTGCAGGTTATTAGCAGAGAGGTTGAGAGAAACAATTTTGTTAATCCTAGATTAGCTTAATCGGCGTACGAACAACCGGGCCCTGGGCTCGCGCTTCGATTAACTCAAACTTCAATGCCGCGGGAGTTGATAGTTTAATCAGCCTTCATCTAGCAAGATATCAACAGCTATGTTCTCCTTACTGAGTGATATATTTCCATATATCACTCCTGAAAGTAAAACGGTTTAAAAACGACCCGGTTTCCCAGGGCCCGGTTTTTCAAAGCACGATTAGGCTAATCCTGGGTTAGGTGTAAACTTTCTTGTCATTTAGAAGCCTGAAAATGTGAAGATTTTGTCCTGCAACGATTTCCTTGATACGTATTCAGCTAAAACAAGCTTTTTAATCCATATTTGAACAAAACCCTGCATTTTATCTGCAGAGAGGTCGTCAGAAAGAATTTCGTTAATCCTGCATGGATTAGCTTAATCGGCTTTCGAAAAACCGGGCCCTGATCCGCAAGTCTTATAAGATAAATTTCTCACCGAACTCGCACATCATTAGCCGAAGTCTGTTCGACACAATGAGCAGCAGTGACTACCCATTGAAGGTCAACCAAGGAGCCTCCACAGAACTGACTGCCCCACGAGTCAGTCAACATGGCTTGCCAGGGCCAGTCCCCCGGCTTGGCAGCGGTGCCGCCGACTATTCTGCTCAGCGGTCTGATACCACAATCTTTGATAAAAAATATACAGATTCACTTTAAAACTCGCAAGATTTAAAGCACGATTTCTAACATTAATATGTTCTCGTATTATCTTTCAACACACAAATTAAGTTACGAAAATCCGTTACCTGGCAACTCGCACGCTCCCGTTTGAAGATTCTTCTGGTAGCCAGCTGAGCATGACACTAGTGGGAAATGAAGTAGAAACCGGGTTCAAATTTCAATGAACAATTTTCCAAATGTTGCCAACTCGAATTTTAAACTGACCTTTTATGGTAAACCACGAACCGTCAGGTGACCAGTCATTGTAGGGAAACAGAGCCCACTCCTTGACGCCTGTCGGTCTCACTGCAATCTGAACAAAACAACAGTACAACACCATGATAACGTACAACAACACAACAGTACAACACCATAATAATGTACAACACAACGCAACAGTACAACACCATGATAATGTGCAACAGATCACAACAGTACACCATAATAATGTACAACACAACAGTACACCATAATAATGTATGACACAACACAACAGTACAACACCATGATAATGTACAATACAACAGTACACCATAATAATGTACAACAGATCACAACAGTACACCATGATAATGTACAACAGTACAGCACTATGATACTGTACAACAGAACACAACAGTAAAACACCACGACAATGTACAACAATACAGCACCATGATGTTGTATAATACAACAGTACAACACTATGATAATGTACAACACAACACAAAAGTACAACACCATGATAATGCTGTAAGAATACCAGAGACTGAATACTAGAAATCATAAATACGAACTGGGATGTGTTGTTACCTTGCTAAGTTGCCAACTGCCAAACCATCCCCCACCAGAGCGTTTCACATAAACAGTCGTCAACTGACCAATATCAGTATTGTACCGGATATCGAACGAGTTGGTCCTACAAAAGCAGACATCTTTTCACAAAACTGACATTCCTACAGACTGGGCTAATAATCTGCAAAATACTCCGAATGAAGCAAATCCAAACAACAACCAAAAGTCCAGGTTTATTCTGATAGTTCAATAAACATCGATAAAAAAAAAAACTATACTAAATGGCAAAAGGGTGGGAATTCGACTATGACAATTTGCATGAAAATGAATACTTTATAAGGATAAAAAAGATTCACACTAGGCCTCGTCTTGAAACAGAGACAGAAATGGCGTCTATTTCGTATTAAAGAAACTGTTTCTCTGAGAACGCACATTCTCTGTTCAATCCTGAGAGCACACATATTAAATGGCGAGGCCAGCCAACACTTACGCTCTTCTCTCGAACAGGTTCTTTCCAGGAGTCAAAAGCTCATGAGCGGCGGTTGAAGCCTTTGTGCCGCTGATTCTGAGGAACACTTGTCCGTTAGTCCCAGCACCAAAGCTACTGCCTGTTGTAACTTGGACTGCAAAATCTTCAACAAAAAAAAAAAAAAAAAAAAAAAGGAAAGAAATCAATCAATCAATCAATCAATCAATCAAGCACAAAATACTCGAGCATTTTTCTTGATACCATAAAGTTTTAAATAGCATTACATGAAGTAGAAACAACAAAAATTGTGATGTCCAAAGCTCGGGAGGTTTAGGTAAAGTTAATTCTTGATTTTAGCTTAACCGGGCTTTGAACAACCAGCGCCCAGTTTTTCGAAAGCCGATTAAGCTAATCCAAGATTAACGAAAACTTTCTCTCGACCCCTCTGCCAATAAACTGCAGAGTTTTGTTCGAAGATGGATTAAAAAGCTTATTCCAGCTTAAAAACGCATAAAGGAAGTTGTTGTGGACGAAGCCTTCACATTTGCAGGCATATAAAGGCCTTGAAGGTTTAGACCTAATCCAGGATTAGCCTAATCGTGCTTTGAAAAACCGGGCCCTGGTCGTTCAATCAATGAATAGGAGCCTTAGTTAGATCCATCGCCAAGCGGCCAATCTAGTACTGACCAATCACAGCCATGCAAGTTTTGAAGTAGGCTCAGTTCCCGCCTTATGGGCCGTCGGTGTTTTGGCGCCCGCGATCCTCCCCACACCACATCAGAAAATGTCCCCAGCCCGGGAGCATCATTGTGGTGCAGATTCAGTGTGCAATTGAAAGGCTGGGGGCAAAACAGTGCAAAAAAAAAAAAAAAAAAAAAAAAAGATCGTTGGATCACTTTTAATTCGATCGGATTAGTAACAGATACAACTTCAATGCGTAATCCAAATTTACAGAAATTTCCCCGTATTGCTCGGAGGTTGGGTGTCAGCGGGGTTGCTCTCGAACTGGCCTGGGAGCTAAGATCGCTGGAACAATCGTAGCAACTTCAAAGGGTCATCAAAATGTGAGAGTATCTGAAGTTTTTGGTGACCCCAGCGGTGAAGTTTTCAAGTGACAGCCTGCTATTCCCAGTTCCCTGAAGTTTGTTGGAGTGTCATAGTCGAGTGTCATAGGCTTCGAAAAGAACCATTTCGTGTTCGTCATGGCACAAAGTGATAAAGTGAACATCATTTCTTCGGCAGACGACTTTAGTGCGTCAGGAGAGAGTGCGAGCAGTGATGGCGTGAGAGATGCCACTACCACTACGACCTTTGGCAAGGTTGGGCAGCCGAAATGCTGTGTTCATAGACTTATAGACAAGTATTTTTTGTAGGATATATCGTTAAAGTGATGTTCTTTACAAAAGGTAATATCGAGCTCCCTAAATTTGACATTGTTCAGTTCAGTTCCAGTTGAACGACTTTGTTTTATGATGTGATATAATTAGTGTCTATGCAACGCTCTTTAGTCGATGTGTTGTTCGATATTTGTTTTGTATCTGGTGTGATTTGGTTTAATTTTGATTGTGGCGAGGTGTGGTGTGGTTTAATGTAGTGAATGCAAAGTTTGTATGACATTTACACTTTATATCATGCAGGACGTGTTATGCTTTCAAGATCGCTTGAACAGAATTTACAAGTCAGCAACAACAGTTTAGAAGCAGGACTGATAGATTTTAAGTATTAAATTTGAAAACGTGCTTGGTAGACTGTATGAATTAATTTGACGTGCCGACCGTGGGAAATAAGTACGGCGTCACGCATCGACACTTTTTTCAACGCAAAAGACTCTTGGTGAGATAGCCCCAGGGATAGTGTTTGTCATGTAAAGGGGGGCTATCTTCTGACCCTTCTAGGAGGGTGTCCCTCCTGGGCCTTCCATGTAAACAGGGCCTTAATTTTATTGAATCCTTAATTTCATCAGCAAAGTACTAGAAATACGATAATCGCATATACCCCCTCACTCTGCCATTGATGGGACTTTTACTTTGGTAACTCCCAACAAGAGTAGCCTTTGTTTTACCGAAATGTTGACTCAATCTTTTCTTCGATCTCAAGTGCTACACGCAAAGAAAGGAGAAAAAGAATGGTGTGTGTTATACTTTTACGTTGAAAAAGGAATCGATTGCGTGACGAAGTACGTATTTCCCACGGTCGGCACGTCAAATTAGGCCCCGTCCACACTACGCCGGATAAATTTGAAAACGCAACTTTATTCTTACGGTTAGGCCTACCGTCCACACTAATCCGGATAAATTGTCCACGAAAACGGAACTTTTCGAAAACGCTCTTCAAAGTGGATAAGTTTGAAAACGCCGGCTTTGCGTTTTGGTGTGGACGAAAAACATTTTGAAAACGGAACTTTTCGAAAACTCTGACTCACGTGGTCACGTCAAGTGGTTTCAAAGATTGTCAGGGACGTTTGTAGAGCAATAACAATACATTTGGGCCCGGAAACATTTTATCCGTTTTCCAGTGTGGACGGAAAACATTTCTTGCGTTTTCAGAGTGAAAGTTGCGTTTTCAAATTTATCCGGCGTAGTGTGGACGGGGCCTTAATTCATACAATCTGCCAAGCACGTTCTCAAAATTTAATACTCAAAGTTTGAAGTTGGTCGGCCGTCGTAGTACGGGAAAAAAAGGAACACTGATTTTCCAATTTTGAATTCATAGGCAGTACAATTAAATAGGCTTCCTGTGCGATTTGTTTTTACTCAGGCATGCATGTTTAATAGGCTCGAATTGTTTTGTATGTGAACCCACTCAAAACAGCAAGATTTCTCCCAGAATCAAAGGAAAACTTGAACAGTTTACTTCAAATTATACACGGGCTTCAGACCCAGTAATACTTCTAAGGGCTTGTGAACGATTCTCGCTGCAATGACCGCGTGTCAGATTACAGAAAAATAAGACATCTGGCTAAATCATTCAAGACTCCAAGTTCCGATTGCTCTGAGCGAATACGGTAGCCAAAATTGGCGACAGAAGCGTAGTAAAACAATACTTTGAGGGAAAATGATCAGCACACAGATTTTAATACATTCTTGAAGTGATCGAGTTACAAGCTATACGGGATAGAGTATGTTTGTTACGGTGATTGTTCGATTTCCACTGACTAACCTTTGTTGCTTGTCCTTTCTAAATAAGTATCTGAGTTTAACACAAAACGGCGTCTGAAGCTCCCGATTCGCTTTCAAGCGCTGTTCTTTTTGCGGAGTTGTCTGTGTTGCCCGCTTCTGTTCATGTCGCTTTTGGTCGGCATTCATGCGCTGTTGTCTTTGCGGAGTTTTCTCTTCGGCCCGCTTTTTCTCCTGAAGTTTCCATTTACTTTCAAGCGCTGTTCTCTTTGCGGAGTTGTCTGCGTTTTCCGCTTCTGTTCATGTCGCTTTCGATCGGCATTCATGCGCTGTTTTCTTTGCGGAGTCGTTTCTTCGGCACGATTCTTTTTTATGATGCTGTCGATCATAACAGGATTGTCGCCTTTTCTCAGACAAATTTGGCGTTGTTCGCTCGTTTGACGATTTCGCCTTGCTCGTGCCTGTTCCCTTCTCATTTGAAGACGAGCTTCGCGAGACTGTTGTGTTTCAAGTTTTTCAGTTAAGTTTTCCATTTTCGTGAACGTAGCTACAATATATTGTTGCTTCGTTCAAATCTAAATGCTTCGTTCAAGTCTAATTTCTCTGTTAATCCGAGTAAAACAACAGGGCACACGTGATCGATCCGGCCTTTGTTATTGGTTAGCGGGGTAACCGCGCCTAAAGTCGTACGCCAGACAGACTGACAGACAGACGAACGTTAAATTTCGAGATGGCGATGGGCTTGGAGTCCCCAAGTAGGCGGTGTAATATTACTGCATTAGTGTCGTGAGTATTTCCCTCACTTCGTTCGGGGAAAATGTTCTCCTGGTCAAGCGCGCGAAGCCATTTCAAAATATGCCGGGTTACCTGGCACTGCTAAATTTAGCCGGGAGGCGGGAGGGTAACCCTATCTCGAGCGTTTACATGACCAAAAGTTGTCCTTGCTGGGAGGGTTATCCTAGCAAGGAGATAGGGTAACCCTCCTTCTAGGGTGTCCCTACCTGTCATGTAAACGGAACAAGGAATTTCAATAGAGAAGGGTGACCCTTCTAGGATGGTGTCCCTCTTAGGAGGGTCACCCTCCCTCCATGTAAACAGGGCCCAAAATTTTGGCCTCAGTCGCACGGGATGAGGGAGGGGGGGGGGGGGGGGGGTGGGGGGGTGGGGGGGGTAGGGGGAGGAGGAGGAGGATATGTTGAAACTGTAAAGAATAAGAGAGAGCTATATAGTGATGAACAGACTATAGAATTCTACATTATTCTTAAACTAATTTTGTTCTCTTCAGATCAAAGCCTCTGGCAGGTTGGAGCCGCAGGAGTGGTATTTCATCACACTCTCAGTTTTAAACACCTTCATATCAATTGGTCTAACGATCGAAAGACTAGTTACCCTTCCTAAAGACACACCGGACTTTACATTTGCCATCATTCTGTTGATAAATATACGTATGTATTTGTTTCACTGTCTTTAATTTGTTATATGTTATTGGAGCTTTTAGAAATTTAGGGGATTAACAAGACTAGACAACAATGTTTTGCAGCATTAACAAAATAATATAGAATGTCTTAGGACTCTTAAATATAGTTGTTGCAAAGAGGTATGTGAAAATGTTATTTATGGATTATCTTGTGATTTTTGTTATAAAATGTGAAGGAAGATTGGAACAAGAGACAGTTATGTACTATATATTACAGTCAGTCGACCCTAAGATGCATGGTGTTAGCATTTTTCAAGGCTTGATAATTGGATAATAAGTGCATGGATTCTGTACAAACTTTCATCAGCATCAGCTGGTGATTATATGCATGGTGATCATATGCAGTGAGTCAAAATTTATTCATATTTTTTGTATGTTTTGGTTGTTTGCATCCCTCTACAGTGTTTGTCGTATATTATGCTGTCCATGGAGTGCTGAAGGAAAGAGAGTTTGAGGTGTATGCCTACATCTGTGGCATTGTAGTGCTGCTTGCTTACATTGTTATTGACTTGATTGTAAATGATCGCAGGACAACGGTGAAGTGGGTAGGTGCAAAGGCTGATTTACACATACGACGCAAGCATAAGCATAAGCACAAGCATAAGCCTGGTCCTCATTAGCGCATAAGCATAAGCATAAGAATAAGAGAGAGAGACAGTGGCGACATAAGCATAAGGATCAAACATGTCCATTTCTTATGCTGCTGATTGACTGGGACAGCCCGGCGTTTCATAACTTTCATGAAGTTATCCATGGCAAGGACTGCGTAATTGTGGTTCTCATAATAACAGTGTTTCTTGAATCAGCTGGTGGCGCTTGTCCAAAATGTTAGCAGCAATTTCACCAACTTGCCCACATTGTTCGTATTTCGGCCAAATAGAACACAAGGTAAACAAAATGCACCATCCAGGTACTTAGAATAAGCCAGCCAAGGATACTGTTGCAGCCAGACTAGTTGGAACTTACGATATTTTCCGTCACTCGATTGACGAAGTGAATTGAAAGAGAGGATCACCGCATGGGCTCCAAACGCTCTCGATAAACTCTAACTTCTGGGGATCTGAAAAAGAACTAACACCGTTAAATACCACACCAATATCAAAGCGAGAACAATCCTCCTTTCGAAAAATAGGTTCTCCGCAGTGCACGGGATGCAAGGACTGGAAAATGGCGTGAATTGGATTCCGATACTCAGTGGAAACAAGAAACGACTCATTCATTTTTTTTTTTTTCCCCAAAATTCAGGTAGTTTCCGGAAAGTACAGAAACTACCCTGGATCCGCCCGTGGACGTATTTGATCCTGATGCTTATATGCTTTTGTTGCCAATGTCACTCTTTTGCTTATGCTTGCACTTATGCTTGCGTTGTACATGTAGACCAGTTCTTCGAGCTGCAAGACTGATTGATGTGCTCACGAGAGGTCCAAGGGAAGCAATATCACTGATGGGCATTTGTTTATGGATATACCAAACATGATAATATACCTGCAGGCATAATATTATTTATCATATTGATATTGATGAAATACCAGGATTTCTCCAGTTCTAAAAACTGATATTTTCATCATGCATGATATCTTCACACATGAAGGACAAAAATGATATGTTCACTGTGCTCGCAATTTTTGAAGACAGCAAGTTCTGACAGGAAATAAAGGCTGTGAGATATGTCTTTGTTCTGGATAATTCATTGATATCTATATAATAAACAGAACTTTGATCGTTGCTCGATGCTTCAATGCTCATTCACTGCACTCACTCGTGAGAGATACTACCAACACTCGAAGATAAAATTTGTATCTCTGCACAGCCATGTAATATCCTCTATATAAAGTGCAAGTTCAATGTGATTTGGCTATTCAGTGATAAACGTATGATAGGGGACACCAGATTGAGGCCAACCTCAACAATGGAGTCCTTTTGAACAAATATATACCCAGGCCTTATTTTATGGAATCACTGTACAGGGATAATTATCATATTTTTCTCTGCCAGCAGTGTGAAAGTTTTTAGTAACACACATTTCATGATCACCACCAGTGCTCTTTTGTTTGTTATTCTTTAGGTACGGTTTGGTTTCATTCTTGCCTTTGCACCTTTCAATGGGTGGTATGGGCTGAGAGTGGCTAAGCATTTTGGATTTTTGGAGTTCAAGACGGTTGGTACTCACTTGCCACGCCAAAGTAAGTTAAGCTAAGTAAGTTCTTGACTCTAGATTAAGCAATGTGTGCATGGTTTGTTTGATTTTCAGGTCTATTATTACAGTAAATGGTATTTTTGTCATTGAACAGGGATGTACAGAGAAGCAGGGAGGTTTTCAATGTTGTTGAAGTTTGATGTGCAGCTTGTGGTATGTAAATTGACTATGCATATATATCACATGTATGGTGATATTTGCATTAGAAGCAGCTCAGTCAGTAATTTGACAGTCACATATTTACCATTTGGTTCTCTTTATTTCCCTTTTTAGTTGAGCGTGGTGGTATTTGTTATTTCTAACCCAACAAAACTGAAGCTCTCAGACGAGATTATTATTGGTGTTGGTGTGCCATTCCAAATATGCTGGGCAATCCTGGGGTGGATTACGGTAAGTCACCCCTGAGCTCATAATAAGAATATTCTCCCAACCATTCAAGAAGAAATTGTACAGTGTGATGTGGGGAGAATTAAGTCCTTCATGTACTGTAGTATGAATATTATATCTGGCGAGAAACTAAATAAGATAATAAATAGAAGTATGGGAGGGATGGTGAGTAGTTAGTTGTTTGTTAGATAGAGTACAGTAAAGGCCTAGTTAAATGAGGAAACTTTGTCTTGTGATGTTTTCTGGGTGGCTAAAGGAGAGGGAGGCTAAACGAGGAAACATTGTTTCATAAACTCAGCACTGGGAGGTAGACTTGAGTTTGTTTATTGTTGTTGTATGACACCTTACAAAGATTTCTTTCCAAATATACTGAAAACTGCTTTGCAGAGTTGACATGCATATTGAATGGTAATTGTGAACTGGTCGGTAAGTGGTCGGTATGTGGTTGGTAAGTGGTCGGTATGTGGTCGGTATGTGGTCGGTAACGTGGTCGGTAACGTGGTTGGTATGTGGTCGGTAAAGAGAAAGGTTTGGTTGGTAAGTGGTCGGTAGCGTTTTTCATTTCGAATAACGTCTATTTGGATAATCCTTCACTTTTATTAGCTCGCGAATTCCACTTTGTGGGATTTGCGAGGTATAGTAATCACTTTCCTTCCCTACTTCCCTACTTCCCTGCTTCCCTATTCCCTCTGTTGTCAACAATGGATTTCCAAATAAAGCAGTTGCGGTTTTCCAAATTTGGGCATGATGAAGGTCGCGCAACAGGGTGTGTCGAACAACGCAGTTTAAAAGCAAGATGTTGTCGTAGTTGTTGCGACCATCTTTTTGTTCGGAACGTGTTCTCATTTTGAAGGTTTGTCATGCGTTCGAAGTTTGTTTGGCCATTGAGCTTGGTTGTGTTTCACTCTACTGTGTTTTGCGTTGTTATTGTGACATTTTGGCGCGGTGCCATGAAGGTCAAACAATTAGTGGCACCGATGGCGTTAATATATCGCAAACAAATCTGAAGCCGTTGGTTTAGTATCCGCCAAAATTTCTGTATTGACAGTAAATACGGCTTAGAAGATACTAGGCCGGAAAGATATTTAATCTCGGCCAAAAATATCCATTTCCGGTGAATGTTTACAAGTTCATACAGTATGCAAATTATCAGGTGTTTCAATTCTTGGTTTGCATGTCACGTCATAAAAAGCCATCTCAAAAGTAACGTATCCTATAAGTCTAATACACTGATATGTTCAGGACTATCATGCCTTAAGACTTAAAGCAAAATTCTGAGTCGATACAAAATATCTATCGGGAGCTATGGACGTTTGAATACCGTGACAACAAAGCCGTGTACACGCGCGCGGCCGACTAAAATCGGTCCTTCACGCAACATTTTAAAATTAGCACTGCGAAAGATGTGAAGTAACTAAACATCAAGCTGAGTCACAGATCAACTTCATTTTGTGTTCCGAGTTCGACTAACATGGCGGCCGCATACAAACTCTTATCAAATCTCCAAAAAACAAATTGCCCCTGCTTCGCCAAAATGAAGCCTAGACAATCCAAAATTGGCATCTGGACTATTTCAGGCATGCTCTTTTTAGTTCTAGAGTCAAAAAGGTACAATCTGTTATTTTGAAGGGTGCTGCGATCGCGTGACCCGTGAAAACCGCGTCGATAAATCTTTTCTCTCAATTATTATATAACACTTTTTTAAGCCCGCGTTCACCACGAAGTGGTGAATTGAGCCAGTTCTATTAAATAGCTACTTCCGCAAAATGAAGTCCTTTTACAAATTCGCGAGCTTACAGCTGCCTTGCTGCTTTGATTAACGTAAATAAAATTCGCGCGACACTGGTCGGAAGGGAAAAGAATCCTCCGGGCGAAACACAAAACACAAACACATTTGCAAACACTAGAATTATTAAATCTTAAAAGAGATTCAACTAGAAACATGAGCACAAAGAAGCATAAGAACAAATAATCTGTTTCAATAGACGTTTAGCGCTGATGAGCCAAAGGAGGCGTTCAGGCGTTGACGTGTTGAGGTGTCAAATCGCGTAAAGATTCTTTAGACCAATAAAAATTAGTGCATTTCGATCCACCAAGTTTATTGTGAAGGTATAAATAGTCACGAGCTTGGACGAGTAATTTTCAATTTTCAACTTCTTTGAGTGAGATTTGCCTCGGAAACAACGGCTCCTTTAGGAGCCACCAAGTTCAATAAAAGTCAATGACAACTTCACTTCGACAACCAGACTGATTTCGCTCACGCACATCGATTACAGCACACGTGCAAATCACATCGCGAATAAATCAAACGGTCTTTCTTGCTTTCAATTCTTAAAAAAGAAAAGAGAACGGAAAACAAATACGTAGCAAAAAGTGTAAAATCCATATTTCAGTGCACAGAACTATGCATGTCAACTCTCTACAGCAATTTTCATGTCAAAGTGATGAAACCGATGGGAATTCAAAAATGTGGTATGGACACTTAAAACAGAAATTCATAACTTGGTGGACAGGAGCTCGAGTTAATATACAGTGTACTACAAGTAGGATTTTACAGAATATGTATTTTGGGTGAATAAAAGATGCGAGGATTTATTATTCATTACAAATCTCCAACTGGTACCATATTTTTCTTATGTTTGTAGATGTGCAAAGAGAATCGCTCTCTTGTGTGGGTATTTGTGGTGAGCAGTCTTGTTGAACCAGCCTACCTGATCTTCCAGTTATACGAGGTTAGTTTAAACTTGTGCTAATATGATAATCTCTCCTGTCTCTCCTCATTGTGCATTGCATCATACTTTGGGCTTCGCATTATAACCACCAAGTGACCACTGACCACATACCAACCACATACTGACCACATACCAACCACATACCGACCATATACTGACCACATACCAATCAAATACTGACCACATGCCAACCACATATTGGCCACATATTAACCACATACCAACCACATATTCACCACATACCAACCACATACTAACCACATATTGAACACAGCTTCAGCTGAGCAACCTATCAAATACCATTAGTTGATCACTCTCTGGAATCACTTGAGTTTGCTTTACTTCTTTAGAGCTGTTTTTGGATGACTGTCGAAAGTGATCATGCGATTTTTTCCAATTTGTGATTGCTACCCCTTTGAAAATCAAAACCTGATCAGTGCAATCTTCCCATACAAGCAATCAAGTGGCGGTGGCATTTTCTCTCACTGCTGATTGGTTACTCCTTAAAGTAAAACCCAACACAATCTTTTGCCAATGTTGAAAGTGTTTCTTGCAGTGGTAAGCTTTAGTTTTTAGTTTTCAAGCAAAAATCGCTCTGTGGAGTTAAAATAATATTGTCTTTGTCTTGTAGCTGGTTCAAGATTGGCAAGATGAATTTAATAAGAGCAAAATTCTTGCCATCTGCTTTCTTGTCACAGGTACGCTAAATTGGTATTTCCCTCAATTGACATTCTCCCGAGAGAATACCATATTTAGTTACGTACGAATAGCACTCACATCAGAAAATTTTGATGCCCGAGAAGTGGTGAATTATTTTTTGGAAAAATTTGATGACCACTAGGTGGTGAAATTTTTTGAAAATTTTTGTGACCGTGGAGTGGTAAAATTTTTATATATTTTTTTTATGAACGCTGGATGGTTAAATTTTAGGCCAATTTTGAATTCCCTGGTTGTGAATCATTCTCGTCTGTAACTGGAGAGCAATATTGTATGAAAGCTAGTATATATTTATTCTGGTCCTGTTTTGAATTGTATTGATGCATGAATTCTTGCAGCAATTGTGGCCTTCATCGTGCATGTTCTGGTGTTGGTGTGTCTGAAGTTCGTCGTGAATAACTTTGGGAAAGGACTCCGGGAGCAAGGTAAGTCGAGCCGTGTTTCTAAAGTTTTCCACGCTGCGATCACCTTATTTTTTGAGTCAGCGGTCGTTCCACAAATATAAAATGGTTCAGTTCAATTTCAGTTTTCAGTGCTTGGCGCAACGCTAAAAGGCCCTAAAAAACCCCTTAAAGCCTATGCAGCAAACTCAAAACTTAAACTCGATTATTCTAAATTATCAGTTAAATGTATTTTTTATAACATACCTCATTCACAAGAAAAATGGGCATTGCACAAAATGTTTATTGCTCAAGTGTCGTTAGATCAAACGCCAAAGACCGCGTTTCCACATCAATGATCTCACTACAGTTTACGTTCTACTCTATTTCAGTTTTCGCAGTTCCGGTCACTGGTGAAGAAACTGCGCCAATCGGAATGCGTGACAGGAAGCCTTATGGAGCAGTGGGCTGTGTTTAGGCTGGCTGATAGTGACTATCCCTACATAGCAAATTAACTATGATACTACGCACGCCCTGATTGGCTAATAGTGACTATCTTACATTACAATTCGCACAGTGTCCTAGATGAGTTAACACGTCTTTTCAAAAGCCGATATTATATAATAACCTGTAGCTTTGTTTTGAACACAAGTCTAATCCAAGTCTTGAGGTTTGCTTTTCTTTTTAGCCCAAGTATAGCTGAGCTCGTTTTTGCTTTGAGGCTGACTTGAAATTTGGAACTTCATGAAGAGATCAGTATTGTTTTTGGCTTTTGGGGTTGGTTAGCAATAGCAATAAGCCTGAGAGTAAACAACAATCGCAACATTTTTTCATTGTTGGTTTTTGCCTTTGATATATGTAATATGTAATTTAATATTTTGAAAGGTTGCTTAAGCTTCACAATTTGCTTTGAGGCATTTTTGAAAAATTCGGTATACTTCAGAAGTGATAATGTGTTTTGAAAGTTAGCAAGGCCGCATTCAGATAGAGCAATGGACTGCTAGTCCTTGTGGGAACTAGTATTTGTCATCAATTGGCTTCCACAATACTGTATGTGCAGTCAATCCTGAATCCATTTGTTCAAAGCTCAAGGATTATCCAAATTCTTTCTCGATATTAAAAAACGCAATACAATAAATCGCCGAAATTATGCTAAACACTTGTTGTAGCTAAACTAAAACGTTACAAGGAAACTTTGTTAGTTCTAAGATCAAAATACAAATTTTCCCAACGTCTATATATATGAGTGATGTAGTGAGAGTTGATGATTCAATCAGCTTTCATCTGAACAAGTTATCAACAACCAAGTTCTCCACACTAGTATATTCTGGTGAGAGACTAAAAGTTGGTCACCTTGAGAGATTTTACAGTATCCAGGTTTATGATAGATTCAGAATTCAGAATTCATCCAGGAATCGGATAATCGTGCTTTGAATAACTTGGTCTTGGTGTATACTACAGTGGATTTCGTGCATTTGTGCATTACTTTTAAATATATAGTGTAGTTTTATTATATTAATAGTGTAATGTTATAATTCTAGCTGTTTTCTCAGGGCCAAAATATAGATAGTAGAAGTAAAGACACAAAATGGCAATGTGGACTGACTTTTGTGTTTACTAAGTATTTTTTAAAAGGGCTGTAAGCCCTTTCTATTTCCTTTACATTAGCCGCGGCTTGACTTGATGTACGGACTGCGTTCTTTTACAAGCTCGCTGTTTGGCGAACACTTAATTCTGGCTCATTTTCTTTCTGATCCAACTGATCAGGTATTTCACGCGAGCATAGATCCCGTATTTACCAGCGTCGGCACACCCGTGACCCCAGCTAGTGGCACCATGAAGATAATACCGTCCCCCCTGATTACACACCATGGGGCCCCCAGAGTCTCCTTGACAGGAATCGATCCCCCCCTGAGAATGTCCTGCGCAGACCATCGAGTCGTGTATCTGTCTTGGGTAGGCCGTCTTGCAGCGTGTCTGTGAGACTACAGGGACTGAAGCTTGCTGCAGAGGATCGGGCTGCGGACCGTTCGACCATAGGGTTCCCCAACCAGTGATCCAACACGTGGAGCCAACCGGGACATCTGGGACGGAATCGGGTAAGCACACCAGCTTTGTATATCTGTGGACGAGAGTGAGTCTTCAATGAATCACGGCAATTTTAGCGTGAGACCACTATAAAGGCCTATTTAATTTCACGCGGCACGACATATTTTCTTGGTTTAGCTGTCCATTCGGCGCGCACATGCACGAGCAAAGCAAGTACACAGCCAATCATAGAGCCTGTAAGAAACGCTTTCAACTAATAGAAAGCCAAAGTTATGCACGTTTGGTTTCACGTTGAAGAAGAAACCAATCAGCAAGTGCGAGAAAACGCCATCGCAATTAGTCGCGTTGAAATTAGTTGGTGTGTTCTACAGCCAAACCGGGAGCTCGGCAGAGTGTGTCAGCCCTCCCCCCCGGGCCAACCCGCCTTATGTAGTCAGGTTCTTATGGCCCGGTCGCATTAGACTGTGTAGTCAGAGTAACCCAACCGCGGCTTCTTAGAAGCTTGGTGGCAGCTCACTGACAAATTTGATGGCGACAAACCGCCGTTTTGCACTTAGAAAGTCTTTACGGCGTCTCTCTGAGTCACGCAGGTCGCGCTACACGTGTGACTCTGTTTATATAGTTGATCAAACTGACCGGTCGAGTTTGGCGGGGCGGTCTAACTTTAGCAGAGCGATGTCGTTACTCATTCCAATGGGCTTTTCGTAGTCCTCGTGCATGATTATCTTGGACACGCGGAAGCTTTGCTCGAAGCTGGCGACGTACTTTCGCTGGTGAGCTCCCATGCTGCAATGAGGTAAGAACAGAGATTCCGCCCAAGTCAAAGCCAAACTTAGCACTACGAATAAACCTGGACTCGGTTGCATAAAACGCGAACGCCCGGGACTTGACGTTAATAACGATAGGAAGAAATTAAACTTCATTGTTAATAACGCCTAGTCCCAGGCGTTAGCGTTCTATGCAACTGGGCTCGCGCTTCGATTAACTCAAACTTCAATGCCGCGGGAGTTGATAGTTTAATCAGCCTTCATCTAGCAAGATATCAACAGCTATATTCTCCTTACTGTGTGATCTATTTCCATATATCACTCCTGAAAGTAAAACGGTTAAAAACGACCCGGTTTCCCAGATCCACAAGTCTTATAAGATAAATTTCTCACCGAACTCGCACATCATTAGCCGAAGTCTGTTCGACACAATGAGCAGCAGTGACTACCCATTGAAGGTCAACCAAGGAGCCTCCACAGAACTGATTGCCCCACGAGTCAGTCAACATGGCTTGCCAGGGCCAGTCCCCCGGCTTGGCAGCGGTGCCGCCGACTATTCTGCTCAGCGGTCTGATACCACAATCTTTGATAGAAATATACAGATTCACTTTAAAACTCGCAAGATTTAAAGCACGATTTCTAACATTAATATGTTCTCGTATTATCTTTCAACACACAAATTAAGTTACGAAAATCCGTTACCTGGCAACTCGCACGCTCCCGTTTGAGGATTCTTCTGGTAGCCAGCTGAGCATGACACTAGTGGGAAATGAAGTAGACACCGGGGTCAAATTTCAATGAAAAATTTTCAATGTTGCCAACTCGAATTTTAAACTGACCTTTTATGGTAAACCACGAACCGTCAGGTGACCAGTCATTGTAGGGAAACAGAGCCCACTCCTTGACGCCTGTCGGTCGCACTGCAATCTGAAAAAAAAAAACAAAAAAAAAAAACAGCAGTACAACACCATGATAACGTACAACACATTAAAACAGTACAACACTATGATGATGTAGAACAGATCAGAACAGTACACCATAATAAATGTACAACACAACACAACACCATGATAACGCTGTAAGAATACTAGAGATTGAATACTAGAAATCATAAATACGAACTGGGATGTGTTGTTACCTTGCTAAGTTGCCAACTGCCAAACCATCCCCCACCAGAGCGTTTCACATAAACAGCCGTCAACTGACCAATATCAGTATTGTCCCGGATATCGAACGAGTTGGTCCTACAAAAGCAGACATCTTTTCACCAAACTGACATTCCTACAGACTGGGCTAATAACCTGCAAAATACTCGGAATGAAGCAAATCCAAACAACAACCAAAAGTCCAGGTTTATTCTGATAGTTCAATAAACATCGATAAAAAAAACTATACTAAATGGCAAAAGGGTGGGAATTCGACTATGACAAATTGCGAGATGCCTGTTGCCTCTGTTTCAAGGCGAAGCCGATTATGAAAATAAGTTTGATTTGCATGAAAATGAATACTTTATAAGGATAAAAAAGGATTCACACTTGACCACGTCTTGAAACAGAGACAGAAATGGCGTCTATTTTGTATTAAAGAAACTGTTTCTCTGAGAACGCACATTCCCTGTTCACTCCTGAGAACGCACATATTAAATGGCGAGGCCAGCCAACACTTACGCTCTTCTCTCGAACAGGTTCTTTCCAGGAGACAAAAGCTCGTAAGCGGAGGTTGAAGCCTTTGTGCCGCTGATTCTGAGGAACACTTGTCCGTTAGTCCCAGCACCAAAGCTACTGCCTGTTGTAACTTGGACTGCAAAATCTTCAAAAAAAAAAAAAAAAAAGAAAAAGAAAAAGAAAAAAAAATCCATCAAGCAAACGCTTGAACATGGACCTGACAAATTCACTGACATTTACAGCATAAAGAAAGCAACCAAACTGAATTGAATCAACTTTCAATATACTTTGAGATAAAGTTAACTCTGGATAAGAAATTGTGAAAAACGCACATCCAATATCAAGAAAACAATTTGCTTGAATGCTTCCGTGTGGGAATTTAGGATTACTTACCTGAAGTTGCCCTGTGCAACAAACAGCAAATCGCTGTTAAAAGAAAAGGTGCGGATTTCATCTCTACTTCAAGGATTATCAAGTGAGAACGAGTTATAGTCAGAGTTGGTCCAAAACTTGTCCACAATGAGTACACGAGGCGTTATATAGTCATTTATATATGGTCGTGATTAGGGCGCGGGGATTGTTTGAGGCGGTTTCTTTTATCTATTCTTTCCGTTTATTAACATTATAGCTGAGACAATATCGGGGGTGTTCACACGCATCAACTGTTTGTTCTCCTTTGTTTCAAAGACAGTCCTTTTTGCGTAAAGTACTGACTGGTATTCAATGTAATCTTGGCTATACTGCATCAAAAGGAAACCTGGTTCAACATTCACAATGCCGCATTCTATTTGTCGTGATACAGCTGAGCCGGGTTGGTAATGCTGCGACAAAATAACTGACAAAACGTGCGCTCTGATTGGTTGAAAACTATGCACTTGGGAACGAAAGGGTTAAACTTATAAACTTGGGTCGCCTGAGGGGTGATTTTAAATATTCTTTGTGTTTTCCCAACATTCAGCTTGTTTAAAACAGAGAACAGAGACCGGCGGTGAGTTTGTTGTATTGCTCAAGTTTGTACAGTCAGTATAAATATGAAAACAATATATTATTTATCTTATAAATTAAACCTCTGAATAGTTTGATCACTCTCATTACTGCTCCTGACATATACATCCACGTACTTTTAAATTTTCTTGAACATCGGCATAAATAATCATCTCCTAGTTACATTCTATGCACGTCTTTCTCGCTGTCTCTATATCTCTTGTGTGTGTATCCAATTTTCCCACTGACTGGAAGCAAGTTAAAAGTTCGCCTTTGAAATCTTTGCAAATAAGCCTAACCTCGGGTTTTGTTTTCGGTCTAATATGTGAATGACCCAAACCGACTTGGTTACTTGAAGTGTAAGGGTTTGTTACAGAGCGGTGGCCCAGAAATGAGGCGCTGGTGGAGAATACGAAGTGTGTCTGGAGACGGTTGGGTGTGGCCGGGAGATGGGGGCACGTCAAAATCGCTGCCTTGACTACCGAGACTTTGTGAGTCTTCTTTGACGATCCTTGGAGCACTGTCGTGCCGAACATCACCGTCCGAGTTGTTATCTTTATCCAAAAGTTTATTTGTGCAATGCTCAGAAAGAACAGCTGAGTCTTGGATGGTACTAACACCGACTTCAACTTTCTCAGATAAAAACGAGTCTGCGATTTTACGGGACTGCGTCGCCTCTTGTGTTGAGCCTCGTGTCGTGGACTCTGCTGAGGTTTCGTGATCGTGCCGCTTTTCATTGCGTTTTCTTTTTATTGGGGGAGCGTTAAACGATGGCTCACTGTCGAGGCCAAGTTCCTTGCACAGTGCCATAACTGAAATGAGAAGAAATGCTGTGTTTATTATAGTGAAGATGATGATGATGCTAATGACGGTGATGGTGATGACGATGGTGATGACGGTGATGATGATGATGATGATGATGATGATGATGATGATGATGATGATGATGATGATGATGATGATGATGATGATGATGATGATGATGATGATGATGATGATGATGATGATGATGATGATGATGATGATGATGATGATGATGATGATGATGATGATGATGATGATGATGATGACTATGACTATGATGAAGATGCATGATGACGATGACTATGATGAAGATGATGATGATGATGATGATGACGATGATGATGACGATGATGATGATGATTATGATGATGGTGATGATGATGATGATGATGGTGAAGATGATATGATGATGACGGTGTTGATACATACGTATGTTACTTGTAATGATAAATTATACCCACCTTTATCACTGGGAACAGGTCGTTTAACCCTATCTTCAATATAGTCCGTCTTCTCAAATTCTGTCGCAGCTTCTCGGAACATTACATCACCAGAGGCCTCCTGGTTACATGAGTCACACTCCTCTATGCGAATCAGATCCTTCAAACTAAATAGACGCAGCCAAATGAAATCAAGTCCCGCACGTTAGCTGCATATAAAGCGTACTGGGATGATAGAAGACTTTTCAACTTTTGGCTGCAATATGTCTCGCAACGGCGTTGCGTTGCAAGTTGCAGGGAAAATTGCCCCGTGCGACATGGCCTTTAAAGGCCGGGTTTACGTGTGTACGTGCACGAACTAACATATCACGTCACAATAATAATAACAGCGCTAAGAGATTGTAAAACTTTCACACACCAGTCCACTGCATCTTCCAGAGACCGGAGCCCCGCAGGTTCCACTGTGGGATACACGTGATAGGGTCTGATATATCCAATCAAATCACGAATCTGAATTGAGAGGGAAAATACAAATTAGCAAATAAATAAGCCACCGTTGAAATATCTCCGCGAACTGTAACACTGAGAAGTAGAAAGTCAAAGCCTGAGTGTGCATCAGTTCAGTAACTTGCCTCTCCCATGGAGGCATGCATGGAATGTACAACCCTCCATAGGCGCTCTTCTTTGGAATATCTGCAGAGACAGAACCACAAATTCAAACAGTACTTTACCCGGTCAATCATGTCAAAAGCTCTGCCCTTCCAAATGTCTCGGCATTACAAGCTTAGTATGACAAAAGGCAATGCCTTCACCTTGTGCAACTGCTAGGCAGGGGCTCCTTGTGCCTTGAAAACCACAACGTGGACGGTTTGATGCGAAGAACGTGCAGCTTTTGAGTATAATTAAATGACTCTACACAGGGAAGCTCTGTTTGGCAATTTTTGTCTTTCTGAAAGAAAAAAATGAGAGAAGATGAAGAAGAGCCGAGTATGTATATCATTCTATGTTTTGTGTCCTGGTGAGTCCAACCAAACACAAGTCAAGTTTAGAAGTGACATAGCTACGTTTTTTGCAACTGGGCTTACCTTCCAAACACAGGCATGTATCCTGGTTTCTTTGGAGTCTGTGGTAAAGTGCGGAGTCATATCAACCAGATAGCGGTACATGGCTAGACGCTCTTCAGTCACGTGGATCTAATGTGCAATTCAGAGTAAAGTGCACGAATAAAAAACCATGGAAGACGTCACCAAAAATACCAAGACATTATTTTAAAGTTTACGAATTCTTCTTAGCTTACCTTGGTCTTGTAGTAGATAGCAATCTCCTTCAATATGAATTCGTAGCCGTACATTCCTTTACACAGCAAACTGACGACATGGCCGCGTCCACGGGAAAACCACCTGCAGTAAGTCAACAAATACGGACTCTTATTAGTTCAGGGGGAATTATCAGGAATGAAAGAGCGAGTAGAGCGAGTCTGGGCCCGGTTTTTCGAAAGTCGATTAAACTAATCCAGGATTAACGAAATTCTTTCTCTCGACCTCTCTACCAATATTACTGCAGGATTTTGTTCGAAGATGGATTAAAAAGCTTGTTCCAGCTTACAACGTTATCAAGAAAGTTGTTGTGGATGAAACTTTCACGTTTTTAGGCTAAAAAAAAGAAAAGAAAGTTTACACCTAATCCAGGATTAGCCTAATCGTGCTTTGAAAAACCGGGCCCTGAACGTTATTGGTAAGAGAAAGAATGTGGTTAATTGGGGGTTATTTTATCAAGCTCTGAACAACTGGGTTTACTGTACAGTAGTGGGGAACTTAAGCAGAACTAGGACGGCGACGGCAACGCGAGAAACCCGGAAATATTGTTTCCATATTCCCACTTTGGCTATTCTCTAGGTTGCCTAATTAGTTCCGTTTTTGCCGACGGTCCATTGCCTTTAGGCGTCTCTTAAGGTGAAGTAATACGGGCAACATTTTCAGTGCAACTTGTCGTGCAACAATGTTGCGTTGCAAGTTGCACCGTAATGTTGCGCGTATTACCACCGTGTTGCAAGTTGCAGCAACATGTTGCACGAAGTAGAAGTGGGTTCTACTTCGTGCAACATGTTGCTGCAGCTTGCAACACGGTTGTAATACGCGCAACATTACGGTGCAACTTGCAACGCAACATTATTGCACGACAAGTTGCACTGAAAATGTTGCCCGTATTACTTCACCTTTACTGAGACTAACGACGGCGTAATTTCTCGAAATGTCGTCCACGTCCTGAAAACAACCTAAAAAGCAAGCATTTGAAGTCGCACGCGAGAGCACGACGACCCCGAGATCATGTCAATTTCGCATTTTCACGTGCGCCTTTTGTCTTCTGCAAGGCTATAAGGACATCTCTAAACTTGTAAAAAGAGGAACACTGATGCAGGAAAGAAAGCACGCTTACTGATCAATCAGTCCAATTATTGCATCTCTTGTTTCCTCCTTGAAAGGAAAGCAAAAGTGGTCCAGTGAGAATTGTGCACAAGAAACCACGGGTAAAAACACTATAGCAAACAAAACGTTTTTGATCCATACCCGGCTTGGGATACACATCATCTTCGGCAAACAAAACGTTGTGTCTACATAAACACTCTTGATATCCTTTACCCTGAAAATGAGTGTTTGAAGTGTATTTAAAAATAATGTACAGATTGTTGGTATTATTAACCAGCGCTCATTGAGCAAGCTATCAAATGCCCTGAGTTATCTTTACACCTGTAATTATTGTAATTAATTAAGTCTCTGGGTAGTTGACCATTCTCACAAGTTAATTTATTTACCTTCCATTTGAATGCATGTGAATCAGTCTTTTGGCATCTCCTTTAGACAAGCGAAAGTCCCCTGAGGCAAAAACATATTCTAAGATCACTTTGAATAGTTGAACGTTTTTCATGAAGGTCTACAAGTGTGTGTAAGTACTTAATACATCTTATTAAGTGCAAGAAGCCATTACCTTATGCTTTGTCCTCTATGTATACTTACAGGTTTGATAAACATGCAAAAGACTGCCTATTAGTTGATTGAGAGGGCAGACCACCGCAGTGCAAAGTATCCATAACTTATGGGATGACAAGCATGTATGAAATCTTAAGGGTACACCTGCATGTACACATTGACACAGTAATGGCCCATCAAACACAAAACATTGTCACAACAGCTGCATAGAGTAATATTCCTTGTTCCATGCATTGTTGCTATATTGTGCTTGGTGTGAATTTGATTGAATTTAAAATTACTGAAAGCCATACCTGTGTAGAGCACATTGCCTTTGTCCCCTTCAAACAGAAACCTGGAGTATGTATAATAAAAAAATAAATATGCTGGATAATGCTGGGGCGGTAAAAATTTGAGGAAAATTTGGGTGATGCCAGGGTGATAAATTTGACTTACAATAGTGATTACCTGCATGCAGACCTCTTGCATCCCTCTCCTGGCTTTAGCGGGGATACAGGATATCTGCACGCAGACTACAGCATTGAGAGCTGAAACAGCGTTGTACTTACATGACGGATCCTACACAGTGTCCTGCTGGCAGAAGGGTCACTAAGAGGTTTTCCCGCTAGAAAATGAGTACAAGTCACAGCTGTTAATATATTTTATTGTAAAACCAATGATACTGTAGGCATGTTCTTTCTTCAAACAAACAATCATGACAATCATGTACTAGTTCACCTTTCACCATCATGGTAACTCACCTGACCTGTGGATTCATTGTGAAGGGCAATAAGCTCTGACTGGTCAACTGGAATATCTCGCTGTAAGGACAAGAGTTTAAATGACTTTCTTCAATTTAAAACTTTTTACAACTTAGGTCTTATTTGTAAAGGTTTTACTTCCCAGTTTGTTGGATTATAACCTACAGTACCAAGAACTTGTTACCGATCTGTCTAAACTACGTGTGCTTCCATCAACATGTCAAAAAAATATTGTTGGAAGCACTAGAAATCACTCTGTATTACTGGTGCAATGTCAGTGTTAATTCAACTGTCTGTGTTAATTCAAATTATCTTACTATGTACTCCTTTAGATGAACATATGATTGGTTGCACATCAGCAAATTCCTGGTCGTCTCAGAGCAGTAGATAAATAACTTTTGACTGAAACAGTGGATAACAGCAAGTTATTGGAGGTAGGAAAAAACAATCCACCCTAAGTTGGTAACTCATTCAGGCTTTGAAATTCACTTTTGTACTCTGAGTTATCCCAGAGACTGACCACAAGCTAATGTTTTGTTGCTCCAATCTTATGGTGCCATGTCAGTGTATTGAGAAGTAACTGTAGCATTATCGTGTAGCACTAAAATTTCAGCATAATTTTTCTCAAAGCCATTAGTTGTCCCAGCATTTTTAGGTTGTCTGGGAAAACTGTATGACAATCCTTAATTTTGAAATCTGCTTATTGGAAATGAAGCAATGGGCGTACAGTAAGTTGAACCTCTTTGCAACAGCCACCTTGGTACAGAGCTGGCAATAATGCATGGAGGTGACTGTTGTGGAGATTTTAATGAGAATAAATGATAGATCAGTGACCAGGAAAGCAAAACCTGGCAGCTGTTGTAGAGAAGTGGTTAGTTTAGTGGACTAACATAGCACAAACTAGCATTTGAATACAAATGCAAAGTAAGAAATATATTATCACCTGGACTGAAGCCTTTTTGTGAGTGAAGGAGTGTCTAGTCCATCCATGTGGTCTACAAAATAAAAAAAAGACTGTTTCAGCAAATTGAGTATGGAGGGGAGTCGGGGGGTTAGTGTTACCAAACATCGAACCGATGGCTCTACATCTCCATACATCAATATATATATATATATCTTGGGATTTGCAAACTTTACAGTATTAAAAGATACGTAGAGGGACAATGATGGAATTTGTTGGGAGAAGGGAGCTTATTCTTTCGTTTTGTAAAGTGTGTATGTATGTGGGGGGAGGGGGGGGGGGGGTCAGATCAGAAAGAAGCTTACCTTTATGGCAATGAGAAAGGAAATACGCTTGAGCATCTTTAGTGAAACAATCCACAAGAATGGAAGGGTATTCTCTGAGAGTGCCCGAGAAACAACTCATCTCGTATTGAAAGAATGATGGGGATTTGCCAAGCACCGTAAATAATGTCACTGTCGGCTGACGTTTCAAGCGTTAGCCCTTCGTAAAAGCCGATGCTTTGCTCGATGCGAGCTCAAATGCAAAGCGTTCATCCCGACGAAAAATCTCACAAAACCTTCAAACATGGCGGCTTTCACAGCCTCGACCCAGTCTTTCACACGAATGCCAAGTTCAGAACCCTGGGTACCAGTTCAGTTTTACTTTGAAAACGGCGATGAACAAACAACCAAACAAACAAAAGAAACAAAGAAAAAACATTTGCGGCCCTTGCAAGACACGCATCCATTTTGGGGTTGCAAACCGCAAAATTCTAATTTTGGCTCTCGGGTTCAGTCACCACGTCCGGGTAAACTTGTGATGGGCTTTCATTGCCATATTTGGAAGATGACATCACACTAAACAACATTGATGGAGCAAATGGACGCAACTTGGCAGTGAACTTTTGTCGTGAAAATCATTCTTTTTCACCGGCCCTGGCCATGGCAGACTGCGACCAAGAGAGAGAAGACTCGGAGGCGGAGTCGAGTGATTACGACGAAGATGAAGACTATGATCAGAACGATTATTACGCCAATGTTGACGAGGACGAAGGAATGGCCTCAGACAAAGAGGAAGACCCTGAGAATTTCGAATTTACTATTATAGAAGCCCAAGAGGCCGAGGAAATGCTTGATTGCATCGTTTCTAAAGCTTCAAGGGCCATGAAGGTAAATTATTACAGACGTCAAACCCTGGAATAGTGTGGCAAAACGCCTCACAGTACAATCATGCAACTGCTGATCGACACGCGATCATCGTCTCCTTTTCTTTCAGGTTTCAAAGTCAGTTTCACGGCTTTTGTTGATTATTTCTGGGTGGAATCTAGAGCTTCTATTAGAAAAGTAAGTGAGATATTTCTAGTGCTTCCCAGGGCACACTGAACCAGTTCTAAACGTCTATGAATTATTAAATGTGGCCACAGATAAAGAAGCTTTCGCTTTTCTTATGGTTTAGTAATCGTATGCACTTTTATATCCGTTTCGATGTCGGCGATGTCAGTAACGAATGGAAGTGCCCAGTGATTAGTCGAGATGTCATCACTCAAGAACCTCATTGTCCCTTTTGGTTTTATATTACTCAGTAACATATAATAGCTTGCTCGATGTTGAAAATTGCAGTGATGTACATGGATGTTATAGTGTTAATTCAAACCCTAATACACTATGATTGCAGCATAAGGAGCTGCAGTGGGTCAAGTCTGAAATGTGATGATTTTATAAACCTTGCTTTAGCATAAGCATACATATATATGGTAATTTCCATCTTCCTAATTAAAAGTGTTTGTTTACATCCAGGAACATTTAAAAAATGATTTCTGGTCTTTATCAACACTGTGGGAACATGATTTTTTTCTCTGCAATCACTTGACTCAGCAGTCATGGCATTATTGCACAAAAAAGACAAAAAATATAAAAATAGTGATGACATAAACAATATTGTATTGTATATTTGGTACTGTAAGTTATAAGCTACTTGCAAGTACATACTTTTTCTCATTATATGATACTAGTGGGACTCCCGTTAAATATGGGAAGTTTGCTCTATTGTTAAGTGAACCTGCAGTGTAAATATCTTTTTCTCAAACAAGTCCACTAATAGAAAAAAAAAAACTGTTTTGATTCTCTTTTGTGATGGTGTTTTTTGCTTGGCAGACATCAGGCTGATCCTGTTCAACTCATTGTGGAGGCAAGAATCATGCCAGAGAAGCCAGCCACCCCTGTGGTAGGTTAAGCACTTATATTAGAGAGAGGCAAATGAAGCTACATACAGTTCACCGTGTGCTTCATCAGTATTTATGATAGGATTAGACACTACAATAAGTGCACGGATTACAGTATGAGCAGTCCCTTCTTTTTCCTTTAAGATCATGTAAATGAGCTACATTTCTGCGTTTGCTTTGATTCTGTGCTCACTACTGGATGCTAGCTACACAATTTTGGCAGGCTTTGACTTGCACTCCGATATTATAAAGCAATATCTTGCATACATACTCACCAGATCCCTGGCCTGAATCTCTGTCTTGGGGGGAAAAAGAAGGGAAGTGCAACTGTGTATGCATGTACTGTACAGTTTGTAAATATTGTAGATGCATTGTCGAAGTTTCATGACTTACATTGATTGTTTTCCCTGTACATGACTAGTTCACTTTTTGTTTCTTTTTGTTTTGCTTCTTTCAGACAACGAGGTTTACAAACTGCTCAGTGTGTTTTCAACGTATTTCAAAGGCAAGCACTACAAGTTTGCCTTGTGGACATTATTTCTGTGATGAATGCTGGTGTCTCCACTTTTACAGCCAGCTCAAACTCGGTGTGGCGTCAGGTATGGTATTTATCTGTCATCTATGTGTCTCTTTTTTTCTACCCCTGGCCACTAGTGCTTTATCTGTTGCACACAAATAGAGATGAGTACGTTACCAGTGATAGCCATACCACTGAATGATGTTGTTATCACAAGCTAAGTATCACTAATCACCATTGCCAGTGCTATAAACACTGACTTTGCCATCATCACACTCCACCACTGTCAACACACAATGGCCCTGCTATCTTACTATTGCCACCACTGTTGTCACCAGCACTACAACACCAATCCTATACCTCCATTGTACGATAAATGTACATAAACAAACTACCAGCAGCTTAGATGTGTGTCCTTGGGAGTGCACTGTATGATTTATATAGAAACTCTCCAAAACAGGGAAACTGTACACACTACAGACAAACTATCAAGTGAATATTTATGTGTATATACAGTAACTGTATATACTGTTGAACTCCGCTATTTTGAAGTCCCACAGGACATGAAAAAAAGTTCGAAATAGAGGGGTTTTGAAATAGCCAATAATAAATGACTGAAAAAAATATATCCACGGGGATTTGGATTGACTTCAAAATAATGGGGATTTTGAATTATCTGAGTTCGAAATAGCCAGGTTCGACTGTAGTGGGTATAGTAAGCTTAAAGGTGAAAGTGATATTTATATACTAGTGTTACAACACTATATTACTGTTAGCTTTAGTGTACTGCATAATATTGTACAAGTGTTGTACTATTGATCGTGATTGAACTAATTTAATGTCTGTTATTTTTATTGTTGTTGTTGTTGTTGTTGTTGTTGTTGTTTTAGGAATGGAGTGTATGAACTGCAATCAGCTTGTGGGAGAGGATGTTGTCCTTAAGTTACTGAAGTGTGAACAAGCCAAAAATAAATACAAGTTGTTCTTACTCAATGATCAAATCAAGGTGAGAAAAAGAAAAGTTTCCCAAGTGCAACAATTTTTTACTCTACATACTTTGTATGTGTTATGGCTATAACCTGTGCATTGAATTTTTGGTGTAGAGTCACCCCCTTCTGAGATGGTGTCCAGGAATTGATTGTGGCAGAGTTGTGAAAGCGCAAGAAGACAAGGCAAAACGAGTTACCTGTACAAAATGTAGAGAGATATTCTGGTGAGGATCACACTGCATGCTGTACGTATCGGCTCAGAGAGATATTCCCACAAACTAGGAGGGTGCAGTTATTCTACTGCAGTGCCACCTAAATGTTCCTGTGTTTGCATAAGAAGTTTGTTATACATAATGAAAATGTATTGAGTCATTTCTTGCAAGCTAGCTAGCCTGAATATTATTCAGGGTTTCAGTGTGGGATATCCTTTATCATACCGTTTGACCTCTGCCACTGTCAGCTACAGGCTGCCATTTTTGCTTATAAGTTGCGTTCGATTTTAGGACATGAGTCACATTGTGTAAATCAACCTATGACTTGGTTATGTTTGTCGCATACAAACCGAAAAAAGTCATAGGATTTAAAACATGTTTTACAACAATCATACTACTATTTTTGTGTTGTATGCAACAGACGTAATTGAATCATGAGGTAATTGTACATGATGCAATTGGTGTTGCAAGAAAACCGCATGCAACAACCATGCAAATTGATACTAATTCAGGGCTATGAAGACAAAAGAATATGATGCCGGCTCTGTATATCCCTGATACAGTAAAGTTGCAATCCAGGTTTGGTTACATGCTTAGTTTATTTGTTTGTTTTTCAGTTTTATGTGCGGTGAAAAGTACCATGCTCCAACAGGTATTTACTTTTCTGTATTAAGAAATAATACTGTTTTACTCAAATAATTTAGAGCTTACAGTGCTTGAAGAGTCGCCTCTCCATTGTTCCTCCCTCTGCTTCACTCATTAACCCTTTCACTGCCAAGAGTGACAAACCTTCAATTTTCTCCTTCAGTTTCTCACCAGAGATAATATATCATACAGTAAGGAGAACTTGGCTTTTGATACTTTGCTCAGATAAAAAGCTGATTAATCTATCAATTCTCACTACAGGTACATAACTTTTTCTTCCTGAAAGGTTGGGAGAATCTGTATTTTGAGCTTGGGAGTAAAAGGGTTAATTTACAGTCGTTTGCATCCACCAGCTCCATCTGCTGACTGTTATTTTTCCCTGTTATTTTTCCTTTGCAGATTGTACGACAATTAGAAAATGGCTAAACAAGTGTGAAGATGACTCGGAAACAGCTAATTATATCACAGCAAATACGAAAGATGTAAGAGCTTGCCCCGTACTATGATCAGTTCTCCAAAACGAAAATCATTGGAGGAATTTGAAAAAAATGTTTCGTAATTTTACGAAAACCGTCACCAAAGACATGTCGTAAGGGGGTCGTATGCGACAAGCACCGCGTGAAGTTACTTTCTGTAATTAATTTACTTCAGTGTGCAGTGCTGTTCTAACGTATAGTTTATTTCTTCAGTGTCCACAATGTGGAAGTTGTATTGAAAAAAATGGAGGCTGCAATCACATGGTAATGCTCGCGTTTCTCAAAACTTATATTACATTTACTTGATGGTGTCTAAAACGTATGTTTAGTACGATGTAGTCATTCACATCACAACCTATAACAACAGAACAACTTTTACTACTAGAATGCTGATGTACAACTGAAGACAACAAGAACACGTAAACCGATGAAAAGGACTAGTTGCCCTTACAAAAGACTTAAATACGACATACACGAGAAAAAACGAAACCGGCAAATGTCCACAACAGCTCAAATTGAAGCAGCCCGATAACAATCACACTGCAATATTTGAGTCATGGCTACCAATCACCTCACTAAATTAGACATTCAAAAGAACGACCATATACGATTCGAAAGTACTGCTCAGATCTGGTTGAAACGTCAGTTCATCAACAGCATTCTTTATGAAGAGTACTACTCACCCGGACAATTACAATTATACAAACAAAGTAATGTGTGTTTACTGATTTTAATTTCTTATTACTCAACAGCAATGCATCAAGTGCAAACACGGTAAGTGAAAATTGTGTTTTCTTGACCACGTGCATTACAAACACGTGCTTTGCAAGAAAGCTGTTACAGTGAGTTTGGGGGAGAGGAGGTGTGGGGGAGGGGTGGGGGAGGGGGAGAGGAGGGGTGGGGGAGGGGTCATTTTGGGGCGGGGTTCCGAGAGTCAGATTTCAGCAATGATACATTAAGCTTTAGTTCGACCCCAAGGCCCAGGTCAAACAATGGCTTTTGCTCATTTGCATTGAGTTCGACACAAGTGAAGTTGGACGTTTGACCCGAGTCTAAGTGTGACAAAACCGGCAACACTTTGAGTATCTATATACAGAACAACAAGTTGCTGGATTTTTCTTTCTCTCGTAGTTTCGTATACGTTATCATAATATGGTATTTAAATGGGTCTCGGTTCTCTCTCAGATTTTTGCTGGATGTGCTGTGGAGACTGGAAGTGTCATGGCTCTGAATATTACGAATGCAGCAGGTACAAGTCAAATCCCAACATAACAAACGAGTCGGCCGGCATCCAGGCTCGAGAGGCTCTCAAGAAGTACCTGTTTTACTTCGAAAGGGTAAGGGCGCCATTATGGTCACAATGATAAGAAGAACGAATTTGGTATATAGTTGTTCTCGTTTCTTCGTCGCTTTGGATACACCTTCTGTTGAGTCATTCTGACAGTTTTGTTCACACCTGTTCTGTTCACAGTGGCAAAATCACGCGGACAGCCTGAAGAGGGAGGCAGAAACACAACGAAAGATCAACCTGAAAATCCAAGAAAAAGTCAACAACAACGTCGGCACTTGGATTGACTGGCAGTACCTTCTTCTCGCAACTACGTTACTAGCAAAGGTAAGGCTGGAAACCTAAGTTCCACGGAAATAAGTCTTTTAACGTCGCTAATTCCGTTGATTAGTGTTCAGGGCCAATATCATGCAACTAGAAGTAAAATTTTACATCGTGTGCAAGCCTCGTTTCTCCCTGACGAGTTACCATGGTTTACACGAATGACACAAACACAAGTGCAAGCATAAATGCAACCACGAGAGTTCAGATTTCATAATGAAAACAGGCTCGACGCAAGTGCAACCACAAGGATCAAAAGTTGTCCTTTTCTTTGCGCTTGCGCTTATGCTTGCGTCGCTCGTTTTCACGGTGCATTTGGCTTGGAAAGGTGCCTGCGTCGATCGTGAAATCCAGGAGTAAGAGCCTGGGTCAATTGCAAGTTCAACTCTGCAACATCCAGATTCTACTAACTCTACATTTGGTTATTTTTGATAGTGTCGGTATACCTTGATGTACACGTACCCCTATGCATATTACATGGAAGACAGTAGAAAGAAATTGGTGAGTTGTTTTGTGGTTATATTTGGTGTGTGTGAGTCAACTGAATATGAATTCTTTTAACTCTGATGTGTTGTTTTTGCTCTTGAAGTTTGAGTACCAGCAAGCTCAACTTGAGGTAGAAATCGAAAATCTGTCGTGGAAACTCGAAAGGGATGATTCCTACTGCCGCGGGGTAAGTTTTCTGCTGAGTTGTTTCAGACGTTAAGCTAAGCAGCAGAATTTTGAGCTGACGTCTCGAGCGTTAACCCTTCGTTAGATGGAGTGCTTGCTCTAACGAAGGGGCAACATTCAAAATGACATCTCATTTTTTTTAACTGTGTCCAGTTTTTTCACGCATCGACCCTTCCCCCCAAGGTCGATTCATCATGCGCTTATCATAGCAGCGTGAGTTGAACTGTCGTACCGTTTTGCGTACATCTTGAGAACATTGATGCCTGTAACAGGCATGCACTGTCACATCAGGCAGAATTGTTGGTTGGCATTGAGAATGCAAAAAAAAATTAAATTAACAAGTTGTCTTTTGCTTCTCAGGATTTCGAGAACCAAATGGACGTTGCAGAGAAAAGACGCCAGACACTCCTCAAAGACTTCCTGGCCGTGTAATATACAGTGCGGAAAAAGAAAGAAAAGAAAGAAAAAAAAAGTTATCTGTGGTTTGACAGCAGTACCGAGCAACTCGAAGTCTTCCTCTGGTCTGGAGGATAGGGTCATGATTTAGAAGCAAGTCATTGGACGTATCAGAAGCATGCAAGATAGAAACTATGATATGGCGATGGCATGAACACGCCTGAAAGAAATTCCTGGAAATTGCTATCAACGATGGTTTTGTGTCAGATAGCCCCCTTCCCCCCTAAAGATGCAATCACCCTACGTTCGCTATGTACCATTTTGAGTTGATAGCAATAATCCGTAGATACTATTCTAAAGTGACGAGGGTGAAAGTGGTAATATCATTAATATAATTAATTGAACATGAGGTTCTCTGTAGCTGGCACCCTTCTAAACGACCAGAGTTGGTCGCACACTTCTCTCCAAGATGTTTCATTCTGTTTCAAGCCGGAAAGTTGAAGTTGTTTTATGCAGGATTTATTGATCTTTGCATCGTCGCTTTTATGAAATAAAGACGCACCATTCCTTCTTGTCGGATTTCTTTAGTAGTAAGTAAGTTAAAATGTGTACACTACAGGTTCGAACTTCCTTATATATTCTGATAAGTGATTCGGGGATATGGAAGAAGCTAAAGCAGGGTTGTTATGAGAGGGCGTTTCTTTTTCTGCGACCAAATCTTCTTTTCCATACCCAAGAGCATCTTGGACATAGTGCACATCTGGTCATAGTAGTCCCATTTCCAGTAACTTGACAGCTCCTCTTCTCCTCCGACTTCGAAAAGAACTGTGCTCGGCATAAAAGCCAAAATATCAATCGGGCGAAGCCGCAGAACGGTCGCTTGTGATTTGAGTCGTGGCAGCCTGGGAGCTAAATTGAATCCCGGAAAGCATTGCTAGATGAAAAACAGTAAACATGGCGGCTGACGAGCGATTGTGCAGACATTGGGCTTCAGGCTTCTTACCTTCCTCCATTGTTGAGCATGTAAACAAGCAGCCGATCTCACGATCAAGGGTGGACAAAAGCACGCCTGTGGAAGCCTTTAGCATATCATGATTGGACCTTTTACGAACGATTTGCACACATCGAGCACGTGAACATGCAGTCGATGCGCGGGGCATTTTTGGTCTCTTTCTTGTACTGTCCCGTCAATCGGCCATGGAAGCTACTCTGAGGAAAGCAAAACGGATAATACACACACCTCGGGAAGTATAGGTAGGCCTTGATTCACTGACCGATTTAGAGTGTTATTTACATGTATTATACGTCGTTGGAAAGGACACTACGTGTTCCGAAACGCGCGGGCACCAAGGAAATTTAAACTGTATGTCGACACATTTAGAAATTATTTTCCAATTGCTTTCTTATGCTGTGTTAGCGCCATCCCATTATTCTTGCAGTGCGCACACACGTCACGTCCGCCATCTTGGCGTATAATTTATGCCTGTTAATGGCTTCCGTGACCGCACCTTCGACGAACTGTTTATTTTATCAGAAAAAAAAAAGAAGGCCTTTTAAAGGCATTGACTGACAGATTGATATGGGAGGAAGATGCAGACAGAACTATTTCTACGTAGTCCCAAATTCAATAGATCATTTAGTTTTGGAGAACAGAGCACTTACATCGTCTGATTTACGATTTGCTTTGGAAACTACTGTACTATTGATTTAGGCCATTCACGGGGCGTGACTATATTCCTGTCCAAACCAAACGATAGCGTCATATTAATATATATCTGAACCAGCAAAGGCTACATTTCTACCTATTTCTTCCTGCTCTTTTCATTTGGCGCCGTTAAAAAACAGCACTCTACGAGGTGACAAACAAAAAGTGATCTGATGATCCAAATTGCTTTGTACAACGATCAAGGGAAAATTTTATCGGGTTTGCGAGGCAGTCTTCCTATTGAACTGCGCACGAGTTTAGGAAGGTTTCCAAGGCAACGTGTAGCTCTCGCAAGACAAGTTTAAGGGTGGCAATGTCTTCTATCTTATGTGCGACGTCACACTTGTCCAGAGCTTGTACGGTGTAACGTGTTTTCTCTTTAATTTCTCTAAGTTCAGATGTGGCATCTCGAATCATCTGGATTCTGTCTCTTGTGGGGCTTCGGGCCGCTGTCGAGAATATAACATAAATAAAAAATAACTAAGTGAATAGATTCCAGTTCGTTTTCAAGTAAAATTCGTTCGGGAGTAGGACTGGGGCGAGGCAAAAGCTGCGGGGGGAGGGGGAGGCGGATGGGAGGAGGCCTCGCCCTAGTCCTACTCCCGAACGAATTTTGCCTAAAAACGAACGGGAACGCCTGCATTGCAGGCTTCAGAAAAAAACGCCATTTTGAAGATAAGTTTGATTCTCATGGAAATGGCCACGGCCTCTCTGAAATGGCCAATTTCTTACGATGCCTGTGATTGGCACTGACATTGCACTAATAACATATATTTTGGATTTGCTTTTACGAAAGGCAATCGAAATCACTGTATGACTACTAATGAACAGAGACGATGATATTAGACGGAATATTTAAAATATTATTACCTTTTTGCACTCTCCGGATCACAACATGCACTTTTTTGATGACGACATGAAGGATGGAACATGCCATTTCCACGTGACTGTACAGAGAGAGAAAAAGATAGGTTGACATTGGGAACCAAGATCACACAAACAAGCGACTTATTCTAGTCTCCGAACTGATGGCTGCTTTTTAAGTCCCACCTTGTGTGGCTCCCAGTCGAAATGAAACCTCTCAGTCTGGGAAGCAGTAGGACGCACATGTCCAAGGTCCAGAGTGTACTGAAAGACAAGTTACGAGATCGAGAAGTTATGTCGTGAAAAGCAAACAGCAAGCTTGGAAACAACGCTAGACTGTTGATGCGGGACGTCAGACGTTCCTGATAATGAAATGAAAGCCTAAGTATTGCCAAATTACTTTCTTTTTATAATGTGTTCTTTAGCTACTCCAGTTTTAAGAGATAGTGTTGGTATCATCACGGAAGGGGCGCTGTTCTTGGCGCTAACGAAGCTCAACCATTCCATTCAAAAGACACGAACTTTAGCAAGAGATGGGGAACGGACTTTGAAAAACTGAACAAATTTTAAATATTCAACTTGATCTCACCAGCTGCTGGGAAGTTGCTGTAGAATGTTTAGGAAGAGCACGTGATCAATCTTTATACTCGAGTCGGCGCCATTGTTTTCACAGTCTTCTCTTAGGCGTCCGTCAAACGCGGCTCCCATTCCCGTGAGCGTGATGCACAGTTTGATGGCGTCCAGAGGTTTACCGGCGTTCCAAAGTTCCTTGACATTCATAATGACCTATATACAGTTGTATAAGGTAACCCTTCAATTTGATGTGTCCTCTAAAAACCTAAGCACATTTATGTGCTTTGCATGTTGCCTGTTAAAACAAGTTTTTAGGACCCGGTCGTACCAAAATGTTTAAGCTAGTAATAACTAAGCATCAAGAACAAAACGACGGCTTCTTTGAAGTTTGGTAACAAAAACCGACGTATTCGTCGTCGACAAAGCTCCGTTTGCACTTGTATAATGCCAATGGTGGCAATAGTAATGGTGTAGTGTTATCACATCTGCATGACAATACAAAAAACTTACCCAGATCCTCCGTTCTAATGTTTCGCACACATCTTGGTGATGACTCTCCATATTCTCTAAAATGATGTCCTCCTACACAAGAATGATACAAGCGTACATTCTATTTTTAGAAGCGCAGTCGCACCGGCTTCTGAACCAATCACATTGCTGAATCTCTCAATCCCTGTATCTATCTCTCTGCCGGTATCTGTACTTTGTGTGTGTGTGTGTGTGTGTGTGTGTGTGTGTGTGTGTGTGTGTGCTATTTTTTCTGTCGCTCCAGTTTCATATACCCTTTACAAAATCAAGCAGCTCACCTCCGTTACCACAGGGCAAGAAGCAGAACGACGTTTGGACGAAAACTTCACTGGTTTGAACTCGGAAGGCACAGAAGTGTCCTGTTCACCTGGCACCCATTGCTTCCGCTCTGGCATCTGGGACTCGGATACTGTTCTTCTATAGATGGACCTCCTGCACCCAGACAAGTCCTCGCCAATGCCGCTGTCTAATGAAGCACCCATTTCTGGAATAACATCATCATCTTCGAAAAACACCAAGCTGTTTTTTAGATCAGTGCTATCTTTGTGTGCATCACAGTCTGAGCCGTCAGTAAAGAACTCAGATTCACTACAGCACGCTGTAGACTGCATCAAATTATGTTGTATCTGCTCGAAGTCAGAGTTCCTTTCACGATACTGGCAGAGTCTAAGTGGCTCTTCTGGATCACAGAACCGCGCCATGTACACCTCAGGAGACTCTTCCACAGTCACTGACGACAAATACCTCGAAGGTATCTCTGTGTCTTCCATCGTATCACGTTTATCTACTCTTTGGCGACTGGCTATATCAAACAGCTTGACAAAATGCAAGTTTCTGCACTTTTCGTCCTCTTGTGACATCCGATGGGCGAGCGATAGCTCATCGTACGCTATTTTCTGTGTGTAATAATCATGAGTGAGTACTTTGCGTAGTGCTTCTTGTAACAGGAATTTTTCATCCGACTGGGCTGCCTTATAATCTGAATGTATACAGTTTTCCATTTCTTGCATTTTGCCTGAAGCAAACTGCTCTTCATCTGTTCCGTAACAGCTTTCAGACAGAGTAGAGAGCAAACGTTCGTGTTCTTTTAAGTTGCACTCTTCAAACATCCTGGTGCACACTAGTTCACTGACTCCGTCTCTTTTCGTTGCGTCAACCGACTTTTCCTGCAACAATTCAAGCATGTACCGGGTCTTTGCTTGGGACACAATGTTTGCAACTGTTTCTTTTGCCAAACTTGCAACATCTTTCTCTGGCGGATCAGCAGCATTCTGAATAAGCTGACTGACAAGTTCTTCATTTGAAGTTCTTCTTGGCGATTGTTCTATAACTATTTCTACCTTCTTGGATTGAGACAGATCTTCTTTCGTTAATTGATCTGTTTGCTTCGTGTACGAATCGCGATCCGTTTGCCCAAGAATGCTAGAGCTTTCAGCATAATGCCCGGCGCACGTATTTACCCGACCTCCTGTAGCACAGTCATTACACTGCTCGCAAAATTCTCGTAACACATCTTTTTCATTCCAAGACCGAAGTTTGGTCGTACCAAAAATGGCCTCACCAGCGTGAACTTGAGTCAACATTTCTAAACATGAGACACACAAATGCCCCTCGTCGCCACCACAGGCGCTGTGGCTGTTTTTCATGTTTAACCGTGTTTCCTCTCCAACTCTTTCTTCTTCTATTAGCATTGCGGGGAAGATTCCAGTCAACTTTCTAGCAGCTCTCACTTCACTGTACACGTTGGGCTCTCGACTAACGGACTCGTATCTGCAGCAGACAATTAACGTCGTGTTAGTAGGTAGTTTGAAACAGGCTGAAACCTGAGTGAAAAAAAAGTAAAGTAAAGTGTCTTTATTTATACACGGTAAGTAATTCAGCAGAGCTGGTGGGGCCGTATTTTAAACTCGACGTAAATCTGTTAAAAATCCCAACTGGTCGAAGGCTAACCAGTTGGCTTTTAACATAACGTGGCCGAGGATTTGAACGCGGGGCTACCGTGTTACAAATTCAGTTAGTGCTCAGAGCGGGACTTGAACCTGTGACCTCCGGATTTCAAGTCCGGCGCCCTAACCACTCGGCCACGCTGCCTCCGCTCGTGTTCTTTTAAGTTGCACTCTTGAAACATCCTGGTGCACACTAGTTCATGAGTTTGGCAAGGGAGAGTACTGACTCCGTCGTTGCGTCAACCGACTTTTCCTGCAACAATTCAAGCATGTACCGGGTCTTTGCTTGGGACACAATGTTTGCAACTGTTTCTTTTTGCCAAACTTGCAACATCTTTCTCTGGCGGACACTTCCTCATAACGGACACCTCTCTAGGACGGACACCTGGTAGGAGCGGTCCCGGCCGTTTCTTCAGTCAATTACTATACTGTAATACTGTAACTGAACTCTCTTTGAGACGACCTCTTTAAAACGGACAGTTGAAGCTGGTCCCGAAGTCCGGGGGGGGGGGGGGGGGGGGGGGTACTCCCTATGATCGGCTATACGGGGAGGCTCCGCCCGAAAGGGGTGTATTTTTACGATCGAGGTATAAAAAAGGGTATAGGAAAATGACGTTTTTTAGGTATTTTAAAGGGTCAATAAAATGGGTGGAGTGAGGAAATAATTTTGGTATTTTAAAGGGGTACGACAAAACGCCAGGAAAAAACGGGGAAAAAAACGGCGGAAGACCGGAAACTCCGCCTTATTAAAAGAGGGAAGCACCCCGCCGTGGAATCGTCTGCCGGACGCATCAAAGGTATAAAAAAGGGGTGCATTTGTACTGGAGGTATATAAAAGGGTCCCGATTTTGCCCCCAGGATGGTATTTTAAAGGGTAAGGGGTTGACAGTCCGGGCGGAGCCTCCCCGTACAAAAGTCCTTTGAGTACCCCCCCCCCACCCCCCCGGGTCCCGAAGCTGCCTGTCTTAGAGGGAGTTGACTGTATACAGTATGAAAAATAAGAACAATTATTGGTTTATTTTAGTCAGACAAGTAATCCGTGGGAATTCAGAATGGTGAGAAAGAACCCGGTCGCACTCGGCAGTTTAGTCGATAATAACTCAGCATCGAGAGCAATACGACGGCTTCTTCAATGTTTGGTAGCAACTTGTTGACATATATATCTGATGACAAGCGCTGTTTGCACTTCAAATGATGCAAATGTCGATATTAATGTCGTTAAAGTTACGAGTGCGACCGGAGCCATAGAAACCATTTACCTTGGAAACATATATAATAAGCATTCGTTTGCTCGGTTATTTTAAAATTCATTAAACATGGCTGCACTACCGGTGTTTAGTTAGGCCGCACTTGAAAACCAAATAGCAGTATCGACACTTAGATAAAGTTGTTGTGTGATGATGATGATGATGATGATGATGATGATGAACGCACCTTGCTCGAGATTTTCCAGGCCAGATACAGTTCAACAGCCCTAATCCTTCACCCTGCTGTTCACGTTTCTGTTCTCTTGTCCTGTTAATACTGATGAACTTGAGAGTCTTAGGGAGCGCTTGATCTTTTAAAAACGTTAAGATCTCTTTGCATTTTGTTACATCATTGGGGGTTTTGCCAATGGATACGTTCAAGGAGGCCAGAGTGGGGCCTGGAACTTTTGACATTTTGGATTTTTCGCTCACTAGCAGTCCGAGGTTAAACCCACCATCATTATCACTTGTTGTAGATACCTGGAGAACATAATAATCTTTTAAATACCGTGATACAAATTGGGACACAATTTGCTACTCTGTGCAACGGCGACTGCCTGTTGCTGAAATAGCGGCTTAATAACGAAAGTGTTGCAAGACGGGCTGCAACACTTCGCCTTAAGTTACTCGCACTTATTTACACAGCTTCCAACTGATGGTGAGCCAATTGCTAAACATATAACAAAAGCTTCACTGAAACAAGAAGTAACCATTAATTTCGGCTCAAGGTTGCTTGAGTTTATTTGCAACTTCGACTGTAATAAAGTATATATCACACTGGTGGTTTTTGTATAGTTCATTTCTGATGTTTGTAGGTCTATGTATGTACTAGTAATTACGCTGAACGCTGCCATTATTTTGTCCTACTTCCAGTCGAAGCCGTTCTGAGAACGCAAACCGACCCCGTCTTCGTTCTGTTTTCCGATTCAGCGGAAATCTCGATTATACATGCACGATGCCGCTGATCATGCAATCAAAGATAAGATTTTTTTCCGAGCAGCTGATAGTTTCGATAACAAAAGACACCTGTCAGATCACTCGTTGAATCTTAATTCACCAGCACTCGGCCTCATTATCTCCACATTTTGAACAAAAAAGAAATCGAGATCGCAAAATTCTGCCTTTTTTGGCTATACACTTAATATGTTCAAAATGGTGAGTTGCATCTGCAAATCATTTTACTGACTACTTTGAAATTATTGTTTTCGCCGCTATTGCGAATTTGAGATTAAAGACATCGTAAAACTTCAAGATTTTTCAACCACCATATTTTTTTGTATTCAAACTTTAACTTTTGGTGTGGCGGAGGTTGAGGCTTTCTCCTTCGTACGAGAAATGCCGACCGAATGCAGTTGTAATTAAACTAAAATAATTAAGTTTCCACAAATGTTATAAGCCTAAGAAATGAAAACACCGAGTTTATTATGTCCTACCGAAAGCGTGGGAGCAGAAAAATTAGCATATCTCGAGTTCAGGAAGAGCGAAGCTTATTAAACTAGACAACGCTAAGATTAAGGTATGGATTCTCTCAGATATCGGTCAGGGCTGTGGCATTTGCAATGGTGGCGGGGAAAATAGATCGAAATCAAAAGTAAAACATCAATTCAAATATCAAACTATGACATATTTGGAAAAACACGCCAAGCTGTGCTTCGAGAAGGAGCTGCACAGAGAGAACGCAAGGAGTTGGAGACAATGCTTGGACGAACAAAACGCCGAATTCACCTGATCAAGACTAACAGTTTCATTCGGGGTCGAAAGAGAGAGAGAGAGAGAAAAAGAGATTTCCCCAAACCAAAATACCCAGTGTTTACATGCAGTGTTTCAGCAACCGGCCTTACACGGTGAATTAATTTACATTTTGGTCAATCCCTTTTTAGATCAAAGGCGACCTTCGGGAACTATGACTATTAATTAGAAATTTCCACAGAGAACACCTACCTCGAGTTGAACGTCGCACGTAAACTTCTTCCCGACGAACGAGACGGTCAACATGACTGATTGAGTCGCTTTCGTACGTTTTGTAGCCTGCTGCGTTTTGAACTAATTTATTTCCAAAATACATTAGGTTTGTTGTGCAGGTGCGAGCGGGGCTCGGGGCGCGTGCTTCAAATTTTGAATAAATCAAGCGATGTGATATATTGGTTGGTGTCATATAATTAAGTTCTCCAGTGAGTATTGGGTGGATTAGGTACGCATTATGGACATATCACGCGAAATGGACGTATTTTTGAGTGACGTGTACAGATTGGTATTTTAACATGCATGGAGCACTTGAAGTAACAAACAGTTCGCGGTAAAGCTGGAGAGGATTTGATAACTGAATAAATATAAGACGGTTGACAAATATGAGAAAGAGAGGGATATAGAGAGTCAGAGATACACATCGTACAATATATGACAGTAGACAGACAATCAAAGAGTAAAGGGCAGGACCAATGAGTAGTAAAAATCCCTTAATGTGCGTGTCTTTTTTTTTTTTTTTTTTTTTTTTTTTGATCTCCCGAAGGTTAGTTTACACGGCACGATTTTAGCTTACGGCTGTCGCATGCAATTTTACGCAAAAATTGTCAATCTTGGTTGGCATGCGACCGACGTATATGTAGTAATACTGACCATTTTTTTTTTTTTTTATGTAAAATTATATCGCGAATATGTTGAAATAACTTAGATTGATAGGCAAACAGAAAAATGGCGAGGCAGGGACACTAATTAAGGGGCCCACTCATACTTGGCTGGATAAAAATGACATCGATCTAAGGTCGGTACCGAGATCGTTATGATCGTTATGGCGTGCAACTTTCAGTTGTCGAAACATCACTTAGTTCACTGTTGCTCGCGTTTAGCGTTTATCGATTTCACATCGATCTAACTTCCTATGGTGTGAAGTGGCCCTTAGATTAGACATACGAACAGAAAAGCAAATAACAGAAAAAAAAAAACTCCAAAAATAAGGGCATAAATGCCGGCGCTATCCAGATAAACGAAGGCATTGAACAGTAGACATACGAGAAGATTGATTAACTGCACACCTATCACGGTGCATCGATCACCTTAGGTTGGGGGCCTTCAAATAGCTGCAAAGTTCATTATTTATATCTATTTGTCATTCTGTTTTACGAAATAATTTGATGAAAGATTGAAAGCTTTTATGTTAAGTAAAATTTAGTTCAGAAACAATAATGATTTTGCAGGCGGAAAAAATGCATTGTCTCTTAAAAGCGAAGGAGAAATTAAATGAAAGTACCTCACTGTGCTCTTCCTTGTTGGCCGTCGTTACCGGTTGTTCAATTGTTTATGCTTTCAAAGACAAAAGAAGAAGAAAAAATCTTGGCCATCACAAAAATTTCAGGAAAGTCTCTAAAGTACAGTATATTTCTTTCCGGGAAGACTGAAATTTAAAATTTTCCTGTTAAATATTTTCCCCCAAGTATAACAGTATAAAGATGCCCTGAAAGTCCATAGGTGGATTGAATCTGGGCATAACAGTAAATTTATAATTTCCTTTGTATATCAAGTCAGACTTCTTTTGTATGAGTTGTTTCTGTTTTATTTTTCTTTAATGATGCCCGCCGTTGGCAATAATAAGACAAACCAACCAACATGGATCCACGCTACAAGCGAGAGAAAATACTAGAAGACGAAAAAAAGAATGCTTAGGCTCCGGAAGACAGTTCTCTGAAACGGTGTTCCTTCCGGCAACCATTCATTATCAGAATAGACAACATCCGCGAACTTTCCGTTGAAACGAAGTTTATTTATTTTTCCTTAGCTAGCAGGACAGAACTCTACTTTTACATGTTTTGTTAAATTTTGTTTTCCATCACTGCTGGGTGCCGGACTCGTGAGTTCAAGTCAGTTTTCTGGCGGATAATTTTCAAAAGGTTTTTATGTTGGAAACGGGCCGAAGTCCGGATGGGCAATTACCAAATGGCGCCATTATCTTATTTTATCTGACTTTTCCAAAGAAAGTTCCCTCAATTAAAACGCTTGGAGCTAACACAGGTATTTTAGTTCGTTTTTGGCCAATTTCAGAAGGAATTCGTTAATCCTGAATAATTTATGGAAAGCGGCTTTCAAAAAACCGAGTTCAAAATTAGAAAGAAAAAAAGAAAAAATACAGCAGAATAGCAGTAGAAGAGATCTAGTTATCTTCCGCTCTGCTCCATTCCACCTCTTCACTCAGTCTATCAAACGCTTCGTTGTTGTCCAAGTGGACTTGCGCAAATCGTCTCACCAGCTCATCATCCTCCTCTTCCAGTTGAAAGTCACAGCCTCTGTATGCCTTGTTTGATCTGCAGAACTCGATGAACCTTGGGTAAGACAGGGAAGAGTGTTACTAGGAGGCCAATAACAATGTTAGCTTTTTCAAAAAAAAGAAAAGAAAAAAATATATATATATATTTATGCTTTATTTCTCAGTCAACGCTTTCCCGCCATTTCAGCGTGTGATGTTACATGCCCGGGAACGTCCGCTGACCAGGCCAGCAGTACTCCGAACGTTTAATATATCACTGCTGTCTCACCTCCTCCAATGGTCGTCTTTGCTGAGCACGTGAGGATTCCCAACAACAATGAGCAAGGCCTGGGCTCTGGTCATGGCCACGTTGAATCTCTGGAATGGAGAAGTTCAAAGAGAAGCGCGGGGTGAGTGTGTTTTTGCAACATGTGCATACGGGAACGGCGATAACTATTTCTTCAGCTGTTACTGCAGCTACTTCTTCCACTGTCCTACCACAACTGTTACCCTATTTCGGCTGCTGTTACCACCACTTCTAGTATTAATAATGATACTGCTGGTACCAACACCGACCATGAACATCACAATCACAACCACTACTACTGCTGCTACTATTTCTAACAACTTACTCAATCTGTTATATTAAGTTACCTTGGGGTTCTTGAGAAAGCCCAGCTTGAACTTGGCGTCCAGCTCCAAGAACTCGTGGCTGCTCCTGACTGTTGACATGATGATGACACGTCTTTCTTGTCCCTGAAATATCTCGACTGAGCCGACCTTGACGCCACTTATCCCTGCCTTCTGTAGCAGCTGCGAGATTTTCTGAACCTGCAGGAAATGAATTTCATAATTGAAGCATAAGCTGTAGCTAAATGAATCAAGAAAAAAAAGGGGGGGGGGGGGGGAGGGTAAAGGGGGACTGATTGTACTAATTTACAAATGGCTAGTATCGTCGTTACGAGTTTCACTCTATCTAACCATGCCGATAAGATACATTTATCGTTAGTTAAGAAGTATATAACGCGTCACCGTGTAATATACGTACAGTGTAATTAAAGCATAAATCGGAATTGTTTTACGGCTAAAGCTCATCGTAGCTTTGGTTTCCGTTTTCGGCCTGTTATCTTCCCAGAAGTATTTCGTGTCGCCACAGAAAGTTTTGTTGGGACTAAATAATTAGCGGCGACAGAGATATTTGCAATCCCGCAGCGGTATCCATCAAACATTTGTTTACGGCTATTCTTAAAGCTTTCGCGGTGAACTTCAACGCAAGCCAAAATCGTTCCCTAAAATCCAGTTTATACATGCATGTTCCACAGAGCCAAACGAGTTGAGTTTGGATGGGATGTAGTTAACTTTTACACACAACTAACGAGCCGAATTCACTCGCCACACCTCGAGTTGTTTAGCGAAGTCAATTACGTCATCGCATTTCACGTGATAATGTAAACCAATCACCGTGTGCTGATTCTCGACCCAGAAGAAAAAAAAATTCTATTTTTAAGCTCGCCGCAGCCACAAGCAATAATTAGTCAAGTAAAAAACATCGCGTATCGCGTCAGCGTGTAATATACTCTCATCTAACACGGTTATTTAGCCAATCAGGGTGCGCGTAGTATCATAGCTATTTTATAAAACTATATCGTACATGCTTCCTGTCAATACTATTACAATACCTTTTCCTAGTGAGGCTAACTTTGATATGACTTCAGTGCTTCGCGGTGCGATTTATTGGTTTGGTTTGAAAATTCGCCTTCAAAATATTCAAATTGTACCTGCTTCCTGTAGGGAGAAATAACGCCAATCTCCTCCATGCGGACGTTGATGCCCCTGGCATCTTTCAGGCTTTTCACGTATTGAACGACAACTGCAGCTTCCTCCGGGTTGAAAAACGAAGGGCTCTTTTCCTCCCTCATGTCTCGGCCTTTCACGCCTTCAAATATGACGGGAAATCCCTTGCGTGGCAGGCGCTCCCAATTACATAGCGACTCCCTTTTGAGTTTGTTGGCGCACACATCTAGCTCACCATCATAGAACATTTCGTTGGGAAGCTGAAGGCCAACGCATGAAATAATTCAATTTTTATATGTGACACAGCTAGTACGCACGCTCTGATTGGTCAATTTACAGGTCCATAACTTACGATACGGACCGGCGGAATAAGCCACATAATAAATATGTTATTGACCTCGTTTGCTTGGTCCGTGCTCTTAAGTTATGGAACCTTATTTCTTCCCTTGCCTTATGGTCCAAGCTCGAAGGCGAGGAAAAAACGGTCTATAACTTATGGTACGGTCGATTAACAAGATATATTTACAGTGGACCGTCTTAACCAGGGTCCAGCTGCTCAAAAGATCAAGGAACATCCTCTCTTGTCTAGAAGCTAGTATAGGATTCATAGAATTCCTTATCTCAATGCTTTGGAACTGAAAATGCTGGAGAAATGTTTTTAGTATCCAGGATCGCAGATTAAAATTTAGATCCAGTGCCACAATGTTTTACCCCAGACTCCTACCTCTAATATTGCAGGATGCGAGCGGTAGTTCTTGAGAAGTTTTGTCAGTAACAGAGAATCGTACTCTCCCAGTTCGTCTTCTTCGTCTTCGTCTTCATCGTCCTGAGGAATACGGCCGTAGAATGATACGCGAGTCATTAACCTTTCCAACAGCGACATTCCAAGGCCATGCTGACAGAAAAAGGAGAATCAAGTTAAGAACCTAGACGTTTTGTACCTAACTTACTGTGTCTCCCCGCTTTACTTTCCATATTCCCTTCTTCTGCTCCCCCTTCTTCGTATCATTCTCATATTGCGCTCTTTCTCTTGTCGTGTCGTGTCCTTTCGCACTTATTTTCAGTTTTCTATCTTTCTTCATTTGGTCTTTCTTCTATTTTCCTTCCCTTTCCCTTTGTCATATTTATGCGTCTCACTCTAATTCTTGTCCCCACACTTTCGCCATCTTGTTTCGATATTCTCCTAAATAGGGCGACGCTTACATTAAGTACCTTGATAGCTAAGGGTGATCTAAGCACAGGGCCCAATTGTTGGGGGTCCCCAGCGAACACGACCTGTCCCCCTCCTGAAGTCTCCGTACTGAACATGCCGGCCAGGGGGACCAAGATCTCTGGCTCCAGTGACTGTCCAGCCTCATCAATAAAGACATGTGTAAAGTGGGTCTCTGGAATGCCAGCTGATACGAGTCTATAGCACAAACAATATGGAACAATACGTCAGTTCACGTATCAAGAGTAACACTATCTGATCGCGTTGTTTCAACATTCAGAACTCCGTGTGAACATGACACTCGTCGGCCCAAATCTTAATGTTACACGGCAGTCAAAAGTTCTTACAGACCAAAGAGGCGTTCTCATTAGTATAAGAGCACAGGTATGACAAAATAAAATGACTACGATTATTTCTTTCATACACGTAGCGGTAAGGTGAAGTGAATCATAGACGCAAACTTTCACGAAGTCAACGCGTCATACGGATATTTTTCTGACATTTGGGGTATGATACAACATACATTTTACCAATCATTTAACACAAAATGCATCTAACCGTCCCGCAGTGATGAGAGTACAGACTACAAGTCTTTTACTCATGATCTCTTCTTTGGATGGTAAGAAGAAGTCACCACTTGGGCTTATACAGCAGTATGGCTGAAAGGAAAAAAATACGATAGAGCCTCAGTAGCTAACCCACGACGGTACGGCAGCTGAATAGTCTCCCAACTATGCATGCACTGTACGGCTGTGTATGTTGTGAGAATTGACGGTTGAATCGGGTTTCTAGTTGGACAAGGTTAGCTATCACGTTCTCCACACTACACACATCAGTGGTAACAGATTCAGAGAAAATTGAAGTTGATTCATTTAGGCAAAAAACATCAGGCATAACACGTGACGTAGTAACATTGTCCTAACTACAGATGTATAAACAAGTCTCGAGTACCTTTAGCTTCGCAGGCAAAGTGGATACATTGCGACCAAACGCATTCAGCCTGACAATTTGCGTCTTGGTAACAACGTTATGTTCCGTAATCCTTTCGAGGAGAAGATCCGCAGCACCGTTGGAAGGAGCACAGGCGAGTACGCGACTTTCAGGGAAGATATAGAGAATCTGGGAATACAACAAGCGCAGTACAGTGGAAGCTAAACTATCAGGACGATCTAAGGGTATGATGTAACTCGTGAAACAAATCTATCATGAATATGTCTATCTAAAGGAGAGGAACAGATAGATGAGATAGACAGATACAGTACACAGATCACAGATATAAACGCAACAGGGTTTTCTTAAAGCTCCTGCTCCTATCTAGCTTCTGTAATAGTATAACATTATTTGTAAACATCTCTTCAATGGGGCAAATAATAAAAATAATTGAATTTAGATAGGTGTTCATTTTTATACTATATAGTTTATGCACCTGTTTGATGGCCTCGACAATAGTCACAGTTTTGCCCGTGCCTGGAGGCCCAAACACCAAATACGGCACAGGCCTTGAGGTACCCGCCACGATGTTCTTTACAGCCTGCATCTGTTCGGGGTTATCGCGCAGTTTAACGTCAAAGAACCTTCCATGTTTTAATGAAACGATGAACAGTGAAATGAACATGCAATGAAGAGCTCCCACTACTTATATATATTCTTGACGTGGAAATCGAGTGGAAAATAATAGGGAAAACTGAGGCCTGTTTAAAACGTCGAACTTCACATGAGTCGAATAAAGTGCAGCTGATTAAACGCTATTTCAGCTAATTTACATTGTATTCGACTCCTGTGAAGTTCGCCGTTTGAAGCAGGCCTATCTTACTAGTGTTTGTATAGAAAAAAAAAAAAAAAAAAGACTACAACATTTAATTATCAAGTGTTATAAGTTGTCTGCTGTACACATTTATAACCTTTATCATTTGCAGCGTTAAGTTGTTCCAGATTGAAATATATTACTTAGAACATTCATAATCTAAATTATGACGGCGTCTTTACTCTTAACATTAAATTGATAACCTTGATTATCGCACATTTTTATCCAAGAAGCGGCTATTTCAAGCCAAAAATATACAAGGCATGATACTCACCTCAAAGGCTCTTCTGGGTCCCTAAGTACGTCCAAGTGTTGTCCCACTCTCATTTGCAGAGAGGTCAGTTTTTCCTCGTCAAGCATCTTAAACCCAAACTCCAAGGCACGGTGCATCAGTTTGAGTGGTGTGCGAGTGAAGGTGAACCTCACATCAACCTTCATACCTTTGACATAAAGTGAGCTGTGAAAACTGTGGAGAGAAAGTCGAATTACGAATTGGACAAACTACGGCCAACATATCGCTGCAAAAGTTCTTCCGCCTCATACAGTACCCTTATACCGCAGATCTATGTGCATACTAATGGTTTTTTCAACAAATGTTGGCTGCACAAAATTGAAAAGCGCAGTTGACTTTCACGAGAGACGCAAGTGCAAGAACAAGAGATATGCGTCCGTGCCATTGACGTGTAACGGTTGACGTAAGCACGCGCAAACACAAAGAAAAATACATATTTTGATCCTTGTTCTTGCGCTTGTCCTTGTATCTCGTAAAAACTAGGTTTTAGTCTAGACAAACGGGGTTGCATTGCGACTGCATGATAAATGCAGCATGTCCATTCACACTGGAAGTACGTGTGTCTGAGTAAAGAGCACATCGGTCCAAGAGACGCGGTCTAGCAGGCAGCTCAAGTGACAAAACAAAATGACGAAGTCTCTTCTTCACCTGGTAATTAATTTTTTTTCCAAGTTACGAACTGGAAGAAAGTCTTTCAGAGTTAATTCACAGCAGGGGAGAATCTACTGCCGAAACCTTTTTAGCAGCTGCAAGATGCTCGGTCTCTTCATACCTTGAACAGAACCTGAGTTTGACGTCATTCAGCCCCACTTGATGGACGACACCTTGATATTCCTTTTTCTGAGGTTCTCCGTCCTTGTTTGGCAGGCGTACATACAGGCTGTCTCCCTTAATAAGCGACGGGCGATTTTCTGCAAGACCAGGAACCTTCCAGGTCGCCAGGATCGACGAGAATTCGGAAAAAAAATCAACTAGTCAATTGGCGATTCTGATCATTGTCATAACGTGACAATACCAATACACGATACTAGTGACTGATATAATATGGTAATCTTAATTCGGTAACTCATCTTTTCAGACTTTTGGTCTGTTAGCGAATAATAACGAAATTATGATAGTTTATCTAAGTCCTGTTTCAAATGTCAAACTTCACATGCGTCGAATACAATGCAAATAAGGAAAATCTAATGTTTCAGCTAATTTTAATACATTGTATTCAACTCATGTGAAGTTCGAAGTTGAACTGGCCTATAAACGCGACCAAAAATGAAAGGCAACGAATAAAATATTGATCCTTATGTACCTTGAGCACGAGGTCTCTCCCTTGTGGGAGAAGTGTAGCACCTGTCATGTCATAATTTCGAATGTCGACCTCCATTTGCAGCTCTTCTATATGGAGAAGAGTAGAAAACTTTTCACGATGGTTTTCCGTGCTCAGAGGGGCATCCAGAAGATCCAACAGGTCCTCATTTGGTTCCCCTTTGTTGATGCTCATGCGGAGCTCAAATGGTATGGTGTAGCTATTCAGACTAACAGTGTACCTCAATTTGCTGTCTGGTCTGAATGAAAAAAGAAAGCACACGAAACAGAGAAACCTTTAGAAATAATGCCTTTTGTTTGGACACCGCACATGCAGCTTTAAATAGTTTGATCTACTGGGCCCGATTGTTCGAAAGCCGATTAAGCTAATCCAGGATTAACGAAATTCTTTCTCTCGACCTCTCTGCCAATAAACTGCAGGGTTTTGTTCGAAGATGGATTAAAAAGCTTGTTCCAGCTTAAGACGTATCAAGGAAGTCGTTGTAGGACAAAACCTTCACATTTCGAAGCTTTATTATGAATGACAACAAAATTTAGACTTAATCCAGGATTAGCCTAATCGTTCTTTGAAAAACCGGACCCTGCACTACAACAATATCCTAAGATGTTTATGGGGTACAGTATAGTTCCAAGCATTCCCTGAAGGGGTCCCGACCAATCCAATGTTTACGTTTACATGTTTTTGGATTCCCGTCAGCCTAACAGGAAAGGTATTATATGGCATCACTCAAAATATGAAATACAAAGGGGAAGGGAATCTGATTAATTTATATTAATTTATGTTAACTTAAGATGGCCTCTTTGGTTGGATTTCTATTTTAATTGCGTGCTTGCTTTGATATTTTATGCATTTTGATTTGTTAAAGGGAGGTACATACGGTGGGAGGGGTGTTCCCATGACTACTTCCACTTTTGGGTCGACTACTCTGGCAAACGGCGCGGGGCGATGATACTTCTCAGTTGGCAAAATGCTCTGCACCTCCTCATTGGTTCCCTGACCAGTCAGGAACCTTGCAATGTGGAACGATATGGGCCCTGGACTTTCAGCTCTCTCAAACTCGAAGACGACGACTTGTTTGAACTGACCTAGACTGCTGGGCTTGAATGCTGCTGGGATGTCATGTTTTTTATTTCCGGGGATTGTGATACATGTACCATCTCCACTATCACCCAGATGAAATTCACTCACATGGTCCAAGACTGAAAACTGTTTCAGCTGGACTGGAAGGTTCAGTGTGTTGTAAATAGTGATCTTAATTGCTGTTTGTGCACTCTCTGTAACAGACAATTCGCCAAAGTCAATCACTCCATGTGGCTTGTCAAGATTGGAGCAGATTCTGACACCATTCTTGTCTTCTGCCAAGGTTTCTCTAGAAATAGTAAGACCTTTTTCAGAAGCTGGACCATATTAGAAATAATCTCACTACCAAAGAACAACTGGAACAGCTAGAATATCCATTTCAAATGAGTGAGCATGGCACAATTTGATAACAAGTCTAATAAGGTCTAACAGGATGTCCAACAAGGTGTAAATGGGTTTAACAGGTAACAATGTCATTTTAATTAACCCTTTCACCCCTGAGTGTGATCAACTTCAATTTTCTCCTTCAGCTTTTCAGGAGAGATGTATCATACAGTATGGAGAATTTGCTACTTGATAGTTTGCTCAGATGAAAGCTGATTGGCCTATCATTTCTCACTACATTGCAATACATTTTTTTCTTGCATGGTTAGGAGAATATTTGTATTATGAGCTCAGAATTGAAAGGTTTAACAGTCTTGCTCCTCTTGGAAGCATTACAGGTAAAACCAGTGTGATGTGGTAATATTATTGTGAACAGTCTGGCAGTGACTCAGTCAAAACTGAAGACTGAGCCTCATGCAAACAGTAATAATACTTGTCTTATACTTTATAGTCCTCATACTTTATATATTAAAGTTATTGGACATGCATAACACTTATTCTATGAGCCAGTCAAATCAAGATAGGTAAGCCGTTAAGTCACTGATCAGATAGTCGGTGAAAGCTCTGATTACATGTGGATCAGAGCTTTCATGTAACAGCACCTGGATTTAATCTTTACATAAAATTCCAGGAAATCTGGTCCACTATACCTGACTCAGTTAGGTGCATTGAGTCGGGTATGGATTGATAAAGACTTACTTGTTCTGCAGTACTTTCTTTTTCAGTCCTGACAAATGGCAGTCCTCTTCTTCATCTTCTTCCTGCTTTTCTGTCTCATCCACATCTTTCTCTTCTGAAGTCTTGGCAGCGGCCAATGCCTTTCTCTGCTGCCTCTGGGTGAAGCCTTGGTCCACAGCTAAGACCAACCTGCGCCCCTTCTTCTGGTAATATAGAATGGTTGTACCATCCTTTGCTTTAGCCAGAATTCTCATATTCTTTAGACGATACAAAACAGCGGAAAATGACACGGTAGGATATCGAGTAGGTGGGGGCAGAGTATTCCTAAATTGCAGGTACACATCTTTGAGAGCTGCTTTAGTTTCTGGTTTGAGTTGGTTTGTGTTCAGATGCTGACTGAACTGTTTACTGATAAGAAATGCATTTTGAGAATTCTTCTTTCTTGGCATGATCACAGATCTATAAATGAAAAAGCAAGATAGTATTTCAGGTTATAGGCAGTTGATACATTTGATGACCATTTCAAGTACCGTAGTATTGAAGTTTAATGTGTCAATACCAATTCCAGTTGTTACCATCCTTATGCCCCTGGGGAGTTGGGGTAGTTCTAAAAACCTTTACTGCCATTTCAGACAAAAATATACCTTTTTTCGACCATATTTTAGACCAGTATCACCACCCCCACCTCCGCGATGCAAACATTTTTGTAAAATTGAAATACATCTTCTGCAAGGCATGGTTACTGCAAGACGAAAATGGCCCAGCTTTCGCCATATCGTCAACTTCGGGTAAAACATAATTATGTCGCGCGACCGACACGTTGTTTTGCATGAATGTATTGGTCTAGTCTGGATTTATGGTAATCAGTGGATTTATACCGGTAATATTTTTCTAAGTTAAATTGTAGTTTAGTACAGCTTCGCATTGTCAATACCAAGCGACTATCAAAATCGCAACTTGCTGGCCGGCGCACGATGGCGGTGTTGTAGAAGCGATAAACGAAACTTCACTTAAAAAATTAGAAGTAAAACTGGTCTTATGAACGTCATGAAACCAACATCAATGACTATATTTACGTTTGCATACGACCCGGCCGGCCGGCATATTTAATTTATAAATGACATACAATACCTGATTTGAAGCGATATCCGGCGGCCACAAAACTACAGTTGAGATTCGGAAGAACGTTGGTAAAATCTTTCACAATCAGTTCAAATAAAAAAGAGGATCCCTCGCCTGCACGTTAGTAATTTCTGCCGTTCATGATATTTTCGCGGAACTGTTTGGCGGTCTGATTCTCGGAATTTTCATCATCGTGCGGAAGTCCGCACGTCAGATGATCGTGGGCTCGAGTTGACGGGCGCGGTGCATACTGGTAGGAAGTAGTTGGACATCCAATATGGCGCAGTCTCTGTCAGACGAAGAGTTCGGTCGAATACAGGTAATTTAAAAGATGGATAGACTTCTATTGCAGTGATCGGTGCTGAATAAAGGATTTCGGACATCGTTTGTTGCAGGCCCAGCTGATCGAACTGCGTACAACAAACTATGACCTGGAATCACAGAACCAAAAATTGCAAGCTGGTGAGTCCGTGTGTAGGCGTGTTGTTCGACTCACTTCGTTTTATACAGCTGGAAAGGGTTTACACAAGACGTACACAGGGCAACAACCAACCCTCATTGTTTAAGCGCAATTTTAATCCTGATAACGTAGGGGAGTTTCTGTGACAAGTATATTTCGGTGTTTTGTAACAATAATTTCTATATTGTATTGTTGATCATTTTATGCCAGGATATTTTTCCTGACTTATGTTCCTGACTGATGTAATCAGGAATCTATATAAGTGTGTTTACAGTGCTGTGTAAGGCCAACAGACGATCAGACCTAATTGAAAATAAGTACAGTTCTCAGGTATATAAATAATGTACACTCTACTTCACTCAGCTGTGGTATATTGTGGTGCCACTATACTGTATGCTGAAGTGTTATCTTATTGCTGTACTTATCGGCTGTTTTGAATATCTAGAATAGAATAAGCATGTACTATTGCCTATTCAGAATCCTCACTCAAATGACAAAATTGCCTATGTATGATTCTAATGGCTGCAAATAGTATTTTATTGGGCTCCCGGGAGCAATGTTAGAATACCCAGCCACATATTAATTCTAATACTATCTATATAATGCTTGTAGAATGAAGCAAAGACAAACAAAGACTGTATTAATATGGAAGCAGTGGCCTGGTATTCTAAAGTTTAAGCCTTTTATTGTAATAATGTTAGACTTGCAAAACAACCATCAATAATGAACCTACTTTATTTGGATTTCTTGCAGTTTCTTTATTATTGATTATTATTAATTATTATTATTAATTGCAGAACTGACTCAAGTACAAGCTCAGTCCACCAACCAAGAGAGGGAACTTCAGAAAGCAAATAAGGTTGTCTTATGATTAATATTAATTAGTATCACTCACAGTGTGTTGCTACTTTGCTTCCAGATCTGGCCTGTTCATCAAGCTCAATAATTACTATAAAATGTAGCAAACTGTTAGTAATAGAAATTATTTTATTCATTCAATGTTTAGATGTGAACTCCTTTTAGTAGTATGTATTTAAAGTATAACACCTGGGAACAGCAAATGCTGTCTTGCCATGCTGCTTAGAAAAAAACTATTTGGGCCAGTAAACAGGATACAGCATGCATCCTGCATATATATATATATATTTTTCACACTCTGAACATGAATAAAATAGCAGTTTTGAACATATATTTTGAGTTGGTTTATGAAGTAGGATAAAGTAGGCTATTAGATACGGTCAAGTTTTGGTGCAATCTCTACTAACTGTAATTTACAAGTGAATAGTGCTTTTCGCATGCTCTGATTGGCTCCTCAATCTTGGAATATCAAGTACTATTCACCTCCCGGCGGTTTCCAGTAAAACAAAATGGCGCACGAACCCAATTTTTTCTCACTTTTGTTGGAAATAAAATAGCTATTTGGGAGTTGGCTATTAAACTTGTGTGGTATATACTAAGACAATTATTATTCGCCTCAGTGTCGGTGAATAGCAGTGGATATTTACCTTGCCGAAACAGCTTGGTAGTAAATATCCACCGCTATTCACCTCCACTTTGGCGAATAATTGTTAACTGTCTGTTTACTGTAATTTATTGGGTGAAATGCATTTTTTTCCTTGTAGATCATCAACAAGAGTAAAAACAAGAAGGTACAGTTTTTGTTGTACAAATTGTATCACTAGTACTGCATGTTGGGTACACTTTATGTGCATATACTGCTTATCTTAATTCAGATTTTTGTTTTTTTTACATGACTTTGTGTGTAAAAAATAACTGTTTGTGAACAAGTCCACTTGGAACATAACTGAGAAGAAATTAGAAGAATTCTATGTGTAACTCAAGATATGCAACTGTGCTGCATATACTGTGCAAATTTAGTTACCGTAGCCAAGTTAATTAATGTTGGGTTAACGTTATTTCTGCAGGAGTATGCAGTTCTTTTGGAAGAGAATGAGAACTTACAGATGCAGTTTCAGGTGAGGTTTGACTAGCTTGTGGGCATGAAAAAGTGGGCACAGTAAGTTAAAACATGTTCACACATTTCACTAACTGCACTCCTCCTTGCAAGACCTAAGTTTGATTTTGATTTTTTAGGCCCAAGAAGAGAATTTCAAATTACAAAACCAGACTCTGCTGGAGGAAATCACCAAGGTACAGTACTTATTGATCTGGGCCCAGTTTTTCAAAGCACGATTGGGCTAATCCTGGATTACAGTGTAGGTCTAAACTTTCTTGTCAGTTTTTAGCCAGAAAACGTAAAAGTTTTGTCCACAACGATGTTCTTGATAATTTTTTAAGCTGGAACAAGCTTACTAATCCATCTTCGAACAAAACCTTGCTGTTTATTGGGAGAGGTCAAGAGAAATAATTTCGTTAATCCTGGATTAGCTTAATCGACTTTCGAAAAACTGGGCCCTGCTGCACTTTTTGTCCAGTCATGTTCCTTATTTCCTTTCCACTCATGCAAGGTTAGTATGCGCACACTGAAGTATGTGCTTCTTATTTTTCTCTAGACTTGTCCTTTCCTTGTTGACTCTGCATCTTTCTGCTCTTGATAGAACATGGTATTACACAGATCTGCCATCTCTCTAGATTTTCTTCCTAAATTCCAAATGCTTAACCTTTCCCCTTTTCTCAGGGTAATGCCATCACTATTGTAACATTTCATTCTTTTACTTTCTCTATTTTCCTCATCCCCACAGCTCAACACTGAAAATGAGCAGCTCCAACAGGAAGCAAAACAGGATTCAACCAGAGGTGCAGGGAGTGAAGAAACAAGAAGGCTAAAAGCAGAGAATGCAGCTCTACAGAAAAGCCTTGCAAGTAGGTGTCAGAGCTCCACAAAGCACTTAAAAAATTAGATGAAAATAAAACATGCAAGCTCCACAGAAAAGCCTAGAAAGTAGGTGTCAGGGCTCTATGAAACACTTAAAAAATAAATAAATAAATAAAAAGTAAAACATGCAGATCTACTAAAGATTCTGCAAGTAGGTGTCAGAAATTTATAAAACACTTAAAAAATAACTAAATAAAAAGTAAAACATGCAGCTCTACAGAAAAGCCTTGCAAGTAGGTGTCAGCTAAAAATGTGCGTAACAAAGACTTTACTGCATTATATCTTGTACAGGTGTTGGACGTTTGAAATGTGCGCGCAGAAGTTCGGATAAAAAAGTCTAAAAATTCGATATTAACACATAATTTTGCGCTCATTGCGATGCCTTACTGTATAATACAGTATAAATCTCTTGGCAGAGAATGAAGAGAAACTTGGAGTTAATCACTGTCGTGAGTGAATTTATGTTAAGGACCGAAGTAGTTTCTCATTGTCTTATGATTTTAGAGTTATGTTGTCTTGCATTTTTTGTCATCTGCACAGATTCACAGGAGCGATTTGAAGCAGAGATGACATCCTTGAGAAGTAAACTTCATGAGTTGTCTGCTGGCCAGATTTCACAGGTGGACGGAAAAACAAGTGAAACAAAAGCACCAAGTGAAGATGACACTGCTACGGAAGAAGACCACACTGCGTCGATCACAGATGACGATCCTTCCAATACCAAGGAGGACAGTTTTACTCACCAGCTGGATGAGTTGCTACACAAGGAGTTGGGCGTGATTTGTGAACGTTTAACTTGCAGTACCACAGGGGATGTGTCTCAAGATCAAGCGACCAATAGCAGGCATGAGGCGGTTGGTGTTGCTTTAGATAATCGTGAGCAGGAGGAATCAGGTAATAATGGAGTGGATGGCAAAGGAGAAGATGAACATGGAGAGGAGGACGTGAACACTGCTGATGATAGTTCAGATGTAAACCTCAAGAAACAGCTGGGGGAGATAAAAGTGAGACTAGCTGCGGATATATTGAAACTGATGAATTCGAGTGAAGGTGAGGAGATACGTTTAACCATTTCGCTTCAGGGCACATATACATATACATGAACAGCATTATAACACATTTTACTTTAAAACACGTCTCTATCCACGTATTCACGAAAGCGTTGCCGTTTGGAAGAGCCATGGCTGGTTTTGAACCTGGTTGTTTAAAGCTCAATATAAAGCTAACCCAGGATCAACCAAAGTCTTTTTCTTGACGTGTTGGCCAACAAACTGTGGGTTTTTGATCAAAGACCAACTAAAACACCTTGTTTTATTCCAGATAATATCGAGGAAGTCGTATTGTGAACGAAACTTTCATTTTTAGGCCTAAAAACGACGCACAAGTGTAGACTCAACGTTTTTTTTTGTTTGTTTCTTTTCCTGTGTTTCGCAGGTTACCCACTGAAATCAAGTCCAGCGTCAAAGGGCGTTATTCAGCAGGTTTGATTAATCAAACTATTCATACAATGGACTAGGCCAAGTGGACCCGCTAGTCAGCGCAAATTTCTGACTTGCGCTCAATTAGTTTTTCCAATTAGTACCAGCTATATTGCCGTTAACTCTGGTCGAAGTCAGGTTTTTGCATGTACCGACCACATACCGACACCTACCGACCACGTTACCGACCGCATACCGACAGTTACCGTCTCACTGGCTCCGACGAAAGGCTAACGCTCGAAATGTCAGCTGAAAGCGACATCCAGTTTTCACACATCGACTCCTAGTCGATTCATCATACGCTTGTCTCTAATTCTGGAGAAGACTCTTGTTTATACATTGTAGCTGTACCCCATCAACTAGTGCATGTCAACACGCAGCTCTGCATTAATTTGATCTTGCCGTCTAATATGATCTTGTTGTCTTTTCCCAGGCTGAATTGAGGAGTGCATCTCTCGAAAAACAAGTCAAAGAAATGGCAGGTCAGGAATTATTCGACCTCGACGTCCAACACGCAGGCAGATGAAGTCTTTGAACAAATCTTAGCAAGGAAATGTTCAGTTATGATTTGATGAATTTGCTTGTAGGTGTTCAACTTCAACTGGATACAGAAAGAGAGGAGAAACGATTGTTACAAGAACATCTACAGATGGCTGAGGTACGGTGTTCCTAATATGCTAAATAGGCTGTCATGTCTCCAGCATTTTAATCCTCGTGCTCTTTCTTATCCTCATCAGTAATAACATTAGCTTTTATGATACACCACTACATTGTCATCACCACCACCACCATCATCATCATCATCATCATCATCGTCATCGTCATCGTCATCGTCATCGTCATCGTCATCGTCATCATCATCATCATCATCATCATCATCATCATCATCATCATCGTCATCATCATCATCATCGTCATCATCATCATCATCATCATCGTCATCATCATCATCATCATCGTCATCGTCATCATCATCATCGTTATTATCGTCATCAGTGTCATTATCGTCATTGTCATCATCATCGTCATCATCGTCTTCATCATTATCGTCATCACCTTTATCATAATCATAATCATCTTCATCATCATCGTCATCATCTTCATCATTGTCATCATCATCGTCGCCATCGTCATCATTATCGTTGACATCATTGTAACCTCCCCATGCATTATTCAAGTAATCGCCACCATCATGTGGTTCATGTATATCGTGATGATTCATTGTCGTCAACTTTATCCCTTAGCTTTTTCCTTTATACCTATAGCTATAATCAGCACAATCTTTTCTTTTATCACCACAAATAACGCTGTTGGTTAACCCAAAGCATCATTCTTCAGACTTCGTGTTTTGTCGTTCAACGATCCGGTCAACAACATAACACAAATAACGGAAACGCACTTTAATGCAATCCCACTTTACCTTACAGACAGCCAGCAAAAAGGAAATTGCAAGGCTAGAGGGAGAATTAGCAAAAGTAAGTTAAAACGGAGTGTTATGCGGAGACACTTTTACTACGATGGGCTCTAAATCGAATTTGTTTGAAGTGAAGTAACTAGTAGAGATGGTCCTTTCATATTTCTCTCAGTCAGTCAGTCAGGCGCTCTATTTGTCAGCCTTCCTCTTTTGTGTTACTCTTTTATATCTTTGAGTTCTTTTTTTCTTTTCTACTCCTACAGTGGACTGACAAAGCCAAACGCAAACAAGAAAGGTACTGGTAATCTAACTGAGTTTGAGTGGATGCGCTCTTCATTTTGTTTACTTGAATTGTTTCAAGAGCGTCTTTTTTTTTTTTCTTTTTTTTTTTTTTTTTTTTTTTGCAGTTACCTACAACTACAAGAAGAAAAGGAACAACTTTACTCAGACAACAAGTATGTTTTCGTTAGTGGTTTCTGCATTGCTGTTACAGTAATTCACAATCGTTCCACACATGCTAAGAAGGCCCATGCCAAATATCCCTTCCTTACTTTGAATTTAGATCAATAATCAAGATGCGTCTGACAAGAATCATCAAGAACTACATTTTTGATGTACCGTGCAGGAATATTATGGAGTAATGTTTTGAATCAAGATAATCGCTTATTGGCACATCAGGCAACACCAAGGAAAATGCAATTATAAAAATGTATTTTATGGTAATAAGCTGTTTAGAATGGAACACTGACTGTGGAATTCACATGTTTAACTATTGATTGTGTCCTCGTTTTGCTGATGATCAAGTTAGAACTCCTTTGACTTTTATTTTTATTTTTATTTTTTTATAGAAAGGCACTCGAAGAGTTCCATGCTGCAAAAGAGAATGAAGTCCAGGTAGGCTGATTAGATATATGGTTTATCAATCGGCGTACAGAGTGATAAAGCACAGTCAGTAGGTAGTTTCATCTAAAAGGTTGATGTTTTCAATGTTTCGTGTGTCGCTGTGTTCAGGTGCTTACGGAGCAAATGGTAAAGATCCAGGAAGAGTTGAACATAGCCAATCAGGTGAGCGGATCACTTTGAGAAGTCCGGCGTGCTTGTACACGGACATTAAGCTTAGTGTTTGCGATTTCGTCTTTCATGTTAAATTGCCCTTTAGCATCTTCACTAGAGGACGGTTCTCATAGTTTTCACTCAGTCTCAGTCCGCGATGGGCGGTGAGGAGAAGGAATTGTAGACTTGGGCTTTCGTCAACAGGCAGTAGTATCCACACTTTATGACCCATCAAATATTTCCTCCCGCGCGTGATTGGTAGAATTGTGACACGTGACCGAATAACGTCCGCTCGTGAGCGGACGTTATCAGCGAATAACCCCCGCCTGGCGAACTAACGCTGTTTATTGACAATATCCGAACACAGTTTTATACATTTAATCACAAAAATCATTACAAGACGACTACTGAGGAGGACATCAATTTATTGGTCGAAAAAGCAGTTCCAGAAAGCACTAAAAAGCTTCACAGTTTCCGCGCCGTTTTTGCGCTGCGAGAGGAAATATTTGAAGGATAATAAAGACAATAAACTACTTTTGGCTTCGGAAATATGCACAAATAATTGTCCTTGGACATTATCTGTTCCTCGAGGCTCACAGTTGCCCTCGAGCTTCGCTCTCGGGCAACTGTTCGCTTCTCGGAACAGATAATATCCTCGGACAATTATCCGTGCATATTTCCTCGCCAAAAGTAGTTTATTGTTTATGTATATATAGAGGATATTACACGGCGGCGCGAAGATATGAATTGTATTTTCGAGTGGTAAAAACTATTTTACGAACGAGCGCTTCGCGAGTGAGTAAAATATTGTTTTTACCACGAGAAAATAAAATCCATATCTTCAAGCCGCCGTGTAATTTTCTTTTTATTATATTAGACACGAGTGTTTTACGAGAAATTGCACAAACAACCGTGCAAACGCGGGAAATGATGCCAACGATATCCTCAGTAGTGAGGATATGGAAAATACGCCACTCGGGATGGATTTTACGCACGGTATATTTTCCAGTAAAACACTCGTGTCTATATAATAAGTATATATATGTTACGCCTATCCAACAATTCACCGCTTTGGTCGCTCTACTGTCTGTGTGTCTGTCCTTTTCCTTCTCTTTCTGTAGAGCTGGCTGTCAACGTTGCTTTGACATCTGTCCAGATTATACGATCTTCTACTTACGCTTTGTGCCCTACGCACCAGCCGTTTACCAGTCTTGTTATCCTAACAAATTGATATTCTCTAGCGATATATGGAATTCAAAGAGACCAGCGACAGGAGAGTGCACGAATTGGAGAATTCTCTCATCAATGAACAAACACAGGTACATCAGTTACCCAGTACTTTTTGTCATTCGGTTTTCGGATGACTGTCCAAAGTAATCGGGTGATTGCTTTTTTTTTGCCTCGTTTTTGGTTTGGTCTAAACATATTTGGCAGCATTCTTGGCCAATCAGGAACACACAAGTGGCAATAGCGTACTCGTTGATTTCTTTCTTCTTGGACGTAAGACCAAACGCAAATTACTTTGGCTTCTGATTGATTGAAGATGTTTTCTTACAGCCTTCGTGACCGGCGGTGCAATTACTTTGGTTTTGTTGTTGTTGTTTTTAGAAAATCACCCGGAAACCGCTCTAAGTATAAAAATTCATACTTGCACTGCTAACATCTGACAAAATGTAATAAGGAAGATGATGATTGTGAATTTGGTTTTCAGGCTTCCGCAAGTGCCGGGGAAACTGTTAAATTAATCGCTGGACTAAGGTAACTCAGACGTTATTTACTCGATATTACACACCTCAAACATCTCACACAAATGCAACCCATTGTTGTGGTATTCTTTACGTTGTGTACGTTGCAACGGCACCAAAATATTGTTAAATGACTTCACTTTAGTTATCTTACTTGACAGTGGTCGTTGTGCAGGCATTAGAAACCAATAAGTGATGGCGATAACCGCTTACCAACAGAAGTTATGTTTTTGTCAAAACGACTATTTCCTCAGTACCGCATTGATTAATTTTATTGTCATACTATTACTCTACTCGTATGACGTTAAAATATCTCATCTCTTGAACACTTCGGCAAAGAATTATGGTTTGGCTGTGTATTTTCAAGACAGTTGGCGGTGCTTTCAAAATAACGCTTGCTGGGGAATGAGGCAAACGAACTTCTATTTCCATTTTCATAATTTCTAGTTTACATAATGTAGTCTGACGTTTTATTTTTATTTTTTTTCTTCCGTCTTTGCAGACATGATAATGAGTCTCTGACTGCAGAAGTTACGAAGCTGAACGAGGTAAACACGTACCTATCGTATGCAGAGTGTGTTTTATGCGTAAATATTGATCATTTAAGTGTTTGTGGGAAGTAAACTTTGTTGGGAGGGTTCGTTTGTCGACTAACTTTACTTCTGCTTTGTTAAGAAACTAAAACTGACGTCCGAAGAACAAGAGGAATCTGAGGTAAATGAAACGACCGCATGTTGCACAGGTTAACGACTGCACTGGCGGTATTTCTCGGCATTTTTCGTAAATGTGTATGGAGAATTGTGGCGTACTAAAGTGTGTGTATGTATAACGGAAATTTGTTTTGCGTTGAATATTTTTCTAGGATTTGATATCTCAACTGGAGACCAAAGTGACAAACAGCGAGACGACGAACGCAGAGTTGTCCCTAGAGCTCGAAGAAGTTAAAGAACAATTGAAGGTACAATTACGAAAAACAGTATTTTTAATTTTCCCAAATGTACACTCAGTTCAGTAGATATTCTTCAGCAGGCGTCCCTTTCCTGGCACGGCGACTGCGAGGGAGACTGGGGCATAAGAGAAGAAAAGGGAAGAAAAGTTGTGGGCGCCTCTAGTCAGTTTTCGAGGAAATAAGGAGAAAGGGAGAACACTCTACCACCTAACACCAACTTTGTTATGTTGTCTTGTTCTTGTAGGAACACAATTCCGTTGTCGATAGTTGTCGCGAACAAATCGCAGATCTAACAAGCGAAAGAGACCAACTGGTTGAATCACTACAAGAAGCTTCGAAGGTCAGTGGACTAAAAGAACAATGGAAGGGTGGTTACTGTTACTTATCATAACTCTAGACTGTTCAGAGGCAAACTTCTTAGAAATACAAATAGACAGGACACGTTTAGAAAGTTCAAAATGATAGCGAGATGAGAGAGGATGAAAGATTAGAAACAATAGCCAGCGTTTAGAATGAATGAAAAGTGGAGAGTGAATGGAGAAAACAGCTTAATTTTCTGATCTTGTTGTGTATGAGAAGCTTCAAGGCGCCATAGTTTTGGTGTTTATTGCGTTTTCTATTAACTGGACACTTTGTGCTCGTGTGGTTTGCAGCTCGCAGAGAAGAGGAAAGGTTTGGTGGACGAGATGGCCATAGAGAAACAAAACTCAGATACGGAACACAGAGAACAATTGGAAAAACAACAAGAAGAACACAAGGTACACAAATGACTTGTATAAATGTATGACATAATTTTTAGCTAATGTAAGACCGTTACAGCGATGGAATATGCGATAGTAGCAGTTGCAGACTGAAATAACAATAACGAAAGATATTGCTAAGTAACACATTCTGTCTCCCTCTCATTATTAGAAAGCGGTCAGTGAAATTAAGGAACAGCTATCTGGAGAGAAGGTAAGTGAATCAGTTGGACTTTCAAGACTTTCAAATCAAACAAGATTATTTATACAGCCTGCCTCTAAGTGTCCATCTGTAATTTTCTTCATAGAAACTTCGAAAAGAATTGGAAGAATGCCAACAGAAGTTGAGCGAGACAAAAAGCAAGCTAACGTCTGTGGAAAACAAGTCCGGGTGGTTTGAACGTAGGCTAACCGAAACTGAGGTATGTCGATCAAGCAATGAGAGCACGAACAGTAACCTAACCTTGACAAGCTTCTTTCCTGAGAAGTGGCACCGGGGCATTTTCATGGGAAACGAAAAAGGGCGGTGTGTTCGGCTTTATTCGGGTTTTATTCAGCTTTATTCGGGCTTCATTCGAGCGTTATTCGGCTTTATTTTTCCCGCCCGAGGCGCTGCTTCTCGTTAAGTATGAGACAATCTCGTTATCTGATAACACCAACTGACTGAGGCTTACAAACAGGGAAGGTGAGCAAAGGTACCAGAGGGCGGAGGAGCGGTCTGCGCTACCCCCCCCCCCCCCCCCCCCCCCTGTAGTCTGTAAAGAGGAAAAGGTTTATAAAAACGATCGAGAAAGCGTTGAAGGAAAGTAACGTTTGATAACCAAGTGTATCGTGGGAAACTAAAAGAACAGCAATTGCGCGTAAGTCGTGTCTGAACATTTAACATTTGTTTAATTCTGTTTTCTTTTGGTTTTGAACTCCAGGAATCTCTTCGGACCAACAAAGATCAATATGAGAAGGATGTTGAAGAACTGAAAACCCAACACCAGCACGAACTTGAAGAAATCCAGGAAGAAAAGCACAGAGAACAGGAGGTTTGTAAGGACACGGCTGGCGCCCATGCAAACAGTTGTGATACGATTTCGAAGTGTCATCGTGTAAAAAATACTATTCAGACAGTCACACACTCGTGCCCATGTTCTTTTCTCTGCAAGAGGGAAAAGAGCCTGGAAATCAGGAAAATTAATTTTAAATCATTTTCCTTCAGGAGTTTGAGTCGACAATCGCAGATTTGGAGAAGGAGAAGCAAGCGCATGACGAGGAAATCGAAGCTTTGCAGCAAGAAGTCAAGGACAAAGAAGTTGAAAGTAGAATCGCCGGGAAAAAAGGGGACCAATTGGTGGGTATACAATGAGTCACTGACGACAAAACGGACAGGTTTCTTGCAGTGTTAACCGCTGATTAAAGTTGCGAGGACTCCAGAAATCTAAAACAATAGGTTAATTTGATAAAAATCTATTTTCATCCGGCAGATTTGAGAAGATTATTTTCATTTGGTCTAAGAAATATAGATTGCGCGCCGTACATAGCCTGGTGCGAACACGATAGGGAGTCATGTTACGAGAACTCGAAATGTTTGTGTGAACTGGAGCCACCGCGGCATTCACTAAATATAAATGCTTGAGATCAATTAATTTCGTTTCAGGTAAAAGACTTAAAGCGTCAGGTTAGACTGGAGCGAAAGAGAGGAGATCAGTTGCAACAGAAACTTCAAGAAGCTTTGTCAGAAAGCAGAGTCAAACACAGTAAGCATCAGAGACGCATAATAACAATTCTAAACTTTAGGGTGTAGGGGTGGGGTGGAGTGAGGTATACCATCTACGGGGGGCGGGCCAAACACTTTAGTTGAGGGAATATAATAAGCAATAGGAGTAAAGGCCCGTTTATATCGTTTATATGGAACAGTTGTCCCGGCGACCAGGGGCACCCTCCTCACCGAGTCACCCTCAGCGTGCCAACTATACTCGTTTACATACTGTCTCGTATGCGGTTTTTTACGTTGATTGCACAAAATATTGTATGTAAGGTAGGAGTAGTGGAGATTGTCCTATTTCTCTGTTTCTCTTTAAAGGCTTTGATGAGCTGTTTAGTCCAATGCCACGCCAAAACAGCGGGTAAGCGAAGAAACTCGGAGTTGGCAGTATAATGTCTTTCTTTACCTGTGCTGTGAAGTAATGGACATACGATACATTTTAGTTTGTGACTGGCGAACGCCAGATATATCATTGTCTGGCAGTCAGCGGGCTGGAGAAATCACAACTTACCGCCAACTCAAGTTACTTATAACTTTTCCCGCTTTTTATTGAATTGATTTTGCTGATAAAGTAAATGTCAATTAACAGCAATGGCCATTCGTGTAAATTTCCTGATTACGCGTAGGATCTTCCCCTTGTTTTACTTCCTTGTTTTCTCAGATCCTTAATGTTTCATCAAGGTGAATGTGTTTTTTTTTTTGTATCGCTAACTTCAGGGACTCGTCGCTGGTAAGTCAACCATTGCGTGGAGACATCGACAGCCCCGACAGGGTAAATACAGTTTGAGACCCGTTTCAAACGTCGCGCCACTGCCGTGCCGAACTCAATGCAAATTAGCTCAAACAATGGATTCATTGAGTTCGGCACGGCGTTGGCGCAACGTTCAAAATGAAGTGCCAACGTAGTGTTTAATGTTCTTTTTTTCTCGATGTATTCTTTGGTTTGCACACATGACTGAGAAATGATAAGTTTACCTAAAACCCAATGACTCTCACAACCTATATGGTCGATGTCGATTGTATTAAGATTTTAATGTCAGTATTGGTGTCGTTGCATAGGTCGACGGTTGATGTAGATATTGATTTAATGCCGATGCTGGTTATAGATGTTGACGTACTGCAGTAAGTTCGCAGGTGAATTTTCTTAAACATACCTCTCCTTGATTTGTGTTTACATTCTACTTATTTTTGTCAACAGTCAAGCCCCACCCCCTCCCTGACAGGACCTTTGAATGACGATACAATCGACCTGATAGAGCGCCTCGCAGACGTTCAGCAGGAAAAGTGGCTGCTGGAGGAAAAGGTCGGCTCCGTTTTTGCGTGGAAGGGAAACAAATTATTTGCTTCGGCTCTCTGTCCTTTTTCATTCTTTGTTGTTGTTGTTGTTGTTGTTGTTGTTGTTGTTGTTGTTATTATTATTATTATTATTATTATTTTTTTTTTTTTTTTTGCCCCTTGCTGTCTCCTGATCGTTCATCTCGGCCCTCCGGCCCCCTCCGTCTCTCTTTGTCTTTTCTGTCTGTCTTTGTTTTATCGTCTGTCTCTTGACTCAAGTTGTCTTTGGAGGCCCTCTCGTAGATACGTCTTATCAATACATATTCTTCGACCGCAGGTGAAACATTTAGAACAGACGGGTGGCGCATTTGCTGAAGACTTGATTCAGAAGTCCGCTATCATCCAGGCGTACGCCATGGAGACCAAAATTGGTGAGTTGTCAGTTACGTATGCATCTTCTCAAGAACTATGCAGGTGTTACAAAACCTGGTTTACATGTACGGCATAAGCATAAACGCAAACACAAGCACAAGAAAGTACACGTAAACCGGCGTAACATAAGAAGGAGCTCGTTCCTTTTTTTTATGGTTATAATGATGATTACGTCATTATGTTGCAAAGGTGAGCTGACGACATTAGCATAAGATGCAAGTATTTGTTGTCAGCAAGTTTGCAGGTCTAATGCCTGTTGTCAAAGAAATATAAATATATCAAACACTTGAAAGATCACTTTTTTTCTCGATGTATTCTTTGGTTTAAACACGAAATGGATGTGATTTCAAGAGAACGTGCAACGTTGTTTTCTGATGCGACACAAAGAAGCGGAGCAGATGGAATAAGCCAAACCTACCACCACAAATAATTAAAACAACAACAACAATAATAAAAATTATGTATACTAACAAGGCTCGTAATATTTAGGTCCTGTTGCCGAGTCTCCCAGGCCGGCACCAATGGCGTCATTGAAAGAAAAAATAAAGCTGCCGTTTAGTACAAAAGGGAAGTCGGATACAAAGCGAATCCAGCTGATGTTGGAGGAAACTCTCATGAAAAACCTGCAGCTTCAAACTGTAAGTAATTCATTTGGTATTCATCACCTTGATGATTGTGTCGTTTCGGAAAGCCTCGATACAGTCTGCAGTGCGTCAACATTTTTACAAGGTACACGTAGAGAACAACATTAATACGTATACATAACTCAATTCAAAACTGGCACCTTTATTTTTGGTACAATTAATCTCTTAAAAAATACTGATGTCTAACTTTCTTCGTCTTCTTCCTTTTCTTTTTTTCTTTTTCTTTCTTTTCTTCTTTTACTACTACTACTACTACTACTACTACTACTACTACATCCTTTTCTTCTGCTCTCTCTCTCTCTCTCTCTCTCTCTCTCTCTCTTCTTTAATCAGGACATTGACCATCTGTCCAAAGAACTTGCATCTTGCAAACAGAATAACAAAGGGTCCTCTTCTGTGGAATTAAAATGCGAAGATGCACAATCAGCTGTAGACAACGAAGCAGCCGCTACTTAGACATTATTTAGTTAGGGACAAAAATTACGAATATTGAAGTAAGACTTAGATTACGGAAATATTATTCGAGACAATAGGGACAATCATGGACTAAATATAATAGCAGTATAAGAGAATCGACTCCACACTATATTTTAATTTCTATTTTTGGAGTAAAGAATTTAAAATACATCCCTCCTTTCCATACATTGTACGTGGATCAAAGCTTCTTGAAGCAATTTTTGTTGATCATTTTGTTTATTAGCAATTTTAAAGAGGCAATCATTGTACAGATATATCTTCAGACCCAGAAATGCGTTTTTTGACGTCACGTTTGTTCTTCACCATTCTAACTAGAGGTAAATTTTAATCTCGTGTGCAAGCCTCGTTTTCCTTGTGCACAACGTATGTTATAGAAAATGCATTGAACTTGCAAGGAAAAAAAAAATATGGCCCCGTGGAACAGGGCTTATAGTTAAATGTTTAACAAATCCGAAGAGAATGTACATTCTTTTGTGGGAACCGTGCACGTGATATGTATGGCCCGGGCGCTCACTGACAAAGTCGTTTGCTGACTTGTCCCCAGTCGTCTCTCTTATTCGCGCGGGGGCTCGCGGCGCGGGGAGTGACGGGAAGGAGGGAAGGTGGCGCGGGGGACGTGACTTTAATTCTCAAGATTATGATGCAGATTCTCGCAGCCATTCAAGAAGAAAAGATATGGTTGGTGTGTTAAGATTTGATAGTTCAGCTTTTGTCTGAGTAAAGTATAGAAAGTCGACCATAATGTATGATAATTTAAAATTAAAGATTTCGATGGTGTACAACTCCATCTTGTTTGTAATAAAAATAGATTCGAGAAAGTTGTCCAGTCTGCGCACTAGGAGACCACTTATAACCACGTTTTCAGCGTTTAATGGAGAAAAGAGTAAAGATGCAGTTTTCAGAGCCTCTCTTGTTTTCTAATTTTTCTTGCTGCCGAATGGAAACGTAGTTTGCTGCAGCTGTATGCATAAATGAGTATGTTTTGCTGTTAAAATGGTAATCATCGCAAGGAGTATTTAAGAAAGTAATGATAAACGTTTGGCTTTTGTGGGAGAGTTTTCTACCAAAGCATAAGTATATATCAACTATTTTAAAAGTAATTTAAGATTCTGAGCACATACTTCAGTTGGTTAAAATCTTAAATAGCGTTGTTTCGAAAAAAGCCTTTTTTTTTTTTCAATGTTTTGCTTACTTTCTTTTATGAAATGTTTGTCTCTATAGCAAACGTGTATTTATGCGCAGCAAGATGAAAATTTTGATTCACACCCCGGTGACAAGTCATCCTGTGAACTTCAGCAGTTGCGCCGTTTATGAAGACAAAAATTTTGTGTACCAACCGTTGGCAATGACAGTGGAAGGTTTGTTTGTTTTCTGACGTGTTTAGCAGCATTGTTAGATACAGGTAACCGAGGACACAAAGCTTGACTTTTGAGTATGATTTTTATTTTTAGAATATGTAAAAATAACAAAACAAAAAGTCGACCTTTTTGCAGGTGTCACAATGATCCAGCGAAATTCATTTTTGTGTTAACCCCACACACAGAAGCAAGCGCTGCGCAAAAAGCTTACACTAGTTATCCGGAACTAAATTTGCTGGTTTTTAGTGATCTTTCTCAAGTTAAAAAATAATCCTCGGTAAGAACGACTATTTTCAGACGACCTTCAGACAAGCTTATTGTAACAATAACCAAACGTGCAATAAATATTCATAGGCAGCGAAACGTGGGTAGGGTTGATTTGATCTGAACTTGACAGCGATATATGCAGGTCTTCTCATCTCAATTTGTAAACAGAGTGATATTAGACAGTTTTACCACTGCTTGGTATATTCTGCATTTCTTTTGTGAAAGTCCAACAACGCGGCGCGTAACCTTACAGCTCGGCACGAAAACCGCCGTTCACTCGACTGTAAGTTCCTCTTGTGCGGCCGACTGAGTTCACTTCGAAGCCAGCGACAAATAGTTATTCGGGACCATATATCTTCTCCGAACAGCTGCAGCGGGAATGACGGTATGGTGGCTTTCTTTATTGCTATAATCAGTTGTGTGCGGGTTTCTAGATTTCAGACAACTCGGGTTTGAGTGAGTAAATATCTCAATTCATGATGGTTGTGACAATAAAGCGCCATTTTAATAAATAAAATAGGATAGTTCCCAGCTATATTATGAGCTTCTTTTGATTGTTTGTATTACGTGTTTCAATCGTTGTCCGATTGTGTCCCCTTAATGCTGTTTCGCTACCTAAACTTTTTCTACATTTTTTTGTATCTCTGATTATCTGATATATTTTCTTTGCTGATTTCCACTCTTTTACTCGTTCATTTTACTCTCTTTTCTTTTTCTTTTCCTTTTCTTTACAGCAAGTAACATTTGCTTTCTTTGTGATTTTCTTCGCTTCCACCGTTCCTTCGGGTAAGTGTGTTACATTGGTTTAAGCTCAAGAACGTTTGATTTTAGCCTCTTGTGCCATGTTACTTCTCTGTGCATTATGCCTATGTCTATTTTACAGTGGAACCTCCATTGAGGGGACACCCTCGGGACAAGGGAAAGTGTCCCCTGAATGGAGGTGACCCTTGAATGGAAGTAATCAATAGGATTATATAAACCCTTTTTTTAATTATTATCAGCTGGACAAACTAAAATGAGAGCTGCACTAGTGTCGTCAGCTGCGAATGCAAGAGACATGGCGGTGTCAACAACATCATCAGCCAGACCAACTGAAACGAGAGCTGCACCAGTGTTATCAGCTTTGAAAGCAAGAGACGTGGCGGAGCAAGCATTATCATCAGCTGGAGAAACTATAACAATACCTGCACTAGTTTCATCAACCAGACCAACTGAAACGAGAGCTGCACCAGTTTCATCAGCCAGACCAACTGAAACGAGAGTTGCACCCGTGTCATTAGCTGTCAAAATAGAAGACATACCAGTGTCAACATTATCCTCGGGCGGACAACTTGCAACGAGAGCTGCTCCAGTGTCATCAGCTTTGAAAGCAAGGGACATACTAGTGTCAGCATTATCATCAGCTGGACAAACTGAAACGAGAGCTCCACCAATATCATTACCTTTGAAAAAATCAAGAATATCCTCAGCTGGACAAACTACAAAAGGAGCTGCACCAGTGTCGTCAGTTGTGAAAATAGGAGACATACCAGTGTCATCATTATCATCAGCTGGAAAAATTGCAACAAGAGCTGCACCAGTGTCATCAGGTGTAAAAATAGAAAACATAACAGCGTCAAAACTATCCTCAGCCGGACAAACTAAAATGAGAGCTGCACAAATGTCATCAGTTGCGAATGGAAAATACATACCAGTGTCAACATTATCCTCAGTTGAACAATTTTCAACGAGAGCTGCACCAGTGCCATCCACTGTAAAAATAGGAGAAATACCAGTGTTAACATTATCATCAGCTGGACAACTTGCAACAAGAGTTGCACCAGTGTCACCAGCTGCGAATGGAAGAGACATGGCTATGCCATTATTATCATCAACTGGAGAAACTGTAACAAGAGCTGCGCCAGTGTCATCAGCTGTGAAAACAGGAGATATACCAGTGTCATTACTATCATCAGCCGGACAAACTAAAACGAAAGCTGCACCAGTCTCATCAGCTTTGAAATCAAGCGACATATCAGTATTGGCATTATCATCAGCTGGACAACTTCCACCGAGAGCCGCACCAGTGTTATCGGCTACGAATGGAAGAGACATGATGGCGTTGGTATTATTTTCAGCTAGAAAAGCTGTAACGAGAGCTGCACCATTGTCATCAGCTTTGAAAGCAAGCGATATACCAGTGTCAGCTTTATCATCAGCTGGACAAACTAAAACAATAGCTGCACCAGTGTCATCAGCTGTGAAAATAAGAGACATACCTGTGTCAACAACATCATCAGGCAGACCAACGGAAACGAGAGCTGCACCAGTGTCATTAGCTGTCAAAATAGAAGACATACCAGTGTCAACATTATCACCAGCTCGACATCCTGCAACGAGAGCTGCACCTGTGTCATTTGCTGCGAATGGAAGAGACATGGCGGTGTCACTTTTAATATCAGCTGGAGAATCTGTTACGAGAGCTGCGCCAGTGTCATCAGCTGTGAAAATAGAAGACCTAACATTGTCAGAATTGTCATCAGCTGGAGAAACTAAAACGAGAGCTGCATCAGTGTCGTTAGCTTTAAAAGCAAGCGACATAAGACTGTCAGCATTATCATCACATGGACAAACTGAAACCAGAAGTGCACCAATGTCATCAGTTGTGAAAATGGGAGACATACCAGTGTCAGGATTGTCATCAGCTAGGGAAACTAAAACGAGAGCTGCTCCAGTGTCATCAGCTTTGAAAGCAAGCGCCATAAAAGTGTCAGCATTACCAACACCTGAACAAACTGAAACGAGAGCTGCACCAGTGTCATCAGCTGTGAAGATAGGAGAAATACCAGTGTCAACATTATCATCAGCTGGACAAACTAAAACGAAAGCTGCACCAGTGCCATCTGCTGCTAATGGAAGAGAAATGGCGGTGTCAGTATTATCATCAGCCAAAGAAACTGAAACGAGAGCTGCACCAGTGTTTTTACCTGTGAAAGGAACACACAAACCAGTGTCAGCATTGTCATCAGTCGTACAAACTGAAGCGAAAGCTGCACCAGTGTCATTATTTGTGAAAGCAACAGATAAACCAGTGTCAGCATTGTCATCAGCCGGACAAACTGAAACGAAAGCTGCACCAATGTCATTATTTGTGAAAGCAACAGATAAACCAGTGTCAGCATTGTCATCAGCCGGACAAACTGAAACGAAAGCTGCACCAGTGTCATCAGCTGCGAATGTTAGAGACTTGGCCGTTTCAACATTATCTTCAGACGGGCAAACTGAGTCGAGAGCTGCACCAATGTCATCAGGTTTAAAGGCAAGTGACATACCAGTGTCAGCAACATCATCAGCTGGACAAACTGAAACGAGAGTTGCACCAGTGTCATCAGCTTTGGAAGCAAGAGATATACGAGTATCAACATTATCATTAGCTGGACAAAGTGAAGCGAGAGTTGCACCAGTGTCATCAGTTTTGAAAGGAAATGATATATCAGTGTTAACATTATCAACATTCAGACCAACTATAACGAGATCTGCACGATTGTCATCAGCTTTAAAAGCAAATGACGTACGAGTATTAACATTATCATCAGCTGAACAAACTGAAACGAGAGCTGCACCTTTTTCTTCAGCTGTGAAAATAGGACACATACTATTGTCAACATTATCATCAGCTGGACAAACTAAAACGACAGTGTCATCAGCTTCGAAAGCAAGCGATATATCATTGTCAACATTATCATCAGCTGGACAACTTGCAACAAGAGCTGCACCAGTGTCATCAACTGCGAATGGAAGAGACATGGCGGTGCCAGTATTATCATACGCTAGAGAAACTGAAACGAGAGCTACACCAGTGTTATTACCTGTGAAAGCAACAGACAAAGCAGTGTCAGCATTGTCAACAGCCAGACAAACTGAAACGAGATCTGCACAAGTGTCATTGGCTGCGATTAGAAGAGACCAGGCGGTGTCAGTATCATCTTCAGCTGGACAAGCTGTAACAGGAGCTGAACGTGTGTCATCAGTTTTGAAAACAAGCGACAAACCGGTGTCAGCATTATTGTCTGCTGGTCAAACTAAAACAAGAGCTGCACCAGTGTCATTATCTGTGAAAGCAAGCGATATACCAGTGTCAGCATTGTCATCAGCCGGACAAACTGAAACGAGAGCTGCAGTAGTGTCATTATCTGTGAGAGCAAGAGACGTGAAGGTGCCAGTATTTTCATCAGCTAAACATACTGAAACGAGAGCTGCACCAGTGTCATTATCTGTGCAAGCAAGAGACTTTAAGGTGCCAGTATTATCTTCAGCTGGACAAGCTGTAACAGGAGCTGAACCTGTGTCATCAGTTTTGAAAACAAGCGACAAACCGGTGTCAGCATTATTGTCAGCCGGACAAACTGAAACGAGATCTGCACAAGTGTCATTGGCTGCGATTAGAAGAGACCAGGCGGTGTCAGTATTATCTTCAGCTGGACAAGCTGTAACAGGAGCTGAACCTGTGTCATCAGTTTTGAAAACAAGCGACAAACCGGTGTCAGCATTATTGTTAGCTGGACAAACTGAAACGAGAGCTCCACCAGTGTCATTATCTGTGAAAGCAAGCGATATACCAGTGTCAGCATTGTCATTAGCCGGACAAACTGAAACGAGAGCTGCAGTAGTGTCATTATCTGTGAGAGCAAGAGACGTGAAGGTGCCAGTACTATCATCAGCCGGACAAACTGAAACGAGAGCTGCAGTAGTGTCATTATCTGTGCAAGCAAGAGACTTTAAGGTGCCAGTGTTATCATCAGCTGGACAAGCTGTAACAGGAGCTGAACCTGTGTCATCAGTTTTGAAAACAAGCGACAAACCGGTGTCAGCATTATTGTCAGCTGGACAAACTGAAACGAGAGCTCCACCAGTGTCATTATCTGTGAAAGCAAGCGATATACCAGTGTCAGCATTGTCATCAGCCGGACAGACTGAAACGATAGCTGCAGTAGTGTCATTATCTGTGAGAGCAAGAGACATGAAGGTGCCAGTATTTTCATCAGCTGAACAAACTGAAACGAGAGCTGCACCAGTGTCATTATCTGTGAAAGCAAGCGATATACTAGTGTCAGCATTGTCGTCAGCCGGACAAACTCGAACGAAAGCTGCAGTAGTGTCATTATCTGTGGAAGCAAGAAACGTGAAGGTGCCAGTATTTTCATCAGCTGGACAAATTGAAACGAGAGCTACACCAGTGTCATTATCTGTGAAAGCAAGAGACTTTAAGGTGCCAGTATTATCATCAACTGGACAAGCTGTAACAGGAGTTGAACCTGTGTCATCAGCTTTGAAAACAAGCGACAAACCGGTGTCAGCATTATTGTCAGCTGAACAAACTGAAACGAGAGCTGCACCAGTGTCATTATCTGTGAAAGCAAGCGATATACCAGTGTCAGCATTGTCGTCAGCCGGACAAACTCAAACGAAAGCTGCAGTAGTGTCATTCTCTGTGAAAGCAAGAGACTTTAAGGTGCCAGTATTGTCATCAGCTGGACAAACTGAAGAGATAGCTACACCAGTTTCATTATCTGTGAAAGCAACATACATACGATTGTCAGCATTGTCGTCAGCCGGACAAGCTGAATCGACAGATGCACCAGTGTCATCAGCTTTGACAGGAAGCGACATACCATTGTCAACATTAACCTCAGCCGGACAAACTAAAACGAAAGCTGGATCAGTCTTATCAGCTTTGAAAGGAAGCGACATACCATTGTCAACATTAACCTCCGCCGGACAAACTAAAACGAGAGCTGGACCAATGTCATCAGCTTTGACAGGAACCGACATACTATTGTCAATATTAACCTCAGCCGGGCAAACTAAAACGAGAACTGGACCAGTCTTATCAGCTTTGAAAGCAAGCGATATATCAGTTTCAGCATTATCATCAGCTGGACAACTTGCAACGAGAGCTGCACCACTGTCAACAGTATTATCATCAGCTGGAGAAACTGTAATGAGAGCTGCACCAGGGGTATCAGCTATCAAAACAGGTGACATTGCAGCGTCAACATCATCATCAGTTGGACAACTTCTAACGAGAGCTGCAGCAGTGTCATCGGTTGCGACTGGAAGAGACCAGACGGCGTCAGTATTATCTTCAGCTGAACAAGCTGTACAAGAAGCTGAACCCTTGTCATCAGCTTTGAACACGAGCGACGTACCAGTGTCAGCGTTATCATCAGCTGGAGAAAGTGACACGAAAGCTGCACTATTGTCATCTGCTTTGAAACCATGGGACACACGAGTATCTGAAACTAGAGCTGCGCCAAGGTCACCAGCATTATCTTCAACTGGACATTCTGCAACGGGAGCTGCACCAGTTTCATTTGATTTGAAAGCAGGCGAGTTACTACTCTCAGCATTATCTTCAGCCGGACAATCTCAAACGAGACCTGCGGAAGTGAAATTAGAAGACATACCCATGTTACCATTATCTTCAGCTGGACATTCTGCAACGGGAGCTGCATCAGTGTCATCAGCTTTGAAAGCAAGCGACATTCCAGCGTCAACATTATCATCAGCTGGACAATCTGAAACGAGAGCTGTATCAGTTTCATCAACTGTGAAAATAGGAGACAAAAATCTCGTGTCAGAATTATTATCAGCTGAACAGCCTAAAACTAGTTCTGCAGGATTGCCTTCAGCTGCAAATGGGAGAAACATGACAGTGTCAGTATTATCACCAACTCGAGAAACTGTAACGAGAGCTGCACCAGTGTCATCAGATGTGAAAATAGGAGAAATACCAGTGTCTACATTATCTTTACCCGGACAATCTGAAAGAAAAGCTGCAGCAGTGTCATCATTTTCAAATGGAGAAGATATATCTGTGTCAACATTAGCATCAGTTGTACAAACTAAAACGAGAGCTGGACCAGTGTCACCAGGTTTGAAAAGAAGCGATATGCCCGTGTCAGCATTTTCGTCAGCCGGACAAACTGAAACGAGAGCTGCGCCAGTATCAGCAGCTTTGAAAGCAAGCGACATACCAGTGTCAGCATTATCATCAGCTGGACAACTTGCAACGAGAGCTGCACCAGTGTCAACAGCATTATCATCAGCTGGAGAAACGGGAGCTGCATCAGTGTCATCAGCTTTGAAAGCAAGTGACATACCAGTGTCAGCATTATCATCAGCTGGACAATCTGAAACAAGAGTTGCATCAGTGTCATCTGCTTTAGAAATAGAAGATATACCCGACGTGTTAACATTGATGTCAGCCGGACAAACTAAAACGAGAGCTGCACCAGTGTCATCATTTTCAAATCGAGAAGATATATCTGTGTCAACATTAGCATCAGCTGTACAAACTAAAACGAGAGCTGCACCAGTGTCATCAAGTTTGAAAAAGAGCGACATGCCCGTGTCAGCATTATCGTCAGCCGGACAAACGAAAACGAGAGCTGCGCCAGTATCAGCAGCTTTGAAAGCAAGCGACATACCAGTGTCTGCATTACCAACACCTGAACAAAATGAAAGCAGAGCTGCACCAGTATCATCAGCTGTCAACGCAAGTGATATGCCAGTGTCAGCATTATCATCAGCTGCAGAAACTGCAACGAGAGCTTCACCAGTGTCATCAGGTTTGAAAGCAAGCGTCATACCAGTGTCAGTACAATCATCAATCGGACAAACTGAAACGAAAGCTGTACTAGTGTCATTAGCTGTGAAAATACCAGTGTCTCTATTATCATCAACCGGACAAACTGAAACGAGAGCTGCTCCAGTGTCATCAACTGTGAAAATAAGAGACAAAAAGCTCGTGTCAACTTTATTACCAGCTGGACAACTTGCAAGGAGAACTGGAGCAGCGCTCTCGGCTGCTAATGGGAGAGACATGACGGTTTCAGTATTATCACCAGCTAGAGAAACTAAAACGAGAGTTGCTCCAGTGTCATCAGATGTGAAAATAGGAGAAATACCAGTGTCAACATTATCATCAGCTGGAGAAACTAAAACGAAAGCTGCACCAGTCTCATCAGCTTTACAACAAAGCGACGTATCAGTTTCAGGATTATCATCAGCTGGACAACTTGCAACGAGAGCTGCACTGGTGTCATCAGCTCCGAATGAAAGAGACATGGCGGTCTCAGTATTATCATCAGCGGGAGAATATGTAACGAGACCTGCGCCAGTGTCACCAGCAGTAAGAATAGGAGACATACCAGTGTCAACATTATTATCAGCTCGACAACCTTCAACGAAAGCTGCACCAGTGTCATCTGCTGCTAATGGAAGAGAAATGGCGGTGTCAGTATTATCATCAGCGGCAGAATATGTAACGAGACCTGTGCCAGTGTCACCAGCAGTAAGAATAGGAGACATACCAGTGTCAACATTATTATCAGCTCGACAACCTTCAACGAGAGCTGCACCAGTGCCATCTGCTGCTAATGGAAGAGAAATGGCGGTGTCAGTATTATCATCAGCCAAAGAAACTGAAACGAGAGCTTCACAGGTGTTTTTACCTGTGAAAGGAACACCCAAACCAGTGTCAGCATTGTCATCAGTCATACAAACTGAAACGAAAGCTGCACCAGTGTCATTATTTGTGAAAGCAACAGATAAACCAGTGTCAGCATTGTCATCAGTCGTACAAACTGAAACGAAAGCTGCACCAGTGTCGTTATTTGTGAAAGCAACAGATAAACCAGTGTCAGCATTGTCATCAGTCGTACAAACTGAAACGAAAGCTGCACCAGTGTCATTATTTGTGAAAGCAGCAGATAAACCAGTATCAGCATTGTCATCAGTCGTACAAACTGAAACGAAAGCTACACCAGTGTCATTATTTGTGAAAGCAACAGATAAACCAGTGTCAGCATTGTCATCAGCCGGACAAACTGAAACGAAAGCTGCACCAGTGTCATTATTTGTGAAAGCAACAGATAAACCAGTGTCAGCATTGTCATCAGGCGGACAAACTCAAACGAAAGCTGCACCAGTGTCATCAGCTGCGAATGTTAGAGACTTGGCCGTTTCAACATTATCTTCAGACGGGCAAACTGAGTCGAGAGCTGCACCAATATCATCAGGTTTAAAGACAAGTGACATACCAGTGTCAGCAACATCATCAGCTGGACAAACTGAAACGAGAGTTGCACCAGTGTCATCAGTTTTGAAAGGAAATGATATATCAGTGTTAACATTATCAACATTCAGACCAACTATAACGAGATCTGCACGAGTGTCATCAGCTTTGAAAGCAAATGACGTACGAGTATTAACATTATCATCAGCTGGACAAACTGAAACGAGAGCTGCACCTTTTTCTTCAGCTGTGAAAATAGGAGACATACTATTGTCAACATTATCATCAGCTGGACAAACTAAAACGACAGCTGCTCCAGTGTCATCAGCTTCGAAAGCAAGCGATATATCAATTTCAACATTATCATCAGCTGGACAACTTGCAACAAGAGCTGCACCAGTGTCATCAACTGCGAATGGAAGAGACATGGCGGTGCCAGTATTATCATACGCTAGAGAAACTGAAACGAGAGCTACACCAGTGTTATTACCTGTGAAAGCAACAGACAAAGCAGTGTCAGCATTGTCAACAGCCAGACAAACTGAAACGAGATCTGCACAAGTGTCATTGGCTGCGATTAGAAGAGACCAGGCGGTGTCAGTATCATCTTCAGCTGGACAAGCTGTAACAGGAGCTGAACGTGTGTCATCAGTTTTGAAAACAAGCGACAAACCGGTGTCAGCATTATTGTCTGCTGGTCAAACTAAAACGAGAGCTGCACCAGTGTCATTATCTGTGAAAGCAAGCGATATACCAGTGTCAGCATTGTCATCAGCCAGACAAACTGAAACGAGAGCTGCACCAGGGTCAACAGCTGCGAATGGAAGAGACCTGGCGACGTCAGTATGGTCATCAGCTGGAAAAACTGAAACGAGAGCTTCAGTAGTGTCATTATCTGTGAAAGCAAGAGACGTGACGGTGTCAGTATTATCATCAGCTGGACAAACTGTAACGAGAGCTGCACTAGTGTCATCAGCTGTGAAAATAGCAGATATAACAGGGTCTACATTATCTTTAGGCGGACAAACTGAAACGGGAGCTGCACCAGTGTCATCAGCTGTGAAAATAGGAGAAATAGGAGTGTCAACATTATCATCAGCTGGACAAACTAAAACGAAAGCTGCACCAGTCTCATCAGCTTTACAAGAAAGCGACATATCAGTTTCAGGATTATCATCAGCTGGACAACTTGCAGCGAGAGCTGCACTGGTGTCATCAGCTCCGAATGAAAGAGACATGGCAGTGTCAGTATTATCATCAGCGGGAGAATATGTAACGAGACCTGCGCCAGGGTCACCAGCAGTAAGAATAGGAGACATACCAGTGTCGGCATTATTATCAGCTCGACAAATTTCAACGAAAGCTGCACCAGTGTCATCTGCTGCTAATGAAAGAGACATGGCGGTGTCAGTATTATCATCAGCCAAAGAAACTGAAACGAGAGCTGCACCAGTGTTTTTACCTGTGAAAGGAACACACATACCAGTGTCAGCATTGTCATCAGTCGTACAAACTGAAACGAAAGCTGCACCAGTGTCATTATTTGTGAAAGCAACAGATAAACCAGTGTCAGCATTGTCATCAGTCGTACAAACTGAAACGAAATCTGCACCAGTGTCATTATTTGTGAAAGCAACAGATAAACCAGTGTCAGCATTGTCATCAGGCGGACAAACTGAAACGAGAGCTGCACTAGTGTCATCAGCTGCGAATGTTAGAGACTTGGCCGTTTCAACATTATCTTCAGACGGGCAAACTGAGTCGAGAGCTGCACCAATGTCATCAGGTTTGAAGACAAGTGACATACCAGTGTCAACAATATCATCAGCTGGACAAACTGAAACAAAAGTTGCACCAGTGTCATTAGCTTTGAAAGGAAATGATATATCAGTGTTAACATTATCAACATTCAGACCAACTAAAACAAGATCTGCACGAGTGTCATCAGCTTTGAAAGCAAATGACGTACGAGTATTAACATTATCATCAGCTGAACAAACTGAAACGAGAGCTGCACCTTTTTCTTCGGCTGTGAAAATAGGAGACATACCTTTGTCAACATTCTCATCAGCTGGACAAACTAAAAGGACAGCTGCTCCAGTGTCATCAGCTTCGAAAGCAAGCGATATATCAATGTCAACATTATCATCAGCTGGACAACTTGCAACAAGAGTTGCACCAGTGTCATCAACTGCGAATGGAAGAGACATGGCGGTGCCAGTATTATCATACGCTAGAGAAACTGAAACGAGAGCTACACCAGTGTTATTACCTGTGAAAGCAACAGACAAGCCAGTGTCAGTATTGTCAACAGCCAGACAAACTGAAACGAGAACTGCGCAAGTGTCATTGGCTGCGATTAGAAGAGACCAGGCGGTTTCAGTATTATTTTCAGCTGGACAAGCTGTAACAGGAGCTGAACCTGTGTCATCAGCTTTGAAAACAAGCGACAAACCAGCTTCAGCATTATTGTCTGCTGGACAAACTGAAACGAGAGCTGCATCAGTGTCATTATCTGTGAAAGCAAGCGATATACCAGTGTCAGCATTGTCATCAGCCGGACAAACTGAAACTAGAGCTGCACCAGCGTCAACAACTGCGAATGGAAGAGACCTGGCGACGTCAGTATTGTCATCAGCTGGAAAAACTGAAACGAGAGCTGCACCAGTGTCATTATCTGTGAAAGCAAGAGACGTGAAGGTGCCAGTATTGTCATCAGCTGGACAAACTGAAAAGATAGCTCCACCAGTGTCATTCTCTGTGAAAGCGAGATTCATACCAGTGTCAGCATTGTCGTCAGCCAGACAAACTGAATCGACAGCTGCACCAGTGTCATCAGCTTTGAAAACAAGCGACATACCATTGTCAACATTAACCTCAACCGGACAAACTAAAACGAGAGCTGAACCAGTCGTATCAGCTTTGAAAGCAAGCGACATACTATTGTCAATATTAACCTCAGCCGGAAAAACTAAAACGAGAGCTGGACCAGTCTTATCAGGTTTCAAAGCAAGCGATATATCAGTTTCAGCATTATCATCAGCTATGCAACTTGCAACGAGAGCTGCACCACTGCCAACAGTATTATCATCAGCTGGAGAAACTGTAATGAGAGCTGCACCAGGGGTATCAGCTTTCAAAACAGGTGACATTGCAGCGTCCACACCATCATCAGTTGGACAACTTCTAACGAGAGCTGCAGCAGTGTCATCGGTTGCGACTGGAAGAGACCAGGCGGCGTCAGTATTATCTTCAGCTGGACAAGCTGTACAAGGAGCTGAACCAGTGTCATCAGCTTTGAACACGAGCGACGTACCAGTGTCAGCGTTATCATCAGCTGGACAAAGTGAAACGAGAGCTGCACCAGTGTCAACAGCTGCGAATGGAAGAGACATGGCGACGTCAGTGTTATCATCAGCTGGACAAACTGACACGAAAGCTGCACTAGTGTCATCTGCTTTGAAACCATGGGACACACGAGTATCTGAAACTAGAGCTGCGCCAAGGTCATCAGCTATGAAACTGGAGGGCATACCAATGTCAACATTATCTTCAACTGGACATTCTGCAACGGGAGCTGCACCAGTTTCATTTGCTTTGAAAGCAGGCGAGTTACTACTCTCAGCATTATCTTCAGCCGGACAATCTCAAACGAGACCTGTGGAAGTGAAATTAGCAGACATACCCATGTTACCATTATCTTCAACTGGACATTCTGCAACGGGAGCTGCATCAGTGTCATCAGCCTTGAAAGCAAGCGACATACCAGTGTTAGCATTATCTTCAACCGTACAATCTGAAACGAGAGTTTCATCAACTGTGAAAATAGGAGACAAAAATCTCGTGTCAGAATTATCATCAGCTGAACAACCTAAAACTAGTGCTGCAGGATTGCCTTCAGCTTCAAATGGGAGAAACATGACGGTGTCTGTATTATCACCAGCTCGAGAAACTGTAACGAGAGCTGCACCAGTGTCATCAGCGGTTAAAATAGGAGACATACCAGTGTCTACATTATCTTTAGCCGGACAATCTGAAAGAAAAGCTGCAGCAGTGTCATCATTTTCAAATGGAGAAGATATATCTGTGTCAACATTAGCATCAGTTGTACAAACTAAAACGAGAGCTAGACCAGTGTCACCAGGTTTGAAAAGAAGCGATATGCCCGTGTCAGCATTATCGTCAGCCGGACAAACTGAAACGAGAGCTGCGCCAGTATCAGCAGCTTTGAACGCAAGCGACATACCAGTGTCTGCATTACCAACACCTGAACAAAATGAAAGCAGAGCTGCACCAGTGTCGTCAGCTGTCAACGCAAGTGACATACCAGTGTCAGCATTATCATCAGCTGCAGAAACTACAACGAGAGCTTCACCAGTGTCATCAGGTTTGAAAGCAAGCGTCATACCAGTGTCAGTACAATCATCAATCGGACAAACTGAATCGAAAGCTGTACTAGTGTCATTAGCTGTGAAAATAGAAGACATACCAGTGTCTCTATTATCATCAACCGGACAAACTGAAACGAGAGTTGCTCCAGTGTCATCAACTGTGAAAATAAGAGACAAAAAGCTCGTGTCAACTTTATTACCAGCTGGACAACTTGCAAGGAGAACTGGAGCAGCGATTTCGGCTGCTAATGGGAGAGACATGACGGTTTCAGTATTATCACCAGCTCGAGAAACTGTAACGAGAGCTGCACTAGTGTCATCAGCTGTGAAAATAGGAGAAATACCAGTGTCAACATTATCATCAGCTGGAGAAACTAAAAGGCTTTCAGCTGCAAATTGGAGAAACATGACGGTGTCAGTATTATCACCAGCTCGAGAAACTATAACGAGAGCTGCACTAGTGTCATCAGCTGTGAAAATAGGAGACATACCAGTGTCTACATTATCTTTACCCGGACAATCTGACAGAAGAGTTGCACCAGTGTCATCATTTTCAAATGGAGAAGATATATCTGTGTCAACATTAGCATCAGCTGTACAAACTAAAACGAGAGCTGGACCAGTGTCATTAGCTGTGAAAGTAGGAGACATACCAGTGACAACAGTATTTAGAGCTGGACATTCCACAACGGGAGCTGCACTAGTGTCATCAGCTTTGAATGCATGCGAAGTATCAGTCTTAGCATTATCTTCAGCCGGACAAACTGAAACGAGGGCTGCACCAGTGTTATCAGCTGTGAAAATAGGAGAGATACCAGTGTCAATCTTATCATCAACCGGACAATCTGAAACGAGAGCTGCACCAGTGTCATCAACTGCGAATGGAAGAGACATGGCGACGTCAATATTATCATCAGCCGCACAAACTGAAACGATTGCTGCGCCAATGTCAGCAGCTGTTAAAATTGAACCCATACCAGTATCAACATTATCCTCAGCGGGACAAACTGAAGCGAAACCTGCACCAGTGTTATCAGCTGTAAAAATAGGAGACATACCAGCGTCAATCCTATCATCAACCGGAGAAACGGAAACCAGAACTGCACTATTTTCATTAGCTGTGAAAATAGGAGACACGCCAGTGTTAACATTATCTTTAGCTGGAGAAATTGAAACGAGAGCTGCACCAGCCTCATCAGGTTTAAAAACAAGCTACAAATCAGTGCCAACATTATCATCAGCTCGACAAATTGAAACGAGAGCTTCACAAGTGTCATCACATGTGAAAATAGGAGACAAACTGGTGTTAATATTATCATCAGCTGGGCAACTTGCAACGAGAGCTGCACTAGTGTCATCAGCTGCGAATGGAGGAGACATGTCGACGTCAGTATTATCATCAGCAGGAGAAGCTAAAACGAAAGCTGCACCAGTCTCATCAGCTGGACAAACTGAAACGAGAGCTGCACCAATGTCAGCAGCTGTTAAAACTGAACCCATGGCAGTATCAACATTATCCTCAGCCGGACAAACTGCAGTAAGAGCTGCACCAGTGTCATCAGCTGTGAAAGGAAGCGACATACCAGTGACAATATTATCATCAGCTGGACAAACTGAGACGGTAGCTGCACCAGTGTCATCAGCTGTGAAAATAGGAGACATACCAGTGTCATCATTATCTTCAGCTGGACATACTGCAACGGCAGCTGCACTAGTGTCATTAGCTTTGAAAGCAGGCGACATAACAGTGTCAGCATTATCTTTAGCTGGACAATCTGGGACGAGAGCTGCATCAGTGTCATCAGGTTTGAAAATAGGACACGAAATACCAGTGTCAACATTATCATCAGCCGCAGAAACTGAAACGAGAGCTGCACCAGCGTCATCATCTGTGAAATTCGGCGACAATCAATTGACAACAACTTGCTCAGGTCGACAATCTGAAACGGGAGCTGCACCAGTGTCATCAGTTGTAAAAGCAAGAGACGTGATGGTACAAATATTACCTTCAACTGGACAATTTAAAAAGAAAGTTGCACTTTTGTCGTCAACTGTAAAAACAAGAGACGTGGTGGTGCCAGTATTATCATCAACTGGACAAACTGAAAACAGAGCTGCACCAGTGTCGTCAGCTGTAAAAGCGAGAGACGTGGTGGTGCTAGCATTATCTTTAGCTAGACAAAGTGAAACGAGAGCTGCACCAGTATCATCAGCTTTAAAAACAAGAGACGTGACGGTCCCAGTATTATCATCAGCTGGACAAACTGAAAACAAAGCTGCACTAGTGTCGTCAGCTGTAAAATCAAGAAACGTGGCGGTCCCAGTATTATCATCAACTAAACAAAGTGAAACGAGAGTTGCACCAGTATCGTCAGCTGTAAAACAAAGAAACATGGCGGTGCCAGTATTATCATCAGCTGGACAAACTGAAAACAGAGTTGCACCAGTATCGTCAGCTTTAAAAGCAAGAGACGTGACAGTCCCAGTATTATCATCAGCTGGACAAACTGAAAACAAAGCTGCACTAATGTCGTCAGGTGTGAAAGCAACAGACGTGGTGGTGCCAGTATTATCATCAGCTGGACAAGCTGAAAACAGAGCTGCACTGGTGTCGTCAGCTGTAGAAAAAAGAGACGTGACGGTGCCAGTATCATCATCAGCTGGACAAACTGAAAACAAAGCTGCACTAGTGTCGTCAGCTGTAAAATCAAGAAACGTGGCGGTCCCAGTATTATCATCAACTGAACAAAGTGAAACGAGAGCTGCACCAGTATCGTCAGCTGTAAAACAAAGAAACATGGCGGTGCCAGTATTATCATCAGCTGGACAAACTGAAAACAGAGCTGCACCAGTGTCGTCAGCTGTAAAAGCAAGAGACGTGTTGGTGCGAGTATTATCATCAGCTGGACAAACTGAAAAGAAAGCTGCACTAGTGTCGTCAGTTGTAAAAGCAAAAGATGTGGCGGTGCGAGTATTATCATCAGCAGGACAAACTGACACGAGATCTGCACTAGTTTCGTCAGCTGTAAAAGGAAGAGACGTGACGGTGTCAGTATTATCATCAGCTGGACAAACTGAAAACAAAGCTGCACTAATGTCGTCAGCTGTAAAAGCAACAGACGTGGTGTTGGCAGTATTATCGTCAGGTGGACAAACTGGAAACAGACCTTTACCATCACCATTACCAGTAGCACCAAAAAACTTTGCAGCATCTTCCATATTTTTATCGTTGTCATCGTCCACAGCAGGAGCTGCACTATTTTTAACTGCGCACTCACCGTCGCCGTTTGCATTGCATAACTTCATGGAACCTGTAACTAGTGTCGTGTCTTTTTCAACTTCTTCTGGTGTCTCCAGCTCTTTCTCTTCACTAATTCAACCGTCAATGTCAAGAAGCTGGGAACCAAGTGTCTCTTTCGCCCTTGAAGGTCTGTATGTGAAAATTAATGTTTCCCTGTATGCTTGTTAGTTTATTGGTCTTTCTGTCTCTATTTATTGGTGTTTCTCTGTACATCTTTTTTTTTCTCTTGTCGAAGTCTAATCGTCCCGTGGACCCACAGCTTTTTGACAGATTATTACTACGATGTGTTAATGATCAATAGGGGGAGAGACATTTAAAAAAAATTGACGCCATTTTATCTGTCTATATATCTAGTTGTTTACCTACTAATCACCGCATGTTGTCACTACTTATGCGTCCATTTATGCGGTCGCAAGTCTGTTTGTTCAGATTGCTTTCTAAAGCCAAAAGGGGCTTTTTTTTGTGCGAATCACTAGGTAAGAAAAAACGGATTGGCCTATAATGCTGCCAAACTTGTTTAAACCATTAACTAAGCGCAGCAAACGCAAGACTAAAGCAACCACACGATTACTTTCGGCAGTCATCCGAAAACAGCTCTAAGTAAAGTGCATTTTGAATGGATATTTTATTTTAGATGTCGAGGTCTCATTCACGGTGCGCTTACTGCGTGTGCAATGGAGAGAGGAACTGAGGGACCCAAAGAGTGCCGTACATTCCCGTCTAACACGCAAAATTCGTGAAAATGTAAGTTCAGCAACAAAAACGGCGTCGGCTGTATGTATGTAATCGCATATGTTCTTGGACAAACAAAGAATGTTACTCATTCAACCATTCTTTATTTTAGGTAAAGAGGATTTACGACCATCTTGACGGAGTAATCTCGAAGAAAAACATTGAAGTGATTGAATTTCTGTAAGAAATTTGGTAGAATTGCTTCGCGTAGCATTTCCTCTCCTTGCCACGCTTTTAGTGAGTTTTTAACTCTTTCACTCTCAAATTCTCCCAACCCTAAAACAATGTATGTCTGAGTGATGAAATGAGAATCGATATCTCGATCATCTTTTATTTGAGCAAGGTATAGTATCAAAAGCCAATGGTTCTCCAATACTGTGCAGTATATCTCTGTGACCCTTTTCTCTCGTTTATAGACCGGGAAGCGTTATCGTAGTCTTCAACGTCACGTACCCCACACTAGATTCCCTTCAGATTTTACTTGTCCAGGAAGATCTGTCTGACGGACAACTGGGAAACATTCCAGCTGAGCATGTTAACATTATCACAGATCTTGGTAAGACATTTTGTATTGTGCTGTGCTTTTTAAGTTATCTAAATTAATTTTGGTAAGCCAAAGGAATTTGTGTTTGGTTTTACTCTAAAAAATAAAACAACAACAACAACAACAACAATCAGTAGTGCGAGAAGACGCCATTTCCATTTGCTTGCTTACGTGAGAAGATTGCAATCAGGTTTTGCTTTTGTTCCTCATTAGTCTTAGGCTGCCACACTTTTTTGGACTAATTCGAAAGCGTAGAAAACGCAAAACCAAAGTAATCATCACAGGGTTGCTTTCGACAGTCATCTGAAAACGGCTCTCTGTTCTTCAAAATTAATTTACTTCATGTAACAGGAGAATATTTAACTATTCTTGGCCTACATTTACCAAGGTTGCAAAGCTCATTTGGTAGAGAATCCGTCAACAGAATCATGGAGGTCATGCGTTAATTTGATTTAGTTCAGTTAAAGTTTAAGGCTGCCAAATTATAGGTCTTCTTCTTATTTTATACTGTAGTTCCGAACGAGGCCCCGAAAATCACAAACGCTTTGAGCGAGAGTTCTACATCTATTTTCCTCGCGTGGTTTCCAGTGACAAACACAAATGGCGTCCCGTTGCTTGGATACGCCATTTACTTCAGACGGGCGGACTCAAAATTCAAAACAACTGCGGTGAAACGTGTTGGACATACAGTTACGAATATCAGCATTGATAATCTCGACAAGTTTACAAGTTATGTCATCAGGGTCTTGGCCTTTACTAGGCTTGGGAACGGTCTTGCTTGCGAACGCATAATCATTAGGACTGATGAAGACGGTAAGTACCATAAGCACTCGTACATAAGCCGCACCATTGTTTTCTTCTTAGAAAGCAGCTTATCCGCGGGAATATTTGTCACTCTGAATTTGCACAAAACATCATTTATTGAGCAAAAATCACGCACAGGACAAACTATGAAGAAATTAAAATTATAAATGACCTTTTCTTACTGCAGGATCTAAAAAAATTACTTGATATTTTTGAGCTGGGAAACTTGCCTAATAAGGCAGCAGTTCAGTTTAGATTGGCTTTACACGAAAGTTTAACCAAGCCAAAATCTTCTAAAAGCGTTGATTTATCTTCCTTGATAGTTCCATCCCGTCCGCCTCTAGGACTTCAAGTGTTTGTACACAGCTCGACTACAATGACCGTTGCTTGGCAACAAATTGAGCAGAATTTTGTGCACGGAGTCCTCCTTGGTTATAAGGTCTTTTACGGAAGACAGGACGGGGCTAGTTTTGTATGGCAGCACACGACAACCTCGGCCATGGAACTGTCCGTAATTTTGAGAGGGCTCCATAAATTTACAAATTACACTATCTACCTCTGCGCTTTCACTTCGAAAGGCTGTGGAACAGGTCAAAATATTACAGTACGCACGCATGAAGACGGTAGGAGTATTATTTTTTGTTCCGTTTATTGGGTACAGCAGTTGGTGTATCGTTTAGAACAAGAACAGCGAAGAACGCATCTTTTTCTCCAACTAAAAAAGCCGCAGCTCCTAAACTCGAATTGATTTGAGGACTGGCGATTTCATTGTATTTCATTGTTGACTTCAATTTGTTTTTCTTTCATGGCCGTACTTTACTTTATTCTTATACGCCCCAGTTCACTGAATTAAATCCCTAACGAACTCTCGCAATAACTAAGAAAAAGTAGGATTACTTTGAATTAAAACATACCTTCGCTGTAACGTGAATGGTAAGCGTGGAATAGGGCTACTTGCGTTTCGTTGTTATTGTTGTTGTTTACGTGCGGTTTTTTTACATATCATTTATTGTCTATTTGAGCCTGTTTATTTAATACCATATCACTCAATATAACATGCACTCGTTTCAGTTCCCAGCATGCCTCCTCAGGTCGTGGCAGCCAAGGGACTGCTCTCCACTGACAGCATAAAATTGTCCTGGCTCCCAGTCCCCCAGGGATATGTCCACGGAAACCTCATTGGATATAAAGTCATATATCAGTTAACAAAGGAGTCGGACCAAGTTAAAGTCAATCAAAAGGAGTATGTGTTAAAGTTGGGTCCTTCTGTACGAGATTACACTATCCGACATCTAAGGTCCTTTTCTGCGTACAAGATTAAAATTGCAGCTTACACCAATAAAGGAACTGGTTCTTTCACTGAGTATGTCGGAGCAGGTTCGTGTTTAGTTTTAGTTTTTTTTTCGTTGTTGTTGTTGTTTTGCCCTTTCTTCTTTCTTTTCCTGTTTTTACTTTATTGCTCGCGGCTGCGGCGAGCTTAAAAATGGAGTATTTTTTTGTTTTCCTTTTTCTGGGTCGAGAATCAGCACACGGTGATTGGTTCATATTATCACGTGATATACGATGACGTAATTGACTCGAGATGTGACCAGTGAAATGCTCGCTACTTGTGTGTAAAAGGTAACTGCGTTCAATCCAAACTAACACCGTTTGGCTCTGTGGAACATGCACGGGTAAACTGGATTTTAGGGAACGATTTTGGCTTGCGTTCTTTAGTTCACCGCGGAAGCTTTGAGAATAGCCGTAGACAAATGTTTGATGGATATATACCGCTGCGGGATTGTAAATATCTCTGTCGCCGCTAATTATTTAGTCCCGACGAAACTTTCTGTGGTGACACGAAGTACTTCTGGAAAGATAACAGGCCGAAAGCGGAAATCATAGCTACGATTAGCTTTAGCCGTAAAATAATGGCGATTTATGCTTTATACTGTACATGACATCTGTTGCCTCATAAAATGCTTCTGCTTATCGTTCTTTGCTTGTTGAAATGAATACTAGAAATGAACAATACTCCGAAATAGTCCTGAGCATTAAGTTTGCAGTCACAAAATGGACTGAGCACACCGTGAACAAAACCGCAATAATATTGTAAACATGTCTCGTGTTACATTCCTCCCTTTCAATTTTATATTTGTTACAGAGCACGAATACTCGAAAGCCTGATAGAAGAAACACATTCAGTTAATAAAAGAAAACAGATAAGTATTGAAGCGAAGGCTGGATTAATCGTGGCCTCTAATTAGAAAGTGTTCGAAGTCCGAACTGTCAAAATCGATTGTGCACAAAAAGATGTCACGCATTACTCAGCTTTTCTTGCCGGTTGACCCTGTCGCTCCTAAGCTCAAAATGCAGAGTCGCTCAACCTTTAAGAAGCAAGTGTATGAGTGTTGCAATGATAATTTATAGTTTAATGAGATTTCATTTGAGCAAGATATCAAAAGCCAAGTTCTCTATACTGTGTGATATTTTTCTGGTGAGAAACTGGAAGTCTCTCTTGGGAGTTCCGCTCTTGTCCCTACTTTCCATTTTAGTATATTCTGGTCTCGACGCAACTCACGCCGCGAGCTCACTGGCAACGCCAGTCTAGTCATTATTACAAGAGCGAAGAGTGGCCATTTTTCATCTCCAAAGTAAAATTGTAGATATTATTAGTAAATTACACCCAAAATCACGACTAAAGAAATCCTCTGATCATTTATTTGAAATGCAAGGAAAATAACTGGGGCTGGTCTTCTTTCTGTCACTCTTTGGAATCCTCAGCTTGAAAACACGAATATATTTAGCTCAAGATGTTAACAAGTAATGACTGCTCTCTCTCTCTCTTTGTTTTCAATCTTCCCAGTGTCTCTCCGTTTCATTTTCCTTTTATAGCTCTCTTGCTGTCTCTGTTTTTATCGTTTTGTCTTCTCTGACTTTCAATGTCTGTGCCTTTGGTCACGTGTACATGTGGTCACGTGCACCTGTGCTCTACCTCTCTGTCTGTCTGTCTGTCTGTCTTTACTTTTCTGTATCTGTTTCTTACTCTTGTTGTTGTTGTTGTTGTTGTCTCTTATTTCAGAAACATGCCGTTGTCCCAAGCATCTCTACACTAACTACTGGGTCCACCCTCCTTACCTCACAAAACTTGCCAGCAATGGCCATGGAGGAATATTCCCCACCATTATCCGGGACATGGTTCAAGTAGCTTGTGGCGTATGTACGAATGGCCACGGAGAAACGTCACTCGATATGACGTCGAGCGGAACGTCCCATGCTTTTAAGACCAGCCTCACTGACGTGCTCAAGGATATGAACAATATATCTAAACTGAGCTTTCCCATCTTTGGGAACAAATATATCACGAACTACTTGGACGATTATACATATGTTTACCTTGTGGAGTCCCCTGGGATCGTGTTTATCACGGCTACTGTTTCGTCTGACTCGCTGGCGGAAGCTTTTTCTGACGCAGTCTACGGTTGTCGTAATTTGATTGCTGTTGTGTTGAGTATGTGTGTCACTGTTGGATTCGTCGTATGGATGTTGGTGAGTGTCTCCACGTTAGTGTTTCAATCTGTCGCTTCTATTTTGCTCTGGCAAAAGTAAGCTTAAAAATACTAGAGAAAAATCCCACTCATTGGAAAAACAACGTTAACTTATTACATTGTACTTATTAAGAGTTCTCATATATCAGTGGTCACACTGATATGAGATTTCACTTTAGGGAAGTTTTACAAGTTGATTCAAAATTCATCCTTGGTACAGTAACTTTATTCGTTTGCCTTTCTTAGTTTCTGCTACTGATTTAGTTTATAGTTTTAAAAAATCTCTTTGCTGACTAATATTTTGGTGATATCTGTATAGTTCTCATTAAAGTTTACTCATTTATGCCATGTATAACTGTCTTTCTGTCTTTCTGTCTTTTTGTGTTGTGAATCAGGAATTCAACTCCAACCATCAGCAGTTTACGACAAGTTTTTTTCAAGGGGTCGCCTGTGGGATTTGGTGGAGTTTTGTTTCCATGACAACGGTCGGGTACGTCATACCCCATTGCACTGCGGGTAGCAAGGGGGCTAGATAAGACTTTCTCCCTAGCATGAAGAACTTCAACTATTAGAACACATAATAGGAATAACGCTTCTTAAAAGTAGCCGTCGCCAGTGACCCGCCTAAGATAATAGTTGCGGTCGGTACTGAAACGATTTGTTTGTACCCACTTCTCGTAAGCGACCACTCCACCCCAACATTAATGATCGGCTCCTGATTGCGCATATAAAATATACCTTTATAAAACAAACATTTACTTGATTCTAACTGACAGTGAACAACATGCAGCTAATCAGAAAAAATAACTGTTTGTATATTTAGGTACGGTGATAAAGTTCCTCGCACCTTCATTGGTCGTACCTTTAGTTTCATATGGATTTTGATAGGCCTTTTAACTGTTTCCATGGTAACAAGCTATGTTTCAACGGCCCTGACAGTCATCACTCTGCAAGACGTCGCAATATATGGCTCCAAGGTAAGATGACGTCACCAACATACAATCATTCTTTCTTTCGTGCACTTCTGTTTCTCTTTTAAAACCCAAAAATGTCTGGAGATTAAAATTCAGCAGTTTCCACTGTGGCTTTGGGTTTCTTTTTAAGGTCACCCTTTTATTACTTTAGCTTGCCAGTTACCATTTTATACGATAAATTTAATTTGTTCCGTTTAGATTAAATATATTGAATTGCAGGTTGCCGCCATTCATAATTCCACTGAACACAGGCTGGGGATTCTAATGAATGCCATCGTCAACAAAGGTTTGTGTACAGTTACAAGCACTCGCCGTCAATCTTTCGGAGTCCGCAGGGGCGCGAGTGCCTCGGTCGAGATCTTTACAACACGTGGTTTCGGCGATTTATTTTATTTTATTTTTATTTATTTTTTGCTTTGTCTTACTAGTTACGCGTCCTTCAACCTTATCCTTTCAATTCATATGTCTTGAAATATGTCAAATTTTCTTCAATTATTTCATAAAAAAAGAGTACATGGCTGACATGAAGATAGTTTATAGTTGGGTGAACTGTTCATTCAATACTCCACACTCCATCTCCTGTTAAAAAGTTGAAAGGGAGAAACTGATTAGGTCGTTGGTGAAGGAAATGTTACGCGTCTCCTGATTTATACGTTCTGAGAAACTTTTTGTCCCAAGCTAAAAGTACATATTCTCTCAACCATTCAAGAAGAAAATGTTTGATTAATGTAGCCGGTGAGAATTGATTGTTCATTCAACTTTTGCCTAGCAAACTATCAAGTGTCAAATTCGTACATCAACGTATGATATATATCTGGTGAAAGAGTGAAGGGGAAAATTAATTTTTACCACAACACACTAGTTTCTAACTCTCTGATTGGTCGATTAACCGTGGTAAATAAGAGTCCAGACAACGATGTGACGCCAGCTGACGCCAGCAGCGTGTCACGTTTTGCAACAAAATATAGCGAAATTTTCTCGTATATTTCTAAATAGTGTAGTAAAAAAACAAATTTCCACTGGTTTGCCGTGGTGTGGACTCTTATTTACCACGATTTACGCCATCACGAGGTCAAAATTTGTTGTGGACTCACTCGGCGAAGCGCCTCGTGAGTCCACAACATTTTGACCGTGTGATGACGTAAAAATCGTGGTAAATAAAGAGTCCACACCACGGCAAACCAGTGGAAATTTATTAAGTTGACCACTCCAGGTATTGTTGGGATTAAAAGGGTGAAGTCAGACGTTCCTTCTTATTGTCTTTATTCAGATCGTGAATACAGAAGCATCAAAGAACTCAGTGAAGCTCTACAAAACCACGAGGTTGAAGGCATCCTGGTGGATTCTTATGTCGCCGCGGCGCACCTGGATGAACTGTTCACCAGTGGAGTACGTGTGAACCGAGTCCTGGAGAAATCATTTGGTTATGGCATAGTCTTGTCAGGAACAGTAGCAAATGTTAAGAAACGTTTTGACGACTACATCGCCAACAACATTGCGCAAATACTACAGATCATTGAGGAGAACACCCGTAAAGTACCGGTAATATGGAACTATTCTAGCTACTACCTTTCGTTTTTGCTATGCAAGTTTATCCTAGATAGCTTTGTTTATTGTAATAATGGCGCGCGTTAAATGTATGTCTAAGGGTGCGTTCGATTGAGCGTATTCCGGAATAGATATTATAGCTAAAATGATCCAAAGTTTTGCTTGTTCTGGGGAAATGTTTTTCGGGATTTTTTCAAAACTTCACGCTGACATTTCGAACAGCTCCTGATACTTCTCGACATAATTCAGCTCCAAAGCAAATTATTTTATCAATCAGTGTTGTTATTCCTATTCTGGAATAGACCCAATCGAACGCACCCTAAATGTGCTAAGTTAGATTAAAGCATTATTACCACTGAAGAGTTGATGTTTTACCCACGATTAACCTTTTTATTCCCAAACTCAAAATGCAAATTCACCCGACTTGATTTTTAACGAAGAAAGTTTATGAATATTGTAGCAAGAATTCGTCAATCAGCTTTTATTTGCGTTAGTTATCAAAAGCAAAGTATTCTGTATGGTGTATTTCTGGTGTATTTCTCTTGAGAGTGAAGGGGCTAATCTCGTATATGAAGGGTGCGTCTTTGATGCTTTTTATACCGAGTCAAGCGATATTTAGCCATCTCTCTCAATCACAATCAACCAGTCACTCGGTTCATCAATCAATCAATCAATCAATCAATCAAAAATCAATTGATCAATCAATCAATCAATCAATCAATCAATCAATCAAACAACCCAATAATTCAACAATAGTTCCTTTGTATCTTTCAATCTATCAAAGAAACAAACACACAGAAATAAACAAATGGTCAATCAATCGATTGAACTGTCTATCGATCTGTTTACCGAATAAACAATCGATCATTCGATCATCTTTTTACGTACACAGGTTTCGGGAGAAAGCAGAGCAGAGGAGATCTCCACCAGACTTTTTGATATCTCGTCTCCAGCTTTCACGAGAATTTTGACGACAGGAGCTGCAGCGCTTGGTCTGGCAATCCTATCGGGGCTTGTCTGGCACTACTGCATTGTATATCCTCGACAAAAGAACATCAAAGGAAAAGGTATGACCTCAGGAACTCTGAAAACAGTCAGGACTGAATTATAGCGTACAGAGGTTGTTCTTTCCAGCCCCATTGTACTATCAGCATATGAATGTGTCTGTCTGTCTGTGCCTGTCCCCGTTTTGGTTTTCTCTCTGTCTCTCGCACTCAGTCACTCGCTCTATTTCTCTCTCATCACTGTCTCATTCAGTCACAATCTCTCCCACTTTTTGCCCTTTCTCAGTTATTCTTTCCTTCACTATCTCTAATCTTCTCGCTGCGTTAAGGTTTTCTACTCCATATATTTCTCTCTACCACGCTTTGTCATAGTTTTCCCCAAATGTCTGCGTGAGTCTATCCATTCGTCTTGGATCCGTATTTTTAACTTTCTCGTCAGTTATCTCACTTAGAGTTTATATGTGTCAATCTATATTCCTATGTTTTATCCTGTTTCCCTCTGACCTGGCTTGTGTCCTTTTTACTGTCTTTTTTACACTAAACTTTCTTCGGTGTTTTAAAGAGAACCTCTCACCGTATATGCTTTGCGCGCCCATGTTTATTATGAGCTTCCTTTCCCGAGGCACCCACGTTATTACTGATCGATCAGACTGTCGCTGCTTGCCGAATTCAATACACTTTCTGAGTTTGTGTTGATTTATTTCTCGATAAAACGTAGAAATTCATAGGAATCCGCCATTATCGTATGATACGAAAATGGCCGCCGTCAGTCACTGGGCGCGCAAAGCATCTACGGTGAAAGGGTTTCTTTAAATTTCTCTTGGGTTACACACAAAGAAGACGGACAGCCCTAAACGTTTACATTTTCATGAAGACAATGAACAAATTGTTATTCTTTCTTGTACAGTGACACCCTTGGATGCATATAAGGCTTCCCTGCTCAGAGAAACGCGTAAAGATCTGGACGAGTTTTATGGAAAAACAAAATGCCTCCTGGACAAGCTAAAGCGAAAACACAGACTTGAACAACGTCAACTTCTAGCTCGACACAAGAAAAACAAAGCGCTAAACAATCCGCTTGAAACTAGGAATCAAAACGAAAGCGAGTATAGAGAGGATATGACACGGCGGCGCGAAGATATTAATTCTATTTTCGAGTGGTAAAAACGATATTTAACGAACGAGCGCTGGGCGAATAAGTAAAAAAAAATTTTTTTTTATCACGAAAAAATTAAATCTGTATCTTCCAGCCCCGTGTAATTTTATTATTATTATTATTATTATTATTATTATATAGACACGAGTGTTTTAAGAGAAAATGTACAAACAACCGTACAAAGAACAAAGACACAGAAACACCAAAATGTCGCAAAAGTTTATTTGCGCCCTTTGGTTTCCAGTAATTCAGAAGGAAACAAACAAGAAATTGACAATAAAATATATCGCTCTGCTATGAAACTCACATTTCTGTAGTGTCAAAGTGAGGCAACTTGCACAGCTGTTAATATCGGCTCTCGTTTTAGCAACAGAAGCAAGCAGACGACTTCTGACACAGGTAAAGAGCCCAAAATAGTAATAACCGGGTATATTTTACTACTTTAGGTATTTGACATTCTGTAAAAAACATATAACATACTTACGCTGCCTTCCCTGCATGTCAACGAATGATGAAAATACAATATAATTTAATGCAAAAGTGAGGATAGTAATACTCTGAAATGATGAAAATACAATATAATTTAATGCAAAAGTGAGGATAGTAATACTCTGAAATGATGAAAATACAATATAATTTAATGCAAAAGTGAGGATAGTAATACTCTGAAATGATGAAAATACAATATAATTTAACGCAAAAGTGAGGATAGTAATACTCTGAAATGATGAAAATACAATATAATTTAACGCAAAAGTGAGGATAGTAATACTCTGAAATGATGAAAATACAATATAATTTAACGCAAAAGTGAGGATAGTAATACTCTGAAATGATGAAAATACAATATAATTTAACGCAAAAGTGAGGATAGTAATACTCTGAAATGATGAAAATACAATATAATTTAACGCAAAAGTGAGGATAGTAATACTCTGAAATGATGAAAATACAATATAATTTAACGCAAAAGTGAGGATAGTAATACTCTGAAATGATGAAAATACAATATAATTTAACGCAAAAGTGAGGATAGTAATACTCTGAAATGATGAAAATACAATATAATTTAACGCAAAAGTGAGGATAGTAATACTCTGAAATGATGAAAATACAATATAATTTAACGCAAAAGTGAGGATAGTAATACTCTGAAATGATGAAAATACAATATAATTTAACGCAAAAGTGAGGATAGTAATACTCTGAAATGATGAAAATACAATATAATTTAATGCAAAAGTGAGGATAGTAATACTCTGAAATGATGAAAATACAATATAATTTAATGCAAAAGTGAGGATAGTAATACTCTGAAATGATGAAAATACAATATAATTTAACGCAAAAGTGAGGATAGTAATACTCTGAAATGATGAAAATACAATATAATTTAACGCAAAAGTGAGGATAGTAATACTCTGAAATGATGAAAATACAATATAATTTAACGCAAAAGTGAGGATAGTAATACTCTGAAATGATGAAAATACAATATAATTTAACGCAAAAGTGAGGATAGTAATACTCTGAAATGATGAAAATACAATATAATTTAACGCAAAAGTGAGGATAGTAATACTCTGAAATGATGAAAATACAATATAATTTAACGCAAAAGTGAGGATAGTAATACTCTGAAATGATGAAAATACAATATAATTTAATGCAAAAGTGAGGATAGTAATACTCTGAAATGATGAAAATACAATATAATTTAATGCAAAAGTGAGGATAGTAATACTCTGAAATGATGAAAATACAATATAATTTAATGCAAAAGTGAGGATAGTAATACTCTGAAATGATGAAAATACAATATAATTTAATGCAAAAGTGAGGATAGTAATACTCTGAAATGATGAAAATACAATATAATTTAATGCAAAAGTGAGGATAGTAATACTCTGAAAAGAGATGAATAAGTCTTTCACACAAATATAACAAAGAGATCATGTCATAGAGATAATACCTTGTTAGGGTAGTAAGACTTGACAAGGCTGGGTTTGTTTTCAGCAGATTTTTATTAAATTATACACTTTGTGTAGCAAAGTCTGGTAAAAAGCATATGATGCACTAATAAAATTTTATTCCTGCAGTTTGCTTTTCATGTTGTTGGCACACCACCAGATCAGCAAAGCAATAATGACGGCCAGAAACTCTGTCTGCACCCACAAACCATCGCGGCCTGCACCCTGAAAAGCAGCACAGTATCCATGTAAATAAATCAGTAGCTTTACATTAAAACTCTTGACACCTGGTTACAAGACAGTAGAATCAGCAACATACAGTACTAGGCAAGACTGGTCAGAACTTCTTAGAGGACAAATTTAATCATGATACATGATCATGGTAGCGATTATTGTTCATCATACAGTCTTTGCTTGGTTTGCTCTACTATCATTTTTTTCTTACTGAGTCACAGGGGAAATGAGAAGTATGTTACCACAACTAACAGCAGGAGCAGGCAAGTAATGAACAAAAAATGAATGTATCAATAACTGGTGCTTAAATAAGTGCAAGCATCTTGTAACAAACACAACATGGGAGGAGAAAGTAATACTGTATGTGGGTCCCCCAACCAATCCCATGGTCATGACTGTATGAGTGACATGGTGATATTTGAAAGTGAGATATCAACATTTTATTTTGGGTGATATACAATACAATAGCTGGTTATGCCGTGAAAGGTTTATGCATGTAGCAGCAAGAAGCAATACCTTATGATTGACATCAACAACGAAGAGAGGTTTGATTTCCACCTGTGATCCACTTCTCTGTGCCTATCAGTTCAAGACACAAAGTGTTTAGCACATTGACAAGAACTCCAGCTTACAATAATCCTCAAGCCACTCCTTCATGTACAGTAAATGTTCTCCCAGTGCAGAGAACTAAAGTAGTACTGAATATAGTTGGACACATCATAATAAAACAAACATCTGCTGTATGATGTCAGACATTCACATGTTTTATAATCAGTATTCTTCATTGGATTGACAGATAATGTGAGTCATCATTCATCATCCTGGTAGTTTTTAATTTGTTTTTAATTCACCAGTACTGTTGCCTGTGATGCCTACCAGACCCAGACATCCAGAAAAGACATTGACATACATGTACAAGGAACACAATACCTTCCTGAATGCTGAATATCCATCATCATCATAGAAATTCACTTTGTAGTGACCAGCCTTGAGTACTTTGTGCTCTCCTGTCCAGCTAACCTGGAATTGACACACCCAGTGATGTTACACCATATCACATACTGACCATTTTACTAGACTTTTATCCTCTCCATATCTATTTGCAAGACTGGTCAGAACTTCTTAGAGGACAAATTTAATCATAATACATGATCATGGTAGCGATTGTTGTTCATCATTCAGTCTTGCATTTTTCATTCTTCTTGCAAGGTCAGAATAGGGTGTACTGCTGCAAAGATAACATTCTTGCAAAGTACATGTACTGCAGCTAACAAATTTCTTGTTTTTAACCTGGTATTACTTGTTTCTAACCTGGTATTACTTGTTTTTAACCTGGATTACTTGTTTCTAACCTGGTATTTCTTGTTATCAGAAGACTTGGACACTGGCATTACTTTGCCATCTACTTCAGCATAAAGATTCACTTGCTGTAAAAGACAAAACCCCAACACATCAAAGGTCAAAGTCTACTTCTCTTTCACAATTTGATGAAGCAAAATTGCTGTAACAACTCCTGTACATGTATTGTAAATTCACTTCTCAATCAGGAACCAAGAAGATATATTGCTGACATCTCATTAAGTTGAATCTTGACAACGTAAACCCTCAGAGCAAATAAAAATCAAGCTGAGTTATTCAGAGTTTGAATTATCAAGGGTTACTATTGTCCTCAAGGGATACTGAAATTACTTTGTGTTAGGAAAGGATTTGAGGGGGGAGGGGGTGATCACAGCTAGATTACACATAATAAGCACAAGTTAAACATGTAGTGTACAAACCTCTGGCTTGTTGTCACATGTTAAGCCAAGTTCAATGATGAAGGCAGTCTCGGTGGAAAATAAAATGTTGGATGTTGTGTAAGTATCTACACTGGGCTTAGCCCCAACACAAGTATCACCTGTCAGAAAAAAAAACATCAACAAATTTTTGTAAAAAAAAAAAATACATAAACAGGCAAAGCATGAGAACTTGAGATGAACCACACTGAAATAATACCCCTGATGTCAGACTCAATCACAAGATTGTAATCACTGTGTATCATGGGATTGACAGATTATTGTGAGTCATCATTCACCAGGTTAGAGTGCTAACAGTACAGTAGATGATAAAAAGGCTCATGCTATGATGAATAATTCTTCTGCCAAGATGTTATATTATTTACTGAACAGCTGTAAAAATGGTTTAAGGTGATGTTTCGAGCATTACTCTTTCATTAGATTAAGTACTTGCTCCAGGAATTAACCCTCAGAACATCAGCTTGAACCACTTTTATGGTTTTATGCTTTATATCCACATCACATATTTCACAACACTACAATGATGGGATTTTTTTCTAACAAAAGGTAAACACAAATTTTCTTTGGTATCTGTTCCGCACAACATCAACTAAATGATTCAGTCTGCTTCACCATTGTACCAATGCATACTAACAGTAGTTCTTAACACAAAAATAGACCAGTATTTGAAGATCAAAATGATTCTTGAATCTCGTCAAAATAATGGCGCTTTTATGCAACAGAACACAAAAGAGCAAAGTCGCATATTTCACCAAAAGTTTCGAAGAAAACAAACTTTTAATTGGAAAGAATTTCAAGAAACAGATCCAGGGTGTGAAACACTCAGTTTCTTAAAGGACGCTTGATGGTTACCCCACGGGAATCCACACTCAAATGACGCGTCAGCACATGGTAGCGCAAAACGACATAAAAAAACTATCAATATTCCGTACAAAACATTATAAGTAGACAAAGATCCTAAAAGAAGAGCAAGTAATCTCATCAAATATGCGCCACAAGACTTACCTAACACAAGGAAAGGCGAGAAAAGGACTAAAAGAACCACGCTGATTGTTGCGGCCGCCATGTTGATTCGGTGCACGCTCAAAGAGGAATGTCACGTGGCCAGAGGTCGGATATCAATGGTCGGTGGGAGGCTGGAAAGAGTTTGGCAACATCCGCTGATCGTAAATAGCAGTGGCTCTCAGGAAAAAGCATGCGAGTGAAGCGTTTGAAGACCGCTCGAAAACATCTTGGATTTTACAAGAATTCCTTTGGAATATTCGAGCCTTACCAAGTTCTAGGTTAGTAGAGTAGCTATTTTACGCAGTCAAGCCGTTCAGGCTTCTTTAAAGTCAAATCGACCAATTTTATATCCGCATGCCTTGCACGCTGGACTGATCGAACCTGACAATGAATTGATATATTTTTCTGTTTGTTGCAGTCGATGGAACATTCTGTCAAGCAGCTCTTAAAGCCAAGATTTACATCAAGGAACAGCTGCCAAAGTATCTGGATACTTCGGTTCAGCTTTGTATCCTAGATTCATGGGGGAAAAATAATGGTTTCAATTATTGTTGATGAGATTTTGTTCATTGGAATGCTAGATATGAAAGAATTTTGACATACCTGACATTTAATAACATTGGCCCTTTTCATATGAGTGTGGCATGCAAATCATTGATTATGTTAATTTTCGCCTCATGAAGCACTCCTTTATCTTAGGTTCATATGCTTGTATGATGTAGTCACTCTTTAACTGAACACAGTAACCACCAAATGCGTGATAGATGAAGGCGAAGCCTTAGGGCCTCAGCTACATGGTGCTGTATTGATAGCAAAGAGGTTTATGCTGCGTCGCTGTAAGCACAAGACATCAGTTCCTGCAGCTGAGTGCATCAAAAGTATGATAGGTAAGAACATGTGCCATTATATTGTAACCTTGCAATGCCCTGGTATTTTACACACCTTCTGAAAAATCACCTTTACTGGTAATAGCAAATTGCAGACAGGAGCAGGAAGGGGGAAAGCAGGCATGGATTGTTAACAGAGCATAAAAAGGATAGCTGAAAATCAACTTGTCCAATAGCCATCTTTGATTCTCCCCTTTACATGATGGACATGTTTATTGGGGAAATCAAAGCTTCACAATACCTACAGTACATGGCGTTGTATATGTGTGCAAGTCAGAGGGCCATTTACCTGGATTTAGTTCCTGTGTTGGATTCTTAGTCCTTCATTAGAAGTCTCAAAAGATGACATGTTGGCGTTGCATTTATGGTAACAATTCTACAGTCTGTTATTAGCTGTTCAGCAAAGGAACCTCACATATTTCAAGAAACTATTTATTGACCTCGGAAGGCAGGTGTTTACAGTATATGTTTCAAATACAGTAATGTCAAATTCTGTTCTAAGGTTCTGACAACCCAAAGCGGTATTTTGTGGCTTCCCAGGACAAAGAACTGAGGAATTACTTCCAAAGGATTCCAGGTTTGTATTTAACAGACCTGTAAGGGATACCGTGATTTTAATACTCATTGTGCCATTTTATGAACAAAAGCTACGGTGAAACTACTATATGAGTACTATGCTCGAGAAAACCTGAGAGACAACTCAATATTTATGAAGGTTGTCAAAATTAATTCATAATTTCACAAGCACTGCATGTAAAAGATCTTGCAGTTTGTCTGCTGCATGTAGACCAGTGCAACCTGTTCACAGTTACCTTGTAATGAATAACCTGCGATCAGACTCTCCTTTCCCTCCCCCTTGAACTTCCCAGATCCTCACTGCCTTTTGTGCTTTTTTAGGGGGAGGGGGAGACAAATAAAGGCCTGATCACAGGTTATGTACATTAATGAGCTAAGAAGCTGTTTGGAGCTTTTTATCCATTTTGCATTTGTGTTGATTACACGCAATTTTATGAATTTGTATAATCAACACAGTGTGGCTTGTGCATGATATAATCAACACAGTGTGGCTTGTGCATGGTATAATCAACACAGTGTGGCTTGTGCATGGTATAATCAATACAGTGTGGCTTGTGCATGGTATAATCAATACAGTGTGGCTTGTGCATGATATAATCAACACAGTGTGGCTTGTGCATGTACTATGGAGCATGATAGGTTCTCCATTGAATAGTGCTTTGATTGCACTTTTGTCACCCTTATTTTCAGGGGTGCCCCTACTGTACATAAATCACAATGCAATAGTACTGGACAAACCTTCAAAACTGTCACATGTGGCTGCTGAAAAGGTAAGGTTTTCCTCTTGTCATTCTAAGCCAGGCTAGCTACAGAAGATGAATATTTTGCTTAACTCTTGCAGTTCTGCTTCAACTGTGGCTGATAGTCTATAAGATTTGCAAAGAAAAGACTGAAAAACGTGTCTCGCCGTGATGTGGTTTGAATTTGCCTTGATTTGGAAGCATCATTTAATATGGCATCGCCTTCTCTACATGCTTTGATCACTCAGCATAGCATGCTGACTATATAACTAGGACTATTTAGAAACTGAAATATAGGAAACACGTAGAAGCATCCTTTAATTAGATTCACTTCTTTGAGCTAGAGTAATGCAGAAAAGACTGTCTATATAAAGTGATATTCAAAGAAACAGAAACAAACACCTTTCCCTAATCCAGGATTAACCAAATTATTTTTTTCATCCTCTTGGCCAACAAACTGAAACCAACTAAAAAGCTCTTTTTAACTCAAAACCTATCAAGGATGCTGAGTTATGAGCAAAACCTTCCCATTCCCAGGCTTAAGGTATCAGGATACCCTCCGGACTTTGCCAGATTCGAAAAAAATTTTTTTTGGCTTAACGAAATTACTACATGTTTTACTTTGTGTTTCTGAAAACAAAATTTAGATACCTATTTTTTTTCCCGAGATATTTAAACGAAAGGATTTTAATTTTCTCTTTCTTGCCGGAAACTACCTGTCAACAGATCGTTAGTATCACCCGTAACTGCGCAGCATGCGCCTTGCGCGTCAGTCATGCAAAACAATAAGGTACAAATTTTAGCCGCGCAACGGATAATGCATGACTAACAGCAGATCTGCAAAGGATATCGAAATGCCGCAAAAAATCTTTCCTTGTGTGCCTTTGTGAACGCTTTTTTACGTTTAGAACGAGTTTGTCATTTGCTTGAACTCATTCCGAATTCCAACTGTGGCTGCAAAAGGTTGAATTGGTGTTGAGTGGTGAGTGCAACTGTGCAGCGAAAATAGATGTTGCGAAACTTACCCGAACGAAGCGTTGATGTCCGTAGTTTATACACGGCGGTCTTTTTGTGCTGCGTGTTTCAATTACCTATAAGATGCCTGGAAAGTCTCTATGCGAAAGCACTAACTGCGGTGTTTTGACAGATCGCTGACAGATGAGGCGATTATGTAAACAGTTTCCGCCTCCCTGGTCAGAATCTTTAAGTGTGTTTTTCTCGGTGTTTTAAAACGCGGAAAAGTGTTCTTTCGGAAACCTGCATTTCAATGGATTTTAATCGATTGGCTTGAAACTTGGCAAATATGTGAATCAATATCAAAGCTACAAAAAGGTGTCTCCGATTTGAATTCTTTTTTTTTTTTCGTTCGGAAGATATGTCCGCTTTTGTCTTGCGCGTAGCTGGAAATATGATTGGCCAACTTTAAAAGTCAATAACTTTGTACATGGACAAGATATCAAAGTTTGGAGACATGTTTTTTTTTTCTTCATTGTGTCAACATTAGGCTGAAACAATAAATAATCAAGTCGAGTAAAATCCGAGTAACATTAGGCTTTTTTAATGAGGCAAGGTCGAAATTCACTCGGAAGCTGATAACTTTCTTTCTTTAGCAAATTCAAAAAATATAAAGCTTTAACCTAAATCTGTGATTGTTGAGCTTTCAGAAAATATATACTTTATTATTAGTAAAATGTAACGTTAGCACGAAAAGTGGGTTTGAACGCATGTCGTTCACGAGGGTATCCTGATACCTTAAAGATAAAAAAAAAAAAAAAAAAAAAAAAAAAATTTTCTCGTAATCCGAGCCCTGTAGTCTCGGCCGCTTGTGCTTTTCGTAAAAAAAATGGACGAGTTGAATTTGAAGGAATCATTGGAAGTCCAATGTAGTTTACTTGTGGGTTTATTTTGTGTTACAGATCCAGACCTCCAGAGTTGAACCATCAGAGTATGAAAAAGGCACCCTGAAGAAACTGAAAACGGCGTTACCGTTACCAGGCACACTACACGGCAGAAGAAAACGAAAGCGACTTGGGGGTCCGAATCCGTTGTCGGTAATGAAGAGAAAAAAGACTTCAAAAGGCGACCAGCGGGATGAAAAAGCCAAGGTAAGTATCGTTGTGATATCAAAGGTTTTATACTGTCTGCAGACTCAAGAAGATTGCATGACAGGCGTTCCTGCGGTCACTCGTGACGTTTACAAAAAAGAGTGGGGGGGGGGGGGGGGGGGGGGAGGGGAGGGGAGGGTGGAAGAAAGCGGTAGGAAGAGAAAACTTTTTTTTCTTTTTGTTCCAAAACTTAAATTGCCGCATAAACTTTATAGTGCGTGCGTGCCGATAATAGATGTTTTTAAATCAGGTTTTTTTTATCGGAAGTGTGGATTAATTGCTCAGCTTTTGCTTCCATTTCCTGAGATGAGACGTGCACGCCTGTGTGAAACATTTTGCAACATGTTTCAACATAGCCTGGAAGAAAGGAAAAACACTGACGTATGAAGGAAGGTTTCACGCTGACTTGGCACTTTTTTCGAACACGTTTCTAACAACAATTTAGCTAAACACTGTTACGCAAAAAAAAAAAAAATGAAAAATGAAAAAAATCTTTGGAGCTTCATTCCTATACATTTGCGTCTGCGATACTGCACACATTTGTTTTGAGGTTGTAGATAGGCAGGCAAGTAATGCAACTGTATTCATTGAGAGCTTTCATTTGAATGATGACACCTTTCACCTCAGTTCAGGCGTCCAACTTTTGACGAGTCAGACAAAATAAACAAGAACCATACTTCATTTAGTTGAGCTGATGAAAAAAAAAAAAATCGGCCTCTGAACTTTGTCTTAGTTTGTCAGAGTGACTTATCTACAGCAAAAGAGTTACGCCCATTGCTTTCTTGAATTTGTTCCTGATTTTCCTTCCATCAAATTTCATTTCAGAGCAAGCGAATTCGAAAGAGGAAGCGAAAGAACATTCCAAGTCACGTTCTCGAAGCCTTGCAGCATTCGACAACTTGAAGGTGTGCTAGTCGTAAGTTTAGCTCCATTTTAATGATGATTTTTTTCTGTAAATTTCAGCGAAGGAAATATTTATTTATAAAAGCCATGTATTAAAACAGAATATATCGAAAGCCCTCGAGTCGTTATGAGTCTCAGTAAGATGAAAGAGCGAATGAACTGACTTGTTTGATTGGGACAATGTCTTTGCGGTTGGCAGGCTTTGAATTGGCCTATTTGTTCCACCGTGCTTTGTCAAGGAACACCGATTTCTTCCGATTACTCGTACAAGTACGTGCATTCCAATTCTTGAGGTATATTTCACGACGAAAGATTATGTCCGCTCGTTTTCGAAAACCATTTCCATGATAACTGTTGACATCATGGCCAGATCTGGAAAAAAAAGTTTCGCTTGTGATAAATGCTGACATCATTGCACGCATCATGGCCAGATTTGGAAAAACAAACGTTTGCGCTCAAGATAGCTTCGTCTGTGATCTTGAAAGATACTAGTTGCTTCTGTATCAGAACGTCCCACGGATTTCCGACCGCATTGAAAACTTGTCTGCCCGCGTGGGTTGCGTTTTTGCGTGTGTGTTGTTTAATTTAGTTTGTTTTTACTTTTCGTCTGCCGGAAATTCACAGTGAAATGGTCCTTATACTTTAACACGTTCTTCAAACTTTTAGGCCTGATGTTAACCCTAAGGCGTGATATGTGTGGGCGAGGGAATCAGACAACTGTCAGCAGTATCGTCATGAATTCGTTGATGGATTATTTGAGTGATCACAACTAAGTTTCATCTGACAGTTCAAGAGTTGGAACTTTTAGTCAAGATTAAGTGAAATCAACTTTAATCAGCTGAAATATATGTTATATTGGATCTGAGGCACGAGAGGCTCAAAGAAACATTATGTGGTAGTTACCTGTCCTTTGATGAGGTCGTGGTTTTCCTGTTTGTCTCTTGTCAAAACACTTGAAAAAAGGTGTGATAGTTTTGTTTTTCATTAGAGCTGGACTCGGACGAGATTAGGGTCAAAGAATAGTTGAACTGACAGAGACATTTGTTTCATTGCTGATGTCGTTAAAGTTACGAGTGCGACCGGAGCCTAAGGCAGCTGGGTTGTCTGCAACTCGTGAAACAAAGGGTGACTAATGATAATTAATGATTTTTATGCTCTAATCGACTTTAACATGATCTTGCCCACGGGCTATTTATTGTCAAAATCTCCGCACGTGCCTAGCCACTTGACTTCCGGCCACACAAGCAGACAGAAGCAAACAGTGACATAAGCCAAGATTTTTGGGTTAACGCGTGGTTAAAAATCTGCACCGCAAAATTATGCAAAGACAATTAAATCTGTCAACTCCTAATTCAACAACGTTCTTATTACCTCATGTGAAGATTAATGGCTTAGTGGTTTCAGGAAATGATCGATCAGTATTTTTAGTTCTCGAGCATTTTATTTGTCCAGAGACAAGGATTACAACTTTTCCTTCAGAATTTTGCCATCCACATATTACCTTCAAAGGACCTTCAGATTCGCGCACAAACGTTACGATGTTAGGCTAACGAATCGACTTTTGGGACTCTTGTCATTTGCATATTTAATTTGTGTTTGCTGTGTCATGTTGCTGAATTTGTGTTTCGGACAATTTGAAAACAAGGAAGCCAGTTTTGAATTATCTGAGCGTTTTCCTCAACGGCGGCGAAAATGGTTTGTGCATAATTCACAGCTCGAATATCGCAGTTTACAGTAAACTGTTTTAGGTAACACACACTTCGTTTTGAAATGTGTTTGCGTCTCTCACTAGATAGTGTGCCAGTTGTAACTCTGATAAAGACGCTCGCGCACATAAATAGAGCTTATTGTGTTGCCAAGAGGAACATTTTTAGGCAACAACTATCTTCGGACATCCAGGACAGCCCTTGAGACGGGTAGACAAAGCGGCGAAGGTGGAGGGGGAAGAAAAAGGGAAGCAATTTATCCGCCCCTCCACCACTTTTAGTTTCACCCGCCCCGCGATCTCTCCCTGGGTCTCCGAGAATGGGCTGCAACATTCATTTGACGTGACGTGTTTATTTATTTTTATTTATTAAATCTGTGATTCCTTCAGTTTCTTATTTGTCGAAAAATACTTTATCATTGTAAATGCGTAGATAAGACGCTTTTAAGTTATTGTAGTACGAAATAATATCTTAATTCTCGGACGTGCGAAAAAATTTTTATTCGGAAGTAAGTGCCTATAGTTCCTTTCTTCGAATTCCCGTGTCAACGGAAAAGACGGGCAGGTTTTTTTTTTTTTTTTTTTTTTTTTTTTTCCCAATCTCGAATATTGTGGAAGCTGTCAAGAAGTTATCTAAAAACAAAGGCTGTGCAAGTGTTGATCGCCCAATGTCGTGAGCATTGCTGATTTCCGTTTTGTCGACTGTTTATTTCTTCTTTTTTTTTTCCTGCTTTCCTGTTTTTGTGTTACCGTCTGGTCAACACTTCAAGTGTTTTTTTTTTTTTTTTTTTTTTTTAATTTTCGATTTCCACCCTTGATTTTCCGTTAATTGTTTCTAATTTATTGCTTTTGTAACTGCTTCTTTGACACTTTCATTGGGATCCTGTTATCACCTCTCAAGAGGAAGTTCCCCGTTGGTTTTTCATTGGCGTACTGTCTGGGGGTACAATTTTACCAAAATTAATGCTTGTCTTTGACCCTTCCTCATTATGGAAATACTGCCAGTTCGGAACTAAGATAAAACTTTTTTTTTCTTCTGTTGTTGATCTATTTTAATGCAAAACAACTTGATCTGTCTGCACACGTGACGGTATTCCCACATACATGAAAGTTGTATATAAAACTGATTTTCGCGCCACGGAAATTTGATATTTCAAATAACAGTTTACTAACATTCAACCAATTTTTTTTATAGTTTGAATTGTGTAACGGGTATTTTCACCCCTGTGCTATTTTATTAAGGTTAATGGTGGATGAGTTATATGAGGTTAAGGGAGTGATCGAGTGGCGAAGTGAAGTATAAATTAAAATGATGTGCGTTAGTACGTGATTATATGCTGCAGCGCTAAAATGGGGTCCGTGTCAGGGCTTGTATTTGTGTAGGGAACATTTTCGGTAGGGAGAAATGTAGTTGGGGTCGGTAGTTAACACGTGTGTTGGGTAACAAAGGGGACGGGAGCGAAGAGCGAATAAAACCGAGAATACAATAAACAGAGAACTGAAAAACGAAGGGATTAGTGAAGACGCTAACACAATAACAGTAATTAATAAAAGTGGAAGTTAAACGGGTGGTGTAGGAAAGAGCGCTCTAAAAAGTGTGTCGAACTAATGACCATCATTTGAGGTTTGTCCGTCGAAGCAACCGCGCTATTCTCATCAGGGGCATAGTAACGCGGTTGCTCTATGAAGGTGAAAGTTCCTTCAATAGTACGTGTTTCGAAATGGTAGGCGCGCGCCATCCATGCCCTACACGATCAACGGTTACAAACTTTTGGCCCTGGCCGAGTTGAGGGTGAAGGGAGAAAGGCGGGGAAGATGGTCAAGACTTCGACACAAGGAGGGGAGGGAAAAAAATTAGGTGGAAGGAATTGACTTACCTCGATAGATTTCCGAAGATCGATGCCGTAGGACTGCATCCAAACGCTAAGTAAAATACTGGGTACGCGTACTATTGAAGGAACTTTCACCTTCATAGAGCAACCGCGTTACTATGCCCCTGATGAGAATAGCGCGGTTGCTTCGACGGACAAACCTCAAATGATGGTCATTAGTTCGACACACTTTTTAGAGCGCTCTTTCCTACACCACCCGTTTAACTTCCACTTTTATTAATTACTGTTATTGTGTTAGCGTCTTCACTAATCCCTTCGTTTTTCAGTTCTCTGTTTATTGTATTCTCGGTTTTATTCGCTCTTCGCTCCCGTCCCCTTTGTTACCCAACACACGTGTTAACTACCGACCCCAACTACATTTCTCCCTACCGAAAATGTTCCCTACACAAATACAAGCCCTGACACGGACCCCATTTTAGCGCTGCAGCATATAATCACGTACTAACGCACATCATTTTAATTTATACTTCACTTCGCCACTCGATCACTCCCTTAACCTCATATAACTCATCCACCATTAACCTTAATAAAATAGCACAGGGGTGAAAATACCCGTTACACAATTCAAACCCAATTTTTTTTTTTTTTTTTTTTTCAATTTCGTTAAAACTCTCTTTTCCAATATTCGATGCTCGTACGAATTGACCAGAAACTTCCGGCATAACAATCAGGCAAGGTCATTCAACTGACAGTCGTGCCATTTTATGTCCGGTTTCGTGAACTCAGCGCCTGTTGATTTAAAGGTTGGTTTGGACATGCAGACATGCATTCTTTACTTTAGGTATTGATTCACTGAGAAATTTCTGGATAATAACGAAATCTTTACATAGTCGCCAGAAAATAAGGATAGAAATGATAACTTCCACGTCTAACTAAAAAAGGGAAAATCGATAAAAATCAATGAATGCAGCATATCACGTAGCCCTACTTTGTTTGTTTAACTCGATGACATCGCGCAGTTTTCCGTGTTTGTTTCAGAAGTTTTAGCCATTGATGTTACACGTTAAAGGTGTATTTTTTTGGTGCGTGCGTTTCTGATGGAAAGTAGAGATGTTTGTGTGTGTATGTGAAAAAACGAAGCTCCTGTCGCGTTTTATATCCAGTGGAGACTGCACATAAGGAGCAGCTTTAGAAAAGCATGTGCGTGGGTTCGTTTGTCTCTTGTGTGACTTGAGGCGTTTTCTTACTATACAATTTATAATAATGTTTTCTTCTTAGTTAAAGACAGCTACTTTATCGCGGTTGAAGGCAAACGTATTTCACTGAAGCAACTGCACTCATTTGACTTGGAACGAGTTCAAACAAACCAATTTGCGTACATGACGCAGCACTTGTTAGAAGCTTTCGACTGTGAGCAAAATTTCTCCCCACCCTTCTCCCACGGTTACTATCTCTTGTCGTGAGTTCTTCCCAACTTCCAGTCTTGCGGACACAAATGGAATGTTTCATCCATCACGATATCTTGGAATATTAGAATCTCAGTAATTTAATCAGTAATTTAAGTGTTTTCGCCGCGGAAGTTGGTGCTTTACGAGCCGTGCTGACTTGCTTGTAGCAAAAGATTAGTATGTTCACACAAGCAGACTTTTGGGAGCCATCTGAAATTCTCTTATTGTTCACTGCAATTAACAAACTTTAACTTGATGCAATAACCGAACAAACAAAGCGGTTTAACTGAGTTATAAATACTATCACGGAGCCACTTTAGTTGACTCGTAACTACTGTCTCTTTCACGAGAATCTGCCGTTTTCTTATAAAATATATCATTGTGGTTTGTTTTGTTTATGCGTGTGACTTGAGCGAAAACAACACGCAGTTTGAAGTTTTTTCTTTCTTACTTTCGCTCATTCTTTTCTTCTGGTTGCTTTTTCACAGTATGAACAAGAGAGAGAGAGAGAGAGAGAGAGAGAGAGAGAGAGAGAGAGAAAGCTTTCTGGTCAAATATTGGCCTGGAACGGAACTCAACTCTTTCAGATGATTGTACGTGTTGGTGAGCCCATACACACGAAGGTTCTTTTGTAAACAAAGCGTCAAACGTCTTTTGTTTGACTCGAAACTTCACGAAAGCCAAAATCCCCGAGCTAAGGAAGCTGCTTTGCTTGTATAATTCACTTATGAATCAGTCAAGCAGAGTGATGATATGTTAGGACTGTCGAATTACCTCTGCTGTTTTATTGTATTACTAGACTGGCTTATTTTTCCCAACATGTGGGGCATTCACTTTCGTTTGCATTTGAACAAGTTCTTAAGGGCAGGCCGAGGCAAGTCTTTTGATACTTTACGTGCTCTCATTGTGTCGCTGTCGGCAAACTTTTGTGTCACGGTCCCTCTGTTCGCTTTTCAGATAGCACAATAAGTTAAAACTCTTCGACTCCTATTGGTCGTTTAGAGACCACATAATATAATAGCGATACGCATCACGTTAAATGACCTCGTCAACTTGACTTGAAGGAGGCCAGGGGCGCTGATTTTTATCACAGGTGTTGTTGGCGTGATTGTGGTTAGACTTAAACTCATCTCAGACGGAAAATAATGTCGTCGTCCCGCCCCCCCCCCCCCCCCCCCCCTGGGGAGGACTGTTCTTATCTCATTCGCGTCCAACGAAAATGTTAAAATTAGAGTGTTAGAAACGTGTGCGAAATCCATGGAGTTCATTTACATCACACTACCATCACATTACATCACTGAATGCTCGCTGTAAACTTGCCTATGATTTTTTTTTTTTTGCCTTTTTCTATTTTGTTGGAAAAAAACTGCGTATTGCTTTATTTTCATATTTGCTGTTATCTTTCTAAGGTTCTCGGTCTTTGGTGTTACGAAGAAGGGCGTGATACCGAGCAAATTGCTGCGGACCAAATTTATGATGCCATTGTTCATAAACAGGGATTTTTAAAACTGTCCCTCCTTCTTTCGCGTGGGTGTGCGTTTTCTCGCTGTTCTCTTATTAACATCGTTGTTTTTTGTTTGTTTTGTTTTTTCTTTTTTGGCTCACGTTTGTTGTTATCTGGCTCTTTGAAGTTGCCATGTCTTTGTAGGATTGTCGGTAATTTTGTCAAGGATCAACTAATATTTGGTGATTGGAAAATAAGTTTCTAAAAATAGTGACAACGTCATATGTGAAGCTTTCTTTGTCGCTTTGAAAGCCAAGGTAGCGACTCGAACTGTGCTGTTTTTACAAAGCAAACAATTACCCGAAGCTTCAGCGAGCTTGTCTCATTTTGGCTGGGTACAAGTTGCCATTCGTCATAACAGGGATTTGCGAAAATGCCTCTTGTTCTCTGTCTCGTTTTGTCTACTTATGGTTCCTAGTTCATTTTCATCATCTCCTTTCATTTGCATATGGTTGACTTGGAATCAGTGATGTATGCGAGAAGGAAAGTCACTTTTTTTTTTAATGATACGATATTTTTAATGCGTTGGAGTTGCCCGATCAAATATCAAGTGTTCGTACCATGAATGCGCTTTTTGTTTGGCTTTAGTTCATCATCAATCAACTATACATGTCAAATCTCTGCTTCGTCATCGATTCTACCGCTCCAAGTAGTTTCACTTTTTCCAAACCGCAAAGTCGCCACTTGTCAAGTTTCATTCACGACACCTTCAAAGCGATAATGCTGTAATATCCCCGTTTTGATAATTGTATTGTACAATTTGAACAACAATGCAGACTTTCTTATACGGCAAAGTTGTTTTCTTTTTCCTTTGTGCGCACAATAATTTAATCTTTCCAAGCCGCAGAACACCTGGTAAAGTTCAGTGGTTTATAATTGTCGAGCACAGCATATATTTAGTTGGACTATACAATGATTCCTTTATTTAGATCATTGTTTTTATATTTGCCATGCATACAACCAAAGGGGCTTTATCCTTGTGTAGTATCGCACAATATTCATAAGCCTTGCTTTATAGTTGACAAATATATTAGCGTTGTCGAAGTTTTCCTTATCTTTCTTTTGGTTTTGTTTGTTTAGAACCTTTTTGAGGTACAGATAACTTGGCTCTACCATTTAGTTGTATAGTGACGTCTGCGGTTCTTGATCTCGCCTTGCTTGCAAAGTGCTTTTAACTCTAACTATTAAATAAACTGTCCAACTGCGTGTAATATAGATTCCTGCCTGATATGCTAACCATCGTGAAGGTTTTATATAGACGAGCTTAGCTCGCTCGATAGCTTCTGTACGGCGGCTAAGGGGCCATTTAATTTTCAGTACGACATTTCCTCTGCTGACGTGTTGGAACTCTTTGAGCCAACTCCTGAACTGTCAGATGAAAAATAATGATATGACCGCGCAAATGATAGCCTATGAACGGCCGTTGTTACTCGTGTATGAAAGGCTACTCAAATGAAAACTCCCGATGGGTACATTCTAACAGCCGAGTTCACGACTACACGTTGTTATTGAGCGAAGTTCACATTCTTTGCATTTGTATTCCTTTTTGCTGAGACGAAGGCTAGCGCTCGAAACGTCAGCTTCAAATTCTTTCACGGCGTCCAGCTTTCACACATCGACCCCAAGTTGATCCAAGCTATACATATTTCTCCAGGCCGTCGCAGTCAAGTTCTCTTCAGAGCTGGTTTTCCTTTGCATTTGTAAGTCAGTTTAAACGGAGAGCATGGAAGTTAAAATGATACCTCATGTACCCTTGGACTTGTGATTCAGCACTTCTTGTTTACTTTCTGGCTGTACCACTGAGCACGTTGGACTTCCGCGATGCTTCCTTATAGGTAAATGACTCATAAGTGAGGGCCTCTCGAATTCCTTTGCAAGACAGAATCGTGCTAGTTTGAGTTTTAAGTCCGACCATCAGTTTTCAGGACATCTCTGGGGCGGATCCAGGATTTTGTGAAGGGTGGCACGAGATCAGACTCGGCTTACTCTCTGTTCAAACGGATACTAATCATATGCAAGAAAATTTTATTCCTATCAAAAGTCACATGTAAAGCTATCGAGAGCTAGGAATATTCAAACTGGCGGTTTCTTTGTGAAAATGTGCTGTGCAAAAGAAAAGAAAAACCGAACGATTACACAGACATAACAAGAAATCCTTAGCTCTTGTAGTTCGAACTCTTCTGATATGATTATCGTTCTTAATGCGGTTGTGCTTCTCTGTGCCTTTTCATTTTAATACTTGGACGCGTGCCACTATTGTTTAGGGACATAATAGTGGTTAACGTTGCTATGCAACAGTAATTTCAAGCAGTGTCGGGGCAGTCCCGCAAAAGTAGTTTGCAACGCATACACAATAATGGGGTCACGAGCTTGAGGGAACTGTTCATTTGTAGTGTCATTTTAAGATCAGTAAACCGTTTTATTTTTTTCTCTCTCTGTCTTTTGTGTGCCACTCGCGCAACCGATGAATGTTAATGATAATGGTTCGCTCTCTGGCCCCCTTGTTTTCTTTTCAGTTTAGTTGTCGAAATATAAACCCAAAATGCTGTGTAATCGCAAAATTATCCGTAACTCTGGACGAATGCCAATCGACTTGATATTAGTCCCCTCCGGCGGTTTAATATTAACGTAACCATTTGCGTTACGCAAGCGTAATTTTGTAACTTTCGTCTCGTTATTAAACAAGGAACCTTTGATTTGATTTCCCCTGTGTTTGAAGCTCTAAGTTGATGTTCATAACGCGAAGCACGTTTGATGAATTAGATATGATTGAATTTCTGACTGCGTCAGACCGCGTGACGCAACTCAAAGTTTCACTGATCAGACCGATCCGTCGAACTGAACTCGGATAATATTGTACTTTGCTGCTCGATCCGGTGAGTGTCCCTCCAAAACAGTCGCTTGCTCAGTAAAAAATAATACCTTCTCCCAAATTATATTTCGAATCTATTAAAACTATTCCATAAGCACGGGGATGTCTTTTGTTTACTGGCGACCTTGTCCTTATATCCGTTGGCTTGTGTCCAAGAACGGATCAACCAACCATTGGCCTTGATAAACATGCGACAGCCAATGAGAGCGAAGGCGTGACGTCTCCGTCAAATCGGATGATCGCTGTCGTGTGTATGCCACGAGAGCGCCTCACACTTATAAGCATCAGACGTCAACAGTGGATCATAACAGAACGAGCGAGGAGAAGGACACATGATGTTACCTCAAGCGAACCTATTTCTTCAGGCATTCTTCGTGCCTCAAGGCCCAGTCATAAGGCCAGGAACAGAACAGAATCGTGCCTATGGCCAACAGCTGAGAAGAATTGCTGACGAATTCCAAGCTGGAAAACTGAGAGAACTAAAACGGCAACGAGAAGCGTCGGACTCGAAGCTGTACCGAATGCTCTTGGCCGCTGCCGGAGTTGCTGTTGTGGGTCGAATGTTATGGCGCTGGATAACTTGAGAGTCGTCTAATGTCGTATTTAGGTGAGTTGCTTACAGAGTCATGCCTTTTATGTGTGTCAATAACGCACGTACTTACAGTTCGAGTTATCGCTTTCGCCTGCCTTTGTTTTGTGAAATCGGCGGGAAACCGAAGGACCGGTCATTTAATCGGCCCCGTCGGGGCAGTGCGTCAGCGCGCGTGTGAAGCAAACGATTTTTGAAGGTCAAAAACCTAACACTTTTAGTAATGATACTTGTCTGACTTTTGTCTACAGGTCTTATGGGTGTCGACGACCCCTTTCTTGTCAAAGTGGTCAGAGATCCACGGACTTCTGAGGCAACTAACTTTCAATTTTGTACTGCGTCACTTCACTGCTTCAACACTACCTGCTACGCCGAAACAAACTCAAGCTAACTTGCATAAAAGAACTCTGGAACACTCAAGGATGTATTCTGTTAGCCAGCAAGAAAACAGCTGGCGATGTATTGAAGCTTTCTTCTCACAGGACAATATTTTGCTCGTTCCGTTTGTATATGAAGTGTCTCAAGATTGCCGCCGGATATAAGACTGCCAGAAATCAAGCTGAGATGTACCCCGTCGACCAGCACGCCCCGGCTTCAGAGGAACATGCAATAGTTATTAGAAAGATAATTAATGGACTTTAGTGGGTCACACACAATTATGGATATTGCCCAGAGAAACCCAAGCGAGCGCTAACATAACGGGGCTTTGTTGTCATCGGTCTGAATTGGGCCAACGTGGCCGCCTATTTCCGGCACGATCACAATTGAGGGGGGACTCAACAAAGGTAGATGCATTTCCGCTCTGGATCTCTAGACACTTTAATATACGTGCGAAGGAAGATTACGGTTTTTATGATCATTATTATTTTTGCGAGCGTGACACGTTCGATGCTTTGTTTTTGTCAGAGTTGATTCATATGCAAATTGTTGCGTAGATGATTTGTAGCTGACATCTAGAACAAAGGTCGTCTATTTAAGTATGAACTGCGTGATTGCTTCCCGCTTGGCCATTTTTATTTTTTATTTGACTTCAATTTTCAAGTGCTGGAATCACGAATGCTGAAGCACTTACACTTTACTTCCCATGGAAGGAAACAAACCTCACTTGCTAGAAGGGGAGACATCTCTATTTGTAAAAACTTAGGAACATCGAACAAGTAGATTCTTAGGAATGAATTATATGTTAGAGACAGGCGAATATGAAGATAGTTTACTGTAAATATTGCTTTGTAAATAGGTCATTGTATAAGGCTGGTTAATAGGGAGATAAATTGTAAGATAAATCGCATCCATTCACAATGTACAGACAGACAGACAGATTAATTTATTTTGGGCTCTGAACAAAACTGTTTGCTGCGCAAACGTTTAATAAAGAAAGCACATCTTTGTTACTGTGACTTCTGGACTCCAACACCCCCCTTCCCCCAACCGTTCTCTCTTTTCTTGTCTCGGTTCCTCTTCTCAACCTCTTTATCATGTTTCTTATTCAGCGATAGTCGATTCATGTTCGTACCAGTCTGTTTATGATCTTGGGTCCCACAGAAATCCATTACACACTTTTATGCGGTTTGTTTGTGTGACATCACTACATGGCCGACTCAGGAGGAACAAACACGCGATCAGAGCTTTCAAAAGTTATTTTCGTCTTGATATCGACCAGGTTCTTTTTGTAATTGTGTGGTCATGTACGCATTTGTCGTGTACACACTGTATTGACCAGACTAATAAATGGCCGACTGACAGATTTTCTAGAGAATGGGAAAAGGAAACCGAAGCACGTTTCCCGAGAGCAGGGGAAATCCCATACGTCATCAACCCGAAAAGGCTTCGAGTTTTACCGATTTTCTTGATGATGCAATCAGAAAAATCGAGAAAGCATCGCACTTGATTTCACGGTGTAGACGAATATCATACAAACAGTAATTATTTTGGATAGCTCTTCAAGAGTTCATAAACACCGTACCAAACCTCGGTTGGTTTCAAGCCTCTTCACTAATCTGCCGATAAGATCAGTCCCGGTTTGCACGCCTCTTCTTGTTCCTGTAAGTTCTACGTGTGGCTCAAGATCGACCACAGACTGTCCTATTTTATGGGTCTAAACCAAGAAAGATGCTTGAAACTGATTGCCGCTTTCTTGTGTGACCTATATCTGTTCATCCATCTATCTCTTTTTTGTCTTTGTCTTCGTGTCTTTGTCTATGACTGTGGGGTCCTTGTTGTCTGTTCTTTAGGTGTAAAGCTAGCCGTGATTGATCATCATTTTAAGATTTTTGTTGTATGAGTACTGACGGTACTTATGCATTTGGCGCCCTCGGAATATCTCAAAAAGCCCTGAACAGAAACAAAAATAAAAGCCATCGTAGATGTATTGCTTTTGTTGACAAGTGTGCATGGAAAATATATTCATGAACGTGTCATCTCTATTAACTTCCTGGTGGAACCAGAACGCTCCTCTTTGTCCCATACTGGTGTTTTTAATTTTCATTCTCGTATTTCTTTGGTATTTTGTATTGGTGTTCAGAATGCGTGGGTAAAAAACGTCTATTGTCTTCCGTGTTGTCTGCGCATGTTCGGGTCAGTAAGGTCAAAGAGCTGTTGGACAATACACAAGTTGTCGAGGCTTTCCGGCAGCGCTCATTTGCAAGCTTTGCAAGAATTTCGTTCCTTAAATTCAACACATAAAGGAGAACAACAACGAAACATTGTCCTAGATGTAAAGGAGTATTTTAGTGTTTCACCGTGACTATATTGTTGCATGCGAGACTAATTTAGAAACAGAGAACAATTAGTGGCAATTGAACACCTCAAGGGCACCCTGCCAATTGTGTTTAACGGTGCGCAGCGAGTGCCAACGTAAATTTTTTTACCGATAAATGAGACGGAAGTCAAAGATTAACAAGGTTAAACTGAAGTTATTCAGTTAAGCTTTGTGCGAGGATAAATTTAAACGCACATATTGTATATACTGCGTATACATTTTTCTTTTGTAGTGTAGTACTATTTGTAATATTATTCCTGTTTATGGTATCATGAAGTTGCGTGCGGCAGAGCGATAAGCGAGTCCTTAGTCGAAAGCTTAGTCCAGACCGCAAAGTGGCCATTCATATAATTTAATCCATCAACGACTGATATTTTGCTGAACTCAGAGTTGATGACTCTACAGAGATTCCCCCGGCAACCCTGTCCGCATTATATTCAATATAAATTACCCTTGAATTGTCTCCAACACTGTCAAGTTGGTAACTCAATATCCTAGTTTTGCCCTGGTTAGCGTGAGTTGTGTATTCACATACACGAACAACTCAACTCAAGATTATCACATTATCCCAGCTCACATAAACACCATAGCTTGAAAAATTCCGTGGTTACAAGCGGTTGACTAAATAAATTTAGGTTCTTTGTTCCGCGTCAACATTTTCCGTTCACCCCTTTCTCAGACTGCGGGATATTCTTCTTGGACAGTTGCCATGCGTAACCTTACTGACGATTATTGTTCAAACGGTACGAGGTTGTAAAATAGCTTTTGTGTGTGTGGAGACCACCCTGAACGGCTTCAAATTTGGCTTCGTGGTGTGTAGCTATTTTAGTTACAATTTGCGTCCAGGCCGATAAACCAACTGTGGTTTAGGGTGATTTATCATCGTTGCTTACACATGGTCACGTTTCACTGCAAAAGAAAAGCCTGTCCAATATACTCTTTACTCTATCTCGAGGCAGCATGAGAAAATACATTGGAGGATTGATGGCTACAAGGAAGTGGAAGCAACTAGAAAGAACAACAACACAAAAAAAGTGAAGCCATCATATGACAAGCAGAGCGGATTGTTAGGAAAAGGGTTTTTCGGAAGCATTGCAGGTTAGAAAAGGGTTCAAACGACGTGGAAAGAAAGAAAAAAGGAAGGGAAAAATAAGAAGAACAAAATACAGTGAGGCAAAGCTATAGGTGAAAACAGTCATAGGAACTAAAGGAGAGAGCATGACGAGCTAAAGATTAAAAGCCTTTCTCTGTGATGTTTAGCTGGAGCTCATCTCTTGAGCAAATATGTCTCCAGGGAAATACAATATTAGTTCTCGCTAGTGTTACAGTATTGAGCCGTAGCCTGCACATGATATTGTGCTGCTTTTAGTCTTGAATCAACCTCCAAATCAAGTCATCTGCAGATGTGGTTTTATCCTAATTTTCTAATAATCGCCTTTTAGTGGTTTGCAACAGGAAGTTCCATAAGTCCGATTATAAATGAGCAGGAAACGATGCTGTAAATTGTGTTTCAGTTCACTTTTAATTTTCTTCTTTTTCTAACTCTCGCTATCCAGCTGTTCAGACACCACTGCAAAAATGATTCCGACGTAGACCCTGAAAGTCTAACTTGACTGCTATAGATTACTATGAGAATACAAAAGACGCGAATTCCACTCGAAGACGAAGTATAACCTCTGAATGAACTCCGTTAGTGCTTTGGAGTTAGTGGTCACATTTGTTTGACAGAGGCTGACATTTCTCGACTGTACACAAGACTCCTTTTCCAGCTGACACGAGCTTGTGTATTCGTTGTTCTTGTGTTTTTTTTATTATTTATTTATCTTTTCTCGCGAGTGCGTTTTATTGTCACTGTGAAGTGTCGAACCTAGTATTCAGTTTATGATACATTCAATCAATACTAATTGAAGTGCATATGCTTATCTTGCAAGTAAAAACCAGACTTCACCATGAGTCTCACTAGACTAAAACATAAGCGAACACTAAAAAAGGGAGGCGACTAACGTGTCAGATTCGAAAGCCTCACTTGCCACCTCCGACTTATAATGAACCCAGATTTGAACCGAGAGTCAATGCTCTTGTTCTGTACTCATTTTCCTCTTAACCCGAATGGCGCCATGAAATTCTCTAATCACTTAGCTCGTCTGGCGTATGTTTCATGTCTTGATTATGACAGTAGCGTTATTGTCGTTATTACCTCGGAAGACCAACTAGCAGCAGAAAGTGCGAGGAACTGAATGATTTTGCCTCAAAATCTGTGGATATTGACAAAATCCCCGCGAGTATTCAAGCCTACAATCCAATCGCAACAAGTACTCCGGCTCAACTTTAAAGTCATCAGTGGTACATAACAAGACCGTGGAATGCCCCCCTCTTCCCCCTTGAGCACGGAATGCGACTCTCGAGAAGTTTAATATTTCATGTGTCTCAAAGTGATGGTCACCTTTAAGAGAAGGGTTTATCGTGGAATGTTTTAATTGATTTCTTGCTTAATGTCACGCCTTGAAAATGTCTGAAGTTATGGGATCATATATAGCATGCTAGCTACAGTCATATGCTTTGACTGTATTAGCCCATGTAGATGGATGAAGGTATCCGAGGCACCATTAAAGTCCTCCACCAAGACTTGACACGGAAAATTTGACGTCTGAAACAATCCCTCGGGACTCAGTAATTCAGTTGTCGCGGCAGTTTCATTTTGAAGATTTCCCCAAAAGTCTAAACTTTAGATTGATCACGAAAAATAAAACACGTCACTATGATCGCACTCGAATAAACAAACGAAACTCCCATAACGCTATCTCAAAAGACAACGTTTTAAATTGTTTTTCGCGGGAAAACATGCGCGCAAACCCGCGAACTGTTTTTTGGAACAGCGGGCATGCAATGTCCGATTCAATCGCAATTTCTACCTGTTCAAACATTGGCAAATGCGCGAAGACCTATTTATTGAATGTAATTTTTAGGATCGCAAATCAAAGATATTGGTCGTTTGTGGGTGATGACACTCTTCGGTTTATGGCGCCTATAAAGACCGACGCTTGAGTAGCCGTTAAATGGTGTTCAGAGAGCAGTCTCAAGAGAAACGACGGTTGTCCGTGTTTTTGTTATAACGTGATCACATATACATTTTAATCGAAAATGGATTGGGGGCGGAAACGCACAGCCAAACGTGGTAACACAAAAGAAAGCAGTCGAAGTTTACCTCCTGACGGAAACGAAGTACAACATTATTCGGCCGGATACAACCCGGGGGCTGATATTCATAATAAAATCCATAGCCTGGGTCGTGCATTTTAGGCGGCATTATTGTTTTAAGTGCTTGAAAAGCGACATTTTCTCGTGTCGTGTCTTGGTCGCATGCGGCAGACATATTATAAAATTGCGGCCTGTTTTGCGATAACCACCTGCCCGGGCATGCCCGAAACATCTTGACTTTGCACGCCACAAAGTTCGAGGCCTTGACCTTCGCAGTGCATCACAATTAACCTTGGTGTAATTCCCAGCAACAGCTCCCATAGCCAGTTTGAGCAATTATTATTTATATTTTATCCTGCAGGGCACCCCAGATTAAAATCGCTCAAATTCGCAGGTGTTGCATAACTGACAACATTAATCACGACAAGTACATTTTATTTTGAATGGCAGTTTCTTGTTTACTTTTTTTTGGCGGTTGGAGGTTCCGGGTAAGATTTTCATGATTGGCGCAAGCACAGTCAAGCATAAGCGGTAGCGCAAGAGTCCTTGTTTCGCAGTGAAAACAGGCCCAATGCAAGCACAAACAAAAGCACAAGGACTACTGGTAAAAACCCTGGCGGTCTTATTTGGTCCTTCCCTACACATCATTGTATAGTTATTTACTTAATACACTGTATGCTATCAAAGGGAAATAAACTATCTATCTAAGGATCAAAATATTGTTTTTCTTTCCCTTGTGATTGCGTCGCTTGTGGACACCAAGACGACGCCACATCTCGCGCACTTGAAAATCGTGGTGAAGCTGAAAATGTTTCCGTTTAGCTGTCAAAACTAAGTTACACATGACCGCATCTGACAGAAAAACCAGCCAATATATGTGCTTCATAAGTGCATCTAAGAAACGGCAAAATTTGGCTGATTCGATTAGTCAGTCGTAGTGCATGAATTGACCGTTTTTGTTTTTGTTGTGATCAACGTTTTATGGTTCTTTAGTGCTCTAAGAGCTTCGTTGTTATATCTGATCAGTTTTTGAACACTATTAGTGTAACCCGCTCTTCAGATGGTGCGGGTGTAACTTGACTGGCAATATCAGTTCAATATCGACTTTGGATATTACGTTTGAGTTTTACTGTTTCACAAAGTACGTCAGTTGTTCTCAAAGATAGGTGATGTGAACTACGATAAACAATACTTCTCACGCGGATTAGGTATGGTGGCTGTTTGAGATAGTAAGTGTGGGAATCGGGTATACTGACGATCAAATCAATAATTTGGTTATTAAATCATTGACTATGTTGTTCCTTGATTGTTTTTCTCAGTTCTGTTTTTGTCTGCGAAACCTCTCCTGTATAAGCGTTCGTCTGTTATTTATCTTAATTGTTTCTATCTTTTCTTTTTATGGCGCGATACACTTTAAAGCCTGGTTTTCACGAGCGACGCTAGCACGAGTGTACTTATTTCACAATGAAAACAGGCTCGACAAGCACAAGCACAAAACTAGAATCAAAATATTTTGATCCTTGTGCTTCCGCTTACGTCGAGGCCGTTTTCACTGTAAAATAAGTACTCTTGTGCTTGCGGCGCTCGTGAAAACCAGGCTTTAATCTTGTCTCGCTCTTTGTCACCCTGTCTCACTGGCTGTCTCTTACAAAGAGGTTATTACACGGGAAGGAATGCAATACGGCGGAGTATTTTTACGAGTCGGTTTTATTTTTTCGAGCCTGCTTCAGGCGAGAAAAAATAAAACTGACGAGTAAAAATACAGCCGTATTGCACGACTTTTCGTGTAATAAATTGTTTATTAAGGTGAAGTAATACGGGCAACATTTCAGTGCAACTTGTCGTGCAACAATGTTGCGTTGCAAGTTGCACCGTAATGTTGCGCGTATTACCACCGTGTTTCAAGTTGCAGTAACATGTTGCACGAAGTAGAACCCACTTCTACTTCGTGCAAGATGTTGCTGCAACTTGCAACACGGTGGTAATACGCGCAACATTACAGTGCAACTTGCAACGCAACATTGTTGCTAGACAAGTTGCACTGAAAATGTTGCCTGTATTACTTCACCTTTACACGACAAACGAAGCAGGGCAAACATTCTCGCCGCGCGCAAAATGGAACAAAAAATGACGCGTTCGTAAACTTTGCTTGCGAAAACTGATCACGTAAGGTAATAAACCAGTTGATCTGGTTCCTGACGAGTGCAATACGCTCCCATCTTTGCACTCGTTTTGGCCCGTATTTGCACTCGAACATGTGAAGTCGTGTAATAATAAATTGTTTATTATACGACTAAACGAAACAGGGAAACGTTTTCGCCGCGCGCAAAATGGAACAAAAACTGACGCGTTCGTAAGCTTTGCTTGCGAAAATTGATCACGTAAGCTAACAAACAAGTTGATCTCCTCGTTCCTGACGAGTGTTAGCCTTTATTTGCACTCGAAAATGTGAAGTCGAGTAATAATATTCTCTAATGCTCTCTCATTTGCTCCCCCTCCTTCTTCTCTCTTACAAAATTCTCTAGGAGAGCCGATGTTTTCACATTTCAACATTTTGTTTGCTACATTGTTGTTTACCGCGATAAGTACTATAGTCAAACACTTAAGCCCCTTTAAGGATATTGACATCAATACTTTTCAACCCGCATATTGTTCCCTGAGAATTCCATCAGCGTACAAGTGCTGTCGGTGATCCTCTGTGGGGGCGCCCCAACTAAGAGTACACTGCTACCTTAAACAGTACTTTAGCGTTGATGATTTACAGTAAAACAAGGCGACATTCTCTCCTTTTCCCTGTACTCAGTTCACAAGTGTTGCACGGGAAAGTTAGCAATTGATTTGTTTCTGACCGAACGCAGAAGTTATGGAAGTCTTCTCCCACTATATTGATGCTCACACCAGTTTATTTTCTTAGCTGAATTTCGAAGCGAGATGGACAGTTGCACTGAAAATACTACGACCCTGTCTCGACCCTGAGTGTGAACTGAACATAGCTAATGAGTTTTCGGTCCCAGTTAATTTGACCGTCAACACGAAAACGACTTTGTGAGGCGTTTTCAAAAGTTTCCGTTTTAAGTGAATTCGAGGCATCGTTTTCGTGTGGACGGCGAATAGAAACGTCAAAATGTGTGCGTTTTTCAAACAAAAACGCATTCGTGTGGACGGCGCGTTTTTATAGTAGTGATATGCTTATCTATATTTGCCGTTTGTTTTGTTTTGTTCGTGTCACGCAGGCAGTTATTAAGGTTGGCCGTCGGCGACATGTCCCCAGCTGGTCCCGAATATTTGCGTGCGTTTGCGAAAGAAACTTGATCGAATCAAAACGAAAGTAAACAGATAGTTGTAAGGTAATCAATATAAGGAATGAGAATTGAGATCAGCAGACGAAGTTATAAATTAAAGGCACAGACATCTTTTGTTCATAATCATTTCATTGTTTAAAAATCCTAATCCATTGTTTGAAGAGTCTAATCCGCATGCAAGGCCATTGTGATGTCCAAGGGGGCAAGTTTATCCCCAATTACTGCAACTGAAACTGCATATGAAACAGAGAGCAATATTTCACAAGGTTTGGACTGAATGCCTTGCCGCCGCTTCTTAGTTGCGGCGGAAGACGGTCTGCATCCGGGTCATCACGTGCGCGGAAAGTGCGACAAATAGGAACTTCCTAGTGACGATCGCATGACAGCTTGTTCCTGCACAGATGGCCGAGGCTCCAGGGGGTATAGTTCCGCAGTAACGGAAAATCATAGCATTTGTTTCGAGTTTTATTTAGAGTTTCATTATCAAATGCTACGATTTTCCGTAATCGTTCAAATACCCATACATTCTCATATAATCTTGTTACGCACAGCACCCCCGGAGTCTGGGCCGCCTGTGGTTCCTGACAGCAGCTCCTCAGGCGTGATTATTTATAAGCCGAGCAAGGTCGTCAGAATTTTCAGTAAAAACACCGGATTTTCCCAAAATAGTAGTCCGAATGGCCAAAACCTATAAGATACAAGGTGGAACCCTAAAATAAAACTGTTTGGTTTTTTAGGATAAATGTGTCTTTATTGCCAACGAGCAAGCCGAGCGAAGACGGTCGGCTTGCGAGGCGGCCAGCATAATGCCACGCGAAGTATTGCAGCAGGCAGAAAAATTCTCGATCGAGCTGTTAGTATATGTAATCGCATGATTTTGAGTGCAATTTGGAATAAATTAGCACGTTTCAAAGACCACAAAATTGCACGAGCGCCGCGCGAGTGCAATTTGTGGTCTTTGAAAAATTTACGAGTGCTTATTTATTCCAAAATTGCACGAGAAGTCATGCTATTACTTGTTAATAACATGCATACAATAATTTACGTCGCGCAATTTTTTTCAATTTCGTTACAATTCACAAGTGTCTCAAGAACTTTGTATTAGGTCTTACATGAAAGATGCAATGGAAGTGTCTTTATATAATTAAGCAATATAACACGAGTTTCCATGTCTATGTACTCTTATATAAACACGCGGGATGTTGGGAGAACACGAGAAAAAGTTCAAAATCACGAGCCGCTTCGGCGAGTGATTTTGAACTTTTTCGAGTGTTCTCACAACATCCCAAGTGTTTATATAAGAGTACATAGACATGGAAACGAGTATCATATTGCTTTTATAAAATAACGAAGCTTTTATTACCTGAAAGAACTTTATATTGAAAATAATCAAGTTCAAGATTCTCCCGAAAACCGTCAAAACGCACGCTCGTCCAATCGGAAAGTCTGTTTCACGGCACTTCGCTCAAGTCAGTCCATGAATGAAAACGGAACACCACTCCCGTTCACTTGAAAAACTTGACAGGCTGCTAAATGAAAGTGAATTTCGCAAGAAATGTGTCGGATATTAGTACCACTGTTTGTCAAGAATTCAAAAGAACCGGCGAGAATGTTTTGAGCCGTCAGGTTTCAACTTTCAGGACAACGGTGTCACTCGACGTAAACATGTCTGCACAACAACACTACTCTGCTGAAGAAGGTAGTTTGTACATTTGTTTGCTTTACTTGAGCATTACTTGAACTCTGCCGGACGACAGTCAACTCCATTGAATTGACTCAACAGCTTTTGTGCCACCGAGCCGACAGCCGAGACAGACTCATTAGCGAAGACTGTTTGTGCCTTCATCACCATAAACCTACAATTATTCGTGTGAAACTCCGGTGATCTAAGCCATCTAGTTACTAGCTACGAGCCACAGGAGACGAAGGTATAAAGGTTAGAAACTTTAGAGAATGTTCTTTGACTGTGTAATTGTTGGCTTTCTGTCTCACGGTTTCCGAATTAAATTTCATGCAATGTTCGGACAACTTTTCTTCACGCTGCTTCACTAATTGCACATGATTTGCACACGGCTTCACTATTTGCTCTAATAGCCCACTGCAGTTTCTGTAACACATGAATCTTTGAAGTAGGGGACGACACGCAGTCTTTTTATTTCAGGATTCGTCATTTCCATGTCTTTGTACTTATTTATAAAATGGTTTTTTAACCAATCAGAGCGCGCGTAGTATCATAGTTATTTTATAACATCTTATATGAATGATGATGTGGTGTATTTTTGTTTGTTTATTCACCATTTTTGTCATAACAAATTAATTACTGTACATTGGTATATTTAATCGATACAATGGTAGGAGGACTAAATTAAACCCTAACAGGCTTTTACAGAGTAGTCCCCCTTTATGTAATACTTTGAGATTATCTTTATAGGTGATCAGTTGGCAGAATTACCAACAAAAATATCCTATTCCATGTATATATTTTTTGGTTGATGAAATAATCATACTAATAAAGATAAGCTACTTCGCCACGAACAAGTAAGAAATAACAAACGTGAAGCTAAAAATATTTGTATTTGTAGATAGTAATAAGCTAATAATAATCATAAGAATAAAACTCTATGTTACTTGGATATTTAGAATGTGCGATTTCATGTTATTTTTAAATATTGTGAAGGAAGAAGATTCTTGAATATTGCTGGGTGTCGAGTTCCAGATCGATATTAACTTATTTCGTGTAGAAAAATTACCATAGTTAGTTCTATTATATTTTTGGTGTAATTTTTTTGCCCTTCTAGTATTATGTTGATGTATGTTTAAATTTTGAACATAAAAAGAGCTAAAATAGGGCGGAAGAAACTTGTTGATGAGTTTAAACGTAAAGCAAGCTGTCAGAAAATCATTTATTTGATGGATATTGAGTATTTTGAATTTGTGAAATAGAGGTAAAGAGGGTGCATTATATTTGGAAAATGTCATTATTCGTATCAATTTTTTTTGCAATTTTAACAGTTTGTCAAGACGTGAATGGTAATTATTTGCCCATACAATGTTGGCATAATATAGGTGTGGATAGATTAGACTGTAATAAATGTTTCTTAAAAGTCTCTGGCTAATAAAAAGTCGAAGCTTGCAGATAATTCCAATTGTTTTTGAGATTTTATTCGTAATGTAATTTATGTGGCCTTTCCATGTTAAATTTTCATCTATAAAGATTCCTAAAAATTTTGTTTGATTGACTCTTTTTATTTCCTGGTCTGAAAAACGTATATTTACCTCTGCTTTAAGTGATTTTTTGGTTGATCTAAATATTATAAAATTGGTTTTTTTGATATTTAACGTTAATTGATTTAAATTCATCCACTCTTGAACACTTATTAATTCTTCATTAAGTTTAGTTTCGAGATCTTTTAGGTCTTTTCCAGAGCAGTAAATGTTAGTATCATCAGCAAAAAGTATGTAAAAAAGATGTTTACTGGAGTTTATGATGTCGTTTATGTAAAGTAGAAAAAGGAGTGGTCCGAGAACGGATCCTTGTGGAACACCACATGTTATGATCTTTTCTTGAGATTTGGAGTTGTTAAATTTGACAATCTGTCTTCTATTAATCAAGTAGTTTTTAAACCACGTGTTGCAAGTCCCTCTGATACCATAGAAGCATAGCTTGTCTAAAAGAATACTGTGGTTAACCGTATCAAAGGCTTTCGATAAATCAAGGAATACTCCTATAGTATATTCATCTTTTTCAATTGCTTTAGTTATTTTATCTACTAATTCAATAATGGCATAATTTGTTGATTTGTTTGTACGGAATCCATATTGCTGATTACAAAGAATGCTGTTAATTTCTACATAATTGCTGAGCCTTTGGTACATAATTTTTTCTAAGATTTTCGAAAAACAGGGTAAAACTGAAATTGGTCGGTAATTATTAAATTCCCTCTTATCAGAAGATTTGTGTACTGGTGTCACCAAGGAGATTTTTAAATCATCTGGAATTTCTCCAGTTTCGAAAGAGCGATTTACTATGTAACTTAGGGGCCGACTTATGATTGCAGAAACGCTTTTGACTACTTTGGTATTAATACCATCAATTCCACAACTACTCTTGTTTTTCATTTGGTCTATAATTTTTTGAATTTCATCTTCATTAGTTTCCCTTAGTAGCATAGAATTGACATAATCTCCAGTTAAGAATTGTTTGTACTGCTTTCCATGTGTTTTAAATTTCTTTGCAAGGTTAGGCCCAACATTTACGAAGTATTCATTGAATTTATTTGCAATTTCTAGGTGATCATTTACTTCTATATTATCATAGTTGAAGGAATCCGGAAATTTAGCCTTTGATTTTTTGTTGTTGATTATCTCGTTGATAATCTTCCAGGTTCCACGGATATTATTACCCACACTATTAAGTTTGTTACAATAATATTTCCTTATTTGCCAATCTTATTGTATGATTAAGTTTATTTCGGTACTTTTTGTATTTCATCTCATTTATGATATTGGGTAAATTCAGAAATTTTTTATATAAATTATTTTTAGTATTTATAGATTTTAGAATTCCCTTTGTAACCCATGGACTTTTCTGCTTTATTTTAGAAAAAGTTTTCCGTTTTCTTAGAGGAAAATGTTTATTGTATGATTCTTTAAAGACTCCAAAAAAAGATTGGTATGCTTTTTTAACATCATTCTCTGACAGAATAACATTCCAATCCCAGCTTGTTAACTCAGAATGAAAGGCTTGTATTGCAGAATCAGATATTATCCTTGAATAATATGTTTCTGGAGGTGATTTGATTGAATTAGGCTTATCACAGTTCTTTTTATCGATACAGAAAATTGGCAAATGATCAGAAATATCACTAAATAAGATGCCTGTTATTGGTTCCAAGTGTTGTAGACAATTAACAAATATATTGTCAATCAGAGTTGCTGTAGATCTAGTAATTCTAGTTGGTTTTTTAATCAAGGGGAGAAACCCTGAAGATGACATCTGATTATAGAAACGGTTTGCGAAGTTACAACTTTCATATTTCAAAAGGTCAATGTTAAAATCGCCCATGATATAGCAGGGTTTATTTGCCTTGTCCACTTTAGATAATATATTGCTTATGTTATTTTCAAAGTCTTCATACTTATTATTAGGTGGTCTGTAAATTACTCCTATGATTAGGTTCTTTTTGTTTTTATTTAATATTTCGAGGAAGAGTGATTCAATGTTATCAGAGCAGTTTACATTTAAATCAAATCTAGGCTTTATTTGGATATCGTTTTTAACGTAGAAGCAAACTCCACCTCCGGATTTATTAGATCTATTCATTGTAGTGAGCGTATAACCAGGAAGGTTATAATACTCTTCATTATCACTTGTTAACCAAGTTTCAGTGAGAGCAATTACTGAAAATTTATGTGTTAGGAGATGCAAATAATTGGATAGTGTATCAAGCTTATTTCGAATACTTCGGATGTTTAGATGTACAAAAGATATATGTTGTTCTGAAATATTTGAACTGTCAACAAACTCTTGGAAAATCAATGGTTGTGTAATATTTGTTTTGGATGTTTAAATTGAAGCTATCAAAATTAGAGTCTGGATCGATAGAATTATTAATGTCGCTAGTTTTTGAGTCATCCTGGAGCTCTTTAAAGGGATTTAAAATTAAAGTATCTAATCTTTCAAGATCGTTTTCTGTAAAATTATTATTTAGATTCACTAATGTTGATTGATATTCTCCATCACTAAGGTTTGAAAAAGGAAAACTATCCTGTAAGCAACGGTTGCATGTAAAATCAGATGGGTTCCTAATGATATGATCTAAGATTTCTTTACTAGATTCAAGGCATCTGGACTTTAAATGGAATAGATGATTGCATAACATGCATGAAATACCTTTCTGTTTTTCGTTAATCAGTAAATTACAAATGTGACATGTTGTTTCCATTTTTCAGCGTGGGGGTTGGAATTATGGCCTGTACAGTTGACCATTTATAATCAGCTGATCTTTGATTAAAACAGCCTTCTGACCATCTCTCCTGGCTTGCTTCAACACGGGGTAAAGAGTTTTCCTTTTTCTGCAATCTCTTTGGGGAAATGTTCTGCAATACTTATCTTAGTTCCTTTGAGGAGATGCGCTGATCGGCGAATGAATTCCTTATCTTGGTATCGCAGGAATTTGGCCACAAGAGGTCTGTTGTTTGTTTGCTTTCTTCCAAGCCGATGCGCCCTCTCGATTTCGATTTTTTGGGGGGTTTTCATTCCTAAATTCTTCTCCAAAATCTTGTAAATCTCGGCGAACGGGTCTTCTGACTCCTTTTCTTCCACTCCATAAAAAACAAGATTACTTCGCATTGCGTGCGCTCTCATATCTGAGATGTCTTTCTTCAGTTGTTGCGTCTGTTCTTCAAGCAGTGCCATTTTGCCGTCCAGGGTTTTCGTTTTATCTTCTTGTTCCTTTTGTCTTGATCCAAGTTCGTCGGTTACTTCATGTACATAACTGCATGATTTCTTTAATTCGCGGATATCTCCATCCATTCGCGTCATCCTTTCTTCGATGATGTCCAGCTTGTCGAGTTTCTTGTTAATATCGGCTATCAGGTCATATAATCTTGTAAAATCTTGATTCCCTGCACCTTCAGTCTTGCTTTGCTTCGTTTGTGGCTTGATTGGTGTTGAATTTGGCGAATTATTTAAGAGTTGTGACAAGCGCTTATTTGAAGACGTCATGCCTGACACCTGACAGTTCACAGTTTTTTTTTTTATTTTCTTTCACGGCCAAACTACAGTCGGAGCGACGATGTAATACAAAAGAAATGTACACGAGAGGGAACCAGGTTTTGGGTACCAAAACAGTTGCTTGTTTTCTGTAACATTTGAAGCAAGCGAGCAGGAGAAAAAAGCGCTTGAGAAAGGTAGTCGACAATCGGTCGACATGGAACTCCTTGTGCTGGAGAAACGGCGCGCAAATGACATTTGGAGATTCAGAGGAAACCACAGGAGAGATAAACGAGAAGAAAAACGAATGGCGACCGCGCTGCTGATCTAAAGTAAGCTCTCTTTAAAATATGATAACTCGCAGGCAAGGACGTGTTCCCACACAAAATTTTGTAGCATGAATGAAAATGAATAATTTGTGTTTTGTATGTCCAAAGTATTTTTGACATGTGTGCTACCATACCTTCTGTGTACCCTCCTGCATATTACTGGCACACCTGTTCATGAGGTTTATATATATATATATATATATATATATATATATATATATATATATATATATATATATATATATATATATATATATATATATATATATTTTTTTTTGTTTTATTTTGTTTTGTTTCAATTATTTATTTTTTTGCATGCATGCATGCATGTGCATACCAAAAACTTGCCTTAATTTTGTTTCAGGCTAATACTTCTTATCACATTGTTCATCTTTACCATACCTTGAAGATACTGTGTAAAAGGGATATGCCTTTTGTTGTTGTTGTTGTTGTTGCTGTTGCTGTTGCTGTTGCTGTTGGTTGTTGTTTTGTTCTGCATAGCTTGGACCCATCTGGGCTGTTTTTAGTTGACTGTGAAAAATAATCGAGACATACTATGTGATTAGTTTGGTTTTGTGCAAGTGGTAAATGGTGCTTTCTCACACTTCTGCTTGGTTTCAAAGTAAGATCAAATGCAAATTACTGTTGACTCAATAAAAGGCTTCTTCACAGCGAGACTTGATGCTCTAACTTCTTAATCACAGTCCCTCACTTTGGCTTCTGATTGGTTGAAAGTGTTTCTTACATCATCTAAAAACTGCTTGACTTCCAAAAACATACCTTATGTTTGTGGTATGTTTGAGGTATGTTTGAGCTGTGTGTGTGTGTGTGTTTTTAAACATGCTTGGATGATGTCGACCTCAGAAATTTAATGCAGGAGATTCGGTTCCAGGGTCTGGGTCCCACTCGGTCAGTAGGCCAAAAAGGACCAGAAAATATGTCAGGCATGGGGTTGTGGGCATATTGGCAAGTTAAAACTTGGATTTTTGCCATAAAATTGGTTCCAAATTATACCTGTTTGCGGCTAATGCTATAGATATGTCATAATCTTTTTTTTTTAGGTGGAACTTTAATCATTGCTTTTACTCAGTGACAGTTATCCATTCATTCATTCATCATTCCTCAGCAAGGCACAGGGGCTTGGTATGAAATCAAACAGCCACAATCAAACTTCCTAAAATAATGGTAAATGGTATGTTTAACAGGAGATCCCTAAAACTGAAAAACTAAGAAATTCTTTTTTACCTTGGCCTTCCCCTTCATGGCCTGGTCAATATGTCTTCTTCCTTTTCAAAATTTCATCATCCTTTCCAACCACCTACTCACTCCCCTCACCAATTTCTGGCCTCCCCGTGCGATGAGACAACATCTCATCGTTTTTGTTTTGTCTGCTTGTCACCATTATTTTGGGAGTTAGTTGGAGAATGATAAACTTGCATACCTCATCAAACATCAGGGACAAAACGATTAAAATTTTGATGTTTTAAAATATGCGTACAAAAGTTTAGATCCTCAACATGAAATTTCGCGACATTTTAAAATTTAGAAAATTGAGAAGATTTGTATGGGAAAAATTGCTGGCTGACAAGGGCTGACTCCGTGCTCTAGACGAAATTTTTGCAGCAGTGCTTGTCGGTTGCCGCGGGCGGACCACACAGACTCGATGCTTTTCCAAAACTCACATGCTAAAGATTAGCCGTTAATTTAAAAGGGAATACACTGAAAATTGTGGTAAAATATAAAAATGTCATGCACAGATGATATCAAAACTGCATTGCGACAAACCTTGCAATTTATTTCGGACCTCATTAAAAATGCCTTTGATGTACAACGGGTACATCTATCCAAACAGTGATACCACGGAGCTGAGAAAGTCACCGAGATCGAAAACACTTACTAAAGAAACATTAAAACAAATCTAATTAATTACAGAATTGATTGAAAAGTGTATCGAGGATCTCGTACCCGGGCTGATACCTTAATCAGCATCATGAATAACACTTAAAGTTTGAAGAATGTCTCCATCAGTTCTACACTGAATCAGTTATTCAACTGAACAATGCAATCAGTCAGTCAGTCAGTCAGGCTGGCAAACAATCACAAGTCAGTTTTACAAATGTTTTCATGAGATTTGGGGCCTGCATCAGTACAGAAAAACATAGCCATTTTCGGATGCCTTGGTTTTACGTTTGCTACGTTTTCGGATTGCTCCAAAGAGCAAAAGCAAAACCTGATTGCGCGATATTTACACAAGAAAGCAATTGGCGATGGGGTTTCCTCACACGTTGTCAAAGTAAAACCAAACGCGAATTACATTGTTAAAAGTGTTTCTTACAGCCCTTGTGATTGGTTGCGTACCTGTACTTCGTTGTTTTGTCCAATAATAAAGTCACGTCAAAATATTGGCTTTATTTTCCTTGGCTTACGTTTTGCCTGGATCATTCTCAAATAGATCTGTGTGTGAACGGACCCTGGGTGATTGACTAAATGCTATTATTCTGTTATTTCATCGGATCTTACTGTGGTTAAGAGGTGACGAAATAGCAGCCATACTGAAGATAAAACTATGCAACATTCTATCGTAACAGGTTTTTTTTTTTTTTTTTTTTTTTTTTTTTACAACGGCAAGTTGTGATTTTTTGCCCAAACAGCTGTGATAGCATATATTTATAGGTGTGGCTTTCACCCCTTATCGAAACAGCATTTTTTATAGACTTCACACTAAGAAAAAAATATTTATGGAACTGGACACACGCAACTCAGAATAGAGCCATTTTTAACAGTTTGTCCAATCTGGCAAAAAATTGTATAATCGGATCCTTGAAAATGTCACTTTAGTCAACACACACCTTTCACCGTTGACCTGGAACCGTACCTCAAGCTGTGACAACTCAAAAAAGCAATGCATGTACTCACTTTATCGAATAAATTTTGCTTTCTTAAGATTTGAACCCATGCAGGTGGTATTTTATAAATATGCTAAAATACAGTTCAATTCACTACAGTGCCTAAAGTTGCCTGCGGTCTTTACAATTGTAGCCCATTAAAAGTGCCATTACAAATATATTCTTGTAACAAGTGATCTAGTAGAAATATAACTTACTCCAAGTACATGAGATCCCTTGTCTGATAATTCTTAATGTTTATCTACTAAAACTAGTAGATTAATTATGCAAACTGTGCTCGAAATTAGTCGACGCGGAGAGGTGAAGGCTTGGTGCATGGCACTCTAGCAGTCAGTTTCATGGAGCGTCCTAATTCTGGCTAATATACTTTCATCTATAGGAGCAATCATTAACAATCCAGTAGCACCGATGCTTGATATTGGGTCCTTCACTGTAGGAAACGAGTCTGTTTGATATATCTGTTCTTTGGATTCTGCCGTCATCTTTGTCCTCTTCTGTCTTTTCCAGGCAACAACCTTGTCTTCAATGAAAGCTGCGTTACAAACATCTTGGGTCTGACCTCTCTTGACGTGTTTTTCGTTTTCAAGAATTCCACGTACCTTACGTTTTGGCGAGGTAGGTACACAGCATAACTTGGGACTTTCAGTACGCGGTTGCTCGCTCTTTTCTTGGGTATACGTTGGACTCATCTTAAGCCCCGATGAACCAACGCAAAGCTTAGAGGGCTTGAGATGAGCAAACAGTCTAGCAACACTAGAAATCTGGTATTGAAATCCAGCCTGGAACTCGCGACTGAAGATAGCATAAATGACAGGGTTAAAGACACTGTTCGCATATGTGAACATTCTACAAATGATCCCGGCCATTTGCGAGGTTTCACTACCATAACCAGAACCGAAATCTGTCCATAACCAAAATATTTGATTAGGTATCATACAAACTGCGAAAACCAGTACCACGCTGATGAACATTTTCGTAGCACGCATGTTTTGTGCTCTTCGTGCTGTGACATAGGTCTTATATGCTTGCTTCCCGTCCGGTACCAGCCCCTTCTCTTTCAGACTGTTTCTTATCTTTCTTGTACTCGAAAGCACTTTTTCCAGTGCTAGGGAATACATAACAAACATGAACGGCAGCGGGAAACCATACTGAACGAGAAACAGTAGGAGTGTATAAAGTTTGCGATACTCGAAAGTCGGCCACGTTTCCTTGCATGACGTAGCTTCTAGGTCAAGGAAAAAAGCATAAGGTGTAACCAGCGAGAAGGAAAATGCATGCAAACAAATGATCATGCTCTTCACTTGCCTATTTGTTAGCCGTGGGGTATAGGGATGCATGATGAAACGATATCGATCAAATGAAATGGCGGCCAACGTGAGTGATGCAGACGTTGTGTAAAATGTGGCAATGGGCCACAAGACCTTGCAGAGCACTCTCCCAAAAGGCCATGTGTAACTGTTTTCCTCCCAAGCTAAATCAAAGGGGATGCTCATCATTGGAGTGGCCAGGTCACAGATAGCAAGGTTAAGGATGAGCAGATAGGAAGGGATTTTCGGGCCCCTGTTCGTCCTTGAGATGATCCGTATGACCATGCCATTACCGACGGTGCCGAGGAACAACATAATCGTGTACAAGGCTATCTTTGTGATTTTGAACGGAAGCATGTCCTCCACAGCAGCTTCAGTAGCCGGAGAATTGGAACTGAAGGTCATTTCCCTGTATTGGAACGTGTCCCTGAAAAAGTATAATAGGTCGTTTGTACAGAGCAGTGTTGTGCTCTGTAGAAACAAGAGAACACGATCAGTTTTCCCTTAAATTCTTCGCTATAGGAGGCTAGTCTTCCTGTGTATGTAATTGTATACATTTTTCCCATATTTTCCCTTACATCGAGTTCAAGGTTATGTTGACGTTAACAGTCACTGATAATTAGTCCGATAACTATTAAGATTATATCAATTCTTATTAACATCAGGTTTTGGTTAGCGGGATGCTTTTTTGTCTCAGCACCATGTTTACAAGGGTTTTATGTTATGCGATTATTCCTATATTTGGTCGTATTTTTTGGGAACTGTCGGAGCTTAATCCGTCCCCAGCCAACATCCTTAGTATCGAGTGTTGCCTGGCTTAGGAACCTTGCCCTTAGTTTCCAAGCCAGGTACCAGTGTTCGTATCCGTATTAAAAGTCGGTATGAAAGGATATCGAATGAATTATCGACTTCACGCTGACAAACAGCCAGGATAATATAATGAATGTTTATGTTTGCGGTCAGACTTTAGTATGTATTGACGTCTTGATCATCGGATCTCCTGGTCCAACTTTGAATATGTTGACAAGGACTCAACTGGACATTGGATTGCACTGCACTTTGAACTTGCACTGCATTACATCTCACTAGTTCGGGCTTGTGAGCATAGAATGATGATAGAAAATATAGAAGACACACGAAAACAAAGAAAATGTAAATAAAACGGTCAGACTGCAAAGAACTTATGGAAAACGACTGCTCTCTAGAATATACTGCTGCACAGCAGCAAAGATGGCTCGACTTTGGGACGTGCTGAGGCCCAGGCCACTTAGTAAGATATTTTGTTTGTTTGAGTCTGAGCGTCTTATGAAATTGGGAACTACCTGCGTAACAGAGGTGAGAAGTTTGGCTCTAGCAGCAGCATATTGGGAACAGTAAAATAGATAATGGCGCACAGTTTCTTTTCTATGACAATAATCACATAACGGAGATGGTTTGCAATTAATTTTAAATAAGTGGGCATTTAGAGCAGAGTGATTTAGGCGGAGCCGCGTGTGAAGAACAGAGGCATATCTGTTAACAGAGAAATTCAGGGTTCTGTTATACGAGGTACAACCAAAAACATCTTGCACAAGCTTTTTAAATGACAATAGTGAAGATGCGTTTTGAATATCCGAGTTGAGACTGTTCCACAGGGTTATCGTGGAAGGCAAAAGGGACCGCTTAAATCTTTCAGTGCGTACTGCGATCGGTTTAATGTTCCCACCGGATCTAAGAACGGGAGCTACACGGCCGCTGGGTACTATTGACTTCAGTTAATTGGGAGAAAGATCATTTACAATTTTGTAAAAAATCACAACTTTATGAATGGAGCGTCTTGTTTCTAATTTTTCCCAAGCTAGTTCTTCCAGAACACGGTCCCTCCCTGTGCCCTTCATAGCACCTGACACTGCCCTAGCAGCCTCGTACTGTACGTTTTCGAGCAAATCGGCTTCGTTTTTGGTACAGTCGTCCCAAATAACGTCAGCATATTCCATAACAGGCCTAACTATACTTTTGCACAACGTGATTAAGGTAGATCTATCGACCTTGTACCTGATAGATTTTAAAATATTTACTCGCTTAGAAACCCTCTGGTGAATGTCAAAAATATGTTTTTTTCGAGAGAGGTTGCTTGTTAATATGAGTACCAGATGTGTATGATAATCAGGTTCATCAATGGTTCTGCCATTCATACTCAACGGTGGGTGGAAATGTTTTTCCTTTTTGACGGTAAAGGTTATAGATCTGGTTTTAGATGCATTCATTGTGACGAGCCATTGTTGAGCCCAATTATTATTATTATTATTATTATTAAACTTATTTGAATGTTCACCTCCAGAACGCAAGGCCATCGAGGGGGGTACCGTAGAAATTTGAAATTTGAAAATGTAGTGTTCGCGACTATTCAGTGACATAGATAGGGCTATCTTGACAAGAACGCAACATTCTGAATGATTGATAGTAACTAATTATAATAAGATAAGAAGTGAGAGCGTATTGCCCAGTTCCTCTCCTTTGGTGAAAAACCATACATAATGGTTCGCCCTACAGCTAAATAGTAAAAGAACTATAGCACGCAACCTTTGCCCATGAAGTGTAGAGTATACTATCGACATTGTATATATGCCATTTTTGACTTGTCCTATGCTTGTTTTAAAAATTAGATTCATTTGAGTTAAGGTCTATACTTTAAACTTCCGCTTAGGCGTTTCTTTCATTTTGTTGATTTTACTGAAATATAGGACATTAATGGACGATGATCAAATACAAAGGAAGCCTTCGCTTTCACTTCCTGCTTAGTTTAAAGTAATCTAAAGAAGGACTTTAATAAGTTTAAGTTAATCCGGGAAGCTATCGCCTAACTTTGGTGTTTGACAGGATAACCTTGCCCCCAATCCTAATTTTCTCGGTCTTATGTACTCGAGTTGCTTTTTAGTGCCTCTATAATGACTATGATATGAACACTAACACTGCACAATGAGGTCTATCACCTTATAAAAAGGCTTTTGTTCATTTCTCGTCACTGGCAGTAGTTTCATGTAATGACAGTGACGGAGCTCAATTCTAAGGGCTTCACCATCAACACGAGAGCTTGATATATATTCTTAATTTACAAGAATTTCTTGATAGCGCAACGTTTCTGCTTTGTCGGTATTTTTAATGGGAAGTTGCAGACAATATCATAACACCACTTAAAAGTTCAGAACTGTGAAGCAACTTTCTGCTATTCGCGCTGTTTCAGGGTTTCTGTGGTCCCCGCAATCCTTTCAGCTTATTCTTTGCGTCACAGTAAAAAGTATTGCGTGGTTGAAATCTAGATGATCGCTGCACGCCATAGGCTGTCTAATTTTGGCAAATTTTTGCAAAAACAAAATTATCACGAAGCAATTACTCAGGCACAACTTCTGAGATCGCTTTCTTTTCCAACAATGCTACAAAATGTAATTGTCTGCAGCTAAACATTGATAGCCTTTAGTTCTCTGTTTACGAGAAAAACAGCCAAAGACCAAAGTTACCAGCATTCCTTCCGTAACTATTCTGTTTCTGAGTTTGCTGGTTTTGCTGAGTTTGCTGGTTCGTTTCTCAGTAAGTTATGAACCCACATCAACACGATTTTTAGAATACTCTGAACGATTGACTAGGAGAGATTGACTAAAATCAGTTTGTCGATTGGCCTGTAATCTAACCCACTTTACGATACTCAATTTCAAGCCCAAGTAATTAGTCAATCAACACAATTCTTTTTTACTCTCATGTTGTTAGCACTAGAAATCTTCAGTTTACTTACATGCTTCTTGCTCCTCGAGTCTTTGAAGCTTGTGTAATGATGTATCTGACCAAGTGAACAACTTCCGCGTGTTGTTGTGTGTGCTAAACATGTGTAGCAGCAGTAAATCAAAAGATTAGTTTAAAATGCGGTCTGTCGGTATTATTCAATTAGCTGGACAGATAGTTTTAACACCTGACAATTTGAAAATGAAATATGTTTTATATATGAATATTGTTGATTGAAGTTCTTAGTTTGTTGCAGCAACCAAGAGAGTATAACTTTCCAGCTCTCTTCAGTTGTATAACCTCTTCTTCCTTGTCTGTTTAATCCACGTTTGTCTAAAGTGAAGGCGTCAGTGTGTAAGCACCAAGTGTTGCCGCTATAGTGTGTTTGGCCAGGACATTTCTTAATCCGTTATTATATTAGGCAATGGATTGTTCAGAGTTGTTTCAGCAGTCGCCTGGGTGTGTTTATCCTGTCCAACAGACACGTCATGTGTTTGTGGTCACTAAGCTCGTCACGAACCAGTCGATCTTTGCCTGAAGAAATATCATCGTCCTCATGGCATAGTTTCAAAACCTAAATCATTCAGTAAACATTTTCATTTAGCTTGTGATTTTTGTACACACCAGTTTGGTACATTCCGGGCGGATCACGATTTAATTGTAACTTACTTAATTGTAACAACTGTATATTTATTTTCTACACCTGTGAATAACATTTTCAACTAATATATAGACATCAGATTTTATACCGTTCATCTACTAGTTATAGCTCCATATCTCCTTCCTCCTTCCAATGAACTATTCCTCCCTCAGTAATTTCACTGTGGTAGTGGACAACTCGAAAGCGTCTGCTCCTTTGCCCACTACACACTTTTTCTCTTATGAATGTAATTTGTTCCTTCTTCATCTTCCTTAATTTTATCTATAGCTACTATTTTCAAATATCTTGCTGTAAATACAAATAAGTGTGAATAAAGAACTTGAACTTGAACTTGTACAGTAAATAAACTTGAAGCTCCCTTCAGATGTTCATCTTCTTAATAGCTCAACTCGGTCTTGTAAATGTATTAACTTTCGAAGGCGAATTGGAGCCACGACAGCCTATAATAGTTCCAGTCTAATAGCAACAGGAAATTTATTTGATATTATTTTAATTCTGTACGGTTCATTTGAAGTTTAACAATGGGGGTCCTTAAAAAAATAAGCTACCGAACATGTATTTGTGTCACAAATACTGATTGTAGCTAGCTTACAAGGTAAAGCTGCTCACGCAGTCGCCGGCTGGACTGGGTTATAGCAATCTACTGCAAGTGAACCATCGTGCTAGCTTTTAAAACTGAAGTCACTTTCATACTCTTTACATTTTTTATACTAAGAAAGTATCTTGATCCGGTGGTGATGGATGCTCTGACAGGAACAGCACTATGGACTCGTTTACAGTTGCAACAATCATGAGTATAACTTAATTTTAAGTGTTTCTAGTATCGTGTAGGTTGTCTCCACCGTCATTTAGAAGTCTTCCAGACTCCAGCAGAACTCAGTTTCGATCCTCTACCGTTTGTCTTATTCCTTATCTGTGGGCTTTAATATATCAATTAGACATGAAAAGAGACTTAAATTAAGTGCCAAAGGGTACACCAGTCAAGGTCATATACTAGTCTAATAGCCGGCCTATCCAAATTAAAAGAACTAAGATGGCAGTTAAAAGTTATTAAAGTCCGCTCGATCATCACGCGCAAGCCCGGGGGGGCGGGGGGGGGGGGGGGGGGGGGGTGTGCCGCCCAGAACTGATTTCAGACCAAAATTTGCAATTTTCGACCCTATTTCAGACCAAATATCAAATCTCCGACCCTATTTCAGACTAAAATGCTAAAATCGATACCCTATTTCAGACTAAAATGCTGAAAGTGACACCCTTTGGGGCGGCACATACTTATATGGCTCATATATGGGAGTACCCTACCCCCTTCCCCGGCGCGCAAGCCTTTGGCTTTTGACAGATTGAATGAGTACCGATTTCCTGTAAACTTTAGATGCGTTGGCAGCCATCTGAGAGAACTAATATTGTTTCCTGTACTCCCTATGTGTCCTTCGTGCCGAATGCTTATCAAACGACGCGCTGCACATAAGCATATCTATGAAATGAAATGAAATGAAATGAATGCTTTATTTATACACGATATACAATCAGCACAGCTGGTGGGGTCGTGTGTGTAGGCATGTGTATATGTTAGTGTTTTAAAATGTATCTAATCATATTCTATCACCAATTAATCAATAGTTTCCAATATATGCTACAATATATAACTACAATACACGCATCAAGAATTCCAACTTTTGGTTGGATCGCACTGTATTCTGGGTAGGTTTGGCTCATAAAAGTGAGCACCAACTTTACAATATCCACCATTTTGCATTTCAAGCTTGGAGCTTGGTATAGATGTATACGTTTTAGAACGGATAGAAGTTGACTGAGCTCCAAACGTGCTCCAACTCACGCGGCGGTCAGGTGCCATAGGTTTAGGCCCCATATCCGGATATTTTTTAATCCGCAACTTTCCCGATGCGGATTCAAAAAAATTCGCGTCCACACGTAGCGTATTCGAATCTTTTTAACCTGTCCACACGTATCCGAATATTTTTGAATCCGCAACTTTTTCGTTGCGGATTGGCCTCCCGTCCACACGTATCCGGTGAATACGCAACTTCTTGATCAGCGTATTCAGAAATATACGGATTCGACCGTTCACGACGCCGTATTCACAGCGTATTCACAAAAATCCACTCTGGGGAGCGTTTTCAAAAAGTTGCGGATTCATCAAAACGTATTCACCGGATACGTATGGACGGGGCCTTAGTAATCTTCCCAATTTTGACACAAACTCGGACTGTCCAACGATCGTATTTTATCGAACGTACAGTAATGATGGAAACACATGTTGTAATGCATGTCAGTGGATGAGTTAATATTGCAAGCATGTGATTGCTCAACAAGGCGGGTCCGTGAGGTACCGCGGAAGTCGTGACTCTCGGGCATCTGCACATCACGTAACGATATGTTGATTGAGTGATGTGGTGCCGAGTGTGTGATGAACGTGTCTAGGAGCAGTAAATCAAAATACTGTCGGTATTATTTGCTGGAGAGATAGTTTTAACACCGGACAATTTGACTAATTTTAGTAGTCTAACTAGTGTGTATTACTGATTTTTAGAAATTTAGTGTGTTACTGATTTTTAGTAAGCTTTGTTTGTTTGTTTGTTTTGTTTTGTTCTTTGTTTTTTGTTTTTTGTTTTGTTTTGTTTTGTTTTGTTTTTTTTTCAAAAAATACAGTCATTCTGGCCTCGGATTGTATAATGTATATTGTGACCCAGTTTAGCTTTTCCGGCGACACTTGGCGCATAGTATCGGCACCTTTGAACTGCCCACATTCATTGAGCTGAAGTGTTACGAGAAAGGAACCGTCAAGTACAATACTGAACACTTTTATTCGACTAACGTAACACGGCTATTATTAATTGCTTCGGCTTTCTTATAAATTAAGTAGCAAACGTATCAGCATCTGAGAAATCTGGACGATTTGAGCTGAAACGACTCAAAATGAATGGGACGCAAGTCGACCAAGGAACACATCGTCTTAATAGTAGCCCACTGCTGATTCCAGCCATAAAAGGCAAGCCTTATGGAACACAACCATTGTATTTTAGTATAACAAAGATTTCTTTGTACGCTCTGATTCTGCTGTGCAGTCTCCTTGGGAATGGCATGGTTATTTTCATCATTGCGTGCAACAAGCGAATGCGAACTGCGTCATATTTGCTCATCATGAACTTGGCTGCCTGCGACTTCTTGACTCCACTCGTTGGCATCCCGTTTGACTTCGCCGTGCAGCAGACTGGTCATTGGTTATACGGTTCCTTTGGCTGCAAGATACTCTATCCAATGACGACACTGAGTAGCACTTCTTCTGCCTTGATTTTGGCAGTGATCTCACTGGACAGGTTCCGTCACATCATGCATCCGTTTAAGAGTCGTCTGACCAAGGGCCAAGTGAAAGTATTGATCGTTTCTGTCTACGCGATTTCACTGGTTATTGTCTCGCCATACATAAGTGTTCTGCATCTTGAAAATGGCGTGTGCATAGAGATCTGGCCGCTCGATATCTGCAAGAAACTGTACACTTTCCTGTTGTTTTTGGTCCAGTACTGTCTCCCGCTACTGTTTATGATTTACATGTACAGCCGCGCCCTGAAAAATCTTTACGCGGTCTCAGATATGACTTATCTGGAGAAAATCGCCGACAGAGAAGTATTCTTGACTGAACAATCTCCTGAACTGCGACTTAAAACCTCAGCCAATTCTCATCACTGGAGCCTGAGATGGATGAACAAAAGCAGAAGAGCTTCAAACGATGCAAACCGACGGGCAACAAGAATGTTTGTCACGATCGTCATTGTTTTTGCCATCTTCACGTTTCCCAACCAAGTGATTTGGCTTTGGGCTGTATTTTTTGCAGACCCAATGAACATGGCAGGCTCCGAAGTGTACAGTGTGCCATTTATTACATGCTCGCTCTTTAGCTATGCTAACAGTGTCATGAACCCCGTCATTATTACTCGGATGAGTCCAGAGTTCAGAAGACTCAGGTGGTACTCCTTGACCAAGTAGCATGACGTACTCATAAAGAGTCAGGCCCGGGTCAAACGCCGTACTTTACATGGGCCGCGAACTCAATGCAAAATGAGCAAAATCCATTGTTTGAGCTAATTTGCATTTAGTTCGACTCATGTGAAGTACGGCGTTTGACCCGGGCACTAGCTATATTAAATCTAACGTTAATTTGCATCAGGCGAGCTATGACTTTGTTACAGGCGAGTCCACCGCAGGCCTTTTCGAAGGCCTGCGGTCTGTGACGAAGGGAACATAGCCAGTGATTGGACGAATATAAATTACTGTAAGATAATATTAATGTTGTTAAACAGATTGAAGTGCTCTCTTCCTGTTAAGTAGAATGTATTACGAAAGCAGCAAAAAGAAGGTACGCAAGTTTCAGCTGTATTATTTGTCTAACGTTGTTTGACGACCGACTAAAATAGGGAGCTTAAGCAAATTAGGACGGCGACGGCAACGCGAGGAACCCAGAAAAGAGTGTCTCTGTAATCCTTATGTCTTTGTAACTTTGCCTATTCTTAGTTTGCTCAAATTTGTTCCGTTTTTGCCGAAGTTTTATTGCTTTCATTTCATCGTCTCCTACTAAGAAGAACGATTGTCGTAATTTCTCAAAATGTCTTCCACGTCCTGACAACAGCATAAAAAAGAAGAATGGCCGTTTTTATACTACAGACGACTAATTCGTCCAGACGCATTAGTCGTCTGATTGTTAAGTTCGACTGGTATAAAAACGAGTCGGGGAACTCACTCCATGCACGCTGCTTTTTTGCCGAGATTTCTTCCCTCGTGCCGCCATCTTGAAACTGTCAAATATCTCAATTTGATACTGAAACATACACTTCTGGTCTCCAGTTAAGTTCGACTCGTTTTTATGCTAGACGCATTTTTCGTCTGAGACGAATTGGACGACTGTTAAGTGCGTCTTTCAGTCGCACTTAACAGACGCATAAGAATTTAAGTGCGTCTGCCCTTTTTTTCCGTTTTTATACTAGACGAATTAGTCGTCCGAGACGACTAATGCGTCTGAGACGAATTAGTCGTCTGTAGTATAAAAACGGCCAATTTGGAGTCGCACGCGAGAGCATGACGACCCGAGATCATGTCAATTTCACATATTCACGTGCGCCTTTTGTCTTCTGCAATGAGTTTATTGTTTCACCGACGTTGCCGTCGTCCTCTCCCGTCCTGGGCCCGGTTTTTCAAAGCACGATTAGGATAATCGTGGATTAGGTGTAAACTTTCTTGTCATTTATAAGCCTGAAAATGTGAAGATTTTGTCCTGCAACGATTTCCTTGATATGTATTCAGTTAAAACAAGCTTTTTAATCCATATTTGAACAAAACCCTGCATTTTATCGGCAGAGAGGTCGTCAGAAAGGATTTCGTTAATCCTGGATTAGCTTAATCGGCTTTCGAAAAACCGGGCCCTGGTGCTTAAGCTCGTTATGCAAATTACCATGACACCCAGGTATAGCCTTAGACTAACTTAATCTGTATCAGACACTTTGCTAATTAAAATATAGTCGGCCCCAATCAGTACAGATTAGACCATTTGAAACACCGCGATTAGCTGTGGTCGGAGCTCAGTGTTCTTGGTCGAAAACAGTTACCTAGTATTTATTGGTCCACAGTTATAAAATGTGAGAACTTGGAAGTTGGTGAAACAACCAACAAAACACCAAATAACATGGTTTGCGAAATCAACCGCAATTAAATATATTGCCATAGTGACCCCACCGCCTATAGTAGTCTATTGTGTATTTGAGAGTTGAATATCTGCACGTTCAGTCGGCGCCATTGAGTTCTTGCCAGATCTGCCATATTTCCCGATTGGCCGTGCCGTGTGTTCGAACATATCTGGAACTACAAGAAACATCGAAACAGTTTGTGTAAACGAAACCAAGACTATAGGTTTACATACTAAGCGCATGCTGGAATTGTGCCAATTAACCTTCAAACAAACATGATATACAGTACTGTACTACTCTCGTTTAGAGAATCGATAAACTGTTCCGCAGGAAGCCCGCATTGGAGGAGACCGCGTCACCCTATACGATGGATTATTCGACTTTTGGTGGGGATCGATTGCTGAGAACTGCATTTGGTAAGGTGCTAAATCTTGTGGCACAGTATTCTAAATTAGTCATTATGCGTTCTTAAAATATCCGTACAGTTTACTTACTGCGGAAACCAGCTTTTGAGAGTATGAACAGCTAGCGGTTGTGAAGAGATTGCTCAAGTGAATAGTAGTCCTACTGTAAAATTCATCACTCACTTCAGTCATATCAAAGCAAAAGTTGATATGACTGAATATTTGCTCGAGGATCGAGACAAATTGATTCGGCTGATATACGGTAGGCGAACTTATATAATTTTTATATTATTCTATTCCATGACGGAGTAGTAACCCAAATCGCCGCTTTTAAGTTATCGCTGGTCATTGCACACACAACCTGATCCCGTTGAATTTTCCTACCCCAGTCGACACTTGATTCAGTATCAGATTTGCGAGACTAAAAAATGCACTGCGGCTTTTGAAGCCACTCAGCACCTTGATATGAACAACAATTGGATGGCTTGATACAGGTCAGGAAACAGTCTCAGTTCACCCTGTTTCGTCAAAGCAACGCGGTCTTAGTATGCCATGAGTCAGGCTTAACGAGAAGTGAATTCCTACATCAGAAAAACCTTTTGCGTGGGGCGCGCCTTTTGCGTGTAGTTGTTCTTCAATGGGCGCAATCTAATTTTAAAAGCATCGAGCCCTTATTCACTGATCCTAATTGGGGACTGAAGTTCATAAAAGATCGAGGTTTGGATCAATTAAATTGTTTTTGACAGATTTGATTCGTGTCCGCGACCACGAAACTTGAGGTCGATGTACGAAAGTTACGTCGAATTTAACAAAGCCAACACCGAAATACTAGACGTTGTTTGGCAGCTCCGACCGACCTTTCCGATTCATGAGGTTTACGCCTTGCATCATTGAGTCCAAGTAAGGCAGCCCAGGCAAAGAGGAATTTGAGTGGGATTCTATCCAAATCGTGTGTTTCGCGAAAATATATCGTAGGTCAAGTGTCGAACACTAGATTACGTTTAGCCCATCTCGAGCAACAAAGTTTATTTTGCAAAACAATGATAGACAAAGTATTTGATGATACATGTCGTATTTTCCATAGTATACTTCTCGTAGCCGAGACACTTTGAGATCCCTTTTATGTTCGCCGCTTTGTCAAATATTTAACCTTATCTAATAAATTAGTATACTCGACTAAGCCACCATCACCATCCATCATCATCATCATCATCATCATCATCATCATCGGCCACCATCACGTTGTTTTGTTGTGTTCACTTATTATAAAGTTCGATTTGCAATTATTGGCACTGTTCGAGTTGTTATATTCGAATGAACTAAGCTCATTTGCGTCACGGGGAAATAAAGGCTCAAGTGCTGCTGACATCCCAAGCTACAATATTGGCCAAAAATATGGGGACAACATCAAGTTTCGTGCCTCTTGCATGTGACAGTGACACCTCACCTCCCCGCTCCCCAAACTGGCTTGGAGCCCGGGCAACCCTAACCACGGCGAACGGTATTATTTATGTTTTTTTTTTTTTTTTTTTTTTTTTTTGCAAGCTGGTTGAGTTGCGAAAAAATTGCATCATCCCGTCACCATACGATTGCACAATTTGGCGATAAATCGAAATCAAAATCTCTTGCTTATTCTTACGTCCGGCCATATTAGTTCCACATCCAGTAACCTGACAGCTTATCTTGTTTCCAAACTCATTTCCGACTGCGAAAAGAACTGTGCTTGGCATAAAAGCCATTTGACGTCATAGATGAGGCCTGGGAAAGAGCGTAGACGGACGGGTGGAACGCGTATTATTAGAAAGATTGATATATTTAGCTCGCCGACATTTGACAAAAGATCACTTAGCATAAGTTGGTCTGCCAGGTTTACTCAGCCCGGCAAAGTGCCAAAGCTACAACGAAGAAACGCACATAGTTCAGCCTCTAATTACACACTTGATCTGTTTTTCATAGTATTTTGGTAACAAGGAAACAACACTTCTAAGGAAGCGAAAGTCGAGCTATAAGAGCACCATCAACTAAACATGAATGGGACACTTGACTTGAAAACACCTAGTGCCAACAGTACTACTCCTTGGACGATCACAGCAGAACCTGATGGAGCACAGCCATTTTATTTTACTGTGACAGCGATTTCTTTGTACGCTCTGATTCTGCTGTGCAGTCTCCTTGGGAATGGCATGGTTATTTTCATCATTTCGTGCAACAGGCGAATGCGAACTGCGTCATATTTGCTCATCATGAACTTGGCTGCCTGCGACTTCTTGGCTCCCCTCGTTGGCATCCCGTTTGACTTCGCCGTGCAGCAGACTGGTCATTGGTTATACGGTTCCTTTGGCTGCAAGATACTCTATCCAATGGCGACACTGAGTAGCACTTCTTCTGCCTTGATTTTGGCAGTGATTTCGCTGGAAAGGTACCGTCACATTATGCATCCGTTTAAGAGTCGTCTGACTAAGGGCCAAGTCAAGGTATTGATTGTTTCTGTCTACGCGATTTCACTGGTTGTCGTCTCGCCATACATAAGTGTTCTGCACCTTGAAAATGGCGTGTGCATAGAGATCTGGCCGCTCGATATCTACAAGAAACTGTACACTTTCCTGTTGTTTTTGGTCCAGTACTGTCTCCCGCTACTGTTTATGATTTTCATGTACAGCCGCGCCCTGAAAAATCTTTACATGGTGTCAGATAGGACTTACCTGGAGAAAATTGCCGATACGGACGAGGTGAAAGATTCTCCTCGTTTGGAGTTCAAGAGCTCGACTAACTCACACACCTGGAGCCTGAGATGGGTGAACCGGCTTTCGAGAGGAGCTTCAAACGATGCTAACAAACGGGCAACGAAAATGTTCATCGTGATCGTCATTGTTTTTGCCATCTTCACGTTTCCCAACCAAGTGATTTGGCTTTGGGCTGTATTTCATGGAGACGCAATGACAGACTCCAAACTGTCCATGGCGTTCATTACATGCTGGCTCTTTACCTATACTAACAGTGTCGTGAACCCCGTGATTTTTGCTAGGATGAGTCCAGACTTTAGAAGGCTCAAGTGGCACTTCTTGACCAGGTGGTGATGTAAGGCTTGTGGACACAAAAAAGTATTAAGCGCAAACGCTACCGGTTCACGCGGTAAAACTGAAGCAAGTGCAAACGCAAGCGCAAGACAATGGAAACTTTCCCATTCTCTTGCGTTTGTTATTACCGTGTGACCAGCTCTCAGAGGATCAATTATATCGCTTTGATTTCTGTAAGTCTTTTTCATGGTCGGAGTGGTAAGAGATTTTCTTTTCTTTTTTTTTTTTTTTTTTCTTTTTTTTTTTTTCCGTATTTCTTTGTGTAAACAAAACGGAAGTGCCTGAGAGGGCCCTTTAAAGTCCCCACGATCGTTTCACGACAGACCTCCTTCTGAGTGTTGTGACTAATGCCGAACTCGCCGCTAAGCACTCGTTCACACGCCTCACACGGAGGTCAAGGGATCAAGCCCATCAAGGGCCAAAGGGAATTTTCTACGTGCAGTTCAAGTTCAAAATAAAACATTTTGGGCATATCGAAGCAACGGAGACTGAGTGCCATGAACTGGTTTAAATAAAAAGTACACTTCATCGCAATTAACGACTGATTAAATAACTTAAATGTGGCCTCAGCTTACGCGGGTCTTCGCGCGCTTTCTCAAAACATGGCTCAGACACTACACGTGGATACCGCAGAGGAAGCAAAAGAGAAAATTGAAGCGTTCGAGACAAGAACTTCGAGCAGATTCTGTTACGTCCGTTCAGATAAAAACTTCGGCAGGATTGGTGACTGAGTACACTTCTGACTGAAAACGCAAAAGGAAGATCTAAAGATTAGAAGCCCAAGATAGTGAAATTTCCGGTATCATGTCACCATCGTATCACATGACCGCTTGGCATTGATCATATTTCATCGGGTGTTTTTTCCAGAGCAGCTTTATGTAAAGTAAATTTTAAACGTGTGTTGTTGTATCCAGTATTGAATGGCTTGAGACCTGAAGAACATCCCTGCAGCCAACACTGAGAACCTCACCTCACTTCTACCCTTCCCTCCACCCCCATTCCTCTTCCTCCCCCTATCTCACATTCATACTCATTTTTTCCATGTATTTTTATTGAAAACAATAAAAATAATTCAGCAATAAAGGAAATATTGAAAAAATATTTACTTGTCTCTTGGGTTCATATTACATCAGATCCTGCTAAGAAGCCACATAAGGTACAGTGGAGAGATGAGCAGATCCCATTTTCTGGGGTCCATTCCTAATTCTTGGAGAGAAACTCCACGTCAATGTAAATAGTGTTTCTATCAAAAAGCGTGGTCGTTCAAACTGAACACGTACAGTGAACAGGACATTAAATTGTGGCGAACCTCCATTTGAGGCGTGTGAACAAGTGCCCAGCGGCAAGTTCGGCATTAGTCACAACACTCAAAAGGAGGTCTTTCATGAAACGAAGTTGTCCGTCGAGGTTCAACTGTCTGTCTGTCCGTCCGCCCTTACACTGTGCTTTTCAATTGAACAATATACGATAAGTCGACTTCTGCAACTTACGAGGTAGCGTTGAGCTGTCGGAAGACACCGCCATCACGCATCACATCATGGCTGCCGCGTGACCTGAATGCTAATGAGATTCAGCATGAATATTTAATGAACCTCCTTTTGAAGCGTGTGAACGAGTGCTAACCGTACTTTTTTGCCATATGCTGACGTCAACAATCGCATTTTACCTGTGGAGCATGCGCACAACTGCATGTAAGCACAAAGAGAAAGCAGCGATCGCACGCCGGCAAGTACAGCAAGTTTTCTGAGTGCGAAACTAAGGAAATAACACCATGCAATTCCTGAAGTTGTCTTGAGAAGCTCGTACTAGATATGTCAGCTACGAATTATTCTGTGCGAACTACTCTTGGCGAAGCCTCGAACGATGTGAGGGTGATAGCGGTTCAACAACTCGATCCTTTTCAAAGCCGTGAAGGCGTGAAGACCGTTCGAAAGTCTTCAGTTCAAGCCGTCGTATGCCAGTCCACTAGCTCCCAACAAGTTTGTCGGTAGTTGTGTCCCATCAAGTTCATTCATACTTATTCAGTACAGTTCGTGAATATTTAGTTTTGCGACTGCTCACTTGACATAATATGCCACAGACCGACACGGGGTCAAACTCTGCAGGTTAGTAGGATTTGCAAGAGCTTCATAACAACGCCAATATAGTCTGTCTAAGTTTGCTTACTCCCAAGAATTGATGTCAGTGTTGTGACTAGGCCGAATGTACTGGTTTGTCCATTGCAATGATTGCCGAAACGACCGTCTGAGCCGAGTTTGTCACGGCTGTTCATTTCAAAGTCAAACAGAATAAATCTGAATTGTAGAACTTGTTCGTCGTGTGTTCCTTGTTTAGATAAACTGACAGGATGTGCAGAAACAATACTTTCAAACTAATTCAGTAGAATTATATACATTCGAAGGTAAAATAATAAAGATTGGCGATCGAGTAAAGCCGGTGTGACAGGAAATGTGTTCCCCCCGGAACACATTTCCTAGAATATGTGTTCCCCCATCCGGAAATGTGTTCCTCCCAGTAAACGTTGACCATGCCGAAGGCATAATTGTGCCCTGCCCTTGTCAGGTATTCTGACGCCCAAAATTACGACAATTACAGCTAATGTTAACTTGGGGGGAACATATTTCCGATGGGGGGAGCACATATCCCAGGAAACGTGTTCCCCGGGGGGAACATATTTACTAGGAAATGTGTTCCGGGGGAACACTTTTAGGGGGGAACACATTTACTGGTACATCGGCGTGTACTGAGTTTGATTGAAAGGCTTCGCAAGCTATGTTTACCCTTCGTGGCACGAAGAACCGTGCACGCATTGTTAACTGCTTTTATTTCGAGTTTTTAGAATTTTCTGTTAAATTCTGATTTCCTCCAGCGAATTACGAAAGTCAGGTTTTTGTTTCATTGTGATTTTGCTGCCCACGCAAAATTTCGTCTGAAAACCCTATGGAGCAAAATACAATTTCTTCTTCTTTTTTTTCCTTCACCAAGAATCAATATTGTTCAGAGTGGCAGTAACAAAATGGCCGAGCTAAATTGATCTCTGATCAGTTTCGACTTAGAGAGGGCATTCAGACTTGTAATTTAGAAATACAGTGGAACCCTGCATTACGGCCACCCCATTATTACAGCCACTATTTTTTGTCCCGCGGAACAAACGCCCAGTTATTTTCTCATCTGAAAACCCCGTTAATACGGCCAGACTTTTACGTCCCGTACTAACGGGGGGTGCCACTGTAATTAGTGAAAAGCATCCGTGAAATCAATTTCTGAGTAATCCTATACATTTCATTACCACTCTTTTTTGGTAGTGGGTCATTAATTAAAAAAAAAATATGATCTTCCGCTTTGCCGATATCACCAGTAGATAAGAGAAAACGTCGTGGTGGCCGAGAAGTTGTGAGGTGCGGAAGTACTTAGACTCAGACAGGACTTTCACTTGAAAGCTACTTCGCTGTCTGTTTTTGTTTCAGCACAAATAGCTCAGCAATGGAAGCAATTCTTTTAATCCGATTTGACTGTTTTGATACTGCAAATGATTTTCAGAACGCTAAACATAGCCCAGGCGCTCAAATTCCAATCACAGTTTCTGGAGATTTGGGATTTATACGAAATTCCATCTACAGACTGGTAAACAAGATAAGAGGAAAGAGCACTCAATTATAAAGATATTTGAAATTTTACTTGCAGGTAGTTGCCAGATGAATCACGGCTTTCTTTGATGGCCGATAATTCTGCAGAAAGCTTTGTGGACTTAATTTTACCTTTGTTGTCTGTTTGTGCTGACCTCAAGGTTAAATACAGATATCGTATTTGTGCGACAACATCTGTTAGAATTTTCAGAGCCTCGATCTGTGCGATTCAATCGCGCTATTCTCCGTTTTGCGGACAAGCACATACTTGAAATGGTGTCCCTCTTATTAGTTAAGGATCATAGTCACCCGTTTTTTGCGAGCGCGTTGTTCTTACAGACCAAATCGTAACTCAGGGCGTGTTCGATTGGTCTGTTCCGGAATAGGCATAAGGATACTGATTGATAAAATATTTTGCTTTGGAGCTGAATAATGTCGAGATCTATCGGGAGCTGTTCGAAATGTCAGCGTAAGGGATTTGAAAACGATCCCGAAAAAAATTTCCCCCAAATCAAGCAAAACTTTGGATCATTTTAGCTATTCCTATTCCGCAATACGGCCAACCGAACGTACCCTTAGCTGCACACGTGTGCGAGTGTATTATGAGTGCTCAGCATGCATGTTCTGAGCTGTACTTATTTTTAGTTGCTCCTCTGGTGATCAGTGTTGTGGTCAATGTCTATGTATTAATGCACATTTTGCCTGTGAATGTGAATGTTTGGTGGGTAAGACTGGAAGGGATACGCATTTTTTGCACAAGGAGGAATTTGATTGATATTTGGCATAAATACGGATTTAAAAGATAAACAAGTCAACTAAAGTAAGTCTGCTTTTGACATTAGTATTACTACCGCCAGAAAATTAAGTTTCATTATCAGCAGCACGAATTATGAGGGTTCAGGTGATAATTCTTTTAGTCGCTTTCTTTCCGGCCTTCCGTTTGGCGGAAGTGAACTGTGACATCCGGCATCTACGGAATCATAGAAAGATCTTGTGGTTTCAATCCTTCTGCCAAGGGCAATTAGACAAAAATTCCGACTACTTTGGCTGGACGCCCTCACGGAGCATGACATTCGAATATATCAGTTTTCACGTTTTTGCGCTCTTGAAGTTTGAAGTGGAAACAGGGCTCGGTTCGGTTGAAATGGCTGAAAGGGACTCGACTGCCAGGGGGGCACTGCCGATCTGCATGCCAATAGAGTACACTTTATAAGGAAACATGTGCATATGAGCCGTTTGCGAACATTTGGTATGCTCACAGCAAAGGAATGAGACAATTTAACAGAATGACTCTCTTAGATTCTAATCTGCGGTTTCTTCAAAGAATAGTTAAGACTAGACTGCTAAAAATGTTTACTTCACGACTACTCGTTATAATATAATAATAAATACAAGTCAACCAGCATAAAAATATAATCAAAGATTGAGTATAACAATGAACTCCTATTTATAAAGCCACGACTACAAAACTATGCCATATTGCTTCTAAATTGCGTGCGCAAATATGCTTTCGTGAGAAGACGTAGGTGACTGCCATCCTACTTAACAGCAGGTTACTTTTAATATTATGCTACGTAACTGCATGACCCATGGCCTTTCTAATCTTCCTGTCGTTTGTGACTATCATTAGTTCATTCCACTGGCTCTAAGCAGATATAATGGCAGCTCCTCCGTTAACAACATGTCTCTGGCGAGCTTTCTATGCAAGAAAGAATATTTTCATTCTCAAACCATAAATGTCCGCGTTCAGAGCGTTCTTTTAGTAATGCATCAATTGCCATAGGCTTTTTACAGTTCTCTAGTCTCGTGAATTGACACGTGTCGTCGATACTCTCCTTTCCAGTGTGCGGAATAGTCGATGAGCTACTTTTCTTCACAAACGGTGTGGTTTCATTTGGCTGGAGTAGCGTAGATCCATTCAACCATTTTGTACACGTTTTTAGTTCTGTATCACAGTGGATATTTCTACGAGCGATTTTTCCGTTGGCTGTTTCAGAATAAAATTCGCTTTGTCCGGAGCTTTCTGCCGCTGAACTGGTCAGGTTTGTGGAGACGTTGCCTTCAAGATAGCGTCTTGCACGTTCCACTTGCCTGACACTGCGAAAGCAGGCACAATCACACACTTGCCCGAGTACAACCTTGAAGCCACTTCTAAAATCTTTGCTAAAATTTCTGAAGATTACTGGGTTGACCACACTGTTTGTGTAGGTAAACAACCAACACACAATAGACAACTTGCTGAAAATTGGTTTATCTTGACCTCCACCAAATTCTGCCCACAACCAAACTGCTTGATTTGGAAGCATGAATATTGCAAACACCGCCACGACAATTAAAAACATTTTTGTAGCCTTGGCGTTTGGGTTATTCCAAGAATTTAAAGTCATTCGTCGACTCAATGTAGCTATCCTACCCCGCACTGAACTGAGGTTTGCGTGATTCTGATTTTTCTCAGAAGAGTTCACAGAAGACGAGCGCATTTTGTCACGAGCTTTACACAAATTTCGCACGGCCAGAGAGTACATTACTATCATAAAAACCAGCGGTAGAGCATACTGGATAAGGAATAAAAACACAGTAAATGATTTCCTGTAAGAAGCAGCCGGCCACTGTTCGCCACACTCATTGTTCGTGAGTCTCAAGAAATGGACGTAAGGGATCATGGCTATCCCGCAAAACAGGTAGATGGCTAGGAGCATCAGTCCGATTTGTTTTCTAGTTAGACGCGTTGTAAAAGGATGCATCAAGATTCGATATCTGTCCAACGCGATGCCAGCCAGGGTGAGAGACGAAATAGTCGAGAAAAATGTCTGACACGGCCACAGAAGCTTACAAACGAATGCACCGTACATCCACGTATAGCCATTTTCTTCCAGGGCAAAGTCAAACGGGATACTGACAAGTGGCGTCAACAGATCGCTTACAGCCAAGTTTAAGATGAGAAAGTTTGACGGCGTCCTCATCTTTTTGTAGCTACAGATAATGTAGACCACCACGGCGTTGCCGAACGTACTGCAGGTAAGGATGAAGAAGTAGAGGACAATCTTAGTCTCTCTAAATCCATAATCATCCTCAGTCGTTCCGGTCCAGTTTGGAGTTGTTTTATTTGCACTCATGGTGACTGTAGTTGTCGCTTCGCTGACTAACGTACGTGTTGCCGTTAATAGAAGTAGTCATTCCCACGTATATGGCTCCTGTTGTTAAGCCGCAGGACGTCTTACACAAGCGGCTTAGAGTTCACATTTCCATTTCCTCGTTTACACAAGGCTCATCGCTTCGAATTGATGGGCGTCAAGACAAATAAACAAAGATTTGGAAAGTGAAGGTTTTATCTCCGTCAAAGTCCTGTCAAAAGGTCACTTTGTGATTGAAAATACGTGCTGTGTTTGTACAGTCCAAGTGTTTGCCGTCATTCAGGTGTGGAGGAAGCAATGGCGGCAACGGAAACCTTGTCATACTGGATGAGTGCGTAGTTTTGTTTCGAATTGGTTCTCAATTCGGAGAAAGATAATTTTGGGCTACACTTTGTGAGTGATAAACATAAATCGTCTTTATTCATTGGCAGAAAATTGAAAGCCCTTTCTGTTTGTCTGCCATGCAAGAACCACTCTTGTATGCAAGCAAAAATAGAAACAGTCCAAAAATTCCAATCTTTGACAGGATAAACACTTTAAAAACTTGACGCTAAAGGGATACGTTCATAGATTGTGTCTAAGACACGCAACCGGGTGTAAACTCAAGAGCCCATGCTGAATTTGACAGGTTTACAGCTTTGACAAAGAAAGCAGTCTTTACACTAGATAATGAGTGCTTTTGTGGTTTACTCACAGTTCCTAATTCGTAAAGATGTCCTCAAACAGGAAATTAGGAGGCGGGCGCTCCTTTAACCCGTTTCATAACAGGAAATTTAAAGGTGGGTGCCATTCTGCGGCGAAGTTGTTTGTTCCCTCCGAAGTTCATATTTCACATTCTCTCAGCCACCTAAGGAGAAAATATGTGTGATCTAGTGAGAGTTAACAGTTCAATAAGCTAGTATCAGCTGTCTTCTGAGCCGAACATGTCAAATGTAAGTTCTCCAATCCATATTGTAGGGCATATCTCTGGTGAAAGAGAAAATTGATATTGATCACTCTTGGGAGTGAAAGGGTTGAATATCTCAGCGGATAACTTTCAACTACCGAAGCTTTTAACAATACATTGTACAAGTTGTATATGAAAGGAGTTATGCCTCTTCTTGACTTGCGTGTGACGTTATGAAGCTATATCAGAAGTTAATACGCATTCTACAAGTCCGATACACTAGTATGTTCAAAACAGTTATGCCTTAAGACTTAATGCAAAATTCTGGGTCGGCCTATGGACGTTTGAATACCGTGACAACAAAGCCGTGTGACGTCACTCTTGACCGACTAAAGTCGGTGCTTGTGTCTGAATTATAATATTTTCCTTCACGAAACATTTTAAAATTGGCACTGCGAAAGATGTGAAGTAACATAGAATCAAACTGAGTAAGCACATCAGCTTCATTTCGTGTTCCAAGTTATTTGGCCGCCATGTTGGTGGACAACCTTTGGTTCACCAACATGGCGGCCGCATACAAACTCTTATCAAATCTCCAAAAACAAATTGCCGCTACTTCGCCAAAATTAAGCCTAGACAACCCAAAATTGGCATGTTGACTAATTCAGGTGTGCTCTTTTCAGGTAGGGAGTCACAAAGGTACAATCTGTGGATTATTCCCGTTTTCTGGGAATCGAGACTCTAAATAAACATCTTTGTTGTCACGGTATTCAAACGTCCATAGCTCCCGATAGGATATTTTGTATCGACTCAGAATTTTGCTTTAAGTCTTAAGGCATGATAGTCTTGAACATATCAATGTATTGGACTTATAGGATACGTTACTTTTGAGATGGCTTTTTATGACGTCACATGCAAACCAAGAATTGAAATACCTGACTAATTTGCATACTTAAGAACTTGTAAACATTCACTGGAAATGGATATTTTTGGCCTTTTTAAAGCCTAGATTCAATATCTTTCGGCCTAGTATCTTCCAAGCCGCATTTACTGTCACTACAGAAATTTTGGCCGGATACTAAACCAACGGCTTCAGATTTGTTTGCGATAACGACATCGCTGCCACTGATTGTTTGACCTTCATGGCACCGCGCCAAAATGTCGCAATAACAACGCAAAACACAACAGAGTGAAACACAATCAAGCTCAGAATCAATGGCCAAACAAACTTCGAACGCATGACAAACCTTCAAAATGAGAACACGTTCCGAACAAAAATATGATCGCAACAACTACGACAACATCTTGCTTTTAAACTGCGTTGTTCGACACACCCTGTTACACGCCTTCATCATGCCCAAATTGGGAAAACCGCAACTGCTTTATTTGGAAATCCATTGTTGACAACAGAGGGAATAGGAAAGTAGGGAAGAAAAAGTGATTACTATACCTCGCAAATCCCACAAAGTGGGATTCGCAAGCTGAAAACGAGATAGCGTCCCGATCATTACCCTCGAAAATCTCGGGTAACAGTATTTTTTGAGTTTTTATTAAATTTGACAAGTGTAGCCGGCAGTGTGAATCGACAAAACACTGCGTGGGGTTTTCGTGTTGAATGTTTAGTTCACTCAACTTCATATATTATTCTGTGGTACTAATACAGTGTGTCTTTCAAGCACGAAGTTACTATCATCAAAACGAATGCATTTCTCGAACCCCTCCCCCCTCCCAACATCCAACGTAATCTCTTCCGTTAAAATTTGTCTCGCTCTACAACGAACTACTTCATATGCGTCGTTTTGCACTGCAATGAACGAAATAAAAGTTTCTCTTGGGAGTTTTATCCGCCAGGCTAACTATTTAAACAGGAAACTTGAAACAACAGGCGGATGAGCTGGCGGCAAAATATTATATGAAGATTTAGTAAAAGCCCTTTGACCTCTTTGCAGCACGTTCTTATATGAATACTTGAAAGTGATCTGACGGTCTTTAGTCAACAAGCCTGACAAATGTCTTGGCGTATAAATGAACTGATAAGCCTTTTATCGGCAAAGTGCAATAAGACTCATCGATATGGAAAGGTGTATTCTGACGAATTGTCTACTTCTTGTAGCAGAATTCTGTAGGTATCTCTTGCCGTACAGTAGAGGCATTACCTTACCAAAGATTTTATTCGGAATCCACTTGATGTTGAGAATGAGCTTTATTGGCTAAATTGAGTTTCAATCAACGCCTGATCTTATTAAATTAGCCGGTTATTTATCTCAGTTCACGCAAGATGCTGCATGATGCTGATGTTAAAAAATGCATGAACTTAATTACTGGACTTAACTCTTGTCAATTCAAATGACACCATCGAAGAGCAAAACTGGACGTGTCTGGCAGACACAGAGATACACGTAATTTGACGTGAGATATTTTATGTAATTTTATCACTTTCGGCGTTGATGGCTTTTTCTTGTTCCGCATTCATGGATTAGAACTGAATCATCAAAAGGTAATACACAGGCCAAGAAAATCTGTAGATGAGACTGAGCCGAACGAACAAGAGGTCGACACAATTTGTAGCGAGTATTTTGCGGCCATGTGTTGTCCAGACCTTGTACTCAAGAGCACTCCCTGTAATTGACCTGGGAAAAGATCTTATTATGAGCAAATCTGTAATGAATGATTCTACTGCAACTGCTTCGACGTGGATCCCGACTCACGTTGACATAACTACTGCCCCAAACGACGAGCACATGGTGTTTAAAGTGACCAAGATACTTGTGTACCTCTTCATCTTTATCGTCAGCATGCTGGGGAACGTCACAGTGATTGCCATAGTTTGCCGATCAAGAATTATGAGATCAGTCGCCGGGAACTTTTTAATCCTCAATTTGGCTTTATGCGACTTCCTGACACCCTTTCTTAGCATCCCGTTTGATTTGGCCGTCGAGGAGAAGGGCGAGTGGCTTTACGGGCCGATCATGTGCAAAGTTCTATTTCCTGCGGCGACTTGGACGACAACCAGTTCTTCGCTCACCTTGGCTGTTATCGCGTTTGATCGCTACAGATGTTTAATGCACCCCTTCGAGAGCAGACTAACGATTACTTACGTTAAGAGACTTATTGTGGGTATGCATGGGTTTTCTCTCCTTGTGGTGATCCCCTATGCGTATGTCCTGGACTTAACTGAGGAAGATCACTGTAGAGAAAAGCACTGGTTTGATCCACCTACTGCTTGGCGCCAAGTCTACACCATGAGCCTCTTCGTAGTTCAGTACCTTGCTCCACTCCTCTTTATGACTTACATGTACGGCCGGACGTCTAAGCGTCTTTTTACAAGTACAGAGAAAGTGCGTACCTCATCTATGAGTAGCGTCGAGAGCGAAACCGGACCCCGCAGTGGTGCGGGTTCCTTTGGCAACACAGCACCTAAGGCTGAGCCACCTTTGTCAAGGAGTATCTTCAAGAAAGTCGAACAAGAGCAAAACGTAAAGATTACAAAGATGTTCATCGTTGTGGTAATAATCTTTGCTGTATGTATGCTACCAAATCAAGTAGTGTGGCTATGGTCAGAGTTTGGTACAGGACATAAAAACAAGAACTTTAAAGTGGCGTCCATAGTTTGCCGCTTCTTCACATACACGAACTGCTGTCTGAATCCTTTGATATTCTTCAAATTCAGCCGTGAATTTCGACGAGGGCTTCGTCGTGTATGTTTGAAAGCGGGATGCTGCGGAACTACAAGGCGACGTAAGATTATCCTTGCATTCCGCAGGTGGAGAGCTTCGCACAGCAGAGCGTTTTCCATCACGACTCAAAGTACGACCATAAAGTCAGGACGCGATTTTAGTTCACCATCTCAAGACTCTCACACGAGCACCAATTCAGCTTTCGAAAACGAAAGAAAACTTACCAAACCAAAACGACCTCAGCGTGAAAAGGTTACTGCGCCACAGGGGTTTTGGAGGACGAAAATGGATAACTTGAAGATGGTCAGTTCGTGTACCGCGTCCTTGAATTGTCAAATCAAAGGAAACCCGAAAGAAATGGTGACAAATTCACCTGGGGAATGCGCGGGAAAACTGCACAACACGACAAAGATAAAGAGATTTTCTTTAAGTAAAGAAACACTGGGCAACATAGAGATCAAAGTTAGAGATTTAATGACTCTTCCACACCTCATGGAGAGCTGCTGTTGAATATGATGCATATTACTGATCTAGTACGACTAGCGGCCATTTGACCAATATTGGCGGTATTTTTAGGATATTCTCTTTCTTTGAATGACGTATTGGTCATAAAACGAATCTGCGCGGAGCAGATGACAAAATAGAAAATGCTACGGCAATCAAAGTATTTTTCTCCAAAACCGATTTACTCTCTGGTGGCGTTTCAACTGGGTCGACGTCTGTGAAATCGATTGCTGAATCATTGACCATTCTTTCCTCGGTAGTTGGTGATAATTTACAGTCGCGCGCGGCAATATGTCTGATGGGACATACCACTCACTCAACTATCAAATAAACGTAATGCATGATACTGATCGAAATCTGACCCGTGTAGCGATTGAAGGGCCGGGTTAAACACTGTGTTTAACATTACTTCCGTGTTGTGCCCGGTGACTAGTGAGCCGTGGAATTACTAATAGTGGAAGACAGTTTGAGTTCATTTTTGTTTTGAGACACCGGCGGAGAGGACAGACTTTAGTATTTTAGTATCTGCAAGTTCTGCTTTGCACTCGAGTATCCTTTGATAAGATTAATTGCTCTAGTATACGTTAAACGTTGTTGTGTTTTTGGTTTGTTTGTTTGTTTGTTTGTTTGTTTGTTTTAGTTTTAGACCAAACACAAACTCGTGGTGTGGGTGCGAACCCCAAACGGGCGTGCACACGATTTTTTTTCTTTTTTTTTCTTTTTAGGGGGGGGGGGGGGGGGGGGTTCCTGCCAAGTGCAGCTGCGGACAAATAGGATTTGGACATAACAAGTCCCATCGTTGTCATTTTTGCAATTCTCTCTTGCTTTTGGTTTAATGTGCGTCCTGTTGTTTTGACAACACTGGTTCAATCTAATCTCAAGAAACATGTAATACCAGCTCTTAAGAGAACTAGGTTGACTGCGTCGGCGTGGCGGAAGACAAACTGGTGTATCAACTAGGTGTTGATGAGGATAATGGAACGCCGTAAAAGAGACAATAGCTGACGTTTCGAGCGCTAGCCCTTCGTCAGAGCGAATGACGAAGGGCTAGCGCTCGAAACGTCAGCTATTGTCTCTTTTACGGCGTTCCATTACCCTCATCAACACCTAGTTGATACACCAGTTAATCTCAAGAAATCATTTTGACAGTTGATGGACAGCGTCTTTGGGTGAGATATAGTCTGGTATACTAAAAATCATGTGGCATTATTATGTTTAATCTTGGTACGGATCTGGCATGATTTAAGCTAATCCACTGCATTAACTAATCTGAAAAGCTCTGGCCGGTGGTACTCATCACTGAAACAGACGAAGGAAATGCTACACATAGAACTAAAGTCTGAATCTAGTCAACATACGTACTGACGTCCATCGAATAACTCGGATAAATTATTTATAGGTGAGACGCAAAGGAATCCAGATACGATGGTTGGGCGGCTTATCTGCATTTATGTCTGAAGCTTGAGGTAAAAGATGTATTATTACTGATAAACTGTAAACAGGTGAAGGGTTCAAGTGGCCAAGAGGGGCGAGACAACCCCTGAACCCCCCGCCCCCGCCCCCCCCCCCCCCCCCCCCCCCCCCCACCCCTATCAAAGTACTGATCTTTATCTTTCAAAAGCTGATAACGGAGACTCCATTGCGGTCGCGGTTGCGTTTGCGGCAGTTGTTGTCAATTGCTGGCCTTCACACGCATGTTATTAAAACGTGATGAGTTCAGGCGATTATGTGATAAACAAACATTACTTAGCTCGGGTTACGTTGGGTAAGCACCCGTGGTTCTGCAACAGTCACGAATCTCAAATCTCCCATTCTGCACGTCAAGTCACCTGGCTGGTATTGCTTTACCTCTTCGCCCAAGGCAGCCTGTAAAAAATCTGATCAATGCAGGGAACTTAACGGTATCAAAGCAACCCCGACGACAACTAGTGATCTATCGGCAGAAGATACCATCCCAATCTTATCCAAGCCCCAAAAAGGCTGGAAAACCGACAAACAGCCATGAATGAAACACACTGGACTGCTGACTTAAATGCAAGTAAAAAAGACCACTTTAATCAGACTGTGCCAACAGCAAAAGTAGTCGGCATCGAATTGCTAGAGTTTCGAGCATCTATGCATGTACTCTATGCCGCGGTCTTCGTTATGAGTCTAGTTGGCAACTCTATGGTTATGTATGTCAGCCTTCAGTCACGAGTCTTCGCGAAATCGTCTTACATGCTACTTATTTTCAGTCTGGCAATTTGCGATTTGTTAACACCAATGATCAGCATTCCCTTTGACATAGCGCAAACCGAAAATGGCGAACAGTGGCTGTTCGGTATGTTCATGTGCAAGCTCCTCTGGCCATGCCAAACTCTCTTCTCAACGTCCTCAAGTTTGACCCTGGGTGTGATATGTTACGATCGATATAGAGCACTCACTAAGCCCTTTGTGGGGCCTTCGAGCTTTTGCAGAATCAAATTGTGGATTGCGTTAATCCATCTGACATCCTGTTTTCTTGTGATGCCGTATTTCGCTGTTTTGCAGCTAAAGCAACACTCCTGCGTGGAAGAATGGCCTGAACCAGCGGTAGCTTATAGGCAGGCCTATACTATGCTGTTATTTCTGGTGCAATATGGTATTCCCTTGATATTCATGATTGTTTTGTATAGTGTAGCCTTGTTTACTTTGTTCTCAAGCTCAAGTCAATTGTTTGCACTGGCAGCAAGCAAGCGAAATGACGGTGCCAGTCAAAACGAGCATAAAGAACATTCCCAATCCTTGTTGGTAATTCAGAGACGGAAACAAAATCTACGAGTCACGAAAATGTTTATCTTGGTCGTGGTAGTATTCGCAGTGAGCATGTTCCCCAACCAGGTGTTGTGGTTATGGAGCGATTTTGCATACGATCACGCGATAAGCCTTGAGCGAGTTGCTGTGATATGCAGGGTGTTCACCTACTCCAACAGCGTACTCAACCCTATCATTTACTGTTTTTGCAGTCGAGAGTTTCGGGCTGGATTCAAGAGAATCGGCTTGAGGGTCTCTTTGCGTCGGAGAAGAGGGCACAGGAATGCTAATAGTGGTTCGGCCTCTGTCCGTTTGAAATCAAGACGGACAAGTCCATTTACTGCAGGAAATATGAGCGACCTAAATGCGACCAGTGCTGCCAATACCACGACGCAACGCTGTTTTTCACAGAGTGCAGGAAAGGTTTGTAAGGCTAAGGCAAAAATTAAGAACCATAATCAAACGTTGATCTCAAAGCCGCGGAAAAGCGGAGCTTTAATTGACAGCACTCTTACTTACGAACTGGAACTAATGGATTTTGGGTCGAAGTTCGACAACACACAAGCGTTCTTGAAACATTTCAAAAGCCTCCCGGAGAGCAGTGTTTAGGTAACTAAAATAATAAGCCAATTACATTTGTTGTGACTGAGCCCGGAAGTGGTTAACCACCGTGGCAAATCTGTTGCCAGTGATTACAAAGAATATTAAACAATTTGTATGATTATGTTGAGAGATATTTCAGTTTTAATTCAGCGCGTGATTATACAAAGTGTATTTTGTTGAAAATATAATCGTGGACACAGAATCTGCTTGATCAATTACTGAGCAAAGAAATCGTAGTTCGTTTGCTTCGTGTGGTACCGGGAAGGCGGGCAGGAAAGGCGCGATTGGCTGGGGTGGGTACCGCTTTCCCTCAGTGCCCGAGAGCCTGGAACATGCTATTGCATTGTGGACGTTGAACATTGCATCGTCTGCGCATATCACTAAGTGATGTCTTTCGATGACTTGTTTTCAGACTGTTTTACAAAGCGTGGTAACATGTTCAGAGTCAACTCTTCTATTTTGGCATCGACCCCGACTAACTCATATGACTCAGGAAAAGTTTGACCAAAAATTAATCCAAGCAACGCTGACGTCACGGCCTGCTTCCGCACTTGCCAACGTCAAGTTCTTCACCAGGCTTTTCGCATGACGTTTGCCAGCCCGGTCTCGGTCCTGACCTGTCAGTACTCAGCACATTCCGAACAGTGAGTGTTCGCCGCCCTGCAACAAAGAAACAGTACAAGTGACTGAGCCTACTGTCCTGAACACCGCCAAGTCATCTCGGAGTCTATTGCAAACTGATAACTTTTGAATTCTAATGAGCAGAAAGAGCTTCGGGGAACAACCTGGTGTTGTTTTAAGGGCCTTCATGTAAAGCCGTGTCCGATGGCTTTGTCATTTTTCATGCAGCATGTTCTATGTATGGATTAATCCAATAATCGGTTATCCGCCTCCTGAAAATGTACTTATCCGTGCGGTCCGTCACACGCGGAATGTTAACCATGTGAAGTGGTTTTAATAAGTACACTAGTAGTTAAAATTTCTTCATGAACCGATTTCGCCTTGATCATGCACAGTTTAAATTACAAATGTCGAAGGCTTTGCGTGATCATACAAAAACACTGCGTGGGGATGGCAAACGAACCAAAGATCTCCCACCGGGGCATCAATTATCGTTGATTACCGTTTGAATTAGCAAATAAACAAGGGATAAGCAGGAAAAGTTAGTATCGAAATGTTTATGTATTGTTTGATCTTTTTAATTGGGTCGACAAAATGAGTATCCTTTGCACAGGATGAGAGAGTGCAGTGGCAGAGGCGGCGAAGCATTATGTAATTTTGTTTTGTGTATTACCTTGACCTCCTCGTAGCACGTTACATCACGCACCGGAACTGAATATTACGAATGTCTTGGATTGCGGGCAGCATGAGTCCAGTGGGTGTCTTATGACGACATGAGCAGGTTTTTATCGCCAAAGAATGCTGTAATACAGAATTCCGTGAGACCGAAGTAAGTTAGTTAAGTTAGAATTACGGTTTTTTCGATAAACTGTGTGACAACAAAAGTGTCATAGCCGTGACCTACTGAGAGTTCAATTCGGAATCCGGCTGGTGTTTTGAATGCGGCTGTCTACTTCAGCTTTCAGCTTCAATTACTGTATCCGTCAACGCTTGATTAGATCGGACCTCCAGACATTGGTCTGTTCCTCTGTTCTCACGCAAGGGAATCCCGATAAAGCCGGGGGCTGATTAAAGCAACACTACATTTGTTGGACAAATATTCATTACTTTTATCGGTGTATCCGGGATGATCCAATAATACTTGCGGTCTCAGACCAAGTGGTACCACGCAGAGAAGAGTCGTTTGTTCATACGGTTGAGTGAGAGATTTGAGGTTTGATACAGCACTGGCATCCTGTAATTGTTTCCAGTGATCTTCTGTTCCGCATTCATGGACTAGAATAATTATCAAAACCAACACACAGCTCACAGATTAGGTAAGCCCCGAGCGAGCCGAAGTCAACGGCTTAACTTTATACTAGGACAAGAATTGTAGTAATGCGATGCAGTCGCTAATCCTGGAAGCCTCCTTGTAACTGAACCCTGATAGAACATCTTAGCACAAAGAGATCGGGCTAAACAAAGATGAATGACACTCGCACGAACCTGACCGATCAGAACGCTACTTCTGTTCCCGGTCCGGAGGAGCACATGGCGTTTAAAGTGACCAAGTGGCTTGTACTCCTCTTCATCCTCATTGTCAGCATGCTGGGGAACTGTACAGTCATTGCCATCATTTGTCGATCAAGAATTATGAGATCAGTCGCCGGGAACTTTTTGATCCTCAATTTGGCTTTATGCGACTTCCTGACACCCTTTCTTAGTATCCCGTTTGACTTGGCGGTAGAGGAGAAGGGCGAGTGGCTTTACGGGCCGATCATGTGCAAAGTTTTTTGGCCTGCAGCGACTTGGACGACAACCAGTTCTTCGCTCACCTTGGCTGCCATCGCCTTTGATCGCTACAGATGTTTAATGCACCCCTTCAGAAATAGGCTTACGATTACCCAAGTCAAGAGAATTCTTGTGAGTATACATGCTTTTTCACTCCTTGTGGTGATCCCCTATGCGTATGTCTTAGACGTAACTGAGAAAAACCAATGTGAAGAAGAGCACTGGTTTGATCCGCCTAGTACTACATCGCGCAAAGTCTACACCATGAGCCTCTTCGTATTTCAGTACCTTGCTCCACTCCTCTTTATGACTTATATGTACAGTCAGACGTCTAAGAGTCTCTTTACGACCACAGAGCGAGTTCGAAGTGCGTCCTTAAGTAGCGTCGAGTCCGCAGCAAGCACCGACACTCCCGGACTCCGTAGAGGCTCATTCAGCAGCGTCATACTGGGAAACAGGGCTGAGACACCGTTGTCAAGAACAGTCTTCAGAAACATTCAGCAAGTGCAAAACGTCAAGATTACAAAAATGTTCATCGGTGTGGTAATAATCTTTGCGATCTTTATGCTACCTAATCAAGCATTGTGGCTGTGGGCGGATTTTGGTTATGGACTTGAAAACAAAAACTTTGGAGTGGCTTCTAAAGTTTGCTTGATATTCACGTACACTAACAGCTGCCTAAATCCTCTGATATTCTTTAAGTTTAGCCGTGAATTTCGACGAGGGTTTCGCCGTTTAATCTTCGGAGCACGATGCTGCGTAAATCAAAGGAGAAGTATGAGCCTTCTTTACCGAAAGTGGAGAGCTTCGCGTACCGCATCCCGCACAGCTTCGGCCGGGGCGACCCAAAATACGACCATCGGGCCAAGCAAATCCGGACAAGCGTTTAGCTCACCCACACCATCTGAAGAGTCTCAGACAAGCACAAGTTCAGTCTTTGAAAAAGAGGAGAGGGGGGTTCCCGTTCCTGTCACCAATGTCAGTTCGCCCGTGGGACATTGGAAGAAGAAAATGGACGACTTGAAGGCCGGCAAGTGTCCCGGCTTCTTGCGCGCGATCAAAGGGAAACCGAAAGAAGTGCCGATCAGTTCCAGGAAATACGGAATAAAACAACTTGATAAGACGAAAGTACAGTCTTTAACTGAAGAAATTAAGATTGAGATCAGTGTAAAAGATTTGATGACCCTTCCACAGCTTGTGGAGACCTGCTGCTGAGTCGGTCGGTGTGGCATAGTATATTACACTTCTTATACCACACAAAAAGCAGATGTGGATTCAGATAAAGTTCTCCGGTAGTGCGTTCTTTAGTAATCCTGTTTTGGATGTAGTTTACCTGGACTGTTTTTATTTCGTTACTAACTGCATGTATACTTGTTCAATGAACTGGAAAATCTACGTTAACGTAAGGGTACTGGATAGGTCAAAAGGAATGTTACTGATAGCTAAGGTATTTCAAAGTTTTTCATCGTTTCATAAAGTAATTAGCGCTAAAGGCCGGAGTAATTGACGGGTAAATCGGTCTACGGGATATTATTACGTTAGACACCTGATAACAACAATATGAACTTCGGAAACTTTTATGACATCGATGTATACAAGATATATACAAGAGAGGATGAAGTAACTTACCTCATTCTCTCTTGCTGTAAAATATACACTACCTTACTTCCGTTGTGTGTGTAACTCTCTTTCTCAGGCCTCTTCTATGACGTAATATATCGAATGATACTTCTCCCGACCAAAACTTTGGCTTTCATGCCGAGCACAGCTTTTTTCGAAATCGGAAATGAGTTTGGAAAGAAAAGATAAGCTGTCAGGTGGGGACTACTGGGGAGAAATGTAACTTCCAAGGAACAGAAAAAGAGGGTTTGTCGCACAAAGAAACAGTAAAAAATTTCCGGATATTCCCTGGCGGTCACCCGCCCAAATACTAAGCCAGACCGATGACAATATCGGTTGCCGTTGGGAGAGCTGTTCGGACCCCTAAGCCACTGTCCCAACGAACGATTTCAGACCAAACACCAGGGCAAGCGCCAAGTTATAAGCTCGGGAGGCCTGGGGCCTAATGACGTTCTCTGTCATGGCGGCTGGTGTGTTTACAGTGTTAGATTATCTGAGCGTTGGAAACGTCCTGTTGGGCGTTCTCTTTCTGTTTTTTCTTTATCAACTCGTGGAGTTGTACTCCTTCAGGAATATGCCACCGGGACCCAGGTTTCCTGTCGTTCCTTTGCTGGGACACGCTTTGCATTTTGATTTCAACGCGGAAAATTTTGCAGATGCCACAAAAAGGTGAGTCAGAATCCTTCTTTCCTCCGTAACGAAACATTCCACATTAACCTGGTAAGCTGAGGGTGGGTACCACCTAAAGGAAAAACTGCTTTCTGAAGGCGAAAAACATTTGCTGCGAGACCTTGGAAAATCAGTGACAAATTATTTTTTTTATGAGCGCTCCGAAGAATTCAAATTATCGAGAGAGCAGCTGATGCAAAGTTTTGCGGCTTCGAAAAGCGTTTAATTCTGTTTGTTGACATGTATCGTCGGAGAATCATTATAATAATCTAATACACCATCTGTAGTCTAGAGTGAAAATTTAATAAAGAATTCTGCTCACTTGTCTCAACAAAGATTGTTTTGCGGTTTTGAGGTTTAGTGTGCAATCAAGCGGAACTAGTGGGCACAGTGTTATGATTGTTTATATAAGCGTGCGTTCACTTTGTTTGAAGAAGACTATTTCTAAATCTACATTACTAGTATCGAAACAATATTATCCAGACTCTTATTTCTGGACGATTGTCAACAATCCTTCAGTTGGATGCTCATTTTAGGTTTCCATGCAATCACAAGAATTGCTGTTATTTTGTCCTTTCCATGGTATTACCTGTATGGCTTACATGTAATTGTTGTAGATAAGATTATTACCATGTTAAACGTAGTATTTACATCACACTGACCCTGTTTTGATCACTATCTGGTTTCAATGCAGATGCGAAAGCTGGCAACAGTTCATAACTTACTATACTGTACATTGGGGGGGGGGGGGGGGGGGGGGGGGTGGGGTGGAGGGTTTGGGTTGGTGGTGGATAACTTTGGGTGGGAGTGTGCCACTGCTTCTTGAAAACCCCCTCAATCCCAAAAAATTCAGACCTGTTTTCCAATACGTTGCAACTAAATATTGATATACTGTACCTAAATTATTCTGAAAAAAACTATATGCTATTTTGCTAGGTACTTTCAGTATTTGGGCCTGTTTGGATCCCAATTATTGCTGGAGAGTGATTCTATCCAAGCCAATCTCAAAGGGGGATCTGGGCATGCTGCTGTCGTTTTTAAGCATTTTAGTGTACAGTATAGATTTAGTCTCTTTGGTTTGGCATAGGGTAGTGGATTTCGTTTGTTTTATTATTTGGTCTTAACTAGGGTGCAAATGTTTGGGATACCACCATACCGGTCTGAAAATGGGGAAAGATTTGGAAAACAGGTATGAGGAAGGTCGAAAAGTTGTATATATTGGTTTGAAATATTTAGGGTCCTCAAGTTGCATTGAGTGATTAAGTTTACAACTGTTTTTTCTTTGATTAGCTTTCGTTTGAAGCATGGTCAAACATATTCCTTCAAGCTGGGAAAGTTCAAAGTAGTTGTTGCTGGAAGCGCAGAGGCCGTCAAGGAGGTGCTAGTCACACGGTCAGGAGACTATGCTGGAAGGCCACAGACCTATGGGAATGTTGAATCAACATTAGGTAGGATTTTTATTTTGATTACAGAAGCTTAAAGTTTTTAAATTTTAATTTACAGCCTCCACTTGGCAACCTTGCCTTATTACTAGAGAATTACTATACGTTATATATATATTACTATACGTTTTAGAGAATACCCGGCCACTGCTTTCCATTTCAATACAGTCTATTGTATATCATTGTCTCGTTCTACAATAATTTACATTATAATTTATATTGTAATTTATGGGTGGACGGTATTCTATATTTGCTCCACTCTTCAGTTGCAGGCACAGTTCAGGGCCTGCTTGTTCAAAGCGAGGTTAAGTCTAAACTTTGTTGTCATTTTTAAGCCTAAAAGCGAAAGCCTTTGATCACAGAAGGACTCCGTCTCTATGCTTTGAGTAAGAACAAACTTTTTAGCTAGTCTGTAATCAAAACTCTGCAGTTTGTTAGCCACAAACAAAAGAGAAAGAATTTGGTTAACCCTGGGTTAGCTTAAGTTAACTGAGCTTTGAACAACCCAGCCCTGATGTTTAAATTTAGTTCTCAGCTATAACAAATGGTGTTTTGGAGAGCCACATATCAATTTATTTTCTGGGAAGTATGTCCTACGACTGTCTTCATACTCTATATCACTGCCTTAGCCATACATTTGGAATCAACTCTTAAATTTGTTTAATGACTTCTTAAGATGTGGAGACTTTGGTTGAAATTGTCCAATTCGTGTCGTTCCAAAGAAGTATTCGCGTTGCTGTTCAGCAGAGTTGTTACCTTGAAAGGGTTAAAATCTGACCTGCATCAACTTCACCTAGATTTCCCACACTTTGCTCAGTGTACCAGACAGCTACAGCATAGCTCTGTCTGTATGACATGTTTTCTTGGTGGTCAGGTCGCACCCTCGTTTCAGGCTCTTTCATCTCCCGGCCCCAAAGAGCCTGGGAACGAGGTTGGTCAGGTCGCTCACACTCTATTGAATCACGTCGTCTCATAACAATTCCATTTGCTCTGACGGGCTAACGCTCGGCAAGTTAGCCGAGAATTCAGACAAAGTGCAAGTCAGACTACTTGAAGTCTGGTTAAGTATTAAGCCAATACAAATTCTCGCAACTATTCAAGAAGATACTATGAGTGACGCAGTGAAAATTGATAGTTCGATCAGGTTTGAACAAGCTATCAAGACTGACCAAGTTCTTCATAATGTGTAATAGTCTCTCTTGAGAGACTGAAATAGAAAATGGAATCTAATCCCTCCTGTAAGGGTTAAACTAAGTTCAAATGTTTTTAGGCGGAAAGGACATTGCATTTGGAAACTACGGTCCAGCGTGGAGACTGCATCGCAAGCTGTTCACGACCGCGCTTCGGAAGTATCTGTCTGACGAGCAACTCGTACAGAGTAGAGTTTCCAAAGAGAGCCAGAAGCTCGTGTGCTTCTTAGAAGAACAGCAAGGCAACGCATTTGACCCCGCAGGTATCTTAGCTCGAACTGTGGCAAACGTCATTTGTGGAATCACCTTCGGAGAGGGGTACGACATGAATAATGCTGATATGAAAGAACTCCTACGCCTAAATCAGGCGATAGTGTCCGATGCAGAAGGTCTCCGGGCTGTTACTGTGCTGGATCTCTTTTCCTTCGTCGAGTACCTTCCCATCCCGGCCTACCGCCGACTTCTCGACTTGCAGTTTAAGATTTTCGACATCATCAGAAAGTATCTAAACCAGTGCCGGGAGAGTTTCGATCCCAAAGAACCAATTTGTGATCTGATATCAGGGCTGATTCACGCTCAGAGCGAGGCCGAGGGACAAGCAGCTCTTTTAACCGACGATCACCTGGTGAATACAGTGGAGGATATGTTCGCTGCTGGATACGAAACCACCAGCACGACTTTGAAGTGGACTATCGCCTACCTCGTCAACTACCCTCGATTCCAATCCGACATTCAGCGTCAACTGGATGAAGTCGTTAGTCGAGATCGCCAACCAATCCTGGAGGACCGCCCCAAGCTACCACTCGTCCATGCGACAATCATGGAAGTCCTGAGGATTGGCAACGTAGCTCCTCAAGCCTTACCACACTTGACTCTCAAGGAGACCAAGCTGTGTGGGTACCGTGTACCAAAAGACGTCGTAGTGATTGTCGATACAGAAGCGGTGCATCGTAACGCAAACTGCTGGGAAAATGCTTCTGAGTTCGACCCATACCGTCACCTAGACGCGAATGGCAAACTTATCACAAACCAGGGGAATTTCTACCCGTTCGGTGCTGGGAGGCGCGTCTGTGCAGGAGAGCCTCTGGCCAAAGTTGAGTTGTTCCTGTTCTTGACCCGGATGCTCCAGAAGTTCTCCTTCGTATCTGAGGGGGAAGGTCCTCCCGATCTAAAAGGTGTTGTGGGTGCCACCCAAAGTCCTAAACCCTACAAGATTCGGGCCATCAAACGCTAGTGACACTTTAAGGTTTTCATGGCCCTCGTGTTTCTTGTGCACAACTTATGTTATAGAAAATGTATTGAACTAACTTATAGTTGAGTATCGAGTCCTAGTATTGAGGTTCTTGGCTGAGTCTTGAGGTTTTACGAGCGTTACATTTAACTACAAAGTCTGCACCTCAATCCACGATTTTGTGCAATAACCGCTGACTCAAAAGCAAAGTGACCGCACGGCCGAAAAACGTATTTCCGCGGTGTCGTGTAAACTGGTCAATGTCAAATATCATGCGTGCCAGGAACAGATGCGTGTGCGTGCTGTTATTTATATCAGCACACTGACGTAAACATGACGGCCGTTTAATAGCTAAAATCGTTCTCTTTTCATCAAAGCAACCACTGAACCCTATCACGAGAAAGAGAATGCTTTATTGGATACAGGTTTCAGAAAACTGCGGTTCAAAATGCGCGTCAATTCAGACTGGAAGCTTGCAAACCTTCACCCTTTCACTTTCAGTCTCTCACAGAGATATATAGTACAGTAGCGATAACTTAGCTTATAATCAGCTTGTTTAGACGAAAGTTGAGTAAAATTCCAATTCTCACTACATCACTTATACATTTTCTTCTTAAAAGGTTGAGACACTCGGAAGTGAAAGTGGTTAAAGCTGAGGTCCAGAACAAATTTTTCTCGACTTTTGACTCAACGTTTCAGAGGCTGCTGTTGTGATGTGGAGTGTTTTCACGTGACGTCATAAAAAAAGCTATCTAAGAAGTTACGCATCTATAAGGCTGATACACGGACATTTTCAAAAATGTAATGTGTGAAGTATTATTGCACAAATCTGGGTCGATACGAAGTTTCTAGCGGTACCTATGGACGTTTAAACACTGTTAAAACAAAGCCGTATGTCACGCTTGTGGCCGCCTAAAATCGATGCTTGTGGTCTGAATTATAAAGTTTTTCTTCCCAAAACACGTTAAAATTACACTGCTAAGTCAAAAACTTGATAATTATGGTATAAGGGGACTACATAATCTTCCATCAGCCTTTGAAAAGTTCTTCACTCCCATTATTGCAGTCCACAATCACAACACTAGGTTAGCTTCCAAAGCTTCACTCCATGTTCCACAAATTAGAACAAATTATGGTAAATTCGGTATCAGATATAAAGGTGTTGTAACCTGGATGCACTTAGTGAAAATCTTAGGAACCTTAATCCAAATCTAAGTTTAAGAAGGAAGTCAGACTGAAGCTCCTTTCACAATAATAAGCTCAATTAATCTCACTTATCTTAGTCCTTTAGTTTAGACATATCCTATCCATCATATAGTTACATCCATTTTATATTTCCTATATATCTCTATGCATTGCGTGCGTGCGTGCGTGCGTGCGTGTGTGTGTGCGTGTGCTGTGTAATGTATGGTGTTGGGATGTCTGGTGTGTGTGCCTGAGTGAGTGTGAGATTATGTAAGTAGTTACTGGGTCCTCTCAGTTCAACACTCACAGTACATGTTCCCTGTGTTTATTATTTGATTTATGTATTTGAGTCTATTTGGTCTTGTTTCATCATATTCCCTGGGAAACCTGACTCGAAGAGTTCTTACTACTTCAGGTCTCTCAGTATTATTATTACTCATTATTGTGAGCAGAAATTTATTTACTTTTATCATTGTTACAGTCATTGTTGTTACATTTTTTACCTAGACCAATAATAATAATAATAAACGATTTTTGCTAAAGATTTAGAGTAAAACAGAATCAAACTGAGTCACAAATCAGCTTCAGTTCGTGTTTCGAGTTATTGGCGGCCATGTTGGTGTACAACCTTGGTACACCAACATGGCGGCTCCGTACAAAGCTTTATTAAATCTACCAAAAACAAATTGCGGATACTTCGCCAAAGTCAAACCTAGACAGTCAAAAATTGGTTTCTGGACTAATTTGAATGTGCTCTTTTCGTTTCTGGAGTCAAAAAAGCAGTATCTGCTATTTTAGAGGGTGTTGCGGTCGCGTGAATGCTTGATGAAAACACTATTGTAATTTCATAGTTTGTTAATTTTAATTAAAAGTGTTACTTAATTTTAATTAAATTAACTAAAAGCGTTATTTAATTTTAAATAAAAACACATCGTTTCGCCATGTAAGCTCAGTCGGGCTTGACATTCAGGATGCTCCTGTCCATAAGCGTGGTGTGATTCTCAAGGTTGTCGTCTTCAGTATTCAGTCTTTAGTCCATTAAAACGCTTCGTTTTTATGCCTGGCTCCCGGCGTGCCATTCTCCAGTCCGTAACAGCTGCTAGCTTTCCAATTTTGGGACGAAAAGCAGTCTAATATTACAATAAACCGACAAAAAAAGACCGACAACTTATGTCGAGTACGTGATTGATGTAGTCATTCCAGGGGGTCGCTGATCATAGCAAGAGGGTTTTGAGAATTCATTACAGTTACACAAAAGCACAAAATACCAGTCAATATTTTTAAGATTACCACTTTTAGATGCTCAAAGCACTTTTAATAGTTATTCTTGAAGTCGAAACTTATTTTAATGACTTTGTAGTTTCACTGCACACTTGAATAAAGTGTATACACTGCTCCGGTCTATAAGCGTGGTGTGTTTCTCAATGTTGTCGTCTTTAGTATTCAGTCTTTAGTCCATTTAAACGCTTCATTTTTATGCCTGGCTCCCCTTGTGCCGTTCTCCAACCTCGTAACAGCTGCTAGCTTTCCAATTTTGGAACGAAAAACAGTCTAATAACAGTAAACCGACCAAAAAAAAAAAAAAAAAAAAAAAAAAAACCGACAAAAAACGACCGACAACTTACGTCGTTTACGTGATCGTGTACTAGTCATTCCAGGGTGTAGCGGAACTCAATGTCATTTTGTTGCTGTATCGCTGATCATAACAAGAGGGCTTTGAGAATTAATTACAGTTACACAAAAAACACAAAATACAAGTCAATCTTTTAAAGATTACCACTTTCGATGCTCAAGCGTTTTTTATTGGTTATTCTTGGAGTCGAAACTCATTTTAATGACTTTGTAGTTTCACACACTCGAATAAAGTGTATACACCTTTTTATATAGGGAGTTTTTCTCTTTTATTTTGACCCCTGCCATAGACACATTTGCGCCAAGCGCGAGAGTCATTCCAGTAATTGCGTGCATGTTTGCGGGCGCTGTGAATGACTGCATGTAGTTCAGAGTTTTATATTGCACTGTTGGGGTTATAGTTGAATGTAATACTATGTAAAGTGCAGTGACTCAGGTTCATCTGAGGTCTTCACTACACAATATCTTGCGGAAAAACTAAAAGGAGTCTCCTGTTGTGGATGTGCTTCCAATCTGTTCTTTTACATCCAAACTTTTCGTTTTACTTAGTTCTAAACTACTTCATTACTAGAATACTCTTGCTCGGTTCATGCATCAAAAGCGTAATTCGATTTTTCAATCAATGTGACTTTAGAACAGGTTTCACTAAGAAATATCTGATTGTTTTGTAACTTCTAACTGAGTAAACCTATTAATCTCAAAATATACCGTGGAAACGAGAAATTAGTCAACGCAGAGGAGATCCATGGGAAGTCTAAGGATTACGTGCACCAGTTTGTTAAGCAAGTTTAGTCAGCAATCCGTTTGAGGAAGTTTTGGCAGCAGTTGTAGCTGCGTTGGATCAATCTTGATTATTGCTGATCCGATCTTATGCTTCATGGCGCGGTGGAACTTACGGGAAGGCCATTCTTTCGCACACCGTAAGCTTGACGAACCCGTCGCAGCATTACTCGGCTCCTGGTCTGCCAGTTTTATCTTTGAAAACGAAATCTTGTCGTTGGCACGAAAGACAGCAGCTGATCGTAAACTTTGTGCTGGGAAAGATGGATTCACTTTATTGTGCTTACATTCCTCCGTGGGAAACGATCTTGCGATTACCTCCAACGCTGGTCTCAACAAATTGCGTTTTGTTGCCGAAGCCGTTGGGTAGCGACGCTCTTGCATGGCGGACGTCTTCCAAGTACAACGTGTTGCTCGCCTGTTTATCTCCTTCAATCTCTCCCTAAACTCGCCACTAAACTTATAAAAGATGACAGGATTGAGGCAAGAGTTTGTATACGTGAAAAATTGACATACGGAGGCAATCATACTGAAACGCTTGTGCTCTGAACCGTCTCCAAAGTCCAACCACAGCCATACTACTTGGTTTGGAAGCATGCATACAGCAAACAGAATGACAATAACCACAAAGATTTTTGTAATCTTCAGGTTGTGTTCGTGGGCTTTTGTTCGTCCCAGTTTGTCCTCCAGAATGGAATGCAGCCTTCGCATCAACCTTGGACCAGACTGGAAAGACCTATCCCCGGAATTGCCCATGCCGCCGATACAGGAGTCTGAGCGAGAGGTCCTTCTCGTGCTGGCGAACAAGTTTCTTGCGGCATGTACGTACATAACAGCCATGAAAAGCAAAGGTACAGCGTATTGTATCAAAAACAAGCCAACCGTGTAAGCCTGGCGTAGCTCAAAGCTTGGCCAGCCAACCTCCTGGCAGAATCCAGAAGCCTTGTCTACACGAAGAACGACGACGTAAGGCACGACGGAAAGTGCCGAGAACAAGTGGATTGTAACTAGTAGACATTTTACTTGGAACGAGGAAAGCCGAGTGGTGAATGGGTGCATGAGCGCTCGATAGCGGTCCAGTGAAATGGCGGCCAGGGTGAGCGAAGAAGCTGAAACTGTCAGCGTCGCCATAGGATAGACATATTTGCACATGAACTTTCCGAAGAGCCATTTGTTGCCGTTTCCTTTTAGGATTAAATCAAATGGCATGCTGAACAGGGGAGTAAGGAGATCACACATAGCGAGGTTCACGATGAGCCAGTTTCCAGCCATGGAGCGTTTTCTATGAGAGTGACGTATTGCCAGAATTATCGCTGAGTTGCCAAGTGTGCTAGCCACGATGATTAGGACGGAAATTACAATCTCGAGGACTGTAAAGAAACTGGTTTCTTCCTCCATTTTGGATTATCTGCGCTGCACGTTCGACCTCCAACTCGCTCAGTAAACAATCAATGCTGATAACAAAACCAGAAATAAGAAATTAGCATCTCGAGTGCGTAAAAGGAAAAAGTTATCGGCATAGCTTTACTTTACTTTAAATAGCCTGCCTCGGGCAATACTGAGTGTGCATAATTTGTACCGGCAATATTCGCCCTTATTAGGTGATGTTTTTGTACTCCAACTGTCTCAGTAATAGATATTTATTGACCAATGTTTTTTGTAATGCTTTGTCTGCAGTTCCGGAAACCTCTTGTGTAGTAGAAGCAAAGGTGTTGTATCCATGTCAAGGCTTTGTTATGGAAAGAATGCTCGTGTGTGTTCCGCACATGTATATATATATAGCTCAGTTTGTTCTTTCCTTATTTGCGTCCAAATAGAAGTGTAATTTCCCGAGACTAATCTCAAGTAGGACTATTCTAACTTATCGTTATAACTTCAGGTGTTCCAGAACAGGGTTGGAATTTTTAAACCGAATATATCTCACTTGGCCGATGAACCTGAACCCCTTTTTCAAACTGCGGACAAGGGGATATTGGTATAGATGATTTTAATGAGCGACACTGACTCTACCGGGTTAAGGTATTGATCGTTCAAGAGTCAAATCTGCTCGGGAGATTAAACTGCAAACAATGCTGATTTTGTTTATTTGAGAGCTTTACTAAGCAAACAAACAAACAATAGCACATGGCATGTGGCTGCTTGATAAGCAAGAGGTACTCCCTGTGGTTTTGATCCATGGTCGTGTGCTGTATCAACTGAAAACAACGAATTCCAGCTTTTCTGAGCCCCGACATGGAGGAATACAGCCAAGGGAGAGAAAGCAGGCCATTATAAATATGCTCGCTCAAGGACGTGGCACGGCTTGTTGTCAGTACCCGACGTCTCAGTTGCAAACACTTGGCGCCGTGCAGACTCTAGACTAATTAATTATCTCAATCTGCGTATTTCAAGATTTTATCAATTTTTAAAGATTTTTCAGATTTTGTCACAACAAGTTCACCGTGACACGCTTTTCTGTCAAAATGTATTCCTTGGAAGACCCGGCTTTCTCTCTGTCTGTAGTTCTGTGAAAGAACTCTCTCTCTCTCTCTAAACGTTCAATTCAGAGATTTACGTCCTAGTACGGAACTTTATGCTCCGATCAATTCGAAACTTCAACATCCCCCTCCCGGGCATTTGACGTTTTCCCTTGCCCGAGGGGGAGGGGAAAGACGGGATTTTGATCGGACCGCTAGTCAATTTGACCAAAACCACGGAGGGGTAGGCGGTTTGAACAAGCTTCCACAATTTCGTTACACATTGAGCAAAAATCGTTTAGTCATGCGTAACGGTGTGTATTTTAACTTATAAGTGTGAATTTGGAAACAAAACGTTCATGAGACTTGATAAATGCGAATTTTGCATTAAAGTCACTCTGCAGACACAAATGGAAATTAACAAAGAAAGAGATCTGTATATAATACAGATACAAAGTATAGCATTTAACGGCGAAATATTCACTGCATATCCGTTAATCATAAACAAGCTCATGCAGGTTTGTGCGCCGGTTAAATTTTAATAAGGTGGGCGTGGATATCTATTAGCACCTATTGAGCAGGTGTGAATTATTTAAACTTTAAATGACGGGAACGGGCGAGTGAAGAGAGTTAAAAACATAGCATTCTACAGTTTCGTAGTACACAGGATTCGGTCTACAATATGTATAACATACATAGCAATGATAAAAAAATGAATGCCCTAAATGTGGGAAACGAAAGATACGATAAAAAAAAAATAAAAAAAAAAATCGAAATATTGTAAGGAAATTTACGTTTTCCACACCCGAACCATTCGACAAATTAAGATGATTGATCATTTGGTCATTACACATATTTCATCCGAGTGATCTGTGTTTTCATTCAGCGTTCATCTCCCCAGTCTGTGAGTTTCTCACTCTCTCGGCATTGTCGTTTCAATAGAGTAAGCCCGTTTCGACAATCCCAACGCGGAGCCACCATGGGTTGACGAAGATTGCGTAATCTACAACCTATTAATGCTAATACCATTGACAGAAATCAAGTAGTTTGCCATTTGTTTCTGGCTTGTCTGTTATAGTTTACACCCGGTAAACCACACATTGCTTGTGTAATGTTAGCCTTGTGCCCTGATGGATCGTGAGAAGAAATCCTTTGGACGTTTCTTTGATATGCTTTGCTGCAGTGACACTTGGCAATTGACTTGAAGGTCATACGAAAGCTGCGATTGCAGGCCCCGTAAATAAGGGCGTTTAAAACGGCATTTGTGTACGTAAACGCACGACAGATCAACCCCACAAGGTCGCTATGATCTGTTAAGACTTCAGAGTCCGCATAGTCGTAGAAGAGGAACAGCACTTGATGTGGCATCATGAAAACCAGAAAAATCGCCACCACGATCAAGAACATTTTGCTGATTTTACTGGTTTGTTGTTTACGCTTTTGAGACATGGAATAAGTTCGCAGATGCTCTGGTGCGCCGCTGAGTTCAGATACATTCTTTGTGTTCCTAAAAAGTGATATTCCAAGTTGTACATAGATCACGGACATCACTAGCAATGGAGCAGCGTACTGGAGCACAAATAGAACAAACGTATAAATCTTACTGAAGGGAGCTCCCTGTGGCCAATCTTCTTCGCACGATGGTTCTGGTTCTTTGCTGTACTGAAGGACAACTGCGTATGGAAGTATTGCAACAAAGGAAACCAAATGAAGCAACGCAATAATTTTTAGGCACCTTCGTCGCGTGATGCGTATGTTAAATTTCAAGGGATGAATTATTGTCAGGTAGCGGTCGCATGATATCGCCACAAGTGTTAGGGCAGCGGAAGTGGTGGAGAAAGTTGCGAGCGGCCACAGCACTGAACACATCACTTTACCGTACGGGAAAAAACCCATGTATGCCTCGACGAGGTCAAAGGGAATGCTGAAAAGTGTCGTAGTTAGATCACAAGCCGCCAGATTTGCTATGAACAAATTCGGTACAACTTTCATCTTGTCAAAGAGGAGCACAGACAGAATAACCAACGTGTTTCCAGCAACACTCAAGACAAATATGGCCACGTAAACACAAAGTTTTGCAACTTTAAGATCCACAGCGGTGACATGTGGCGAAGGTTCTTGAGTGGAGTTCAGAAGAGTCGCAGTAATATTCTCCTTGGTCCTTTCCATGTTCATTCTGATTTTCAGAAAGAGTGTTTGCTCGCGACTAGCAGCAATCAAGAAGCAAAACCACAGGGGTCACGATCCTGGTAATCTTCATGTACTACCACTTGCTGAGACATTGAATGACACGTTCATTATTATACAGAAAATGTGCACAGCCATTTCGAAGATATGCAAAATTAATGAAATTAAAGAAATACAAAGAGCATGCCCAAATTAGTATTTTTAAAACCAGAAACAGATTGGCCTATCAGAAACTGAAATGGTCGAAATCTTAAAAATAAAAGAGACTTTTTAAAATTGCGCCAGTTCCTGATGGGCAAACCGTGCTGTGGTGATTTACTAATTTGAATGTGCTCTTTCTTGTGACATCCGATTTGCTTTGATTAATCTTACAGAACTCCGAAATGGCGAACTGGGCCCAGTTGTTCAAAGCACTAGGCTAATCCTGGATTAAGAGCAAACGTTTTGTCATCTTTAATACTGTGAAACTGAGATATGGTTTCGTTCAGAACTCAGCGTACTTGATACGTTTTGAGCTAAAAGAAGCTTTGAAGAAAACTTTTCAGTCTGATGGTCAACAAAGGAAATTATTTGGTTAATCCTGAACAACCGGGCCCGAGACGTATAACTATATAGAGAGACTGGGCTCCACTACATTTCTTGTGAGCCGACTGAAATGGCGGGTAATTCCCTTCTTTCAAGTTTTCTTCTAATCTTGAAAACCAGCGTTTTCAGATGTTTATCGAATCACGAAAATGGTAAAAAAGGAACAAAAACCGAAACGATGTCAAAAAGATGCCAGACAACGACGTGTTTTAGCCCCTCAAGGCCGTGGTCAACCAACCTTGATGCAAGGACAAGCTTGCCTGTGTGAGTGAGATAACGGAAACTTTGGCGCGACCAATAATTCTCTTTTATGACGCCTTAGAATAGTCCTGGTATCGTACTAACTTTTTTGCTAATGATTTCGTTTGTATTGGAGTATCCTTGTTTGACTAGAGCTATTTGTAACTATTGAAACAACCTTTCCGAACGCCGGGCATTTCAGCCCAGAGGGGGAAACTTAAGCCGGGGCATTTTTGCCTGGGCGGAAATCCCCGGAGAGGCAAAATATTGCAGAAAAGAGGCAGAAAAGAAAACCCTGAAAAACAGATAAACGTCTGACAAAATGACTTGTTTTTGTGAAAGTCGCGCTGCGTGCGAGCTCGATAGCGGTGTAGTGTCTGATTGTTCTTTAAGTGAATATATACACTCTATCCGATGGTTTAGGAGGAAGTAAATACGTTTGATTTGCAGGACTGAAGCATTTCATAAAACTATATATATTACTGGGCAAAGGGGAAAAACCGATAGGGAATTAACGTAGAATTTTTGACAAGAAACGCCCGCGACTTGAGTCGCTGACATTTTTTCTTTAAACCGTACGGCTCATAAACTGCATTAGTTATATCCAATGATAAGACCTTGAGAGAAGCAACGCCTTATGCACCGATCAATTTGAAACTCGCACTCCCCCCCCCCCCCCCCCCCGGGCATTTGGCCCCCTCCCTCGCCCGGGGAGGCGGGAATTTGACCAACCGCTCTCGCCTGGGGGAATTTGAACCCGTTGCATCTATATCCCCGCACATTTAGCTGTGCGTAGGGTGTGTGTAAGTGTTTGTTTTGTCAGGCATATCAGGCATGTTTCAAGCACAACGTTCATTCATCGAGGATCAATCTCCGATGTTGCACCATTACAACGGTTGATCCTCGACAAATGAACGTTGTGCTTTGAACATTCACTGATATGCCTCTCAATTTAGGCAAAATAAACACTTAACACACACCGTACACACACTTTCGCGTAATGTGCGGCGAAATATGGGTTTTATACCAATAAAGGCGAATCAAACGTAAAAAAAAATGAAAGATAATAATAATAATAATAATAATAATAATAATAATAATAATAATAATAATAATAAATATAGAGGCGACGAGTTCAAATCCCCCACGGCCTCCGCGGTTGTGGTCAGATTCCCCACCTCAGGCGAGAGCGGTTGTCAAATTCTCTCCGGACAAGAGAGGGGGTCAAATGCTCGGGTTATGCCCGGGGGGGGGGGGGGATGTGCGAGTTTCGAATTGATCGATACATTAGAGAGCAAAGGAGCTCGACCATGTTCATGACTTAACAAAATTCAACTATAGTTAGCGCGCGAAAGAAAACAATTATCTTTATTTTAATGCGTTGGGAAAGCTCCGGCCCCTGAAATAACAAAAACATGTTTACTTTTATACGACTTAATTATCCGAGAACAGCCGGCCAAAGATTGTCGGCTAATTCATGATTGACAGAATATGTCGATCATTTTTCCTATGTATACATATTTTGCCCCTTGTAACCTATCAAGTAGGTGTAAATTATTTTAAGTGTAAACGACGGGAACGGTGATTGGAGAGGATCAAATAATTTAGTTTCACCGTACACGGGATTAGGTCTGCACCCGCGTACACAGGCCTAATTTACTCACGCATTACATTATACAGTCAAACCTCTATTAAGCGGCCCTCTCTTAAGCGGTCACCCTCTCTTAAGCGGTCACTAATCAAAGTCCCGGAATTTGCTTCACTGAATTACTGTAAACTTGACCTCTATTTAACGGTCACCTCTATTAAGCGGACGCGGTCACCGTTTAGATTCCCAAATTGGCTAATTTTATTGTATTTCACCTCTATTAAACGGTCACCTAGTTAGATTACAATGCGATATCGCATGACGATAGCCAGGCATATCCAGTTTACATTTTAATACCTCATCAAGCACAACATGTAGTCAGTATGAAAGTGTCATTATTGTTCAGGCTTGTGTGGGTCCACAGCAGTGCAGGTCATATTTCTCGGATCTAAATTCCTCTTTTACCAGCTTCCGTTCTAGCCAGCCACAAGAAAAACTGTCACCTTCAAATATGTACTCGCCAGGAACCTCGAGACCAAAGCCACCACCTCTGTTAACTCGTTATCCCTTGATTATGACTTTTCCGCAGTTCGTAGGCCTCTTCAAAAACTTGCTAGCCATATAGCCATTAGTTTTGGAGCATGACCAATAACTTAAGTTATCAGTCAGGTTATTCGGGTGAACGTCAAAAGTTGTTTACAGTGTTTCCACGTCACCATATTTTTCTCTTACGACCGCCACAGCATTTGAGTCCGTTATATTGAGTGCGTTACGTTGTTGGTAACACTGGTAACGTTTTAGTTCAAATTTTCACGTATTACATGCTAAATTTAGAAAACCTCTCTTAAGCGGTCAACCTCTATTAAGCGGTCAGTTGGCTCAGTCCCAAGGGTGACCGCTTAATAGAGGTTTGACTGTATACCTGAAATTCCGTACTTACAGTATGATTATTGCATACACATTGAGATAATTTATTTCGTTTGAAAAGGAGTAACTAAATGAAGACGGTAATACACGCAGGTAAACGGAAAATAACGCTTAACAGTGATAAGCTGTTTGCGTTTTCCCACACTGACTCGCTTTTTCCATCGAAACAAGAAAGAGAAGATCTATTGACCATGATTCCGTATTGATACATAAAGGTGTAGTAATACGGGCAACATTTTCAGTGCAACTTGTCGTGCAACAATGTTGCGTTGCAAGTTGCACCGTAATGTTGCGCGTATTATCACCGTGTTGCAAGTTGCAGCAACATTTTTCACGAAGTAGAAGTGGGTTCTACTTCGTGCAACACGTTGCTGCAACTTGCAACACAGTGGTAATACGCGCAACATTACGGTGCAACTTGCAACGCAACATTGTTGCACGACAAGTTGCACTGAAATGTTGCCCGTATTACTTCACCTTAACTCTTATATTCTTGTTTCTCTGATTTCATCCGAGTGATCTGTACTTTCTTCATTTCCTGAGCCTGTGAGTTCCTCACTATCTCGGCACAGTCGTTTTAAGAGTAAACCCGTCTCGACAATCCACAACGCGGTACGATCACGGGTTGTTGAAGCTTGCGGAATGTTACCACTGGTTATATGAGAACCTTTCTGGCAGAAATCGAGTGGTTTCCCATTTATTTTTGGTTCTTCTATTGTAGACTCGACACCTTTTTCATACAATGCACACGGGCCACATGGGGTCTTTGTCGTTGGTTGTGTATCTTTGTGCTTTGATGGGTCGGAATAAGAAATCCTTAGGGCGTTCCTTTGGTGTGCTTTGCTGCAGTGACACTTGGCAATTGACTTAAAAGTCACACGAAAGCTGCGGTTGCAGGCCCCGTAAATAACGGCGTTCAAAACGGCATTTGTGTACGTAAACGCACGACAGATCAAAGTCACAAGGTCGCCAAGATCTGTTAGCATTTTAGAGTTCGCATAGTCGTAGAAAAGAAACAGCATTTGATGTGGCATCATGAAAACCAGAAAAATTGCCACCACGGTCAAGAACATTTTGGTGATTCTATCATTTTGTTGTTTGCGGATTTGAGGCGCTAGTCTTTTTCTCGATTGTTCTGATTGTTCACACCCCGGCACACTGAGTTTATGTGCCTCCTTGGTGTTTTTAAAGAGTGATATTCCAAGTCGTACATAGATAACGGACATCACCACCAGTGGAGCAGCGTATTGGAGCAGAAACAGAACAAACGTATAAACCTTACTTAAGGGAGCTCCCTGTGGCCAATCTTCGTCGCACGATGGTACTGGTTCTTCGCTGTACCGGAGGACAACTGCATATGGAAGTATTGCAACAAAGGAAACCAAATGAAGCAATGCAATAATTCTTAGGCACCTTCGTCGCGTGATGCGTATGTTAAATTTCAAGGGATAAATTATTGTCAGGTAGCGGTCGCATGATATCGCCACAAGTGTTAGGGCAGCGGAAGTGGTGGAGAAAGTTGCGAGCGGCCACAGCACTGAACACATCATTTTACCGTACGGGAAAAAACCCATGTATGCCTCGACGAGGTCAAAGGGAATGCTGAAAAGTGTCGTGGTTAGATCACAAGCCGCCAGATTTGCTATGAACAAATTCGGTACAACTTTCATCTTGTCAAAGAGGAGCACAGACAGAATAACCAACGTGTTTCCAGCAACACTCAAGACAAATATGGCCACGTAAACACAAAGTTTTGCAACTTTAAGATCCACAGCGGTGACATGTGGCGAAGGTTCTTGAGTGGAGTTCAGAAGAATCGCAGTAACATTCTCCTTAGAGTTCACGTTCGTTCCTTCCATGTTCTTTCGTATACTCGCAGCTGCAGTTCAATTAACTATGCTGCTGAACCAATAAGCACCAAATCACAGAAGCCGTGATCCTCGTATCTGGCACCGCTCGCCTAGACAGTGACTGACACGTTAAATTATTATCATAACAGCTAAGAATTGTGCCTAGAATTGGTGTTCCTTAAACCGCAACATGCGTTAAAACTGACACACAAAGGTAGCATACATATCCTACTGTTTAATTGATATCTCAATAACCTACTGCGCGTTGATATCTCACTGTGCGAAATAAACTTGAAATTAACACAGTGCAGTACGAATGTAAACAATGTCGGCTATTTACGATTCACAAAGCCCGAGTCCAGTTTCAAGTTTGACTTGAATTAGTCGCACGTTGGGCATTTGTAAGCTGACCGCTAAATGATTGTCATAATATTTTGAGAGAGGGCACGTTCACTAAACAGAACATTTGTTTACATTAGCACGCAGTGTGGTTCACCATAGCACGAACATGCTAAAAGGACTCCTACAAGGAACCACAGTAAAATTCGCTTATACGTCCATGAACACAGATTCAGTAAATAGGTGTGACAACTTTGCAAAAATTTCTGTTTAAAAATATTAATTCCTTGCGAAGTTAGAAGGAATAAATGATTTTTACCTCCTGATCCTTGGGGAGAAAGTGTTGACAGCTTCAATTATTCTTGTTTACATTTGATAACGTAGGCACATAATACTGAATTTATCGTCATGCAAACAATGAGTGGGTTTTCAGTTCTCGCGAAAACATTTGAACAAAGGCTGCAAACTCTTGACCAAAAAAAGGCTTTGGGAAAAAAGATTAACACTTCAGCACAGAAACGGTCGAATCTGGCAGAAAGCAATAGAGTTTCGTTTTGCAACCACAGTTAATTGAACCCCCCCCCCCCCCCCCCCCCTACCTCGGGGAATGGGGGGGACATGGATTTTCTTTGTTGCAATAATCGACTATCCCCCACCCCATGGGACATAATGTGCTGACAAATCCCCCACATTACGGGGCCAAAACTTTACAAAAGAGGCAATTAAACGATCTATTATTTTTTGTACAAATGGAACAGTGAAATATTTTGCACAGAAAACTTCTCTCACGAACGAACCGCGTGGTCGACGCAATGCATCATATTTTTGGTCAAATCTCCCACCTTGAGCCCCACCTCCGCAGGTCGGGAATCATGAAGAGAAAATCCCCCACCCCTTCGGGCTTAAACACCTTTCAAATATGAAAAAATGCCCCACGTTGCTCCACCATTCCCCGAGGTGGGGTGGGGGTTACAACTGACTGGTGCATTATGCTTTCAGAAAATATAAACTTTATTAAAAGGGTTTGCATTAAACAAGGGACCGTGTTATAATGTTTTGAATGCATGGCACTATTTTGGGTTGTCTGAAACATGAGCATTTCCTTACCGGATGTTTCAGCTGTCGTTCAGGGTCAAGCATTGCGAGTTTTCAAGGTCAAAAAGAAACAAGTCCAGTCCGACAGCAAACTGCAAAACAGTCCCTTCTTTCCGTGTTGCAATCAATCGACGGTTTTGCTATGTTTTAAAAAACAAATTACAATATTGGAGGTAACGTTGACAGACTTAAGTGAATATTACCTGGTCAGCCCGCGCTCCCATAATAAGCGTCCACTTATCCGGCCCTTTACTGCAAGTGGCCGCTTAAGAGAATCGTTCCTGTCACGGCCCGGGTTAAACGTCGATCTTGAGATGCGTCGAACTAAATTTACACTTCGGGTCGACCGAAATCAATTAAGTTCGACTTTTTAGTCAAACGTCGATCTTATTAATTCAGTCGACCGAAATTCAGTCAACAGAAAATTGCAAAAAATATATATATATTATTTATGAATTTAGTTCGAAGCATGCTATAACGTTTAACCTGGGCCAAAGCGACCAGCTATCCAGTTACGGACAGTCAGCTTCTTCCTAAGGGCGTCCGACAACGGGAGCTTCCTGTAACTGACTGCGATGTGTGGTTAGGATCAGTACTTTGAGGTGACAATCCGCATGTGATTGGTCGACAAATCAAGACTAAATTATCCGGGGATGACTGTTTAATAACGGGAGTTGACCCGCCTATCAAGCTCGCCGACTATCACAAAACTTCGTCAGTCGCACAAACACGTATACAATACTGTGGTACCTCAGTCCGTTTATAATAGTCAAATTCGAAAGAGCCTCAGCAGCCGTTGAGTCATTCAACTCAGTGAGTAGGTTCATTTGTTCTTTTTGTATGTTCTTTTCAATATGTTTGCCTTGTACATATTTTTAGTATATGTATTTAAATTTTCATTTTATACACACGGTCCCGTAGTCTGCACCGGCTGAAACCATATCGAAACTACAGAAATTTTGGTTGACAAGGAGAACATTATGGAGGAAGGCAAGTCGCATCCCACTGCGATTCCTCTGAACTCCACTGAAGAACCTTCGCCACATGTCACCGCTGTGGATCTCAAACTTGTAAAACTCTGTGTTTACGTGGCCATATTTGTCTTGAGTGTTGCTGGAAACACGTTGGTTATTCTGTCTGTTCTCCTCTTTGACAAGATGAAAGTTGTACCGAATTTGTTTATAGCAAATCTGGCGGCTTGTGATCTAACCACGACACTTTTCAGCATTCCCTTTGACCTCGTCGAGAGACACATTGGTTTTTTCCCGTACGGTAAATTGATGTGTTCAGTGCTGTGGCCGCTCGCAACTTTCTCCACCAATTCGGCTGCCCTAACACTTGTGGCGATATCATGCGACCGCTACCTGACAATAATTCATCCCTTGAACTTCAAGATACGCATCACGCGGCGAAGGTGCCTAAAAATTATTGCGTTGCTTCATTTGATTTCCTTTGTTGCAATACTTCCATACGCAGTTGTCCTTCAGTACAGCGAAGAACCAGTACCATCGTGCGACGAAGATTGGCCACAGGGAGCTCCCTTCAGTAAGATTTATACGTTTGTTCTGTTTGTGTTACAATACGCTGCTCCATTGCTAGTGATGTCCGTGATCTATGTACGACTTGGAATATCACTTTTTAGAAACACCAAGGAGGCACATAAACTCAGTGTGCCGGGGTGTGAACAATCAGAAGAATTGAGAAAAAGATCAGCGTCTCAAATGCGCAAACAACAAAACGATAGAATTACCAAAATGTTCTTGATCGTGGTGGTCATTTTTCTGGTTTTCATGATGCCACATCAAGTGCTGTTCCTTTTCTATGACTATGCGGACTCTGAAATGTTAACAGATCATGGCGACTATGTGAATTTGGTCTGTCGTGCGTTTACGTACACAAACGCAGTTTTGAACGCCGTTATTTACGGAGCGTGCAACCGCAGCTTCCGAGTGACCTTCAAGTCAATTGCAAAGTGTCACTGCAGCAAAGCATATCAAAGGGAAAGAGAAAGAAAAGGGCGCAACTTGCATTTGAACGTTGAGCGTTCCAAGCCATATGATGGAACGCAGCTGGACAAAAAGTACGCTCAGCCAAACACACCCCTGGTCAGAGAAAAGGACAGAGGTATCATGGCGCAACCACGCTCAAACTTAGGAGTTTACCCGTGTTTAAACAGAGTGAAAACTATAACAAACAAAGCAGAAACGACTGGTAGACCGGGTGATTTATATGAGCGCAGTTCTCAGATAGCCAGCGATAACAATGTGCCATCTTCCACAACTCAGGACAGCGCGATGTGGCTTGTCGAAATGGGGAAACGCTCGGAAAAATTGCCGCGAGTTCGGAAAAATTGTGACAGCAGTTTGCGAAGGGAATCAACAGACTGGTGGAACACTGATTACGCAGATGTTAAGGAAACTGTCTTGTAGTTAGTTGTAGTGCCAGTGTAGTGCATCCAGATATCTTAAGACTCCAGGAAATTGATACTTGCCCGTTGTACTTTCGCAAAGGTGATCCTGTCCGGCTCCATAGCCCCGTGTTTCTTTTTCTATCTTGTAAAAGAAAAGTATTTTAAAACAGGTATGGTGTATGTAAAATGTTATGCATGTGATTATTATTGTAAAGTAAGGATGAATAGATATATAAATTGATTGATTGATTGTTCCTGAAGGTCAGCTGTTCAACAGTGGAGCGGGTACTAACATATCAGTCTACTTTGCAGAAGATTATTAACGTAGTGTCGACATTGATTTAATATCTTCTTTCTGTCCGGGTTATTGTATTCTTGGAGTATCTGTAAACTTCACCGTTCGCTACTGCTCCTGGATGTAAATCATGCAAATCAGAATGGAGAACACAGGAGCGGATGGTCAGAAAGAAGCAAATATATAGCTGTTCGTTTGTAGATTGGTAAACAAACCCCGGGAGCCAGCCGGGGTAAAGTATCGGATAATTGTTGATTGTTTCTAAATGGTTTTAATAATTAACCCATAATTGATGGTAGCGCGAGCCGTCATCAGTCGGTTTGTCGCAGGGCGTTTAATGACTCTAGTGCACAGTGATGCGTTTTCAAGTTCTGTGGACATTATGCACCAGTCAATTGTAACCCACCCCCCCCCCCCCCCCCCCCCCCCCCCCACCTCGGGGAATGGTGGGGACATGGATTTTCTTTGTTGCAATAATCGACTATTCCCCCACCCCCATGGGACATAATGTGCTGACAAATCCCCCACATTGTGGGGCCAAAATTTGGCAAAATTTTACAAAAGAGGCTTTGCACAGAAAACTTCTCGCACGAACGAACCGCGTGGTCAAACTGGACGAGGCCGCATTGCATTATATTTTTGGACAAATCTCCCACCTTGAGCCCCTCCGCAGGTCGGGAATCATGAAGAGAAAATCCCCCACCCCTTCGGGCTTAAACACCTTTCAAATACAAAAAAATGCCCCACATTGCCCCACCATTTCCCGAAAGGGAGGGGGGAGGGGGGGCTGGGGTTACAATTGACTGGTGCATTAGCTAAACTCCAAAACTAATTCGCTGAGACCTTCACGGACTTAAATGCATAATAAGTAATCAGGGCAGATAAACTGCCATTCGTTTTTCTGATCGGTGGAACTTCGAAGCACTCCAAATTGTCATTTGCAAGCTTTCGGTGGTGCTAGACTGTGAGCGATTTCACGACCGAGACTTCTCGCACGCGTCTCCGCCATGTTTCTTGTTCGTGCCCTGATTACCCATCATGCATTTAAATCCGTGAAGGGGTCTATACTGTCAGAGACTGTCCTGCCAGCCAAGAAAAGCATAATTTGAATCGTCACTCAATCAGTTTTGCACAGTCAATCTTCGACACTGAATTGTTTTTTGTGAATAAACTTGCACTCTAACAATAGCCAACAATCTTGCTTGCTGTTTCCAAACGGATTTTCATGCCCATTAACACAAATCACTATGCGTGTTAATTGTCTTATCTGCTCAATTTACTTATTCTATGTGAACCTGCTCAAAACAGCCTAATTTCTCTCAGTCAAAGGAAAAGGTTAAGGGTTTACTTCAATTGTACTTCAATACGGCAGCCCCTACGAATTTTGAAAGAAAAAATAAACCCCTCCCCCATTTCCATTCTGTTGACTTTGAGCACCCAAATTAGTAGAGAAACAAAACAAACGCATTAGATACTTAGTGATATACTTTTGAACTTTGATTACCACATCTATTAACTTCACATGGTGTTTTGTTGACCAAGAATATTACGGTCCAGTATGCACGTCATACTGTAAATGAGCCTGCCGTCATTGCTGATTGCGGTTTTACCATTTGCTACGACATCGAGGCGAATGTTGATTTCAGCCAAGAATCGTGTGACTTTATACATTTTTACTCGAAAGATCCTTTCGAAACCATGAAATTACGCTTTTGACGAAATTGTTAAACACAAACCAGTAACAAGAACTATGAGTAATGCTGCGAAAGAGCGAGTGATCGCGCTCGGTACCCAGTTCAACACAGCAGAACACTCGGCCGCCGCCACTACCAAGGAACCTGTAGGCGAAGGACCAAAGAAGTCATTTTGGAAACGGAATACCAGTAAATTCCCCGGAAGGTACGGCAGATCAAAGACTTGATTAATTGTTGGTGTCCCCAAGCTTAGAAATTGTTTGCTTCTCGCAGTATCAAGCCAGCCCATGGAGGTCAAGATCTTCTGCCGTCGAGTGCCTCTCTTCCCTCCTCGTCCGCTCATTCGTCCGGATCAGCTGCCAGGTGAGATGTTCTTTTGTCACAAGTGACCGGGCAAGGCTACTGAAGTCTTAACTACAAACTGCATTCACGATATTTGTGTACATGTGATATAGGGTTTCGTTCTTTGGAACTGTTTTAGCATATGTTTTTTTATCGTATGTTAATCACTGGCCGATCAAGATCGTTTCTATGTTGTGAATGAAGTGTTTTATTGAAATGCTAGAGATACAGCTAGTATGGGAATAAGGCTGTTTTCAAATTTATCTATTTAGTGCTGCCGATGTGTCTGTTTTCGATGTAAAATGATTCAATCAAACAATATCATATACAAGTCATGTAATTAAATCAAAGTTCTTTTTCCAACTTGGTTATACAGTACTAGTTAGAAAGCTATGTCAGTTTTCATGATATATCTATCACTACTGAGAGGGGTCAACTTTAATTTCTACTACTGTCACTTTGCTCACATGCCTGGTAGTGGTGGTACTTCCCTATTTTATATCAAGGGGGCGTTCCGCTGAATAGGATAATATGGTTTTCAGGGTTCTCTCTCAGGGTATACAATCTACACTTTAGCATATTAAACAAGGTTGCTTTTTCTTAGTGATGTCACTCCCAGGGCACTTTTGCCACAAGACCTTTTTCCTTATTTTTGCCAACGTTTTGCCTGTTCGCTTCTTGAGGGCTAGAAAAAGTTACACTCCAAAGTAAAGAAAAAATAAAGGGCATAAATAAAGAAAAAAGTCTTGTGGCAAGAGTTTGTTCGACTTGTTGTGCACACTTGTAACCCTGGGAGCAGGCTCAGATGCTGGACCTTCTTCCGTGAAAAACTAGTGCAATATAGACAGGCTGGGCATTCAAGGGGTTCATCTTATTATAGTTAATCTTATATAATATGTACACGTGCATCACAGGTGGAGATTGAGGCAAAATACAGTTGCCAATAATAATGCTTCAGATTAAGTATGCTAATCTAGATCTTGATTATTCTGTCTGTTTTGCAGCAAGTTGAAATCAAAGCTGCTATCATTCCAAGAATTCAACAGCAAAACAAGTGATGCTTGGGAAGAAGATGAAAATGATGCAATCAGAATCGACCGAGATAAGAAGGCAGGAAAACCCGGAGATCATAGGTGCCGTACCATTAGTGGTGGAGACGTCAGATCTGCATTTGATGTGGAAGTGGAATTTAGCTCTGACAGGAAGAAACTTCCAGAGCACTTGGTGGCAGCAAAGAAGGAGGAAAAGGACCAGAAACCATCTAGACCATCACCACTAAGCTTGCTGAGTAAGTGTGCTTAAAGAAGAGTTATTTTTTTAATGTGACCCTCAGAAATGTATATCCAAGAATTTCAAAACTGGAGGTTCAAATTGGATCACTCAAAAATGCAACTGTCTTGTAACAAAAATGTAGAATCATGGAAATTGTGTGTATCCCAGCCTGCAACTTGTAAAATAATAATGCAGCATGCAATATTTTGTATACAGAAAGTTATTTCTCACAAAAAGAGCATTCTTTAACTTTTATAATATGGGAAATACACTACAATGCACTATGCTGTTTGGAAACAGGAAATAAAAAAGTTTCAGTTTGTTCGCAATATTGAACATTAAATAATTGTGTACAATTGCAAAGATTTGCACCCTTCGACAAGGAATAGTAATATCAGTAATAGTAATAATCATAATAATAATAATAATAATAATAATAATAATAACTAGCAGGACCCCCTTAAAATACGGTGATTGGATATTTTTTCTTTTTTTTTCTTTCTTTCTTTCTTTCCTTTTTGAAATTCATTTTGAGCATCTTGAATGCATTTTACAGTGTCAAAGTACAAACTTCTCTGCAGTGCATGTACCACTCGAACGTACCACTCAACGAATTGCTGATCAATCAACATGAAAATCTCCTCGTTTTTCGAACATGTGGCAGCATCAGCCTGACATCCAGTCACCTGATAGCACAAATTCTCTTTTTAAACTCGTTTCCAATTTCTAAAAGAACTGTGGTTGGCATATGAGGCCAATATTTATACTAAGTTTCACTCTATGTGGTGGCCATCTTGGATGTTTTATGATGAGGAGGCCTGGGAAAGAGTGTTACAGACGGACGGACGGACTATAATAACAACAATAATAATAACAATAATAACAATCATGGTGAGTTTGCCATTGCAGCTCAGTTGTTGATGATTTGTTCTCCGTTGCAGCACGTCACAAGAACCAGGCAGCAGCATCAAAGCCAGCCACACTTGCTCCGCCCCCACAGCCCCACCCTGTCCAATCACCACGACCCCCTTCACCAATTCGAGCTGTAAAACTGGAATTCCATGATCAAGAGATTTACAAACTGGAAAAGTTTGGCAAGTTGCTGGCAGGCCCTAACACTGAACTTGGTGTGTATGTTGTGCAGACCTCTACTAATCTAATGTTAGGGCGTGTTTGTTTTGGTCTATTCCGGAATAGGAATAATGATACAAATTGATAAACTATTTTGCTTTGGAGCTGAATTACGTATGTCGAGATGTATTGGGAACTGTTCAGATGTCAGCGTGAAGTTTTGAAAACAATCCTGAAAAAAAAAAAATTCCTCCAGAACAAGCAAAACTTTGGATCATTTTAGCTATTCCTATTCCACACCACTAAACACACCGTTAAAAAGCAATTTTTAACTAAAAAAACAAAACTGTTAAAAAGAATTGTAAAATAATGGGGCAAATAAGTTTGGCATCAATTTGATTTGTTGTTGTTGTTGCAAAGTTATTGTTTGTCTTATGTTCTAAAAGAATAGAGCACTAATGTCAACATGCTATGGTGAGTTATAGAAGCACTCAATAATTTGAATGAACAATTAATCAAGAAGTATGGAGAAGCACTCCATAACTCAGCATGGCACAATTACAGTAATGCTTTATTTCTTTATTCCAGATTATTTAGATTACTAATCTCCATTAGATCCTACAGATGTCAGACATTCCGTGTGTGATGGTTTATTTGTCACATAACTGTACAATGTATCCAGCTTTTGTGTGATAAAAATGTACAACTGTCAGTCATTTATTTGTTCAATTAATTGATTCTCTTATTTTTTGTATGTTTCAGATGCTATCAGGAAACTCAGTTGGTCTGGAATTCCAGTAACAGTCAGACCTACAACATGGCAACTTCTCTCTGTAAGTACAGCATCTCAGTCAGTACTTCAAACATTTCTTCATTCATTCTTTAATCACTGCAGTTACTGTAGAAAGTAATAGTGTGATCACTTTGGTTTTGTGCTTCCTACATTTTTGATTGGTAGCATTCTCAGCCAGTTGAACAAAATTAATACTCAATTGCTATCTTCTCATATGAACAAGCAGATAGATATACATGTTATGTAAGCACTCATGGATGTAGCAAACCAGTTTTAGCATTCATAAAGAACAAGTGCAGTACATGTATTTATTAAAGTGTTCATGATTGTGTAGTTATGGAACTTTCTCCATCCTGGTAAAATGTACGTTTTGTGTGGTATCTTTTCCTTTTTTTTTTTTTTTTTTTGCTCAAAACACTCACAAAATACTGTACACGTACAGTACTGTAGACAACAAAGTCAAGGAAGCCTGCTGCTGCTGCAAGAGCCTGAAAACAAACTTTGTGAATAGAGACAGGTGAAATGAAATGGAAGAGTTTTGGCAGGCAATTTACTGGACTCCTGTACATGATCATGTTTAGTTTGGTCGAAACTTTGCACTAGAACAGTTGTAACTTGTTCAACAGGGTTACCTGCCAGCCAACATTGACAGAAGACAAGCCACTCTGGACAGAAAGCGTGAGGAATACCACAACTTTGTGAAGCAGTATTACCACACCAGGCATGAGGACATACATAAGGATACGTTTAGACAGGTACCATAAGTGAAAGGATTACCCAGTAATGCATGTGCCATATTTATTTTATGTGTACAGATGTATCTTATTAGGTGAGTCAAATGTGCGCCGTGAAATGTGAAAATAAGACGTACTGCTACAACATAGATTAAGGCTCTGACTCTTTGACCAATTTGAACATACAGTTACATACAGGATACAATCATGTAACTTCTGCTTGCGACTGCGAACTGCGAGTCAATTTCATCACTTTTTCCACATATTAATGAGCGTACTGTACTTTAAACTACCTGTATGCACTCGCATAAAGTTGCGTAGACTCGCGACTCGAACGAGTTTTTTAGACTTGATATTTCTACAGTCACGAGAATGTTTGTAGGTATGACCTGCTACTATTTCTGTACTGCATATAGTTGACGGTATGGATGGTATGTCTTTCAAACAGATCCATATTGATATCCCTCGTACAAACCCGCTGATACCGCTGTTCCAGCAGCCTGTGGTTCAAGAAGTAAGTTTGAGTGCTACAGTACAATACACCAAATATGTGACAAAAAGTCGGACGGGAAAATGGAAATGGAACTCCTATAGCAGTTGAAAAACAATAACTTATCCCATAGCGTAACTGTAACAGAATTGAGTTTCTTTTGCATTCGAAAATCGTAACCTCATCTTAGACCACACCCGAACTAACCCTCGTCATGTTTGTTGACGAGAAGGCATGGTATTCTTTAGTTGTAAGTTTTAGGACATTTGTATCTGACATTATTGCTGTTTTTTGTCCTTTCAGATATTTGAGAGGATTTTGTATATCTGGGCAATACGGCATCCTGCTAGTGGATACGTGCAAGGCATTAATGATTTGGTCACTCCATTTTTTGTCGTATTTTTATCAGCATTTGTCGGTAAGTGTTAAGGCATTTATTGCAATCATCACCTTTTGACACCATCACCTTATACATACAGTACATTGTTTACTTGTCTATCTAACACCGAGGAATACAAAAGACTCATCAACGACAACAGGAATAACAGCAGCACCACCTTTCATAATCAACAACACCACACCACCATTACCACCACCGTCATCACTACCATCATCACTATCACCATCACCTTCATTACATCACCACCACCATCACCACAATCATCATCACCATCATCGCCATCATTAACATCATCGTCACCATCAACACAATAATCATCATTATCATCATTTCAACATCAACAACACCACCTTCATCCAAATACAGCCGTCACCATTGTTATTATCATCAACAACAGCAACAACAACAACAGCAGCAACAACAATAACAACAGCAGCAGCAGCAGCAAAAACAGCAACAACAACAACAACAATAATAACAACAACAGCAGCAGCAGCAGCGATGTATCCAGATTACGTCATTGCATCCTGGGTCGCAAAGCCTCGTGATGAAGAGTACAATGCTTTCATCATAAGTAGCACCACTGCTATCAGTGTCGTCATCAGTATTATCATCTGTGATTTCAGCATTCTAAATCTATGTTCAGTTTGTTTAAATCTTCTTTTGAATAGTGTTTATTTCCTCTCAAATCTCACCCCAATTTTCCTTCCCCTCTCCCACTGTTTCTCTCATCGCTCTTGGCCTTCATTATTTCGTGGCATGCATGCATGCATGCTCACAGTGAAAATTGTGCTTCAGATACAGATTTAGAGAACTGCGACGTAACCTCTTTACCAAAGGAGACGTTAGACATCATAGAAGCCGACAGCTTTTGGTGCATGAGCAAGTTGTTGGATGGAATTCAGGTGTGTATTATTACACGTGTAACCATGCTTCCGCTTCCAGGAGTTACCAGAACTTTGGGCTTGCTTCTATCAATTATCACTGCATAGTCAACTCGTACATTGTCTTTTTGAACGGTTGTAAGAATCTGCAAATGAACGTGGGAGTGAAAGAGTCAATCAAGCCTTGAGCGTTGTTGTTGTGCTTGGTTTTCCCCTTGTTGTTTGTTTGTTTGTTTGTTTGTTTGTTTGTTTTTTGCTATCTTGTTTACTTACCAATGATACTTTTCATAATTTGTCAGGACAATTACACATTCGCTCAACCTGGGATTCAACACAAAATTAATCAACTCCGAGAACTCGTGAAGAGAATAGATGGTATGTAATATTCTACAACTGTGATTTATAAACAATACACAGTCAAACCTGTGTTAGGCGGATTACTGCCCAGTAAGATACTGCAAACCCTACCTGTATTAAGCGGACAACACTCTGTAATCAGCGAACACTTCACAATTCCCCAAGGGTGTCCTCTTAATACATTTTTGACTGTAGTGTACTTGTGTTTTTGGTAGAAGTGACGGTTATGAGCTCAAGAGTGAAAGGATTTAAAACTCTTGTGTGAAATAGTAAGGAGTGGTTGGGTTGTCAGTGCTAAATAGAATAGGACATTTGCAGGATGACGTCAATAGACTTCAACTACCAGCATGCACTTCGCAGTCTTTTTAATGTAAATTTGCGTCCTGCACGAGCGATTTCTCACAAAAGAATAAATACTGAATACAATAGCTTGCCTCGAAGCATTCTGGTAATTAGTCATCATGCAAATGTCCTATTGAGGGACTGGGTTAGGGTGCCCGGGTCGTACTAACACCATTTTTTGTTGCGTAGAGCCACTTCACATTCACCTCGCAACAAACCACGTGGAATATCTTCAGTTTGCCTTTCGCTGGAAGAACAACTTGCTGATGAGAGAAATGCCGCTACGATGCACTATCCGACTGTGGGACACGTATCTTGTATGCTTTAATGTTCTATACCTATATTTGTTTGTTTGTTTGTTTGTTTTAGTTTTGCCTTGCTTTAGCTTTATTCCAAACATTTGATTTAGCTTTAGCAAATGCACCTTTTTAGTTATTTCAAAGTAGTCGGCAACTGAATTTGTTTGTATATAAATGGTTTGTGTGCTGTGTTGCTTTATTCGAGTATTGCCATTGTCTTTTTGTTTTTTTCTCATTTACTTATTTTTCAGTCGGAAGAAGATGGTTTTGCTTCTTTCCACCTCTACGTGTGCGCGGCCTTTCTCCTGCATTTCTCCAAAGAAATTATAGCAGAGAGTGACTTTCAGGTGTGTATTCGGATGTACACTAGAACCCCGCTTAGTCGAACTCCCAGGGGAAACGAGAAATAGTTCGAGATAGCGGGGTATTTGGATGTATGTCCATGGAACACGCACATGCAGTTCCACGCGCATTTTATACTCGGCTTATTTAAATATGTATAAGCTGTGATTTGTGCTTTCGCCATCGTAGAGTCTCATTATCTTATCGCTGATTTATATTTTTGTACCATTAATTTGAAACTCGAGTGTACAATAGGTTTATTTCGCATGATTGTCTACTCGGACAATAACGTTACCGCTGAATCTAGATCTCAGGATTTTTTTCTTTACCAGTAATGGATTCAGTTTGTGCATTGTACATTTACCTAAAGGCCCGGCAAAACGAGTACACTAGCGTGTATGTTTTTCAAGTGTTGCCCCATTTTGCCACGCGCGAAACATTTGTTGCGGACACAAAATGTTAGAAACATCTTTTTGTGTCGGGGATGAGTGCAGCAATGTTGCCGCACGTTTTCCACGTTTGACCACCTTTAAAACATCAAAAGACACATTTTTCCTAACACAATGTGTCTTCGTTTTGCCTTACTCCACTGCTTATCCAAGGTTTTTGTTTATTTGTTTTGTTTTGGTTTGGTTTCTCCTTTTTTAGGGTCTCATGACTTTACTACAAAACCTGCCGACGATCAACTGGGGCGACCAAGAAATCGGTCTGCTTCTGGCTGAGGCGTTCCGACTCAAATACATGTTCGCGGACGCACCAAAGCATTTGCAAAGCAAACCTTAACTGAGCTGTCTTTCATCTCCGGACAACGGAAAAATTATACCCGATATGTTTGTGCTGTATACAGTGTGGCGACAAGCAACCCCGTCTGGGAAACTTGCGATGTCAGACAACAAGAGAGTGCACGGATTGTCTAATGAGCTGTCACGATAATCAGAGGTATGCAGTCCTGCACGTCAAGGTCTCAGAACACACTCGGGCAAGACAGGTCAGAAGACAAAAAATATGGGGAACATTTTAAGACTTCCAGAGAAACTGCTGAGAAACTATCCGAGGTAGCAAGGTCGAAAACTGTTTGTGACGTTGCCTTTCGACAAAAAGAAGTGGGGAATTCGATTGAAAAGATTGAGCACGAAAAGAGTTGGGGCTACGGATTTCCTGTCCTGTATCTTCACTGCGTTAAAGTCCACTTCATACAATATCATTACACCAGTACATTACAACATACACATACACATACACACACAAGGAGTAAAGAATGAAAAACAACAACAACAACAACAAAAAGAACGAACAAAGACAAAAACGAAAGGAAACGGCTGATTTTATATAAAAATATCAGAACAAGCAAGGACCACCTGCTACCAATACAATTAAAAATAGTATACTGTAAATTAAATACTTCTTAAATTGTTTTTGATACCGAGAGATGTTTTCATGAAAAAGCTGAAGCTACTGTAGTGCTACAATAAAATAGTTACTCGGTTCTTATAGACGTTGACTTTTAACTGTTGTCCTGCAACTTCCTGCTTTAATGTAAAAGGACAATTTGTCCAGCTTACTCTTGATATTGCGCCCGCTTACACCCGTAGCCGCACCCGCGCCCGCGTCCACACACCTCCCTCCCGCGTTCACACCCTCACTTACATTGGCTCTCACACGAAAATTCCATTTAATTCGCCAAAAAATGCGTAGTTTTCTTGCTATATCTCGTTAACGGCTGAAGAAAAATAAGACAAATGTATAGCAAAAAGTATCGCAATAGTCCCAGGAAAATTTCCTGAAAGTTTCAAGAGTTTTAAAATGTTCCTCAAAATCGACCATGGTCTATAGCCTTATCTTTTATTTTCAAAAATTGGCCATTTTTGGCCAAATCTCAGAATCGCATGGAACTTTCAGGAAATGTTCCTAGATATATAGCGAAGGGTTTGATATGATATTTGTGATATTTTGCTAAGCGGGTCGCGAGTAATAAGAGAAAATCAACGTCTTGCATATCGCGTACTTTTTGCACAAGAACCAAAAGAAAAGAAATGCGTAGTTTTCTTGATATCTTGTCAACGGCTGAAGAAAAATAAGACAAATGTGTAGCAAAAAGTCTTGCAATAGTCCCAGGAAGGTTTTTTAAAAGTTTCAAGACTTTTGAAATTTTACTCATAATCGACCATTTTTGGCAAAAATCATGCTCTATAGCCTTATCTTTTATTTTCAAAAATTGGCCCTTTTTGGCCAAATCTCAGAATCGCATAAAACTTTCAGGAAATGTTCCTAGATTTATAGCGAAAAGTTTGATATGATATTTGTAATATTTTTATAAGCGGGTTGCGAGTAATAAGAGAAAATCAACGCCTTACATATCGCGTACTTCTAACACAAGTTTTTGCATAGTTTTTGTAAACTTTAAGCCCGCGCGTCGTGAGAAATTTGAGGATGTCATTGACTAATTCAAGCATCACACCTTTCAAAATTTTAAGCGGTTTTGCTGCTATATCACGCCAACGGATGAAAATACATAACGCAAAAATATAGCAGAAAGTCTCCTTAAAGTACCAGGAAGATTTCCTAAAAGTTTCGATAGTTTTCAGTTTTTGGCCAAAATCGGCAAAAAAAAACAAAAAAAAAAACTCTGGGCTATAACCTTAGTATTTTGTCAAAATCCGGTCATTTTTCGACTATCTCAGAATGGCTTGAAACTTTCAGGAAATGTTCCGGGGATTATGCCGACGGTTTTCGCATAGTTTTTGTAAGGTTTAAACCCACGCGTCGTGAGAAATTAGAAAAAATCATCGACTAATTAAAACACCACACCTTTCAAAGTTTTAAGCGGTTTTGCTGCTATATCTCGCCAACGGATGAAGATACATAACGCAAATGTATTGCAGAAAGTCTTCTTATAGTCCCAGGAAGGTTTCCTAAAAGTTTCAAGAGTTTTCAATTTTTGACCAAAATCGGCAAAAAACCCTGTGCTATAGCCTTAGTATTTTGTCAAAATCCGGTCATTTTTCGACCATCTTAGAATGGCATGAAACTTTCAGGAAATGTTCCTGGGATTATGCCGATGGTTTTCGCATAGTTTTTGTAAAGTTTAAACCCACGCGTCGTGAGAAATTAGAGCAAACCATCGACTGATTAAAACTTAACACCTTCCAAAGTTTTAAGCGGTTTTGCTGCTATATCTCGCCAACGGATGAAGATACATAACGCAAATGTATTGCAGAAAGTCTTCTTATAGTCCCAGGAAGGTTTCCTAAAAGTTTCAAGAGTTTTCAATTTTTGACCAAAATCGGCAAAAAACCCTGTGCTATAGCCTTAGTATTTTGTCAAAATCCGGTCATTTTTCGACTATCTCAGAATGGCATGAAACTTTCAGGAAATGTTCCTGGGATTATGCCGACGGTTTTCGCATAGTTTTTGTAAACTTTAAGCCCTTGCTTCGTGAGAAATTAGAGCAAACTATCGACTGATTAAAACTTAACACCTTCCAAAGTTTTAAGCGGTTTTGCTGCTATATCTCGCCAACGGATGAAGATACATAACGCAAATGTATTGCAGAAAGTCTTCTTATAGTCCCAGGAAGGTTTCCTAAAAGTTTCAAGAGTTTTCAATTTTTGACCAAAATCGGCAAAAAACCCTGTGCTATAGCCTTAGTATTTTGTCAAAATCCGGTCATTTTTCGACCATCTCAGAATGGCTTGAAACTTACAGGAAATGTTCCTGGGATTATGCCGACGGTTTTCGGATAGTTTTTGTAAACTTTAAGCCCTTGCTTCGTGAGAAATTAGAGTAAACTATCGACTGATTAAAACTTAACACCTTCCAAAGTTTTAAGCGGTTTTGCTGCTATATTTCGCCAGCGGATGAAGATACATAACGTAAATGTATTGCAGAAAGTCTTCTTATAGTCCCAGGAAGGTTTCCTAAAAGTTTCAAGAGTTTTCAATTTTTGACCAAAATCGGCAAAAATGCCTGTGCTATAGCCTTAGTATTTTGACAAAATCCGGTCATTTTTCGACCATCTCAGAATGGCATGAAACTTTCAGGAAATGTTCCTGGGATTATGCCGACGGTTTTCGCATAGTTTTTGTAAAGTTTAAACCCACGCGTCGTGAGAAATTAGAGAAAATCATCGACTAAATTAAAACACCACACCTTTCAAAGTTTTAAGCGGTTTTGCTGCTATATCTCGCCAGCGGATGAAGATACATAACGCAAATGTATTGCAGAAAGTCTTCTTATAGTCCCAGGAAGGTTTCCTAAAAGTTTCAAGAGTTTTCAATTTTTGACCAAAATCGGCAAAAAACCCTGTGCTATAGCCTTAGTATTTTGTCAAAATCCGGTCATTTTTCGACTATCTCAGAATGGCATGAAACTTTCAGGAAATGTTCCTGGGATTATGCCGACGGTTTTCGCATAGTTTTTGTAAACTTTAAGCCCTTGCTTCGTGAGAAATTAGAGCAAACTATCGACTGATTAAAACTTAACACCTTCCAAAGTTTTAAGCGGTTTTGCTGCTATATCTCGCCAACGGATGAAGATACATAACGCAAATGTATTGCAGAAAGTCTTCTTATAGTCCCAGGAAGGTTTCCTAAAAGTTTCAAGAGTTTTCAATTTTTGACCAAAATCGGCAAAAAACCCTGTGCTATAGCCTTAGTATTTTGTCAAAATCCGGTCATTTTTTGATTATCTCAGAATGGCATGAAACTTTCAAGAAATGTTCCTGGGACTATGTCGATGGTTTTCGCATAGTTTTTGTAAAGTTTAAACCCACGCGTCGTGAGAAATTAGAGCAAACCATCGACTAATTAAAACATCACACCTTCCGAAGTTTTAAGCGGTTTTGCTGCTATATCTCGCCAACGGATGAAGATACATAACGCAAATGTATTGCAGAAAGTCTCCTTATAGTCCCAGGAAGGTTTCCTAAAAGTTTCAAGAGTTTTCAATTTTTGACCAAAATCGGCAAAAAACCCTGTGCTATAGCCTTAGTATTTTGTCAAAATCCGGTCATTTTTCGACTATCTCAGAATGGCATGAAACTTACAGGAAATGTTCCTGGGATTATGCCGACGGTTTTCGCATAGTTTTTGTAAACTTTAAGCCCTTGCTTCGTGAGAAATTAGAGCAAACTATCGACTGATTAAAACTTAACACCTTCCAAAGTTTTAAGCGGTTTTGCTGCTATATCTCGCCAACGGATGAAGATACATAACGCAAATGTATTGCAGAAAGTCTTCTTATAGTCCCAGGAAGGTTTCCTAAAAGTTTCAAGAGTTTTCAATTTTTGACCAAAATCGGCAAAAAACCCTGTGCTATAGCCTTAGTATTTTGTCAAAATCCGGTCATTTTTCGACCATCTCAGAATGGCTTGAAACTTACAGGAAATGTTCCTGGGATTATGCCGACGGTTTTCGGATAGTTTTTGTAAACTTTAAGCCCTTGCTTCGTGAGAAATTAGAGTAAACTATCGACTGATTAAAACTTAACACCTTCCAAAGTTTTAAGCGGTTTTGCTGCTATATTTCGCCAGCGGATGAAGATACATAACGTAAATGTATTGCAGAAAGTCTTCTTATAGTCCCAGGAAGGTTTCCTAAAAGTTTCAAGAGTTTTCAATTTTTGACCAAAATCGGCAAAAAACCCTGTGCTATAGCCTTAGTATTTTGTCAAAATCCAGTCATTTTTCGACCATCTCAGAATGGCATGAAACTTTCAGGAAATGTTCCTGGGATTATGCCGACGGCTTTCGCATAGTTTTTGTAAAGTTTAAACCCACGCGTCGTGAGAAATTAGAGAAAATCATCGACTAAATTAAAACACCACACCTTTCAAAGTTTTAAGCGGTTTTGCTGCTATATCTCGCCAACGGATGAAGATACATAACGCAAATGTATTGCAGAAAGTCTCCTTATAGTCCCAGGAAGGTTTCCTAAAAGTTTCAAGAGTTTTCAATTTTTGACCAAAATCGGCAAAAAACCCTGTGCTATAGCCTTAGTATTTTGTCAAAATCCGGTCATTTTTCGACTATCTCAGAATGGCATGAAACTTTCAGGAAATGTTCCTGGGATTATGCCGACGGTTTTTGGATAGTTTTTGTAAACTTTAAGCCCTTGCTTCGTGAGAAATTAGAGCAAACTATCGACTGATTAAAACTTAACACCTTCCAAAGTTTTAAGCGGTTTTGCTGCTATATCTCGCCAACGGATGAAGATACATAACGCAAATGTATTGCAGAAAGTCTTCTTATAGTCCCAGGAAGGTTTCCTAAAAGTTTCAAGAGTTTTCAATTTTTGACCAAAATCGGCAAAAAACCCTGTGCTATAGCCTTAGTATTTTGTCAAAATCCGGTCATTTTTTGATTATCTCAGAATGGCATGAAACTTTCAAGAAATGTTTCTGGGACTATGTCGATGGTTTTCGCATAGTTTTTGTAAAGTTTAAACCCACGCGTCGTGAGAAATTAGAGAAAATCATCGACTAATTAAAACATCACACCTTCAGAAGTTTTAAGCGGTTTTGCTGCTATATCTCGCCAACGGATGAAGATACATAACGCAAATGTATTGCAGAAAGTCTCCTTATAGTCCCAGGAAGGTTTCCTAAAAGTTTCAAGAGTTTTCAATTTTTGACCAAAATCGGCAAAAATGCCTGTGCTATAGCCTTAGTATTTTGTCAAAATCCGGTCATTTTTCGACTATCTCAGAATGGCATGAAACTTACAGGAAATGTTCCTGGGATTATGCCGACGGTTTTCGCATAGTTTTTGTAAACTTTAAGCCCTTGCTTCGTGAGAAATTAGAGCAAACTATCGACTGATTAAAACTTAACACCTTCCAAAGTTTTAAGCGGTTTTGCTGCTATATCTCGCCAACGGATGAAGATACATAACGCAAATGTATTGCAGAAAGTCTTCTTATAGTCCCAGGAAGGTTTCCTAAAAGTTTCAAGAGTTTTCAATTTTTGACCAAAATCGGCAAAAAACCCTGTGCTATAGCCTTAGTATTTTGTCAAAATCCGGTCATTTTTCGACCATCTCAGAATGGCTTGAAACTTACAGGAAATGTTCCTGGGATTATGCCGACGGTTTTCGGATAGTTTTTGTAAACTTTAAGCCCTTGCTTCGTGAGAAATTAGAGTAAACTATCGACTGATTAAAACTTAACACCTTCCAAAGTTTTAAGCGGTTTTGCTGCTATATTTCGCCAGCGGATGAAGATACATAACGTAAATGTATTGCAGAAAGTCTTCTTATAGTCCCAGGAAGGTTTCCTAAAAGTTTCAAGAGTTTTCAATTTTTGACCAAAATCGGCAAAAATGCCTGTGCTATAGCCTTAGTATTTTGACAAAATCCGGTCATTTTTCGACCATCTCAGAATGGCATGAAACTTTCAGGAAATGTTCCTGGGATTATGCCGACGGTTTTCGCATAGTTTTTGTAAAGTTTAAACCCACGCGTCGTGAGAAATTAGAGAAAATCATCGACTAAATTAAAACACCACACCTTTCAAAGTTTTAAGCGGTTTTGCTGCTATATCTCGCCAACGGATGAAGATACATAACGCAAATGTATTGCAGAAAGTCTTCTTATAGTCCCAGGAAGGTTTCCTAAAAGTTTCAAGAGTTTTCAATTTTTGACCAAAATCGGCAAAAAACCCTGTGCTATAGCCTTAGTATTTTGTCAAAATCCGGTCATTTTTCGACTATCTCAGAATGGCATGAAACTTTCAGGAAATGTTCCTGGGATTATGCCGACGGTTTTCGCATAGTTTTTGTAAACTTTAAGCCCTTGCTTCGTGAGAAATTAGAGCAAACTATCGACTGATTAAAACTTAACACCTTCCAAAGTTTTAAGCGGTTTTGCTGCTATATCTCGCCAACGGATGAAGATACATAACGCAAATGTACTGCAGAAAGTCTTCTTATAGTCCCAGGAAGGTTTCCTAAAAGTTTCAAGAGTTTTCAATTTTTGACCAAAATCGGCAAAAAACCCTGTGCTATAGCCTTAGTATTTTGTCAAAATCCGGTCATTTTTCGACCATCTCAGAATGGCTTGAAACTTACAGGAAATGTTCCTGGGATTATGCCGACGGTTTTCGCATAGTTTTTGTAAACTTTAAGCCCTTGCGTCGTGAGAAATTAGAGTAAACTATCGACTGATTAAAACTTAACACCTTCCAAAGTTTTAAGCGGTTTTGCTGCTATATCTCGCCAACGGATGAAGATACATAACGCAAATGTATTGCAGAAAGTCTTCTTATAGTCCCAGGAAGGTTTCCTAAAAGTTTCAAGAGTTTTCAATTTTTGACCAAAATCGGCAAAAAACCCTGTGCTATAGCCTTAGTATTTTGTCAAAATCCGGTCATTTTTCGACCATCTCAGAATGGCTTGAAACTTACAGGAAATGTTCCTGGGATTATGCCGACGGTTTTCGGATAGTTTTTGTAAACTTTAAGCCCTTGCTTCGTGAGAAATTAGAGTAAACTATCGACTGATTAAAACTTAACACCTTCCAAAGTTTTAAGCGGTTTTGCTGCTATATTTCGCCAGCGGATGAAGATACATAACGTAAATGTATTGCAGAAAGTCTTCTTATAGTCCCAGGAAGGTTTCCTAAAAGTTTCAAGAGTTTTCAATTTTTGACCAAAATCGGCAAAAATGCCTGTGCTATAGCCTTAGTATTTTGACAAAATCCGGTCATTTTTCGACCATCTCAGAATGGCATGAAACTTTCAGGAAATGTTCCTGGGATTATGCCGACGGTTTTCGCATAGTTTTTGTAAAGTTTAAACCCACGCGTCGTGAGAAATTAGAGAAAATCATCGACTAAATTAAAACACCACACCTTTCAAAGTTTTAAGCGGTTTTGCTGCTATATCTCGCCAACGGATGAAGATACATAACGCAAATGTATTGCAGAAAGTCTCCTTATAGTCCCAGGAAGGTTTCCTAAAAGTTTCAAGAGTTTTCAATTTTTGACCAAAATCGGCAAAAAACCCTGTGCTATAGCCTTAGTATTTTGTCAAAATCCGGTCATTTTTCGACTATCTCAGAATGGCATGAAACTTTCAGGAAATGTTCCTGGGATTATGCCGACGGTTTTCGCATAGTTTTTGTAAACTTTAAGCCCTTGCTTCGTGAGAAATTAGAGCAAACTATCGACTGATTAAAACTTAACACCTTCCAAAGTTTTAAGCGGTTTTGCTGCTATATCTCGCCAACGGATGAAGATACATAACGCAAATGTATTGCAGAAAGTCTTCTTATAGTCCCAGGAAGGTTTCCTAAAAGTTTCAAGAGTTTTCAATTTTTGACCAAAATCGGCAAAAAACCCTGTGCTATAGCCTTAGTATTTTGTCAAAATCCGGTCATTTTTCGACCATCTCAGAATGGCTTGAAACTTACAGGAAATGTTCCTGGGATTATGCCGACGGTTTTCGCATAGTTTTTGTAAACTTTAAGCCCTTGCGTCGTGAGAAATTAGAGTAAACTATCGACTGATTAAAACTTAACACCTTCCAAAGTTTTAAGCGGTTTTGCTGCTATATCTCGCCAACGGATGAAGATACATAACGCAAATGTATTGCAGAAAGTCTTCTTATAGTCCCAGGAAGGTTTCCTAAAAGTTTCAAGAGTTTTCAATTTTTGACCAAAATCGGCAAAAAACCCTGTGCTATAGCCTTAGTATTTTGTCAAAATCCGGTCATTTTTTGATTATCTCAGAATGGCATGAAACTTTCAAGAAATGTTCCTGGGACTATGTCGACGGTTTTCGCATAGTTTTTGTAAAGTTTAAACCCACGCGTCGTGAGAAATTAGAGAAAATCATCGACTAATTAAAACATCACACCTTCCGAAGTTTTAAGCGGTTTTGCTGCTATATCTCGCCAACGGATGAAGATACATAACGCAAATGTATTGCAGAAAGTCTCCTTATAGTCCCAGGAAGGTTTCCTAAAAGTTTCAAGAGTTTTCAATTTTTGACCAAAATCGGCAAAAAACCCTGTGCTATAGCCTTAGTATTTTGTCAAAATCCGGTCATTTTTCGACCATCTCAGAATGGCTTGAAACTTACAGGAAATGTTCCTGGGATTATGCCGACGGTTTTTGGATAGTTTTTGTAAACTTTAAGCCCTTGCTTCGTGAGAAATTAGAGTAAACTATCGACTGATTAAAACTTAACACCTTCCAAAGTTTTAAGCGGTTTTGCTGCTATATCTCGCCAGCGGATGAAGATACATAACGCAAATGTATTGCAGAAAGTCTTCTTATAGTCCCAGGAAGGTTTCCTAAAAGTTTCAAGAGTTTTCAATTTTTGACCAAAATCGGCAAAAAACCCTGTGCTATAGCCTTAGTATTTTGTCAAAATCCGGTCATTTTTTGACTATCTTAGAATGGCATGAAACTTTCAAGAAATGTTCCTGGGACTATGTCGACGGTTTTCGCATAGGTTTTGTAATCTTTAAGCCCTTGCTTTGTGAGAAATTAGAGTAAACTATCGACTGATTAAATCTTAACACCTTTCAAAGTTTTAAGCGGTTTTGCTGCTATATCTCGCCAGCGGATGAAGATACATAACGCAAATGTATTGCAGAAAGTCTTCTTATAGTCCCAGGAAGGTTTCCTAAAAGTTTCAAGAGTTTTCAATTTTTGACCAAAATCGGCAAAAAACCCTGTGCTATAGCCTTAGTATTTTGTCAAAATCCGGTCATTTTTCGACTATCTCAGAATGGCTTGAAACTTTCAGGAAATGTTCCTGGGATTATGCCGACGGTTTTCGGTTAGTTTTTGTAAACTTTAAGCCCTTGCGTCGTGAGAAATTAGAGCAAACCATCGACTGATTAAAACTTAACACCTTCCAAAGTTTTAAGCGGTTTTGCTGCTATATCTCGCCAGCGGTTGAAGATGCATAACGCAAATGTATTGCAGAAAGTCTTCTTATAGTCCCAGGAAGGTTTCCTAAAAGTTTCAAGAGTTTTCAATTTTTGACCAAAATCGGCAAAAAACCCTGTGCTATAAGCCTTAGTATTTTGTCAAAATCCGGTCATTTTTCGACCATCTCAGAATCGCATGGAGCTTTTAGGAAATGTTCCTGGGTCTAAGGCGACGGTTTTTGCATAGTTTTTTTTAAACTTTAAGCCCTTCCGTCGTGAGAAATTAGAGGAAATTAGCGACTAATTCAAACATCACACAAAGTTTTAAGCGGTTTTGTTGCTATATTTCGCCAACGGCTGAAAAAATATAACACAAATGTATAGGAAAAAGTCTAGCAGTAGTATGAGAAATATTTCTTGAAAGTTCAAGAGTTTTAACATTTTGCTCGACCATTTTTGTCAAAAATCATGGTCTGTAGGCTTATCTTTATTTAAAATATTGGCCATTTTCGGCCAAATCTCAGAATCGCATGAAACTTCCAGAGAATGTTGATTGGGGTATAGGGTAGGTTTTGGTATGATATTTGTGATATTTCGTTAAGCGGGACGCGAGTAATAAGAGAAAATGAACGTTTTACATATCGCGTACTTTCTGTACAAGAACCAAAAAAAAAAAAAAAAAAAAAAAAGGCGTAGTTTTCTTGATATCCCGTCAACGGCTGGAGAAATATAACACAAACGTATAGCAAATTGTCTCACAATAGTCCCAGGATAATTTCCTGAAAGTTTCAAGAGTTTTAAATATTTGCTCAAAATCGACCATTTTTGGCAAAAATCATGGTTTATAGGCTTATCTTTATTTCAAAGATTGGCCATTTTTGGCCAAATCTCAGAATTGCATGAAGCTTTCAGGAAATGTTGATTGGGGTATAGCAAAGGTTTTGATATAATATTTGTGATATTTCGCTAAGGGGGACGCGAGTAATAAGAGAAAATCAACGTTTTACATATCGTACTTTCAAGACAAGAACCAGAAAAAAAAAAAAAAAAAAAAGGCGTAGTTTTCTTGATATCTCGTCAACTTCTGAAGAAATAAACACAAACGTATAGCAAATTGTCTCACAATAGTCCCAGGATAATTTCCTGAAAGTTTCAAGAGTTTTTAATATTTGCTCAAAATCGATCATTTTTGGCAAAAATCATGGTCTATAGTCTTACCTTTTTTTCAAAAATTGGCCATTTTCGGCCAAATCTCAGAATCGCATGGAACTTTCAGGAAATGTTCCTAGATTTATAACAAAGAGTTTGATATCATATTTGTGATGTTTTCCTAAGCGGGTCGCGAGTAATAAGAGAAAATCAACGTCTTACATATCGTGTACTTATAACACAAGAACCAAAAGAAAAAAAAGAAATGCGTAGTTTTCTTGATATCTCGTCAACGGCTGAAGAAATATAACACAAATGTATAGCAAAAAGTCTTGCAACAGTTCCAGGAAGGCTTTATAAAAGTTTCAAGATTTTTGAAATTTTGCTCAAAAATCGATCATTTTTGGCAAAAATCATGGTCAAAAGTCTTACCTTTTTTCATAAATTGGCCATTTTTGTCCAAATCTCAGGATCGCATGAAACTTTTAGGAAATGTTCCTAGATTTATAACAAAGGTTTTGTAATGATATTTGTGATATTTTGCTAAGCGGGTCGCGAGTAATAAGCCGAAAATCAACGTCTTACATATCGCGTACTTAGTACAAGAACCCAAAAAATGTGTAGTTTTCTTGCTATATCTCGTTAACGGCTGAAGAAATATAACACAAATGTATAGCAAAAAGTCTAGCAATAGTCCCAGAAAAATTTCCTAAAAGTTAAAGAGTTTTAAAATTTTGCTCAAAATCGACCATTTTTGGTAAAAATCATGGTCTATAGCCTTATCTTTTTTTCAAAAATTTGCCATTTTTGGCGAAATCTCAGAATCGCATGAAACTTTCAGGAAATGTTCCTAGATTTATAGCGAAGGTTTTGATGTAATATTTGTGATATTTTCATAAGCAGATCGCGAGTAATAAGAGCAAATCAACGTCTCACATATCGCGTGCTTTTAGCACAAGAACCAAAAAAATGCGTAGTTTTCTTGCTATATCTCGTCAACGGCTGAAGAAAAATATGACAAATGTATAGTAAGAAGTCTTGCAATAGTCCCAGGAAGGTTTTTTTAAAAGTTTCACGATTTTTGAAATTTTGCTGAAAAGTCACCATTTTTTGGCAAAAATCATGGTCTGTAGCCAGACTCCTTTTAAAAAATTGGCCATTTATGGCCAAATCTCAGGATCGCATGAAACCTACAGGAAATGTTGCTTGGGGTATAGCGAAGGTTGTATGGAGGAATATGATATTTGTGATATTTCGCTAAGCGGTTCGCGAGTAATAAGAGAAAATCAACGTCTCACACATCGCGTACTTTTAGCACAAGAACCAAAAAAATATGTAGTTTTCTTGCTATACCTCGTCAACGGCTGAAGAAATATAACACAAATGTATAGCAAAAAGTCTAGCAATAGTCCCAGGACAATGTCCTGAAAGTTTCAAGAGTTTTAAAAAGTTCCTCGAAATCGACCATTTTTGGCAAAAATCATGGTCTATAAGCCTTACCTCTTTTTTCAAAAATTGGCCATTTTTGGCCAAATTTCAGAATCGCATGAAACTTTCAGAAAATGTTCCTAGATTTATAGTGAAAGTTTTGATATGATATTTGTGATATTTTTCTAAGCGGGGTCGCGAGTAATAAGAGCAAATCAACGTCTCACATATCGCGTACTTTTAGCACACCAAAAAAATGTGTAGTTTTCTTGCTATATCTCGTCAACGGCTGAAGAAAAATAAGACGAATGTATAGAAAAAGTCTTGCAATAGTCCCAGGAATGTTTTGTAAAAGTTTCAAGAGTTTTTAAATTTTCAGCTCAAAATCGACCATTTTTTGCAAAAACCATGGGCAGGCCTGACGATTTTGTGAAAAATTGGTTATTTTCGGCTAAATCTTAGAATCACACGAAAATTTCAGAAACTTTCTCGGGAGTATAGCGAAGGAAATCTGTGTTATTTCATTGAGCGGGTTGTGAGTAGAAGGAATAAATCATCGCCTCGCACATCGCGCACTTTTATAACAAAATAACATAGCTCAAGTTTACATGATCTTGCGCAAATTAGTTAAAGTCGACATTTTCACTATTTTTAATATGTAGTGGCGTCCACAAGAAACCTCAAAAACGCAGTCTTTTAACAAAGCACATCTCTAAGATGCTTTCTCCTTTTGGACGATAGTATCTTGCGCACAAGTTCTGTCATTTGTTAAATATCTTCATTGGTGGTGGTTTTTCCTGGAAAGTCTTTGTTCTTGAGGTTTACTCTGGCCGGCGCTGCAAAGCGATGAAAACGTGGCACATTTCCTCGTAACCTGGATCTATCGTTTGAAACGGTCCTAAATATAGTCCGATTTCGTTTTCGCTGTTGTTTACCGCATTTTCCAAATTCAATTGTTACTCTAACTTTTGTCTTGGCCAAGAAGTCATCTGTGTCGTCCCACCCCAGTCCATCGAGATTAATGGCTTTTTTCTTTTGTTTTATAAAGTAACTATAGTGCTTTCCGCATGCAGTTTAATTGGTTGAGATTGTTGTTATGACTGCCTGCCTGCCGTTTCCCATTTAACTCCTTTGGTGCCAAAAGCCGGCGACTAGAATTTGACTCAACCGGCCATAAAACAGCTTCCACAAATATTTAATAAAGAGAACCGAAATACACAAATATCTATTTTATGAACACGGCGAGACCGCGTGCAAGGGATCACTGCGCGCGGGTAACAGAAAACCGGAATTGCATACAGAGTAGAGGCGTTCTGTTCAATTTAAGGAAAATGCATAAACAATATAATTGCTTTCATTATTGAGAAGAGTCAAGCGTTCACTGTTATATGTAGAGCCAAAATCGGAAATTTGTCACCCTTATTTTTATTATCTTCATTTGTGGTCCAAAAGGCTGTTAAAAATATTTCATTTCTGTTCAACGTCCCATTGATCGACACGCCAAAAAACTTGAGAAGAAATCGCAAACATTTCAATCACGGAAAAGGTTTTACACCACAACTCTGTAACGGAAAACGACCCGCTAATGAGTAAATAACTGGCGACCAATCAGTTGGTCAGTCTGACTTGCATTACAAAAATATCAGCCAAGTGCCCGAATACAGTTATATAACGGTGACAAATTTCCGAGTTTGGATTAAAGAGCAAACACGTCTTGCAGGAACAAGAACAGCAAAAAATTACAGCACGTCTCAATGGCCGTCAGCGTGACAAACCATGTTACCAACTCAACGCAGTCTTCCAGGGGAGAATGTTTCTGGCAAGCAGAATATCTGACAGCAACTACTATCATATCCGTTTTTGCCGCCTCTGTACAAACACTGATTTCTGCCTTTTTACAATCTTGCTGAATACGTTTGTAATTTTAGCAGTCAGGCGAAAGAGTTATCTGCGAAAGAAGAAGCATTGTGTTCTTCTGGCTTGTCTGGCAGCAACGGATCTCCTGTGTAGGCGTTGCGGTCTTGCCCTTGGTAATTACGGGCCACGTACTTCGCATAACCGGAGTGGGACCCATCTGCCTCATAGACGAAATAACAATGGAAGTAGCACGCTTGGCGGTGAGCGTCTCGTTGTTCCATCTGGTTATAATCAGCGGTGAACGCTACATCTGCATAAAGCACGCCTTGCGCTACGAAACTCTTGCTCACGAGTCGATTGACCAAATCTGTCGCTGTAGCATGGAATGTTCCCGTTTTCAATTGTTCTGTTTCTATCCCTAGCTATCTAGTGGGCGAGAGTGTACTCAGAGAGCAGTTGTTTGGCTTGTGGTCGCTTTTAATCGTTTTGAGCGGTCTACTTGCAGTATCGTTCTGTCAAGTTGCTTTGCTGTTAGAAGGCCGACGACACCGTGAACACATCAAGGCTCACCAGGTTTCCGAGTTCAGCGCTAAAGAACTTTTAAAGAAAAATAAAGTGGCCAGAACTACGACGATTGTCATTGGCTTTCTATGTCTATGCTTTACCCCTCTGATGATATTTGAGGGAGTAGTACTTTTGAAGAACGTACCGAGAAACCGGTTCATAAAACGAGCCATGAAACAAAAACAGAGAAATGTCGATGTACTGCCACGAAGTCTCTTCCAAGCTGGTGACACAGACTGAATGTCCTTCCTTCAATCCTCAAAACCAATGCAGCCGTAAAGTTTGTCATTTTCCCAACATTCGATGTAATTTTGTATGAATTCCTCCAAATAGCTTAACGGTATCTCACCTTGTCTCAGTACTTGATAATGAAACTCTGGCAGCGAGAAGCTTGGGCCTAAAACTTTCTCTGCCAAGCGTCTTACTTTTACAAAGGTCATCTGACCGTTCATATAACTGGTCACAAGTCCTGGTGTGCTTTGGAACCGCGTGATATCTTTTGAGGCCAGGTCGCTGTTGTCCCACGCATATGTGTCGTACAGTTCCAGGACGGATGTTCGGTTCATGCCAAAGTAGTTAACGCCAATATCTCCCAGCGTGCGTAGCGCTGCTAGAATCTGTGAAAAGGAAGTGACTTGAGATTTGTTGTGTGGTGAAGCAAGATTGTGTTTGTGTTGTATCGTAGGATTAATTTTCTCAAAGAAAGGTTTTGAAAGTATTCGACAATCGATTCCAAAACATAGTGTGTCTCTCGAGCTACCCCTTCTAAACGTTACTTGCTCGCTAAACCCAGGGCCACACGTCGTGTAAAACGTCAAATGCAAACGCAAGCAAATCCACAGCACAGTAAAGTGCAAACTGCGTAAAGCCAAACTTCAATGCCAGTGCTACAAAATGAAAACGTTTCCATTCTCGCGCTTATTTCATGAATACGCTTGCGTTCGACATGTCAAATACTTGCGTTTGTGTCAATGCATCCTTTAGGCGCATTTATTCTTGTTTTATTTTTACGCTGCGCGCTTTGTCCGGCAGGACCTGGTATACACGACCACTCTCTTCCCTACCTGGTATTTGATCATGCCATACTTTTGCAGTAGTACATTTCGGTCACTGATGTTAGAGTACAAGCCCGCGTCAGCGACTAGCGGATATTCAGTGTAAGTGGCCCATCCCTCAGTGAATCCTGGGAAATAGTTTTTGGAGTTGAGCCAAGAGATGGCATCATCACAAGTATCCAAAAAATTATCCAAGTGACCTTGAACCTGTATTTATGAAACGCAAACAAAAGCTGTGATAAACTATGTCTTGCGGCTTGCGATACGAATCCCCCTTTATACCATTCGTATATTAGGAGACAGTACGGGTGCCACAAAAAGCATCTTAAATAGTTGGATCAGCTGCATGCATATTGTACAAGCAATCTAGATGCTAAGTTCTACAAAGTGAACGCAAAGACGCAGAGACCACTGAAATGAACTGACCAGTGTGTTCAATATCCTTTGGACAGTATCCTTGCAACAGTTTACTGAATTCAGTTTAAAGACTCTCTCTCCCCCCCCCCCCCCCCCTCCCCCCCTCCCCGTAAAGACACCGACGGCCGTCTCTCGTTTGCGCTTCCTCAGTGTTTAATTCATTTAACGGAACCTAAAGGTGCGACTATTCATTCCAAGTGAAACTAGCTTTCAATGAATCACGTTTTAGTTAAGCGTAGTTCAGGACATATGCTTTTTGGGGTTTAAATTGGACAGAAATGCTTGACAACGAAAGAAAGATACAATGGAAAGCCAATAGAGCGTGTTCCCGGCGGCCATGCTGGAGGAGAGAACAATAGAATTTTATTCCTCTCGGGCTCAGAATTCTTTACGGCGTCTAGTTTTCATATATCGACCCCTAGTCGATTCATCATAATAAAACAAGGAGTTCCTCCTTATGTAACGTCCCGAACTTTTTACCTCGAGATGATGCCCAGGCAGCTGCTCATGCGCAGTAGTGGTCCACTCGGTGTACTTGGGTCCAAAATTGTCGACAAAGAATGGTAGCAGATGCTGAGGCGGAGATTTGCAGCTTGGCTCACTTGCCGCCACGTAAGCGTGATACACGGCCAGCGGATGGAACCATGGGGTGACGCCGACGGGGCAATCCGGCGCGACCTTGTGACGACCTGTTAAAAAAAACAGCGAGGAGAGCCTGGGACGAATGTTCGCCATCGCCTGAGGAAGACACGTGTCGCGTAGTTAGTAGACACCGTAAATTTTCGAGTATAAGCGTCCCCCACCCCAGTCCAAAATGTAAGGGCGTGATCACGTAAATGATGTGGCCACGCGTGAACACGTACAACTATTAGTGTGATCGGGGATGTATCTGTGGGTATAGAATCGAGACTTATGTCACGATTCATACAAAATTACGGTCATTCAAAATGAATGCATGATGAGAAGTTTGAAAAGGATCTGTTACACCTGGCAATTTTTCCTGCAATGACTTGCAACGCAATGAAACGCAATCGGCGGTCGATTGCAAGTTCCTGTGGGGCATCAGATGCCCGGAACTTTCTTTGCAAAATTGCCTCATGTAGCACACATATAACACAATCATGAAGACTGAACTGAAAGTCACTTGGCTTACTTTCTTCGTTGAATTGACCCACGACTTCATGGCTTTGGTTCGTTTTGGACAGAAGGCCCGGGCGCTCTCTGGGTTATTGCATTTGAAGAACGCGTTGTCGTCTGATTCATTGACGGGGAACTCTTCTCGGTTATAAAACATCTCGCGTGAAGTCAACACGTTTCTAAATTGGGCTACCGCATCCGACTCGTTCACTATCCCCGTGTATTGCTTGGCGATTGAAACGGCCTGACGGCAAGACAAGAAGACAGTCAAATAAGGGGCGCAAGGGTGTAAAAATATTATTTAGCCAAATTTCACAATATATTTAAGTCTGCTAACTTCAAAGTGCACAACATTTATAAAACGCATCCGTCAATCTCAATTTCGTTTTTATGGCATCTCTTCGCAATATGTAAATAATCTCGTTTACTCGTCTGTTTCTTGTTTTGCAATTTATAAATATCGAAAACACGATCTGGCATTTATCTGTGCAATGTATTTATAATAAAGTGCACTACAAACTTTCATAGTATAAACAACGAAAAAATCTCTGAAATTTGGCAAAATAATAATTTTACACTTGGCACCCCACTTACATGGGGATTGATAGTTTAGTGTTCGTATTTGGGTTGATTAGTATATACAAAATGTTTACCTTTGCTAATAGATTCTTCATTCGTGAAGTTGCTTCCTCTCTCAGAAATTCTGGCGTTACGTTGGCGGCGGTAAAAAACTCCACAAATTTCAGATACGCCTCCTTACCACTTATGGCCTCCCCTGTGGGGAGAGTGTTGTTTGTCGATTGGTTGAGGTCAGGAACTCCATCCGTATAAACGTAGGCAAGCGGAAGACTGGAAAGACCGTTGGAGATGTTGCTCGGAACACAGTGGCGCATGTGGTCAAACTCAAGATACCTTCAAGAAAAACAAGAAAGAATAATGTTTAAAACAAAAATTGACTGTTAGTATCCTTTTCTTGTTTTAATTACTGGTTTAGTTTTAGTGTTTTTGTTTCCCCAGTTTACACTGACTTTAATCATTGTCAAAAAGCTTGATGAAAGCATCGTCACGTAAGTGATGCCTTTTGAATCACTGAACGAACTAAACTACTTTATGGAGCAATGAGGTTTGAAACTCAAACGTTTGAAAGGTATTAGCTGTAAGACAGAGAAAATATGTAGGCTTGCTAGCTAGCCACGTTATAATACTCGTGAAAAACTTGAAGGAGTTGCGAATTCTTACAAAAAACATCAGTCAAATGCTCCGGCCAGATCTGTAACATCCTACAGGTCTCTTAGTTTGCCCTCTAGGATCGTACGCGTGCGAGTGAAACAAAGCCTCACAAATGAGTGGCATTCGTTTCAATCCCTTTCACTGATCACTCGCGCGTGTACAGGTATTGGAGAGAAAAGGAGCGTTCGTCGCTGTTACTATCAAACTTGGTCTAATTCCAGGCCCTGGTTTGTCTTGTACACAATTTATGTGATAGATAGATAACGTATTGAACTGACCATAATACTAAGTGACGAGCTTTAGTTTTGTGTTTCTTGGCTACACTAGTTACATATTGAGGTTGCACAAACTACGAATACTAACACTTGAATTTGCTGTCGTTTCCACAATTTTGTGAAATGACCGCTGACTCAAAAACTAAGAGTGATCGCACGCTTGATTTCCGGACATGCATTTTTACTTGGAGTGCGCGGAGTGATCTAAATTTCACTCGATTCCGCAGAATGGCATATCATGGAACGTTATGACCTGCCGCCTCCCGGGAAAATGTCAGATTTGCTGGGGGTTTCGGTATCTTCATTGTCAAGTTCGTCCACTTCAAAACGCTCAAAATCTCATAAATTACCTTCTGCTTCCACGGGTAAACGTCCGTCTTCCACATCTTAGACGCTCGATGAGTCTTCAAAGTCTAAAATGCCCTGTTCGTTATGTGACTCGTCTCAGGTCTTTTCATTTAGCGATGTACAAGCGAAAAAAGCTGAACCAAACTCCGAATTGTTTCAAAATGGCGGCCAAAATCTGTTTAGTCATGTGACACTCACCGTGTGGACGATTTTGTACCCAGTCTTCCTCGTTTTGTGTGTGTGTCTGCATACGTTTGCATGCATTACCACTAAATTGGGACCTACTTTAAGTTCGTCATGAAAGCAAATTTTTGAAAAAATAAAAAATAGAAAAAGGATGTACTGAATATGTCATGCTAGCAGCGAGTAGGCACGCAGACTTTCATGGACGAATACCACTAATATAATATGCTTTAATGAATGACAGAAGTTGTGCGTCCATTGCTTTCGTACAAGAAAAGTAAAGCGCGGAATTGCTCTAACTATCCAATTGAAAGCGTACAAACAGTGAAATTTTTCTTCGCTCAAACACGAAAATCGTGAATAGTTCGCTTCACGCTCAATTCCGTTGGCCGCCAAACTCCTTGTCCTTTTTCGCTGTTTATAAGAAACCACATCAGGGAAAATCCGTGGTTAAATCGGTCAGGTTTCGGCCAAGTTATAACCAAAATTGTGTTTCTCTCCACTCCGCGCTCTTATAGCTCGGAAATGCGTAAATAATGACCCACCTCAGTAGTTCTTGAGCTGGGATCTTCAGATATTCCACCATGTAACGATGAAACGAGGTTCGCACTGGCTCGCCGTGCTGCCTTGACCACGACTCGTTTACACTTATGGGGAGATCAGTAAACAATTCATCCACGTAAGACGTAATACCTCCTGCGAAATGTTTGAAAAATAGAGGTCAAAATCATTCTGTAAAACAAAGTAAGTTGTGATCCTGTGAATAGTTGAGTCGATGAAAATTAAAGTCGCGTGCCGAACCGTGAGGAATGCGTGAACTTAGCTGACATTTCAAGGCTGGGCAAAGAGAATGCCAGGAATGCCGTAATGGGCGTACAAGCTGACGTTTCTAGAGTTAGCCTTCCGTCGGAGCAAGAATTGTCAGCCGGCTACACACCCTTGGGTCGGTTTTAAAACGTGATTCAATGCAGCCTGACTTTGCTGAATGATCATGAAATGACAATTGATAATTAAGACATTTTTGTCCAAAATGCTACTTTTCAGGTCTTTCAGTACACGAGTACCTGGAATTAACAGTGCCACGCGGTTTTCGTATGCTTGTCGTGGCTTCCGTGGAAGAATGTTTGTTCTGTCGCCTTTTGTCGTAACCAGCAGGTCGCTTTGACTGAGCCGGATCATGCCGGCACACCAGATTAATCATGCCCGTAGGGTCTCCGGAACAGACGAACGAAATGCATCAGCTGCGAAATACCACTTGTGTATCAGGATAAAACGAGTAATCTTTCACCCCATCGGAGGGGCAAGAGTCACACTTTCTGATTACATGGCAAAAAATACGCAGCAGCTATTTGTGCAAAAGTCCGGCCGTCCTTCCAGCAGACGCATTCTGACGGAAATGCTTGTTAAAACGTTGTAGCTATTAAAACCAATTTACATTGTACTCGTCTGGTAACTTGCTTGAAATAGAGACAGTTTCAAATGGGACTAGTAAACCACAAAATATTGCTTGCAGGTCATGTAGAGAGGGTAGCGTGTAGTGTTGCGGGAATTGACTTCAAGTCAGTTGTTTCTAGTACCCGATTGCGTACAATCGTACGGCGATAGTCTGGCTTCGGGAAAGAAATTTATTGCTTTGATTTACAATAGCCTTTTCCTAGTCGGCTTTCCGTGGAGTAACTCGAAAGGCTGGGCTTAAGAGTGCCTTTGAGCAGTTGCCGTGTTAAGTCAAATCGTCACCCAGCGTGTTGAGCCACTCTAAAGTCGAATTAGTGCGAGCTAGTGTGAGCTAAACAAATATCTAAGAATATATTTACCTGTGTTATTGTTATCCAGGGATAACGGAGTGAATTGACGAAACTTTAGCTTGAACTTGAGCATGCCCGCCTTGCAAGCTTCCCGGGTACGAACCATACCAGCTCGGACACCAAGTTCCAAGTTCTTTATGTAATTTTTAAAACTCGTCTTGTGGAGTTGAAGTTTTTCTCGGAGCCTCTCCAAGTCACTCGTGTTTGAGGCCTTGAAGTTGGCAAGGTAAACGTTCTGTAATATATGAAAAACTTCGCAAATGGGCTGCCAGCAAAAAATGTCAGGTCCAAGCATCCAATCACCAGCATAGTAGTTCTGAGTGTAGGGAATCCAGCCAAAGAAATGCTTCAAAATTACCTGAACTACGTGTATAGCTTTCTTTTCCCTCGGCTTAAGCAGTGTTTTATTTGTCTTTGACCGAATACCAGCCAGCTCCACATATAATTTATTCCCTTCATCTGTGATGGTTTTCAGGATATCTGGTCTCGGATTGTACGGTCGATAGAATCGTAGAAAATCCTTCATGACAAACCCTGGTTTGGAAAAAGCTTCATAAGGACGTAATTTGAAGAAGGTATCTTGAAGTTTGGCCAAAAACACATCAAGTTCCCGGCCCGCCTCGGGCGAACTGCTGCAGTTGTCAGCCCCCGCAATGCCCACAGTATCATTTTCAGCCTTTGCTTCGTTCTCCCGTCGATGTGATACCAAGCGCAGCGTGAAGACTAAAGTAATGATGATGATTGCTGCCAGTAGGCATGGGACAAAAACTTTAGCAGCAAACATGGCATGTTTCCGGGGTACGCGACACGGTACGGAAATTCCACGTCCCTCGTTGTTCACGCTTCGAGCGCAGATTTCGACCTTTGAGCCCCCAAACTGCGAGTTCTCCTGCGACCGACCTTCTTTCTCCATTAGGGGTGCTGAGGAGCACGACATGAGTGTGACGACTTCCGAAAAAAAACTTTGGAGACCGTAACAGTCAAATTGTAGCCAATTAAAGGACGCTGAATCGACATTCACTTCCTCAAGGTCGACGTAAAGTTATGACAAGCTCGTAATTTGAAAATAATAAGGAGAGTAAGGATGTTTCTAAAGTTACACTTAGGCGTGGAGAGGTTTGGCTTATGACGATCAGTTTGAGTAAAAACATCTGGTCATCTGAACCTATCAGAATATTTGAACTAATGTTGTAAGAGGATTACTTTTTACACGCAATACTTTTGCATGGTAAAAATTGTTTTCAGTCGCAATGAAATTGTGAATGTTTCGCAAGAACGTGTGACAGTCCTCGCTAGAGTGCGGAAATCCAACCCGGGATATCAAAAAAAATGATAGAGAACGTGCTCTCACAGCTTGAGTTTCCGCTCCCCGTCAGTGCGTACAAACCCCCGGGAGGGGAGGGCGAGGGGACACTTCCTATGCTGGCTTTGCGGGGAGACTTTGCCCGAAAGGGGTCCCTTTTCAAGTCTCAGGTATAAAAAAGGGTATAGAAAAACAAAGCTTTTTGGTATTTTAAAAAGGTCGCTGAGAAAGGCTGCCCAAAGAAAATTCGTATTGGCATTTCATAGTTTCTAAAACCCGTCCAGATTAACTTCGCAGAGGCGCGTTGGACACATAGATCCGCGCGACAGAAGAACTGCATGCAGCGCGCACCAGTGTTTATGTCAAGCCAATTCCACATTGAAAAACAATCAGCCATGTCGTAATATTAACGCGCGCACGCCGAATGAACTCAAAATGGTTTGGAATTTGATTCTACAAGCACTTACTAGCTTTTCATTATATTTAGATTTCAAGATATGGCGCGCCAAATGGTCCAAAAATAACGTTTTCTCATGCTACGTATTATTGATCGGATCGATAAACATTCCATACTTCAGTGTTTATTTATTCGGCGGAGTCATTCATAAAACACTGTCAATCATACAAAACTCGGTCGATAAAAAACAGTGTCGATGAACAAAACTCGATCGATGACACAAAACTCGATCGATGGCACAAAACTTGATCGACACAAAACTCGATCGATGGCACAAAACTTGATCGATGACACAAAAACTCAATCGATGGCACAAAACTCGATCGATGACAGAAAACTCTATCGATGGCACAAAACTCGATCGATGACAGAAAACTTGATCGATGACACAAAACTCGATTGATGGCACAAAACGTGATCGATGACACAAAACTCGATCGATGACAGAAAACTCTATCGATGACAGAAAACTCTATCGTTGGCACAAAACTCGATCGATGACAGAAAACTTGATCGATGACAGAAAACTCGATCGATGGCGCAAAACTATCGGTGACACAAAACTCTATCGATGACATAAGACTCGATCGATGACACAAAACTTTGTCTTAAACAGGGTAGCAAATTTACATTTTTGTGTCTTGAATAGGGTCAGGGTTTTATAGAGTCAGCAGAACCCCCCTACCCAAATTCCTATTGAGTACACTCCCCGGGGCCTGTCTGCATGCCAAGGCCCGAAATGTCACGTTAAAAATATGCTATTTAATATACTATGAAAACTATGTAATACGTTTCAATCAGAGCTATCACCTAAACTAGAATTGCTAATATATTGTATATTTTTTGACCGGGGATCAGCCTTGCAAAGCAAAGCAAATCAAAGCAAAGAAGAGACTAAGCATGTCTGTCTGTGTGCCAAGTGGTCTTCTGGAGTTTATTAATTGAATCAACCCTTATCTTGACAGCAAACATTTGTGGGTGATTTGTGGATGGTATCACAGGCAGTCTACACTTTGTAATAGTGCCTTACGTAGACGAGAGAGTGTTCCTCTGAATGTCCCCCGATATAAAAGTTCCATCCAAAAATCCATCCAAAGTTACGGACACTTTTTCCGCTTCCGCAAAGCGAGCGGTTCAGCTTTGATGGATTAAGTTCATGTACCTGGTAAATTTACGTGTCAACACTACATCACAAGTGTAACCGCGCACTGCTTTAACAAAATGAACCAATGTGCAGTTTTTTTCACGTTCACTTTTATATAGTAAGTAGTCTTCCACGCCGGCAGGAGTATTCTACCTCAGACTCTGCATTGGTGCATACGGGTGGCTATATTCCGTGTTTGAATAGCCCTAATGGTCAACTGCGAGAGAAATCAGGAACAAAACCAGAAAGTTGAGTTCGGCTGTCGTGAAGAAACTGTAGTAAAGGACCGGGGCCTATATGTTGCAACGTAAACTTAAACCAATAACAAGTTTAAATGTCTCTTTCTAGTTCACTCCTCTGATCTAATAACTTGCCCTATTCTTTGCCCGACAACGAACTCACATTGGCCAATAGAATCTGAGGTGACAGATTTTGAATCAAAATATCTCACTTGTGCGTCTCAGATTTAAAAACTTTTAAAGAATTTTGGATGCAGTAATATTGTGTAAACAAATGTATGAAAGTTGACTCGAATTTATAAAAATGCATTACCAACGACTACTTTACAGCGAGGCCGTTGTGGAAGAATAATCTTTTTGTCACTCTCCTGGCGTCTTAAGTATGTAAATCACTGTAATCTATACAGAAATCATTTTTCCTGTTTTGTTTCAAAATCTAAAGTGCTAACACGTAAAAAAAAAAAAACAAAAAAAAACAAAAAAAAAAAACAAAAAAAGCAAAAAAAAAAAACTCTGTTTTGTAGAGAAGAATGTCTAGGACAATTTTACAGAACCAATTAAAATCAAGAATTTAGTCACTATACAGGTGTTTTTTACTGACTCACTTGCTACAGTAAGAGGCACGTGCTCAGTCCTTAACTTTCTACAACGCAAATCATTTTTTCTTTACATGATACGGCAGCGATCTGTGCATCCACTGTCACCGCTATTTGGCGAGCCTGGATGGTCGTCTTCCCAGCAAACGCGGGGATACCTTTGACAAACTCTCCTTCTTTTGAATAGACCGACACTCCTCCGATCTTATCATTCTTTTCGCTCCAACATGAAGTGATGATAGTGTTGTTGGTGTGATTAAACGCTATGGAGCCATGTGAACACCCTTCAACGGCTTGCAGTGCAAACTGATGCTTGTGGTCTCCTTCAGGACTGAAGTTGTGAACACATGGAGAACCGCCGAGGTCCAACACCAAAACAGAGCCATCACTAGCGGCGCAGATGTCGCACGGAGACTTCAGTATTCTCTCTCCAAAACTGCGTCCGTTGGACCTGGCGTCAATGACTTCCAAGCGGAAGTCACTACTTTCCGAACGCTGTGAGTGTCCCAGCACAAATATTTGATTGTTGTTGTTCACTGTCACTGAGCTGCTCTTGAACCCTCGTGTAAGGTAAATAGGTCCATGTGCCTCGCTTCCATGTTGATCATACACTCGTAAAAAGGAGGCTATGCCATGCAAAGCGCTGGTTACTATGTACATGTTGTTGCTACGGCCTGTAGTTACCGTTCCAAACATACAACGGTTTCCTAATAATCGCGGGCCAGCGGAACTTAGCCGCGGCAAGAGTGAGTACAAAAACTCGCCTTTGGAACTGTAAACAAAAATGTCAAGTTTGTCGTCTGTCACAATAAACTGTCCGCGACCATTTGTGGTGATACCACAAGGTGACTGCAACCTTTTTCCTATTTCTTCTTCCTGACCAAACGACCAAAAACCATGATATAAGTGTCCCATGTCATGCTTGAGCAGAAACTTCAACATTCTTGCATCACGCGAGATATGAACAGACTCACTGCCAAGTTCCACGCACGGCAGGTTTTTGCCAACACTGGTAATTTGCGTGACGCGGAATACGACATGATTCGCGTGACAGACGGCAAGTGCAATAGCTTCGCGTTCCTTCTTGTTCATCAACTTCTTCAACCCTCCGGCGAGATGCACTCTAAGATTCTCGCGGACTGCAGGCATGGCGTGCAGGTTTTCAAGACACAGCATACACTCGTCCAAAGCATCAGCTGGTCTGTCCGCGCGTTCCAGTATTGTGGCCATCAACCAAATATTTAGGGCGAGAATGCGATCAGAAGTGGACAATTCCTCGATACCAAAAGCCTCTATTGCTTTCAAACGGGCCATTCCAAACCGCTGTTTGGCATCAGAAAACGATTGGTTCGCGGACTCATTCAAGTCATTCACCTTAAGGGCTCGGGTTTGTTCGACAACGCTCAGTGAAGCCGCTTGTTCATATGTGTCCGGCGTAGCAGTTTCTTTCTCCTCTGAATCAGTTCCCAGTTCTGCAGATGCTGCCTCTTCGCCGAGGCAGGACATTTTCTCGAACACTTGGTTAAGACTCAGAATTCCTGTTTTAAAAATCCTGACGCTGGCCAGAAGTTCCTTTCTCATTAATCCATCCAGTTTCGTCTTGATATCATCGATGTTTTTCACAATCAGATTGCGAAACTTCTGGTCTGTCACATCACCGTCTTTCAGCTTTTCAGCCGCTTTAGCCCGGGCTTTATCTACTAGCAGCCCAGCAGTGACGTTGAATACACCAACAAGAATTGACGACATTGTTTTTTAGTAGCGAGGATAGAGAAATATGTCGAAATACCAGAATCGAGTTCCCCACGGGCTTCCGGCGAAGTGTGAAATAATTTCCGCCAGTCCGTCCACCACAAGTTGGTGTAGTTTTGCGTCATCAGTATGGAATTTCCGGTTCAACTCTGAGAAATGAACGTCTTCAAAGGCTAAAAATTACTAAGAAAATAATAGTGCTTCTCGGAAGCCAAGAAGTCTGTTTTATGCGGCTTTTGTTCGTCATCAAACTCTCCATGGCCGAGCGAGCGATTGCAGGATTCGAAGGGTATGGCACCCTCGCGCTCAGAAAGAAATAGTAAATAATACAATATTATGTTCGTGACAGTAATTGAATACTAAAGTGTAACGGATACGCGGAAACATCCTTGCAGTTGGCGTCACGCGATAAAGACCAACGTTTTAGCTTATTACAGCAAATTTCCGAGACACGGAATGAGGACAGTAAACCGAAACACCAATAGTCAGAGATGTGCATTGCATTCTGGTTCCCAGGCTTTTCCCCCTCGCGTGCTGTCGATTCTCAGCATAAGTTCTGTACGCTTTGAGCTTAGCACGAACAACACATACAAAAGCCAGCTTACACTTCCTGGGTGTAAACAACTAATAAAGAAAACTAAGATGCGGTTCTCCTTGATGAATTCTCAACGATCAGAATATAGTTTCTCCTCGCAACCTCCGAGCAGATGTATCAAATACAGTAGGGACAATTTAACATCTGATCACTTAGCACATAACTGATCCAAGTATATAATTATCTTTATAACTCCTATATTTTACAAGCATGACTAGAAGGGGGATTTTATATTTCACAGTCACCCTGAGTCATCTACGTCGAACAAAACGAAAAGACCAGTTGTGTCTTTGCTCAAGTTTTTGATTGGCTGTGGTAAAACTAAAACCAAAGTAACTCAGTACAAATCCAATCAGTCGCACTTCGAAGAATACACCAATAACCAGTACGATAAAGTGCCATCGCCACTTGCTTGCTTGTGTAACCTGTCAGGTTACGACCAATAAAACAACCCGCAGAAAGCCAATCAGAAACCACTCTATGTTACCTATTGTTGTGGTCGCGTACGGACAGTTTCCAGCCTACCCAGAAGCCCACGGGAGATTAGCCGCTTTTCCAGCTGCTCTGATGTTTTCATAAACTTCGTTTCGTCCGATGATGGCACCAAATATGTAGGGCTGGAGACAAAGTAAAAAGGACTTAGATTCACCTTCCACAAACTGGGTCCAAATTTGAAACCACCCTCGCTATCTGTTTGTTGTTGTAGTTGTTGATTTTTTTTTTCTCAAATTAAAATGTATGGCGTTTCAGGTTCATGAATCATATGGTATAATAGAATATGAATTATACATATATCACTACCTTGTCCAGTCCACGAACACGGATTTCTAAAGCCATCCCAGTGCCGGGCATGAGACCTATTGGTTTGGCCTACAATAGAACAATAAGTTAATGACTGACTGATTGAAAGTGCAAGTGAATAAGTAAATGAGTGTGCGAGGTGTGTGTGAGTGAGTGAGTGAGTGAGTGGAGTTGTGTAAGTGATTAAGTGGATGAGTGGGCTGTAAATGGGTGGGTGAGCGCACGGGTAAGTTGGTGTCAGAGTGAGTGGGTGAGCTTGTGGATATGTCAGATATCCCACCTTGCTAAGGCTCTTTATGTCTTCCAATTTAATGACAATATGCTTGCCTCGCTGTTTCTCAAAGCACAGATGACTGTGCAAAGAAAGAAGCGAACAATTAGAGTTAGAGTTAATTTACAACATGACACAAACTATGGACGAGTAAATTTGCATCTACAGACCGTTTGCTATGACTTTTTGATCATTCAAGATGTCCTCCGGCATACATTTGTCTGTGTTAATTTTACGAGCTCTGCCCTCAATCGTCTTCCACCATAGACATGTCCGTCATACAATTTGCAAGTTTTATGTTCTCATAAGGTCACTCCGGAGTTTCATTTAGCGCACTCGTCCATGATAAACTTTGGATCATAACTTTTTTGGCTTTTATGCGATTCCTATAGAACTTTAAGAAACGTTGCAGCTATCATTCAGCAATAATATCATAGAATTCAATTTAACTGGGGAAAAATATTTTTAGTGATATTATAGCTTAAGTGGACGGCACTTTTTGAACAAAATCGCACCCAGTACAAAATTTTGCTGGTATAGTTTTGTTAAATTTCTGGAATCAGTTTATATTGACTTAATACATATCTTAACCAACTTAGCAGAAACAGGAGCAGAAGAGCGGAGGTAATAAAACCATCAAAATTTCGCCATGAATTTTTCACTGGGTGCGATTTTGTTAAAAAAAGTGCTGTCCACTTAAGCTATAATATCACTAAAAAAATTTTCCCCAGTTAAATCGAATTTAATCATATAATTGCTGAATGATAGCTGCAACGTTCCTCAAAATTTTATAGGAATCGCATAAAAGCCAAAAAAGTTATGATCCAAAGTTTTTCATGGACGAGTGCGCCAGATGAAACTCCGGAGTGACCATAAATCTCAACACTCGCTATTTGTTTGAAGTAAAGTACTCGATCTTTATTCCTTACCTCTGTGACATAAAAAGGCGGCCATGTTTTATGTGAGACAGCGGCTTATCTTTATCCATCAAAATACATCTTCGACCTTCTTCCCAATCTAAGGAGTTAACAGAAACACCACAAGTGCTTTTACCCGGCCATCACAAAGCAAGGAAATACGACATTAAATCCGGCGTATATGGAGTTCATTTCTCTCGTGTCATACGAGAGGATTTTTCTTGCGACTTGCAGACACAAGTTGCAGAAGAAAATGCGCGGGTGACAACCCCTCTTTGCAACTTGCAACGTAACGAAAATTGTAAGACAAGTTGCAGGTAAAGCTGACTAACAGTCTACGCTTCGCATCGCCGCGTGATTTTGTTGCATCGTGTGTATGATCTGTACTGTGCAACTCGTCTCGCAATGCAGGGAAAATTGCTTCCAGTGACAAGGCAATGTAAGGCCAGCTAACATAATGAGAAAGAAAGTAAAACGAGTAGCGAGAAAAAATAAAACTGACGAGTTACGGTTCAAATAACATTTCGTATATGATGAGGACAACCATCCTCTCTCGTCTACAGACACTCCGGTGATACTCGTCTTACTTAAAATAAACGTTCTTCATGTACGCGTAAACTCGAAAATGCTTTTTATTAGAGGTACACGCTTCAGATTATCTACAGCAGAGTGTAAATTCACCTGGGAGCGGTGTTTCCGTTGGTGGAAGGTTGAACTTGTCGCTGAACACAGAAGAATCGCAAGAGTCCACAGCTGCGTGAGTTCCATTACTGTTTGCAGCGCCACTGCTTGCTGTACTGAACCTGGAAATTGCCTACAAGAGAGCACCCAATATCAAAACGACACACCTTTCAATACTTGTGAACCATCATTCAGACGCAATCCATGCACTCCACTTCAATCTGAGTCTGTATATTTTACCAAATTCAATAGAGATATATCACCACTTTGGAGAACTTGGCATTTGATGATCAAAGAAAAACCGATTGTACCATCAACTCTCACCACAGGACGAGCCCACATTTTTTCGTTGGATGTTTGGAAAAATCCGCATTCTAAACTTGGGAGTGAGGTATCTAATCCACCTCCCCTCCCTTCTCCTTTCCTCCCTCCCAAGCATTCTGCACAGAGCCGTTTTCGGATGACTGTCTAAACCAGAAACCAAAGTAAGTACCCAGGCAATCACAAAGGCTGTAAGAAAACACTTTCAATCACTTAAAAGCCAAAGGAAGCCGCGTTTGGTTTTACTAATCATCAGTGCGAGATAACGCCATCGCCACTGCATGCTTGCTTGCGTGAGAAGATCGCAGACAGGTTTAACTTTGGCTTCTGATTGACCAAGAATGCTACTAAACTTGTTTGGATGAATCCGAGAGTGGAGCAAACGCAAAAGCAAAGCAATATCAAGATTACTTTCAACAGTCATCTGAAACGGCTCTAATGCATGCGCGTATTCGTATTCATACCATTTCGAATTCCTCCCGAGCAGCTAAATCCGAATCTGTTGGCAGCTCGCTCCACATACGCGCCACATCGTCATAGCGTTTCTTTACCTGGTTTGACCAATAAGATATATGAGAGATACAGATTTTATCTTTGGTTTACAAGAACAATCTATCACGAGAAAGACTTGCCAAACAACTGCCATACCGTTGATAACTCAGGAATTTGTCAACATTCATGACAATTTTCAACAAATCTCAACTTGTAGCTTACGGAATAGAAAACGTGTCAAACATGACAAAAGTATTAAGGCAATTCAGTCGCTACTCTCCGATGACGATGTATAATAGACACTGTACTGTACCTTAGGGAACCTGCTGTATAACGGCTTGGTTATAAACATTTTAAATCCCAGGGCCAAACCTGTCAGAGCAAGAGGCGACCAAAATAAAGAGGAATATCTACCTTTAACATTTCACATAATCGTCATCGTCATCATCATTATCACCACCTTTATTATCGTCGTCATCATCATCATCATCATCATCATCGTCATAGATCATCGTCACGATCACTATCACTACCATCATTATCGTTATATCATTATCAACGTTGTCATCATCATCATAATCAACACCATCGTTCGTTGTCATCGTCGTCACCATCATTGTCATTGTTATCGTCGTCATCATCATCATCGTCATCGTCGTCACCATCGTTTTCATTGCCGTTCATCGTAACCATCACCATCACCAACGTTACCATGATCATCGTTACCATTATTGTCGTCATCATCATCATCATCATCATTGTCGTTGTCGTTATCGTCATCATCACCACCATCGTTTTCCTCGTTGTCATCTTCGTCTTCACCATTATCATCGTTACCATAAGTGTCGTCGTCATCTGCGTCTCACAACCACCATTATCATCATCGTCGTCGTCGTCAACTTAACCGTAATCGTCATCATCACCATCATCATCTCCACCTTTATCGTCATCATCATTTTATCATCGTCACTGATGACTTTATAATATTTAAGTGGAATTTCCTAGTTCTAGCTGTTGTTGCTGAGCTGATGTCGCTGTTTTTATTCCGTGTTTATTGTTGTTTGTAACTAAATTAAACAAATTTAATACCAAACGGCACCTACCACCAATCATGAACAGCCGCGGGCCGCTGAACACCAGAGAAGCCACAAACAGCAGACACAGTCTAATGAAGAGCAAGCGACCAGCAGCGTGATGCTGCCACATTAACAAGCTGTGGAAAAAACACACTGTGAATAACGGCAAATCCACGGAGACCACAGACAGATATTGGAACCTCTGCCCCGCAGGGTACAGACAGACAGACGGACCGGCCAGACAATTACAGTAAGTTATCAGCATGGCTAGGCAGAGGAATAACGAAAAGAATGAATTGATTTCCCTATCAACATTATGCTGTATATTTTCAAACGGGTGATAAACATTTACAAAAAGTGCAAAGTCGCCGTAAACTTTAAAGTTGCACAACTTCGGTAACAACACAATATATGAGTTAGAGCGCTGCAGTCGCTCTAGTTGCATTGTTTCGTTTCTCACGAGAACCGCAAGATACAAAACAGCTAGATAAGGACATATGTATCGCCAGATGACAAATTCATTTGAATTGTTCCAGTTCTTACTTTTTTATCTTCTCCAAAGAATCCGCCAATTTACCCAGCGTATTCTAAAAGCAACAATGAAAAATAACCCAATCAGAATATGCGGCTGACAAAATCGACCCTTGTTTGCAAAAATCTCGCGGTACCTGAACTTTCCGAGCGACCTGTAGTACCAGGTGAAACTTGTCTGACCAGCTGTACTCTTCAGAGCTTGACTGCAAATTAAGTATTATTCTTTTAGTCCATAATATTGTGAGAAACTTAACATAAACCGAATGATCAGTGACCCGCAAGCGGTCTAGGTGGTGGACCTGAATCCGTAATAATTGCAGCTCTAAACCAATATCTAGGTTGTGGGTTCAAATTCCCACTGCCGGCAGTAGTAGGAATGTATTTTTTACCTGGGGAGGTCACTCCAACGTCGTTTCCCTTTCGAACCTGATTACTTTTCAAAAGTATTCGGTCACTGTATGTCCCCAATTTTTAGCTTGCAAAAGCTAAATTCAATGGCACTCAAATATAGTTATTTAATATTTATTCATTTTCATACACAAAACTCCTGCTCGAATCTTGCAAGAAAGCCAAAGTAAAGAAATACGATACCGACTGGTTGAAGTAAAAAGCAAAAGCAGTCAGGCCATTGTCAGTTAGTTTACCTCATAATATTCTATATTATCGTTGGCTCATACTTTGCTTGAGTAAAGCAGAAATGAAATCGTTACGAAAATTATGCACTTACTTCTTCAGCAGTTGGGGTTTCTGAAAATCCGAGCTGTTTGGCGATTCCCCTTTAAACGAAAAGAATCATAATAGATGTAAAAAAAAAAAAAAAAAATGGGTTTAGGCATATCAACTGATGCAGAACTTACATGGGAAGCCCTTCAGTTGCTTCACTTACCGTGCATGCAAGTAGTTCATGAAGAGCCTCCAAATTACGAGGAGTAGAATCAAAGGGAATAAAACCCCATACCATACTGCATACATGTAAACCTGAAAAGCAACAAAACCACAGTATACACAGTGTGTATAATGAAGAATCACATGCAAGCAGGGATGAAAGAATAGATGAGTATACAGTAATATTAGTTCAGTTTCTACTCACAACGAGAGCCAAAAAGGTGGCTGTCGGACTTTTCCATGACATCAATCTGCTGACTGACTTGACAAAGTTTGTGATGGGTCTGATGCCATTTGCTGTAAACAAAAAAATAGTCCTTCATGTCACATCAAACTCAAGAGAGTTAAAGCCAGACATTCCATCTGGACTTATCCACTTCACATTTATTTCATCTGTTTCTGAGGCAGACTTCAAAAACATACTTACTAAATCTTGAAATGTTCTCCTTTAATCTAAAAGGACAGTTAGAAACAAGAGTCTGTTAGAAATTGTAAAGAATGAATTAAAAAAAGAAAAGAAAAAAACATAACCAGGTTCAAGAGTAATATTGATTGCAAACTGTCTGAACAGCTTTCATTGCCAATTTCTATTTTTTCTACAATTCTTTAAAGTTATTCAACCCATATAAATCTTGAAATAACTACATCCAAAAGTATGAAAAGAGTTTGAGTTACAATGTTTAGAAATATGAGGGTTTGAGATGATGTTAATACAGTTTGAGGAAAACTAATAAGCAAGCCTAAAGCTTAATTGCATTAAAAATTACCCTACGTTTTCACTGCAAGCTGCTCCTCCTCAATCTCCACTTCATCAGCTTCATGATCATCATTCAAAAAGTCCCACAGTCTGTCTAATACCTGCCAATAGGAACAACCTTATTACACTACATGCAGACAAATACTTCTTCAGCTATAATGTACAATCATAGATTCACCTAAACCGACTCTCCTTACAACAGGCCACAAATAACAAAACTTTTGATTGAGGTAGGAAATAGAAAGATCTTTCAGCATCCTAACAACATGGAATATCCTGGAAAAAGGTCGATTTGTATGAAATGCAGCAGGAGCTTGTAATACGTACCAAATGGACAACTTTGTCTTTGAAGACCTCACACTTTGATGGTGACACATCTTGATTACTAGCAACCACTAAAATCCACACAAAAAACCTTGTTAAGGTCACTGCAGAATATACGTGGCTAATGCCTCTTTGGTTTGTTAAACTTCAATAATAAGGGGGAAAGGACCAGTCAAAGAGGAGTAGTTGATTTATTGCAACTGGAGTGCAATCTTGTTCACACACAATAGAATTACAGAGGCAATGGGTACTGTACACTAATCTAAAGCCTCCCCCTGAATCTTAGATATTTTGTCATTGTTTTAGGGGGAGGTGAGGCAGGGGACAATGGCTTATAGCCTTACTGGATCCACTGGTCACTGTTATATGATGAAATACAATATCACCTATGAAAGTTACTTGCTTTTACAAAGGGGGTAATGCTTGAACTTTAGCTTAAAACTTAGCATGGCATTCAGCTTTCCCAAGTCAAATGTTAATTGATGATATTAATCACAAATCCAGCATGAAACAGCCAGCCAATTTGATGAAACCATGATAATAAAAAAAATCCTACAGTCAATGAAGTTAATAATTATATGCCCTGAAAGCTATAAGTGTATACTGACACAATTAACCATAAAACAGTATTTCATAAAAGAAGTTCTAATTTACTACCTGCCCCCTCATCTCCAGACAGTGTTACATCGCCAGATGAAGATGTGCCTTGTGACACTGATGATACTGTTGTTGCTATGGCACCATCCTCTGGCGCTGACTGCTGGGCTAAGCTTCTACAGATGGATGGGACTTTAGACAAGTCATCAAAGTCTTGCCCCAGGTCCACCCAGTCCATATCTGGGCTATGTGCCTGGCTGATAGTTCCTGTTCTTCTGGGGTCTACTCTGCTGGCTGGCTTCCTATAGGATTGGAAGCAAAACATTCTCTTTAATGGCCTTTATAGCCTCATTTCCATTTAGCACTATTTTCACAAAGAGTTAAACTGGAGACTTCTCATAATGGACTATGAAAATGTCCCACCTGCAAGGGATCCCCCTTTTACCTAAGGTGTGAAAAAGGGTACAAAAAAATTATTTTGAAAACTGACTGGTTGCAGGGCTCTAAAAACATCTTTGCCTTGTTTGGCCAACTCGGCAGTGCACTCTTTTTTCTAACAATGTTATTCATATATCTATAAAATAATACACTAAGCCACTTCTGTCTGTCCATCCATCCAACTTTAATGCTCTTTCCCAGGCCTCTTCATCATAAAAATATCCAAGATGGCCACTACATCGAGTGAAACTTAGTATAAATATTGGCCTCGTATACTGACCACAGTTCTTTTAGAAATTGGAAATGAGTTTAAAATGAGAACTTGTGCTGTCACCAGATGTCGGGCTGATGTTGCCGCATGTTCGAAAAAAGGGAAGATTTTCATGTCGATCGATCAGCAATTCGTTGAGTGGTAGGGTCGAGTGGTACACGCTCTACAGAGAAGTTTGTACTTTGACACTGTAAAATGCATTCAAAATGCTCGAAATGAACTTCAAAAAGAAAAAAAAAAGAAAGAAAAAAATCATCACCATATTTTACGGGGGTCCCACTAGTTTATATTATTAATATTATTAAAACAACTATATAGAGGATATTAAATGGCGGCGCGAAAATATTGTTTTTACCACAAGAAAATAAAGTCCATATCTTCAAGCCGCCCTGTAATTTTCTTTTTATTATATTAGACACGAGTGTTTTACGAGAAATTGCACAGTCAAACAACCGTGCAAAAGCGAGAAATGATGCCAACAATATCCTCACTAGTGAGGATATGGAAAATACGCCACTCGGGTCCCGGATGTAGTTTCGTATGGATTTTACGCACGGTATATTTTCCAGTAAAACACTCATGTCTATATAATAAATGATACTATGCGCATTCTGATTGGTTAAATAACCATGTAAAATATTGTTTTTACCACTTGAAAATAAAATCCATACCTTCAAGCCGCCGTGTAACATCCTCTATATATAATATATTCATGGGTATGTCCCTTTTTTTTTTCAGGGCACATATTATAAAAGGGTTATTTTTTTAACAGGAAGGCTATAAGGCAGGGGTATAATATTGAGCATGTTGTAAAGTCTAATTCTGCTTAAAGTTCCTTTGCTTGACCCCTAAAATAAATTCTTGTAACATACTTTACTTTGGATAAAAATAAATCTTTCACTTGAAGGTCATGCAATATATCAAGAAATGTAAATACAGATTATATTAATACAAAGAAAATTTTAAATTTCAGAAGTCGTGAATTTCTAACTAAGTAAATACGCATAAGTAACCATATGAATATTGCAAGAGTGCAAATAATGATTTACACTGTCCACAAGTGATGTTTGAAAGTGGACCAAAAATTGCTCAGGCCATTAGCTGAGTGTAATTTAAGACAATTTTTTAGAGTGGTGTAAATCATTAATTGCACGAGCAACTCATAATATCGATCATTACTTAATTTATCATGTCACTATAAAAGTTCATTTTGACCGGGCATGCTAATGTCAAAGGTTGACAACATGTTTTTGCAAATCTCAACTCTTGTTGGATAAAGCCACAGAAAAACTACAATAAGAACCAAAAAAATGACTAGTTGCTATGGTAACATTAATGCAGGGTGCAAATTAACAATTTTAAACTTGCTTGTGCTCAGCCAATCAGATTGCAGAATTTATGGCTATGTGATAAGCTGAATAATTATTTGTTAGATCAATACCACTTAAATTCGAATGTGACCCAGAAGTAAATAATTAATGAGTACCGCATACAGCAATAGTTGATTACCTCTGAAGCTTTGAAGATGCTGCTTTTTGTTTTTGTTTGAGCTTCTCTTTGAGTGACCTGTTCTTTTCACGTTCATTCTCCAGCTCCTTTTTTAGACTTTCCACATTGGTCGCCTTTAAGCTTGCCAACTGGGCATCTGTAGATTGAAGTTATTTTAAATACATTCATACCTGTTCAGATTATACATTCGAACATCGAACAATATGACACATAGTAATTAATTAACTATGCGCCTAAAGTATACTAGCATTAACATTGTACTTTCACGCACAACTCGTTCGTTCCCAACTTCAAATTATGACCAAACTTACTTGCTTCTTGTGAGACTATCATTGCAGCGACAAGTTGTTCCTGCAACTGCGCTAGCTGCATTTCGTAAATGGCCCGCTCAGAACTGGAGAAACTCGAGCGGTCATCAGCTTTAAATTTGGTCTTGGTAAAGTGTTTCTTGGCGTCGGCGTCTTCTTTGTCCGAGCTATCACTCTGAGCAGACTCATAGTTATCCTGGAAGTCAATATGCTCCTCTTCCTGATCGTTGTCCTTCAATGTTTGTTTTTTGTACTGCACGTTTATGGCAGTATGATTAATTTCTTCGTTGGATCCATTTTTCTCAAGATCGTCATCTCTTCGTGAAAAAATACCTGAATTACTCGCAGTTTTGTCGTCTTTGCCTGGCTTCAATCTGCCTCTGAAGGTTGCTCGAAGCATCGTTCTTTGATCAATTGACGTTGTTCAAGTCCCACATCATCACGCGCGGCGGAGAAGACGTCATGTATGTTGCAAAAGACTGTCTAGGGTGCCCTTGGTGCTACACTATAGCAATGTAAATCAATTTTTAAATCTCACTTCTAATGGACCTTCATTGTCAGAATTAAAGTGATAAACGTACACACTCCTTTTAGTTTTTACAAGTTATTTTCTTTTCATCTATACTTTAAATAGACAGTTTTTAAAACTACGTTTTCATTTACTCTCCCTCCCTTCCCTACACATTAGCTAACCATAAGGCCGACTGCAAGTCACACAATGCAACGCGCGCAGCTGTGTCAAGAGGATTTGCGTGCATTGGGCATGTAAACAGCCAGGTTGATTCAAGCATCGATACATTGGACCTTCGAGGCCATATGGTGCATCAAATCGACACTACGTTCATATGAGGTTACCACGAATTACTCTGTTAGAACCTGAGGAACTGATCAGATTCTTTTGCAGCAGGATCGTTCAACGAAAAAAAACCTGGACAAATTGACGAAACTGAATGGTTTGACAGTTTGTAAAGGCGCCATGCTAAAGAATACTTTTGGGTTCAAAGGAAAGCTTCACGACGTAACTCTCGGCGATGACTTTATTGAATGGACGACACAGAGCAATGGCCGACCAGGCAAAGGTGTGGAAAGATCTATGATATATTTTGAATGTATGATAATTTTCTATTTGCACATGTTGACCTATGGACCGCCGTCATTTGGCACATGATAATGCTTAAGTTGAGCTTGTACAGATCCAAAGAAACAACGAGAAACTTCAAGTTCTTTCATTGAACCAACGATGTACAGAAACCGCTGTAATCGGCTAGCTTCAGCTTAACTGCTGTCGAGCCATCTGCGGTTTAAACAGTTTGAATTATTGATCGAATATGTTCGAATTTTTATTATACGTATATCACATGAATAGCATTTTTCTGCAAGATGACTCTAGCTATTAAACTTCTCCGGACCCACAGGTTTTTAGCCATATCTCTTAATGTTTAAACTATGATCCTTCTGTGGCTCTTCCACCTCCTCCCCATAAGGGGGGTTTGTCAGGCCCCCTTCCCCCGTTTGTTTGAAACTGAAGAGGGTAGAGGTCGAGAAATATAGTGAGAGGAAAGGGATCTTTCATGCCTGGGAGTTTATACACCACTATAAATACATTATTTTGTTCTGCAGGGGAATTGCGGTGGGGACTGGGACAGTTCTGACTAATAAGAATATGTAACAGTTTTGCCTAACTTGTACACCAGTGTACTTCATAAAATTAGTTTAAATTATTCCTTTACAGGGTCAAAAGTTAAAGGATGGTATAGATCCCACATTATAACAACCAAAGAAGATGACTGAAAAGATATTGTTTCTGTCATTAATATTGTTAACTCGGTGGTGCATGATTTTCAGTGCACTTCATAAATTAAAGTTAGTTTTTATTTCTTAGTTAAGGCAAATTCCACATTAGGACGTCTTCAACTCAATGACATTTTTGGAGCTTGGATGAAGAAGCAGAAGGACACAAAGGATCCTTCAGGCCCTGGCCAGCTCATTGGGTTAACACTCTTCACTTACAGCAAAGGAAAGGGAAGGAAGCTGTGTTATACCAACATCACTTTTGAGTGTACAGACGAAAGCATATGTCAAACATGGATAGCAAAGATCAATGATTTTGTACGAAGTATGTGTATATTTTCAGATTTAAAAGGAATGTAACTGGATCTAAATTTTATGTTATTCCCAGCTTTTCAGTGGTCTGAATAGCATATAAAAACCAAATTAAAGGCAATCCCTCATTCTCTATTGAAGTGTGCCTTCTTGTCAAAGAACAGAATAATTACTACCTAATCCATTCACAAAAATTATATTCTAATAATATTGTCAGCTAGACAACTATTTGTGTCTTCAGAGTTTAGGTATTACAACTACTGGGGTAGCACTGCTTTATTTTCAATGGTATGTGTTTGTATATGAATGCATGCATTTTTACCAGGCGTGTTAATGCTATTTTGTTTAAATATCAGATATTGCTGAGAGGCCTCGTAAGGTGAAAGTCGTACTCAATCCACGCAGTAGAAAGGGTGAAGCTCCTGGTCTGTACATGGAAGAGGTATCCCCCATTTTTCACAGAGCTGGCATCAAGACAGATGTGCTTGGTAAGTAAGGGACTAGAAAATCTTATTACCATTCTGATTCACTGTGTACAAAATAAAACATACAATTGAGTGCAAAAAGGAATTTCCAATTTAGGTTGCATCAAATGTTAAAATTTGTGAGTAAATTTCTATTGTAGTGTTTAAAATATGCACTTAAATGTGTCATGAACTGTATGTGGTATGGCAAAAGTGCTCTTAAAGATGTTTTTGTTTTGGCCTGTGCCTGGGATGTGTTAATTTATTCCCGAGAGTGGCATATTATAATTATTATATAATAATTTAAACATATTAAATGTTTTTAAAGCTTTTCAAAGGTGTAACTTAAATATTTTTCTGATATATATATATATATATATATATACCCTTTACTTGATGTTTTTGACAAAATGACTCAAATTTAAGGATTTATTAACAATAAAACGGTGTAGCGAATGTATAAAAACATGAGCTGAAGTAAAAGAGCCGTAATGCCGGATAAACAACTACTGTGTGCTGCTATTCAGTCACTGACAGAGCAGGCCATGCATGGGAATATTTCAGCACTGAAGATCTGTCTACATATGATGGGTAAGGGCTGCATGCTTGTTATCATAAACCACAACCAAATATAAAACTACATAAATGTTAATATGTCACTCTATTTAATGTAACACATGTATGCATAATACTTGATAATATTATATTTATTCAAATACAACATTAGATTGATCAGAGAATTCACAGTAAATTAAAAACAAATTATGAATTGCATGATAAATGATTATGTAGCAGTAAAAATATAACCCACTGAACTTGATGCAGAGCAATTCCCCAGGTTTTCAGGGTTCCAACTGAGTAAAAAGTAGAGCTCTGATAAATGTCGAAAAACCCCAAAACCGAAAGTAATAGTATAACCTTAATTGCGAAGACTTTGAGAACAAACTTTCAATCAATCAGGCCGGTCGCACTACACTGGTTAGTTAATAAATAACTCAGCATCCAAAGAAAAACGACGGCATCTTCGAAGTTTGGCAGAAATTTACCGACATACTCGTCGGAAACAAAGCGCCGTTTTGCACTTCAAAAGTTGTAAATGTTGTTATTATTGTCGATAAAGTCACAAACGCGACCGGAGCCCAATTTTTGATTGGTTTTGCTTTTTCTGTTGATAGTATGATATACGTGTGTACGTCATATAAAAATGTCTGTTGAATTTTAGAGTGGTTTGTGTTGGAGGAGATGGAATTGTTCATGAAGTGATAAACGGTTTATTGGAAAAGGCTCACAGAGAGGCAGGCGTTAATTTCTCGGCTGATCTGCTGCCAGAAGACTTTGTGGCGGTGAGGCCTCGCATTAAAGTGGGAGTCATCCCTGCGGGTGAGCAAGATAAGTTCGTATTTATACTGTAAAACTAGTTTAGTCTTCTTATTTGTCCTTTTTGTTTTGTCAGCTAATCCTGAAACAATTCTACTGCAGTTTGAAACATCTTTTTGTAACTACGAGGCAATTGTGCGTGACTGACACTCCCCCTCTTTGCAATTTACTTCCAACCTAACGGAAAGCTGCTAGGCAAAAGTTGCAGGAAAAGTTGTACAGGCTTCTACTTTTCGTAACGTTACGTGGTCTTGCTGCAACGTCTGATATGTACTTTGCAAATTGAACAGCATTGCGAGACAAGTGCAGCGAAATTTTCCTCGTGTGGCATGGCCTTAAAAAAGTGAAACACCAAGTCTAATGTATATCTTGGCGATCTTCCGTTGTAAACTGTAAATCGCCGTTACGAGTTAATTTAGTTATTATTTGTCGATTATATTTTGCGTTTATATTTTCGTTTTTCCTTCAGACAGGCTCCAAGATAAGTTTCTGCTTAATCACGTGTTTGTCGTTTCATAGGATCTACTGACGTCATAGCATATTCTGCGCTCGGTACGAATGATCCTGTCACCGCGGCGATTCACATAATTCTCGGTAAGAAACACTGAGTAACTCTACCAGCAATTGCAGGGGCTTTCTCAGCGGCCAATCAGGTCCGGTGCAACTGGCGCTGTTGTTGTGGTGTGTCGAGAGAAGCCCAACCTTGTGGAGATTGCGAAAGCCCTGGGCAGACCTGGGCACGTGCTTCACGCTACATCAACATTTGAGTGAAAAGAAAGTCAGATAATAAGGTTCAGTTGTTGGGTTGAGATTGACTTTGTGAAGTATTTCGCTCCGCTTTGCAAAGTATAATTATGTGGTAATTCAGTGTGAGTGGTGGCGCCATATTGGATGAAGTCACATAAAGACGCAGATTTCAATCAGCTCTCTAATTATATTGCATATATACATTATACACGCGCAAATACCATATATGCACATCAAAACGAGGCCGCCTATAACGTAGAACGACTGTGTGTATAAACACCGCGGAATATACGTTTTGGAGTCAGCGGTTATTGCATAAACCGTGGGGGTTCAAGTGCAGATTTTGAGGCTTGCACACGATGTGAAATTTCACCTCGAATTATGAGAAGTTGGGTAGCCATGGCGACGAAAGCTGACCAACGGAAGTGACGTCAAGAACGTATTTCCGCGGTGTCGTGTGTATACGTACTACATTCTGGTTTAGTGAAGTCTTGTTTATCGCCCAGGTCACACCCAGCCACTTGATGTGTGCTCACTGGAGAACGATGGCAAGTTGATCCGGTTCTGTTTCTCCATGGCGTATGGTTTCCTTGGCGATGTGTTGAAATCCAGTGAGCTGTACCGCTGGATGGGCCCCAAGAGATACAAATGGGCCGCCCTCAAACGGCTGCGGAGAATCAGGTGTGACGTCTGATTCTGAAAAGCTACTGTAGTTTGTAGAGCCAGCGGTGGTGTAGTGGTTAGTGCCTCCGCCTTTCGTGCAAATGGCTTGGGGTTCAATCCCGACACAAGCACACGAAACTTACAGGTGTTAACCCCCCCCCCCCCCCCCCCGGGGGGGGAGGGTACTCCCATATATAAGTCATATATGTATGTGCTGCCCCCAAAGGGTATCATTTTCAGCATTTTTGTCTGAAATAGGGTATCGTTTTTGATATTTGGTCTGGAATAGGGTAGGAGATTTTGATATTTGGTCTAAAATAGGGTCAAAAATCGCACATTTTGGTCTGAAATAGGGTCGCAAATGGCACATTTTGGACTGAAGTAGGGTTGAAAATCACAAATTTTGGTCTGAAATAGTGTAAAGGTTTTCAGTTCCGGGCGACACACTCCCACCCAAAATTTTGAGGAGTAACCCCTGGGGGGTAAAAGCCTACTGTAGCTCTCCACATTGGGACTCGGATGACCACGTATAAAATGCAAGTCCTGTCTCTGGATTAACGAACACTTGGGACGTAAACGACAATTGAGGACGCAAACAATATCCAGAAGTGACCACATGCCAACAAAGAGGTCGGCTTGGTTCTTTCATAGTTTCAAAACGGCTCAGTGCTAACGAATGAGGCCACTATTATAACCGCAACGAACACAGCTAGTATTCCAAGGTAACTCTACAGAGCGCTGACAACCAACCACAAGAAGCTCCCCAATCACAGTGTATTGTGGGGTGTAGTAGCTAATGAAGTGCTTGACCTTTCAGGACTTATGACGTCGAGGCCAGATTTCTTCCAAGCAGCGACACACAGCGTTACCCAGGTGATCAGACCAGGTGTAGGAGGGGGTAAGCTACCCTTAACCTGTGTACAATAGAATGCTTGCACTTGCAGGAATTTCTGGTACGGATGAATACAAAGTTGCTAAATTTTGGATAATTTTTATCAATTCTAGGTGTGAAGTTTGTGCTTCTCCACGAGATGACAGAGACACCTCTGAAGGTTTGGACATAATATAATTATATATTGTTGGTTGTGTTGTGACGGCAGTTTCTGTGTTCTGTCCGTTTCTCTCCCTGAGATAATTGCACGGTTTCAGCACACGTTTAGTTGTCTTGCACGCTCGAAAGAACAGTAACGACATTTGACCTAGATTAGCGCAAAGGGGCCGTATACTCTCCAAAAACGACAGTGTTCGTAATTATGTTTGGCTTAGGAACGAAATTATCTCGTGTAATGCTCTCCTTCACGAAAGGAACAGTTTGTAAATTTTGGTTTGAAACTTTGCGAGAGGTCTAGACTAGCAGTTTTGCGCGACCATTTTTCACGTTCGTTTGAAATATTTGAAAGCTTGGTGTAGCAATGATTGTTTTTGTTTTTGTATTTGCGCTTTTTTGCGCAACCAAAAGACATGCCAAGGAAAGGGTTAATACGCATCAGTACTATAACTGATTTAGCTTGTTTGTCCACAGCGGAGTGGAAGACGATCACGGGCCCTGTGGTGGGTCTCAATTTCTACACTCTCCCCAACTTGTGCGACATTGCACCTGATGGCTCCTCACCAAGTTGTCATCTGGGAGACGGTTATACGGACCTTGTCGTCATCAAGCCATGCACAAGACTCGGTCTGATGTCACATATTCAGAGAAATTTTAACTCCAAAGACCAGGTAGTTTGTCTTATCATTGTCTTCTTATAATGTTTGTGGTTGTATTTACAAAGAAGCGTTTGTTTTATGTTTTTAGTTTGGCTTTGACTTCATCGAAACTCATCGTGTGGAACGTTGTGAAATCCGGGTGTGTGGAAGACGCACGGGTTCATTTGTCGGTGAACGCAGTTCAGGACATCGGAGTTCCCGTCGGGGTGTTAGGGACAAATCTCTTGGCGTGTGGAATGTAGATGGGGAATTGTTAAGACAGGCAGCTCTGTCATTCAGGTCAGTTTCGATTTTCACTAAATTGCAGGGTCTTTAACAGAGACCAACAAAATATTGTTGTAAGTCAAAACATAGTTATCAAGAAAGCCGTGTTTTTGAGTTGACAAAGATATTTATACTTAATCGTCCTTGTCGTGCTTTGAACAATCAAGATATATTTTATGTGACTTTGCAGGCTTATGTAGTAATTCAAACTGAAATAAGTAGGTATTATGCTTGTTTTTCTTTGTAGAGTTCATCGACAGCTGTTAACATTTTACGGGAGCGGAATTGAGGAAATTTCAAAACAGCGGAGTTGTTGCCTCAAGTAGCCCGCCCGCCCGCCCGCCATCCTTTCGTCAAACCATTCAGAGAACAAACTTCTAGGCATACAGTTAGTAGATACCAATTGCTTTGAACAGTAGATGAGAATTTACTTATTTTTGTTCGGTTTTAGTTATTTTTATAAAATAATGTAACGCCCTTTTACGTTTTTTTTTTTTTTTTCTTTTCACCTATTCTTGTTGATGTTAATATTTTATGACAGAAATATTCTATTTATTGCGCACAGGAAGCTAGCACTTGTGAGAACTAGTTTTAGACTTCGTCGTCATGGAGATGAAACGTATATCTATATAGGTAAAATATTAACTAAATGTTGGTGTAGGGAAGCTAAACGCCGTAAAGAATTTTAAGTTGACGTTTTGAGCGTTAGCTCTCGGGTCCTTCGTGAGAGCAAGAAGCATTTTATTTATTGTGGTCGAGTGCATGCATTTAGCAACATCGACTAGTTTACAGGCACGTAAGCATTGAAAATGGCAGACAAAAAAAAAAAAAAAAAAATGCCAGGTCCAAGGGGAAAATATAAAATGTTCCTTACATACGTCTAACGTGTCAAAACACCGAACAAACTCTACTTATGGTAATAACAACTGCAGATGCAGCCTGATATATTATGTTCATTTATTTGTCGATTTAATGGTAATAGTAGGTCACGTGGTGGAACCATAATATGTCGTTCAACAGTAATAGTATATCAGCCGATCGAAAAAGGTCATTTCCGAGATGTCTGTTGCCTCAGTTTCAAAACGAGGCCCATGTAGTGCGAGACAGTTGTTTTTACCCTTTTTTTGTTTGTGTAATTATAGTCTAACAAAATTTAGACATTAAACAAATGTATTTCAAACGAGTTTTATGTATGATTGCTGCTGATCAAATGCGCGCCTTACTTTCTTTTATTGCTCGCGGGCGTGGCCCGTCGAGCTTAAAATCACACGGCGTGTCTTTATCGTCATGTTAGTTTTTTTCTGGGTTACGAATCTGCACACCATGATTGGTTCAGATTATCACGTGATATGCAATGACGTAATTGACTTCGTTAAACAACTCGATTGTGGCCAGTGAATTGCTCGGTAATTGTGTGTAAAAGTTAACTGCATTTAATCCAAACTCCACCGTTTGGGTTTGTGGAACACGCACTGATAAACTGGATGTTAGGGAACGATTTTGGCTTGCGTTCTTTAGTTCACCGCGGAAGCTTCGAGAATAGCCGTAAACAGATGTTTGATCAGATACCGCTGGGGGATTGCAAATATCTCTGTCGCCGCTAAATATTTAGTCCCGACGAAACTTTCTGTAGCGACACGAAATAGTTCTGGGAAGGAAACAGGCCGAAAACGGAAACCAAAGCTGCGATGAGCTTTAGCGCAAAACAGTGGCGATTTATGCTTTCCTCTGCCGACATGACATCTGTTGCCTCATAAAATTCTTCTGCTTATCGTACATTGCCTTTGTTTCGCAATGGTCATTGTATACCAGAAATGAAAAATACACCGAAATAGTCCTGAGTATTAAGTTTGCAGTCGCAAATGGACTGAACACACTGTGAACAAAACCGCAATAATATTTTAAACATGTCTCGCGTTACATTCCTCGCCGCTTTCAATTTTATATTTGTTACAAAGCACGAATACTCGAAAGCCTAATAGAAGTGAAACGCATTCAGTTAAAAAACAAGACAGACTAGTATTGAAGCGAAGGCTGGATTAATCGTGGCCTCTGATTAGAATTAAGTGTTCGAGGTCAAACTGTCAAAGATAAGTCACGCATTACTCAGATTTACTCGGTGGGTAACCGTTTCGCTTCTAAGCTCAAAATGCAGAGTCGCTCAACCTTTAAGAACCAAGTGTATGAGTGTTGTAATGATAAATTTATAGTTTAATCAGGTTTCATTTAAGCAAGGCGTCAAAAGCCAAGTTCTCTATACTGTGAGAAACTGGAAGTCTCCCGGAAGTTCCGCTCTTGTCCTTGCTTTCCATTTTAGTTTATTCTGCTCTCGACCCAACTAACGCCGCGAGCTCACTGGCAACGCCAGTCTAGTTTACTACCTAAAATACTGAGAGACCAACGGACGGCCGCATGCAGTAGGTGCCGTTCGCACGTTCGTGTAGTTAAACAAAAATGTTGACATTTACAAATTTTCAAGTGCAAATTCATGCATACGGCGCTTTGTCGCCCAGGAATATGTTGTGATCGCTACCCACGCAAACTTCGAAAAAGCCGTCGTGCGAGGTTCAAAATTTTACGATTATCCGTCCAGTGCGAACGGTAATGTTTTTGTTAAAGTTTCTTGTACGCGTACAAGGACGTTCGTGCTAGTGTTGCGCATCCAGAGGAGGTGGGACTTTTGTCCTTTTTTGCTTCCTCGCTGATCTTAAAAATATAACAAAAAAACTATATTATCCTTCCTTGTTTACCCTGATTTTAAAATTCTATGCAATAAATCTGTCCCCTACATGGCGCTGTCCTCGTTTAGCTAACGCTGAATCACCATTTTAAACCTCAGTCCCCAAACTTTGCCTCAAGGACGGAACTGAATTGGCACGGCAAACATAAAAATCAACAGGAAAAATAGAAATTATGGTAAATTTGCCAGAATTTCCTTGCCTGGGGAATGAGGAATTTGTAGCATTTTGAAAAGCCCTGGGCCCAATCCAGATGCTGTAGTATTGCAAGATAAGACCAAATGCTGGTTAATTTCAAGGCATAAATTAACCACACCGATAGAGCGTATGTTTTGCTCAAGTTTCCGTTAGCCCGGCTTAGGCTAGGTTAAACGTCAATCTTAGCATGCATCGAACTCAATGCAAATGAGCAAAATCCATTGTTTGAGCTAATTTGTATTGAGTTTGACGTTTAATCCGGGCCTTAGTGTGTTTCATTTGCGGGAGCCGGAATATACGAAAGACACTTGAAACAAACCCCACGGATCATGCGTTCCCCATTAAAAAAAAAAAAAATGCTTTTGTCGATAAATACAACATAGTTTATATGGTGATCTTGCGAATAACAGACCTTTTGATTACATGGATCCTGCCATAGTCTCAAATGAACTGTTGCGCATGCGCCGATTACCAATGCTCCTGTACAGTGCTTACTGGCGATTTAAAAATATAAACTCAAGTGAAGAAGGCATATATTAAGTAACTCGGGTACATGGAAGCGGTTATAACAATAGGACGATGCAAATGGTTTGTAAAGCAATGAAGGACGATACAAAGGTACATCCCATATGGATGAAGGCCGCCTGTCTGAAACTATATATACCTGATTGTGTGCATATATTAAATAAGTCGGCTTGGCATTGTTAAGCGCTCTTCGGATTTATAGGGATAATTCACCATGGCTTGGGGGCCGAATTATCTCTCCCCGTTCGTCGAGCGTGGACGGGTGTTAAGCAGGGTTGCCCCTCGAACTGGCTTGGGATCCGGACAGCTCTCCCCACGGCGAACTTTTTTTTTTTTTTTTTTTGCAAGTTGGTTGATTACTTCTTTGTTGCTATCCGTACTAAAGCTTTCCTGTTTACAAAGGACCGGATCACTTTGCCATACCGTCTTATGGTGGGCTGTACAATGCTAAGTTTGTCGGACCAAGTATACTTTAGCTGCCAAAAAATGACCGTCGATCGACGGTCGGTTGACGGTCGATCGACTGTCGGTCAACGGTCAATCGACCGTCAGTGGGTAGTCGACCGACTGTCTACTGACTTTCGACCGACTACCGGTAGAAGGTCGGCCGACGGTCTATAGAAGGTCAGTCGAAAGTCGGTCGGAAGTAATTGGACGGCCGGTCGACTGTCATTGACGGTTGACCGACAGTCGGTCGAACTTCGGTTGACAGTTGACTACCGATTTCTCAGACGACGGTCGGTCGACCGTCGGCCGACCATCGGTGGGATGGTTGACCGTCGGTCGACAGTCGCCCGATCGTCGGCCGACAGTCGACCGACGATTCTAAAACAATGGCGCTTTGATTATCCTTAGTGTTTGTGGGCGATGGAGCGCTATGCAAGACATAGGAAGATTCTGTGGGCTCGGAGACAACAATTGGAATTGCGAATAAATGCTTTAGTCTCAACATTTTATTGAGTGTGACAATTGTTTTACACAGAGTATTGTTCTGCAATGTCTTGTAAAATTCTTCCAAAATAATTTTCAGCATGAATGGTGTACCTACACACAGTATTTCATCAATTCTCCAATTCTATGCCATCTTTTGGCCGTCCCGATGAGGGTTCTTCTATTGTTACAACGCCTTTTAAGTAGCCACTAAATATTTAATACACGCCTTATGCTGATTTCTGTGGAAATCCCCATTAACCGGCAAATCCTAGGTGAAAATGGCGAGTGAACAAATTAATAGGGGTTCGACAGTAACTGATAAATTCATAATATGCGTGCATTTTTAAAAAGCAGAGTAGATCTAAAAGGCAAACAATTTGCACATAAACGATGATCGGCCGATTGTCGGCCGACTGTCGGCCGAACATCGACAGACACTGCGTCCATAGAGAGTCGGTCGATAGTCGGTCGACTGTCATTACAGACTTAGGACCGACAGTCGGTCGACTGTCGGTCGACCATCGACTGACTGTTGAACGACTCTTCACCGACTATCGGTCGACCGTCGACCGATGATCGAGCGACCGTCGATTGACAGTTGATCGACTTGATCGACTGTCGATTGACTGTCGATTGATGGTCGACCGAAGGTCGACTGACGATCGACTGACGGTCGGTCGACGGTCGGTCGACGGTCATTTTTTGGCAGCTAAAGTATACTTGGTCCAGTTTGTCAAGCAGGAGAAACCAGACCAGAACTACGCATCGAACTGACTCAGCAAATCTCTTGTAGCCTGTAATAAAAGTGCAAGTAGTCATACTAAGAACAAGAAAGCAATAAAAGGCTAACTCATAAAAAAACAATCAAGTATACTATAATGCTGCACGAAAACGCCGAAGTATCTATAATTCCTTTCTGACCAACTTGCTCACTACCGTATCAATAGTATTGAAATATTGCCTGAGAATCTACGGAGTACGTGTATATTTGTTTTAAAGTCTACACTGTTCACAGCTGAAAGTACTAATCTAACGATCAATTTGTCTAACCAGCGAATTTATTTTTCCGGCTTATCAAAATAGAACACATCACAGTCTACACAATGCGTACACATGAAATTTCAATGAAAAACGGCTTTAGCTGAGGACATATTTCTGATTGCATGAACTGTTTCAGTTCAAACAGTCCGATCTATACATCGAGCCAATAAGCTTCTCAGTTGTGTGTGAACATAATCATGCTTCCGCCGATTAAATCAGTTGCTGGAAGAAGCTGAAACATGCTTTATCTTCGGAAATTAAAACTCGACCTTTAATCAAACAGGAAGTTAAACAATAAGTTGACGAGGGAAAGATTGAGACGCTACTCAAATTTTCTCTTCCTCATAAACGACTTTTTATAGGGTTGATTAACTGGTGCACGCCGGCCTTAAATGCCAACTATATCTTTTATTGCGTTCGCCAAGTGTCAATGGTCCATGATTCAATATTTGGTTCATTCTGATCGGCAGACCGGGCTTAAATGCTGGGATGTTAAGCAGCTATTGAAAAGAGGTTTTGAATCTTTGTTACGACATACAACTAAAATTAATTGACTAGTAATTCTTCTGGAGAACTCGGTGCCAATGCCGGAATATAGATTGTTCGATGAGAAAATAGTTAAATAGCGTAAGTGAAGAATACCGAATAACACATCTTTTTTTTTTTTTTTTTTTTTTTTTTCCTTTTATGCATCAAGTATGTTGATTCTCTTGCAGCCATAATTTGTAATACGAGAAGATACTTTCTGCGCTTTAACCAATCAAAATTCAGGTCACAACTGTTCACTGCTCATGAAAAACTTTTAGCTAAGCAAATATATTTGCAAGAGGGATGACTTATGTCGATCATTCTTCTGTCTTTTGTCTTTTGTGACAATAATGTAAATGCAAGCAGCTGAAATATTGAACCTTTATAGTGTTTGCAACGGGACGGAAGGTGAAGTGTCAACCCAAGGTTCAAGTGTGGATAAAATGCTGAACACCGTAAAGCGAATAATATAACATGACATTTCAAGCGCTAGCCCTTTGTCGTATGTTCGGACGGATAATTTTATATCATTTCCGCACTAGGTAATCGTCAAGTTACGTACATGGCGTACTCTCGTATATGTCAAACTCTGTTTATGGAGACATGAATAATACAATTAGAAACACCGTCATTTGAGAGAAGTCCTCACCACGGTTCATATACCTTCCTCGTTGCGTTAAACTAACACCATTTTGCCGCAGCCTCTGTTTTCGTTACGTTGTCAACCAAAAGTGTGTTTTTCGCCAGGTAAGTAGATTTTGAACTTTAGTTAGTATGGCCCGCCATTCCATGGAGCTCTCGCACAACCACATTAGAGTCTAACATATCCAATTATAATGCCGTGCATCTCCATTTTTAGTTTTCGATCGCCAGACCAACCCTAAACTGTTTAGGTTTTTCTGTCACTAAAACAGTTTTTCGCAAAGGGACGGTCATTCTCAATCTTAAGCTTTGAACTTAAATGCATCGCGAGGCATATACTCCGTTTTCTTGTTCAGACTCTTGTCCCTCTCTTTTCTCGAAGTGTGCGGTGATGTGGCTTGTCGGGACGGCTTTTTGCCGACTTTTTAAACTTTATTATCCTGGCCCTTTTGTTCTTTTCCGGCTTTGGCCGGGCTACTTTGCAACCTTTTTTGCCAAATCTGAAAGATTCATTTGATGTCATATTTTTGATGGCCTGACCCGTCAGTCGTCTCCTCGGCCCTCAACTGTTATATTTTTGACTATGATGGCATCGAGCGTACGTCAGTAGTAGGTAAAGAAAAGTAGCTCGGGTCAATTGCATGTTGGCTATCATCACGTTAAGATATATTTTTTGGCCTCTAACACAGGAAAAATGTTGAATTCAAGTACCAGTTGCGTAGTCATCTCGGTGTTGGCTGTGTTCCTGGTAACAATAGGAGTCTGTGGTAAAGCCAACCCTTGCTCAACTGACTTGTGCAACTGTTCGCACACTTCTCTTGTGACCTATGACGCATTTTGCCGGATAAGCAACCTTCATCTGTTGAGTGGCGCCATCAAGGAACCCGCAAACGTGTCTTCACTGTAAGTAAACGACGTACATTTTGAATTGGTGAGTCACTGCAAAATGTTAAGCTTGCCTGTGTAAAAAGGGCACTCCAGGTCTATGCGCGATTTCCATATTATTTCGTTTTCTTAATGCTGGTACTGGGTCATGCCAATGCAAGTATTGCTGTTATTGTTGCTATAACTGCTGTTAATTCAGTTGCCGTTTGCGTTGAGCACTGCTATATTGCTGTCTTGTTATGTTTTTTATGTATTCATTATCTGTCAGTCTTCTCTAAAATTGTATGTTGTTTTGTAGTTGGCTGTGGTGCTTTAAAGACAAAAGTTGTTCCCTTATTTTCCGGATTCTTCGATTATTAAAAAAACAACACTTTCCAGCTCTCGCTAAAAGTCGCTTCTTTGATGGTCTCAGGGATGTTGCCTTCAGCGAGCTACTTGAAATACCAGATGGTGCCTTCGCCGATTTCAAGAACCTCGTCAATTTGTAAGTGACTGGTCCCTTTCAGATCGTTTACAAGAGTCGAGATTAATAATTCTTCTCGCGGAGTAATGTGCGGCATATAGTTCAAGAACAAATGTTGCGACCATTGCTTTTTCTATACAAAACGAAAAGCAAAAATAGACAACGGATTAATTTTCCTCCATCCTACTAGATCTTTAGCGCACAACAAGATCAAAGTGATATTTGGGGGAAGTTTCGCTGGACTAAAGAACCTACGATTCCTGTAAGTAACCGGCTGGCTTGCCAGTCGCAACCCGCGTTCTTAGACTCATTCTCTCTCTCGCTCCCCTACGGAGTGAGACTAAGAACGGCTGTGAAGGAAAGGCTACCGACTGATGAGACTGCATGCATTTATATAGAACGTTTTCCTCTTGTTGACTGCCAAAAGAAACTGTGTGCAGGGCTTCTGACTATTTGGTCGACGGCGGCGGAAAATTACAACCCGTTTGGTTTTACTTGAACTAAAAAACTAATCAGCAGTGCGAGAAGACGCCATCGCCGCGTTTCTCTTCGTTGTGTGAGAATAACACGTTTGTTGGTTTTGCATTCCTGACTGGCCAAGAATGCAACTTGTTTACGGACCAAAACCAAAGCAATTACCTGATCATTTTCGACAGTCATCTAAATAACAGCTGCTTTGCACGGTGTGAAAAGCGAGGTGCATAAAAGAAGAAAGCTTCATAAAAAAAGTAGCGCTTCAGTTCACACACTTCTTATAACATACTTCAATCGTGCAGGGACCTGAAGATGAACCAACTGAAGTTGTGGGAAGGAAATCTCTCCGCACAGCTTCCCTTGTTAACTGTGATCGATGTCACAGGAAACAGCCACTTCTCATTTGGAGTAAATCTGCTGCAGACATTACCTCAACTCAGATATATTCGAGGAATTTCTTGGAATGCTATCTGTGTCAACTGCAGCCTGGCAAAAACAAACAATTTAACTAGAAATTATCTGACCAAGGGAAGTGAGTCTCAAGGGTGCGACGGCGTTGAATATTCTTCCCAGAAAGAATTCTCGGAATTTCTTAGAATTGGATTTACTTTCAAGTGTCGGGGGCATGATCAAACTCAAAGATGCCTTTCCTCTCTTGTCAACAAAACCAATACGAGCCGGTGTTATGTGAAGGCTAGACAAGTTCTGTACGTTGAATTCTTCCTCGCTCCACTTGTCATGCTTTTTAATGCAACTGTTCTCCTCGTAATCACGATGACAAAATCCTTGCGTGAGAACGTTGCGATGGTCCTGGCTTCAAACATGGCGTTGAGTGACTTCTTGGTTGGTTTGTACTCGCTTCTTGTCGCGAATCTGGTTCACACTGTAAAATACTCCGAGTTCATCTCTAACGATAAACAACTTTGCCGAGGCATCAGCATTGTATGGTCTTTGGGAATAGCCTCCTCAGCACTGATCACATTTTTGTTGACATTAGAAAGATACCTGACGGTGGTCCACTCTATGAAGCCACAATGGAGAATGGAGTATCATTCAACCTTGTTCTCCCTATTAATTTGCTACAGCACAAGTTGCCTTCTAGCGTTTGCCCCTTTCATGAAGAAGGACGCTTTTGAGGTCACCTATTTGTGCATTCCGCTCAAACCAAACGCTCCACAGGCGTACACACGTGGGTACTGCGTTGCCATTGTGTTGCTAGGGTTCCTCTTGTACCTAGCAACTACAGTGCTCTATATTCGCATTTACAAAGTGGTTATGAAATCAGGACACAGTGTAGGAATCGCGCGCGAAAGAGCACTCTCCCGAAAACTCGCTCCTCTGGTCATTACAAACATGATTTGCTTCTTTGTTCCCGTCATTTTGGCCGCCATCTGGGCAGCGCGGTTTCTGTTTAAGTCTTCCAACACCGATGTGACATTGAGTTTCCTCAGCGGGCCTCTCAACGTCATCCTGTTGAGCATAAACTCGTGTGTGAATCCTGTTATATACGTCTACAGACAGGAGAAGTTTGCAAGAGCCATAAGGCGCATTTTGAAGTTTGTCTGTGGGAGAAACCACGCTGTTTCCCCTCAAGCGAACCCAACGACTTTTCGATCAAACGTCGGTATTGAAATACATGCACATAGGCCGAGGTTTAGTTCTCGCAGGAACGCTTTGTCAAGCCACGTTCGATTTGTTGAACCTTATGTCGGCACGTGAAAATTGTGGAAAGGAATACTTGGCCTTCTTCGTTTCTTGACGCGAAATCGTTTTCCTCGTGATCACAGTTGATACTTAGCTAATTGAGCGCCACACTGAACGGCTGTCACTATTCACAGTTTTGTCCAGTAATAGATTGATTTCACAGATCAAAAGACAGATTAAGCTAATTTTTTTTCCTTCGTCCTTTTGGCCAACGAACTGCAAGACTTTGTTCAAAGACCATCTAAAAGCTACTTTTTAGCTCAAACCTTATCAAGTAAACTGGGCTATAAGCGAAACTCTTCCCGCTCTAAGGCTTAAAAACTATGACAAAATGTTTGTTGCTAATTCTCAGGATTATGTTAATCATCCCTTGAACAACCGGGCCATAAGGTCTAAAGGGCTAAATGCGAGCTAGTTTACAGTCAGTGCTCGACTATCGATCTCATGATACGGTGTTGGTACCTGTCTCTGCCTGATCATCATCCTCTTCGTAATAGCAGCAAAGGCTGTAAAGCCGGTAGGTGGTAAGAGTCAGAACGAGGGTATTTTTTACTGTGAGAAATACAACATTGTACTTAAACAAATTATGATACGCTAGCAAATAAAGACGAACGCCCAAAAAAGGACCATCTTGCATTAGCAGAGAAATCAGCGCAGCGATAGTGTCGCCCGTAATTATCGGTTTCCGCCGAATATTCCTCGCAGTTCTGTCGTCGGTAGTGTCTATCTGGATAATTCTGCTTTTCTGGCCACCCTCTTCAATAGTTGAATAATCATGTGATACATCTTCTAGTTCTACCTCAATGGCCGTTGACTCCGTTTTGGCGGCCAGACCACCGCGTGGCGAGTTTTCTTCTCTAGCTTCGTCGATCTCCGCTGGTGAAACCTGATTTCTCTTTGGTCTTTTGGCGGCCAGACCACGTGGCGAGTTTTCTGCTCTAGCTTCGTCGATCTCCGCTGGTGAAACCTGATTTCTCTTTGGTCTTTTGGCGGCGTTCTCAAAAGTCACAGTCACGTTGAATGGAAACTGCATCATACTCCAGCTCCACAAACCCAGTATAATCACAGTCAGATACTTCGTTTCCTGGACGTGTACCAGCTTCAGCAGGTCAAAAAACTCGATCATGTCATAGGCCGTTCCTACGTTGTTTAGCAGTAGTTGAGAGAGGGAGTCCTTCTTGAGGTAATCGTTAGGCAGAAGCCAACGAATCACGATTATCAATATCAGTGCGCTCTGCGCAATCAGCTCTGTCCATCGCTCTTGGGAAATCACATATGACCACTTAAAGGACAAGAAGAAAAACAGATGTAAGCTGCTTGAGGTATATAAAGCGTATATTTTCTCGAAGTGCTTGCAAATTTTATTGCTTTTTTTTTAGTGGAGAGGATGGAAAAACTACAGCAGCACACGCACAGGGACACGTTCAATATTGCGTGGCGCCCCTCCCCCCCCCCCCCCTCTCCTGCCCCCTCCCACCCCCTACCCCCTAAAAATATTACGATTTTTTCTCAAAACGAAACTAGTATTTCAAACATACCAAAATAGCTTTTGTGTACTGGAATAGACTGTACCTTGTTCTTGGTTGTTGAATTAGTCGAGTTTGTTATTAAGCCATTAGCAACTTTCCCGCCCAGCCTTTCTTCGAACAGATATAACTCGATGAACCAAGCACACGGAATTATTGCAGATAAATGGCAGAAGATGGGTGTAGAAAACCTGCAAAAGCATTGTGAATGCACATGCATCTTGAGTTAGATCAAGCTTTATAAGGCTCGCAAAGAGTTATGTGCCGTTTTGGCCTGGTTGTAGTGTTTGGTCGCTGATTGGCTAAGGAAACAATATTTGATTGCATCACGTGATCCGGAACTGTCCAATAACAGCCATCAGCTGTGACCTTCAAATGAAAGCTTTCGATAAGTGCACGAATAGAGCGCCCACGACTTTGTTGAACCGGAGTAAGTGCTTTGCATTAAATTTAATTTGGGTACAGGGAAAATTGGCAGCTAACAGACTGAGCTAAGAATTGCGAGTTTATTATTTACTTACTAATATAAATAAACCCAGGGTTCTGTACAGTTAATAGTCAATTTATATATTCAATTTCCGGAGGTACTGATTAGTGAGCGAAAGAAATTTAATGAAATATGTGTTGTTATGCTTACACAGTTTGTTGTTTTCTTGTTACCCAGGATATTGATAAATTTTGTATTGTTCACATCGGGTTCGATTTTCAGTTGCAGTAATGTTGATCATTAATAGTTTTTTTTAGTTGTTTTATAAAATAGTATGGTGCGCAGTGTTCACTAAAAGTCACCACGTCTCGAAGCGCCATCCTGTTCAGTTAAGTCGTCACACAACTTACATTGAGTTTTAGGCTATGAGTCAATTGAAACGACAAATATCCGTATGCAAAAGGTTATGTTGAAGAATTTTTTTTTTTTTTTTTTTTGCGCGGTTACATTACAAATTTAAGCAATTCTCCAAGTTTTTTGTTCTACGAAATATTTTTTAACGGTGCTCAAAATCACAGTACTTGAGGTCGTTCTAGGTACAGGCATTATAACCTTATAGCATGCGAACCCTTTCCTTTGCCGAGTGCTCAGCAATATTGTTTCTATAATAAAGCCCGTCTCTACTTTAAGATGTGACAAGAACGACCATTTTTCAGTCGTATAGTTACTGAATAATACACACTACATACCACTTGAATCCTTTTCCTTTCTTGAGAAAAATGCACATCAGAGTCTCAACGAGAAGGGCGCCAGCAGAGGCGACGACAAACCAGAGCTGTTTTTTTCCTGTTACTTGCATTACCCACCACACGGCGAAATTGATGTGGCCAATGATGACCAGACGCGCAAACAGCGCTTTGGCAACATTCCACTGTGTCTTACACATATTCAGCTTCTTCTTACAGCAGCTATGGTTTACTTACCAAGGCGTTAAAATTATCTTCGTTACTTTTTCCTAGTTTGTCACAACCGAGATTGAAAAGTTCGACTCAGGTTTGGAGCGTTGTACACTCAGGAATTATATACTTAGAATGAGTCGGAATGAACGAAAAATCAACCTACTGCCTTGACAGCACAACTAAAACTTATATGATTGTTCTAGATTACTTTCCGTCTTTTTGCGCAACTCTGACAGCTGTCGCGGCTGAGCCATTCACAGCGGGTACCGAGATTGTTTGAATTTTAGATATTCGATTGCATGTGCACATATTTGACCAATTTTGAGAGTTTTTTTTTGTTGTTGTTATCTCGCTTCTTTTTGTACTCAAAATTTAAATTAAAATGAGAACGAAGAGTTGTCAGAAACAATACCTAAAGACTGTTGAATGTACTTAATTATTCATGTTTACTATAGTTATAACATTTTTTAGCGAATATTCGATCGTTGTTTGTTTGATGTATAGTCTCAAAATGGTACATCGAACGGAACCTATAACATTCAACTAACGGCATTGCTGTCGCTCTGTGTATGCAGAGAGCTGTGTGAAGATAATTAAACAATCTTTTAGACACGAACCACGGTAGTTCATTTCTCAGTATTGTTTTATTTAAGAAACTGTGCTTTGTATGTCTATTCGTGTGAATTATGTAGACATAAATCAGATAGGAACTTTCTGATGGAGAATTACTTCAATCTGGGCTACACTCTAGAAATCCCGTCGTGCACGTAGTACAACTCAGCATTCGTCCCTTGCAGTTCCGCCATTTTGGAGCACATGGTTTGGAGCCCACAGCAGTCCAGCGGTAGATTTATCGCGCGATTTGATACGACGGCTGTCAATCCACAGTCCAGTAATAAATTGGTCTCAGAGATCAAGAGACCATGACCCAGTTGTTCAAAGCTCGAGTAAGCTAATCCAAGATTAACCTATTTTTCCTTCGTCCTTTTGCCTAACGAACTGCAAGATTTTGTCTGAAGATCAACTTTTGATCTAGGTCAAGAGACCACAAGGTCTAGATCGATGCAGCAGTAAATGCAAGCCAAGTTAGACCCCATTTACATGGAAGGAGGGTGGCCCCTCCTAGGTCACCCCTCTATTGAAATTCCGTGTTCCGTTTACATGATCGGTAGGGTCACCCTTAAAGGAGGATTAATCTTCCCAGCAGGGACAACTTTGGGCCATGTAAACGCTCGAGGTAGGGTTAACCTCCCAGGAAGTGTTAGCGGTGCCTGAGGTTACCATCTCAAATCTCGCGATGCCTTTCAGACTCTTGGCGAGATAGCCCTAGGGATAGCACTTGGCATGGGGCTATCTTCTGAGCCTTCTAGGGGGTGTTTTTCCATGTAAACAGGGCCTCCATCCTCGATCATGATACGAGTCGGTACCGCGGTCTCGTATTGATCCCATTTTACCGATCTAGCTCACCCTAATCATCAAATGTCGTCATCGTCCTCTTCGTAATAGAAGACTGCACAGGCTGCTAGAACAAAGGTTTTTTTTTTCTTTTTTCTTTTTTTTTTTTTCCACCTCCGAAAATGTATGTTTGCAAAAAGAGGGTTCAAACCAGGAAAGATCAGCGAGAAGAGAGTATCGCCCGGGAACCTCGGCTTCCGATTTCTCGACTTTGTTTCGTCGGCAATGTCGATCTGAGTGTTTTTATACTGTTTCCGCCATTCCTCCTCCATGATTGGTCAGTTGGATGAATTTTACTTTCTTATAGGGTGTGTTTCTTTTTAGGAATCCAAATCCGGATCACTAACCCAAAAACAGATTCTCTGTTTCTTTACTGAAATCCAAATCCGGATAATGAATCCATGTGATCCACACTGAGGACGGATTCACTGGATCATATCCAAAATTGGATACTTTGGATCATGGATCTATTAAAGAAACGCACCCATAGTTTACGTTTTATTTTCTTTTTAGTTATTTTAAACTTAATATGGATCGCCACATGACAAAAAATATTACATGGATAGGATCAGCAGATGTTCAGGTTCTCATCTCAATATGAATTGAAATTGAAAATTAAGAAGTGTAAACAGCTGTGCATATAAACGTCAATATTTCATCGTTAAAATTGATTCTACACGGGGGGGGGGGGGGGGGGGGTACTCCCTATGATCGGCTAGACGGGGAGGCTCCGCCCGAAAGGGGTGTATTTTTACGATCGAGGTATAAAATAGGGTATAGGAAAATGACGTTTTTTAGGTATTTTAAAGGGTCAATAAAAAGGGTGGAGTGAGGAAATAATTTTGGTACTTTAAAGGGGTACGAAAAACGCCAGGAAAAACCGGGAAAAAAAAAAAAAAAAAAACGGCGGAAGACCGGAAAACTCCGCCTTGTTAAAAGTGGGAAGCACCCCGCCGTGGAATCGAAGGCTACAAATCAACAAGAGGTGTTTGTACTGCCTGATGCTTCCCGCCAGTTTAGGAACTGAAATCTGTTGAAGAATATCGCGTTCCTGATCAAAGGTATAAAAAAGGGGTGCATACTGGAGGTATATAAAAGGGTCCCGATTTTGCCCAGAGGGTTGGTATTTTAAAGGGTAAGGGGTTGACAGTCCGGGCGGAGCCTCCCCGTACAAAAATCCTTTGAGTACCCCCCCCCCCCCCCCCCGGGATTCTACATAACTAAGTAGGTGGATAGTCAGGGTTAGTAATAATTTCTGGGTTTGAATGTTACACGCCTGCGAGTGACAAACGCACTTTGTAATTATTCTTTGTAACGGTCTTGGGAATTCATATTCAGTATCAAACACAAGTATATAGGTTTTCGTGGCTGAAAACGGCATAAAAGTAAATTGCTTTCACATGCACGATCATTTTCAAGTTTGCGTTTTGAGTCGTGATGAAAACGTAACAAAATGTTCAAGCGAAAACGCATCCGTGTGGACGGGGACCGTGAATGCTCTTTATGCGGGGGGGGGGGGGGGGGGGGGGGGGGTTAGGGGGTGTGCTTATTTAAGAATTTACCCTGTAGAGGAAGGGGGGGGGGGGCTTATTTAAAAAGATGAGATGACATGTTGAGATGACAAATTAGGTACCGTATTCTTGGGTCAACATTATGTGAAGTTAGATCACAGGCGGCCCAAGCTAGATGTGGGAAATCTAAAGTTCAAAAGCTGGGTATATCACTGTGCATCTAATGCGCGTCGACTAGCTAGTTGCTATGCTAATTTTGGTGCACTACTCGCGACAGAATGAAAATGGAGGGAGGGAGGAGGGGGGGGGGGGGAGGCTTATGAGAAAGGGGGGGGGGGGATAGAGCATTTACGGTACTTGAGAAACTGTTTGTATGGTAAATGAGGCCTCTGGTTGACAGTGTTTATACGGGGGCGTGACTTTGTGACAGGTTTTTCCAGCTGGTGGCCTTCATTTGAAAGCGAAACTATATTATACTCTCACTAATCGAAGGCCGTCTCGAGTTTACAATGACAGAAAGATCGTTTAAAGAGTGGTACAAATTAGCGTTTCGTTTGCTGGTAGCAAACGAATGGGATAAAGTCGCCAACACGGTGGAGAACACCGATGTGACTTATCGATGGCTGAAAGAACAAATTACGAGCGTTCTGCAGACCATAATGGACGACAACTTTCGAGAAGCCATTCACAGCAGCGCCCTAAACCTGCGAGATCGACTGTTCTCGCTAAAGACCGCCACGCCAGACGACGAAACTTTCAATAAAATCAGCTTTTGGCTGAAAAACGAAGTGAATGGCTTCATTTTGAAAGACGAAAACGAACAGCTGCCACACCGCGTTTTAAGCTGCAAATTTGCCTTGCTCTGTTCCGCCATCGTTCATTACGACCAGCCCAAACATGTCGGCCTCTATTTTCGCTCCCATCTTCAGCAGCTCTCGTATGTTGGCGAGGTTTATGAAGCGCTCGAGGGAAACAAGAAAAACATTGATCTTCTGGCTGACGTCATGCGAATCAATGAAGCAGCAAGAGATTACGTGACAGCTCTCGGCGTGGAGCTTGCGGATTGGCCAGAATTCAACATCACGCAAGAGGTCCTAGCCGACAATCAGTCACACTACCAGCCTCCAGAGATTTGGTGTTTTGGAGATTACGGTATGGCGGATGGCCAAATGTCGTATCCAGAAAAGGTTCTTGTTGATAAGGAGGGAAATTTTTTGGTGCTGGAGGAGAATGTGATAGGCATGGGAGGGATTGTGACGATTCAGCGTGTGCAGCTCTTCAGTAACAGAGGCCAGTTCCTCAAGTGTCTGCTGAAGCGGGGAGAAGGAAAGGTGAACGGGATGCGAGACATCTGCCTCAGCAAAGGAGGTGACCTGGTAGTGATTGACACAGATGACCAGGACAAAGGCAGAATTCAGATTTTTGACTATGATGGTAATGTCCAGTTGAATATCACCCCAGAGGTCCAGGAAGGTAAGCAACTTTCCACAGTAGAGCACACATTAGTTTTTTAACACACAGGAGTCCCCTCCTGTAAAACACTTCATGGTGATGTTGGCTTCTTGAATAAAGATTATTAAAGATTATTAATTATTATTATTACCCTGTGTATACTAATCCCATATTGCTTCCACTCCTTTATAACTCAAAGTGTTCACTTATATTAACTGTGTGGCTCTTTCACACTCAGATGAATGTATTCCACCCCGGTTCACCAGTGTAGCAGTAGATCCAATTGATGGACAGATAATTGTGGCAGACACAGCCAACCAAAGTGTACATGTGTTCAATCCTGACGGAAAACTGCAGTGCCAATTTGGGAAATTTCAAAGCATCAATGTGTCCTGCAATGATGCTGGGAAGATTTACATCATGGACTCAAGCGTCAATCAAGTCCAAGTGTTTGACATGGCTGGAAACTATGTGTCACAATTCAGTAGTCCTATAGTTCCACGATACTTGCTCTTTGATCCAAAGAGTAAGCAGATCTATGGGTCAGACTACTGGAATCACAAGGTTCAGGTGTACAGCCAAGAAGGGTCACTGCTCCGGGAGCATGGCTCGTCACTTGGTACAGGGCTGAATGAATGCTGGTTTCCTTATGGTCTCGCCTTACTGCAGGATGGGAGGATTGCCATTGCAGAGAGGGAGAACCATAGGATTAAAGTGCTAAAAATCTAGGTACTCAGGTTACATGTTATATATATTTTAAAACATGTCAAAATTAACATACAGTTTTTTTTTTTTTTTTTGTAGACCTCCATAACCCTTTTACATGCTGTTGCTTTCATTTCAATCAGTTAAATTCAGAGGGAGATGGAATATGTAAAAGGATCTCTGAAACCACTTATATCTTCCATAATATTGATATACAACACACAGTAATCTACAGTGTAGCTGGAAAATGGTCATTTGATTTAGATGTCTTTTCTTTTCCTCACCAGATATATATCATAAAGAGAACAAGGTGGATACTACAAGGGCTGTCAGAGTAAAATAAATAATTACTGAGTTGTGGAATATTCTGCAGTGTAGTTAAATATAGTTCACAAAATGTGCTCAAATTGACTTATTGGCTATCTAGTGCAGGCACATGAAAACAGAGAAAAATGAATCAGTATTTATAGATAACTTCAATTATATTTAGTACTCAGTTGTGATTTCTTAGTAACCATTTGACATTGAAAAGTTTACGCTTTACTAAAAGTTCACATTTTGACACTTAAGTGTTTGTTTGGGTTTATTTTTAGCATCACTATGTACACATGTATTTTCCATGAACTTGTACAGATTTGAAAAGCAAAACTTATACAGCTTGTGAGGAAACACTACACTCTAATGTAAACCATTCTTGTGAGCTTAACTGCAGTCTCTATACATAGTGATAAGACTTTACACACACACAACATGAGTGCTTTGGAGCTAAATGTTCATTACTGTTTTGAGTCCTGTGTAGCCTTGGTTAATATAAACCTCCTGTGAAAAGAAATGAACTTACAAGACAAAATGTATCAAAAACTGTTTGAACAAACCCAGAATGTTCAAATTGCCAGACTGTAAGTTATTAACAACTTTGTAATCAATGTACAGCATGGATGTAACTTATTCTGGGAAAAGTACAGACTGACTGAAAAAAAGAAAAATAGAAAAAGATGATCCAGAACTTCTAATACATTATTACTAAATCCAAATTGGCATCTTTTCAGTGCAACCAGTAAAATTCTTGGACACACATTTTTTATGCTCATACAACTCATGTATGCCATCCATGAATGTGCCCACACATTGTAACCTTTTATCTGATGGCACTGGCTGCATACTACAACCACAGAAGGAGCAGCCCAAGTGCAGCCTAGAAACATACAAACGTGTATCAACAAGGAGTATGCTACTATTTCCAACTGGGTTTTTTGCTGGCTGTTGATGTGGCAGAGGATGCTCTGCTTGTTGCACTGGTTGTTGAACGGCTGGAGACACGTGAGCTGAGGCGACCTGAAAAACAAGATATGTACAACTGAGAGATGTATACATAACATGTATTAGATTACAGTACAGAGAACTTGGCCAGATGCTAGTGAGCTCAGGCTGATTGAACTACTCATTCTCGCAACATCACTCAGATTGCAATAACTATATTATTAATTGGTTGGAAGAATCTGCACAACATGGGAGTGAAAGGGTTATCAAAAACAAGAGTGGCCTCATTGGACTGGATGCATGCATGCATGCACATATCAGGTCTACAGGGGAGACTGGCAACAAAGAGAAAGAAGATTCATCAAAGGATGCACTTACTGCTGCTATCTTGGCTGATAAGTTCTTCATTAAGTCTGGCATCAATTTTCTCCAGATCTACAGATGTTGTCAAGATTATACATGGTGAGTTAAATGAATCAGAAATAATGATTATGAATCAGTCGAGTTTGGTCTTTGGCCTCCTATACATTCAGTCACCTAGTATGTAAACTGTCTACAGAAACTGCACAAGACATTTCAAATAGTTTGGTTAATTCCTTGGCTCTCACTGACTACAAATAAAATATTTGCTGCAGTGACACTTTGACAAGGGGGGCACAGCTAATGGTGCACTGTCTTGAATGACTTTTCTGGAAATGACTTCAATGGTATTTAAAAACTTGCTGGATAAAAAAAATACCAATTCAAATTTCTAAACTGTGATTACAATTTACCATCTTCTCACAAATATTGTCCCAAAATTTAATGTTACATTGCATCAATATTGCTGACTAAATAAACAGTGTCCAAGGATACGTTCTGGAGTGAACCACTCTTCCAACACTGGTGCACTGGCCTTCTCCCCAGCAGATGGAGGTGTTGAGATACGTGGTGTGCGTGTTGATTTACCAGATGACCTTCTTGTTGGGGGAGGTGTTGGTTGGCAGGAGACTGGTAGAGTGCCTGTGATTAGACCTTCTGGGAACTTCTTGGCAAGAACTTTTAGACCTAAGAGAAATTTAAACAAGAAGAGTTCTGTTACTGATTAAATAATGACTCTATTTGTGCAGAGTTTACCTGCAGGAGACACCAATCTGGTGAAAGAGGTCTTCCCAATTTGCTTGTATCAAAAAGTGGTCTGGAATAATGGTCATAAAAAATTTGATCAAACTGTTATTTTAACAGAGAATTTAACAAAACAACAGGTTTACCTCCAGAAAGCATGAATACATTGTCCACTTCTCTCTGCACAAATGTCGTTGCTGCTGATGCAGCGAGCCGTTCATCTTCATCATATAAGATTATTATTTTTCCAAGCTTATTTTTCTGTGATGGCAGTTAAGGACTGTCACACAAATACTGCAAAGAAATTTAAGTTAGAGAAACTATAAGGCTACATGTATATTATATAAAAGTTTGATAATTGTGGGTACAGTGCATGCCTAAAGGCCTGGGGTGTTGATTAGACTGTGCCAGTCCCTTTTTTTCTGGCCAAAGATCCTGTGCGCTAGTGAAAAATGAAAACATGTTTGAGATTTGGAGGGCTGGACTCGAGCAGCCTCAGATTGGCATTCGGGTCCAAACTTGGGAATTTTAAATGCGATCATTTTTCATTCATATTATTCGTCTCCAGTGTAATAGTATAAATAGAGAGGCATGAAGTGACAGATAATAATAAGCTCTCAAAGGATACAAAAATTAAAATCTCCTGTGTAAAATAGTTGTATGACCTGGACAGCATAGACACTGGGTAATGCATCGCTGAAAAACAAACAGACAAACAATATAATGCACTTAGTCTGATAACACTGTATGTCTTATTGGAGTGCTTAGTCCCTCACAGAGAGCTTACTCATTTTGGTAATGTGTTGGTAGAAGTAATTAAAGTGCTACATGTACAGTATGCTCAAATTGCATTCAACAATATCCATGCCAACCTTACATTTTGTACATGTAACTTCACATTTACCAATCTTCATAGAACAATACTACTCATTTGGCTAGTTGACTAGTTAGTTCATTTTTGACAGGCTTAAATTTCCTCATGGTGGGTTCATTAAAGATAGTGTTGCCAGCATTCAGGTCTCCTCACCTCCAATAATGTGGCACTTGTCGAAAGCATCTCTATCTCTCATGTCCAACAGTAGATACGGCAAAGATACAGCTTCAGGAACAGTGGTTGATGAGACTCCTGGAAAAGATGACTGCTCCATGTTCTGTGGTCCTTGGTCTTTCAAATCAAATTCTCCTACACCATGAATTACACTGAAAAAATGTACAAGAAAAAGAAAATCTTACAATATTTTATTATAAATTTAAAAACAAACAAACAGACAGACAGACAGACAAAACACAACAGAATGCTGTCAGACATACCCAGCAAGTTTAATAAAGTAACACTGTTCACTCTTGTATAGAATTAATAAATTTCCACTGGTTTGCCGTGGTGTGGACTCTTATTTACTAAGAATCCACACCACAGCACAACCAGTGGAAATTTGTTTTTTACCACAATATTTAGAAATATACAGGAAAGTTTCGTTGTATTTCGCTGCAAAGCATGACATGCTAGCGTCAGCATCGTTGTCTGGACTCTTATTTACCATGGTAAATCAACCAATCAGAGACCGAGTAACTAGTGTGCTATCAGTGGTAAAATTTGAAATTCATCACATTTCGTTTTTAGTTCAAGTTCTTCTAAATTCCCATCTTGTGTATGTATTCTGCTACGGTATGTAAATATGTCATGTACATGTCCTGAGAAACAATTTTCCACCAAACCTTTGCAGAGTTGACCTGGACGTTTCTGTTGCAGATGTGTATGGCCTGTCTTCATCACCATCGTCTCCCAAGTTTAAAGGAGGCATATTCTCATCGCTGATTGATTCTCTCTCTTCTCTCTCTTGGGTTAATGTGGAATCTGAGGCTACGCTTTCTCCTATCACAAATGTAAAACAGCAACATATTTAGATGAAATAAGTATTTTTAATGATTTAAATGTGATTTTTGTAATTTGCTCTGGCCTTTTTAGCATCTGTTACTTGGTAATCACCAGACTGATGCAGTTGTGAATTGATGCAAGTTCACATCAAACCGCAAACCATGCATGCACGATAGTGTTGCAAGACTAATAAATAATAATAATTAATAAAGTTATCTTAGGTAAGGGGACCAAAAGAGAAAAAATATGGTTTCAGATCATTCATATATAATATTCATATATAATAAAAAAAAAAAAAAGAAAAGAAAACAGCAAAATTATCTTACATACCTCCACCAGACTGGAGACTTAGTCGTTCTTGTTCTATGCTGACAACATTAGCAACCTGTAGTACCTGAAGTGATACACGCACATACTGTATGACACAATATTTAAAAATCATTCACGCCATTTTACTCACTGGCTTACACTAACTCCCACAATATAATATCATACAATCTTGCAATCCTAAGAATCCTGTGATAATAATAATAATAATAATAATGTTTAATAATAATGATAATGCAATTATTGCTGCCTCTGAACTTGCACTTTTTAAATTATACAAAATTGCACAAAATACTTAATTACTATTAGTATAATTATTTTACACAAAGTAAACCTGGCAACTCACCAACTGAGCAAATGTGCTGACTTTCATCCGTTTGAATATTTCATCTTTCTTAAATTTATAATCTGAAAAAATAAAGCACAGAATAAACTAAACATCATTCGAGGAGTTTATATGCAGCTGCAGCTTATTACTAAACGCATGCTCTAGAGGTTCTGGCATTGGGTGACTCGAACAACATCCTGCTTTTTTTTTGCGCAAGGCCAAAGAACTGCAAACATTTCGCCTGCTAACACCAGGAGCTCCATCAACATATAAAATTGGAATGTAATATGAACTTGTCTAGCTATACGTACTCTTCCGCATTTCTTCAATTCTTTCCATGTATCTCGTAACACTGGCCCCTGATATTAGATAAGAAGAAGTAAGAAATAAATAAATAAATAAATAAATCTAATTGACGCAGATATAATTTTTATTATGGCCTCAAACTAATTTGTACGCACGAACCGGTGTCAACGGTCGCCTTGACATTCTTGTACTTCGGGTTTTCTGGGACCTTCTTATTTAAAATCTGCAAAGATATGAAAGAAGGGTTTAACTCCTTTTAGTTTATACCTCAGCAGCAGCGACAGAGATCCCCCTACTTACATCTTTTTTTCCATATCTGCTTGTGGAGGACATTTTGATTTACCGTTTTGTGTTGATGCCTGGTTACCCAGCTCCCATGGTGAACCTTCCCAGATTCCACCGCAGGCGGCTGTCGTGTCACTCATTTGTTTTTTTAGTTTGCTCTTTCAAAAAATTTAGTTGAATTCTGTAAAGCGCAGTATGAGAGATGAGTTGCTTGTCACCAATAGATACAGTAAAATGTTTAATAAAAAAATGCAAACAATATTGTTTTCGCTCAGGGCCCTGGAGACGAGTCTTCTTCTCAGCCTCCCTCGCTTGGCCAAGGAAGAGAAAGACTGGTGCGGCAGAAGAAAATGGCGCTAATCGGCAAGGTGCAGCTTTTCTGTGTGGTTTTAGTCGTTTTTTTGGCCATATATTTAAATTATCCTGCTCCAGAATTCTCTAAAAGGCTACAGGAGTGGAGGGACACCGGTAAATATTTTAACTACAAAGGAAACGCTATATTTTACCAAGGTAAGGCGAATAACGGGCATGTTGCTGTGTAAAAATATGTTTAGGTCCCGTGCTTCCTATCCCAGATCGCGAGTAATTTGACATCTGCTGAAGCAAGAAGTGCGATTTTATATACGTGATGCTCAATCAGAAGCACCATACCCTCGTTTTCCTAGTTCAAATCATTCCCGCCCGCCCGCCCCTATCCCCGTACTGTGACGGATCGGGGGGGGAGGAATCCTGGATCTGTCCTAGCTATCCCACTCCCCCTTGAAGGGTAGAAAATTAAAAATATTGAGCACTCTATCCTGAGGGATTAAAAAAATAAGAGAGTTTATTCCAACTTCTTGTTTCTCTTTTGGGAGGGGGTATAACAAGAAACATTATTATACACTCATTGCATCATCCCTAGATACCAAAGGAAAAGGAGATCCGGATAAAGTACTGCTTTGTATTCATGGCTTTCCAACCAGTAGTTATGATTGGTCAAAGGTAAATAGCAGTGTAGTTATCGGGGTGGGGGTGGGGGGGGGGGGGGGGGAGGGGTGGAGAAACATATCTAGATTCATTGCTTAGAAGTACTGTAAGAACCATGCACTGATGCTATCACTCCATTCTTTTCTTGTTCATTCCTATTCATTCCTATCATTCTCTTTTATGTAGTACGCCCTGGCCTGTATTCTTGTGTCTACTGTGCATGCACAGGATAGACACTATGTTATAATCTAAAACTGTGTTAATTTATCAATAAGAAATCAACAATCAAAAATTGATATCTGCTCATGGCCAATCACAACAAACCCTTCTGTGATCCATGTAACAATCAAAATATTGCTCATTAGCTAATCACAAGAAACAAATGAAATATTGTTACAAAAAGTTGGTGAGACTACAAGCAGACACATATATGCGATTACAGACTTATTTCTATGTTTTACGTGCCCTATTAGGTGTGGGACCCACTCCTTGAGAAGTTTGGACGAGTTATTGCAGCTGATATGCTGGGCTTGGGGTTCAGTGACAAACCAGTAAGTAAACTTGACCCATTCTAACTCTTTAGTCACATTAAGACTTATGTATAACTTGTATTGACTAATTGGGTCGATGTGTGAATGCTGGACGCTGTGAAAGAATTTGAAGCTGATGTTTCGAGTGCTACCCCTGAGCTCAGATGAAGGGCTAGCGCTCGAAACATCAGCTTCAAATTATTTCACAGTGTCCACCTTTCACACATCGACCCTTAGTCAATCCAAGTTATACGTCCTATTCTCCACACCGATGCAGTCAATCTATAGTTCTCTTTAGAGCTGGTTTTCCATTATGTCAAGATTTGGCCTAAATTGACTTGTGTTCAACCTGGATAGTGTTTTGATAGTTTAGTGTACTTTATTTTACTTTTATGGTGTACCAGATAGTATCATACTCTGACTAGTCAAGTTTCTGGTGTAGCAACGACATGACTGAAAAACTGGGCCCTGTACTGTATGTATTAATTATAATTATAATTATTGATTTTGACTGATCTTGTAGCGTGATAGAGATTACACTGTCATGGAGCAGGCCACAATTCAAGAGCTGCTGCTTCAGTTCCTAGGGATTTCCAAAGTACATATCCTGGCACATGATCTGGGTGATACTGTGGCACTGGAGATGCTGGCAAGGTTTGTAATGCACATAAATTGATCATAATTATCAGACATGGCAGTTGGTCACAACTTTCCTTCACTGCAAAAGTGATTGCTTTCTAGTTTGTGACTTCTTTGCAAATTATTTGGGTGTAGTACTGTACAAAATTAGTTACATCATAGTGTTAATACAGACTTCCCATTCTCTTAAATTGTAGCTTAGCCTTCCTGCCTTTGTGCTCTAACAAACTTAAGCCTGGTCTCCTGCACAAACCAGTCCCCTTTCTGCTTTGTGAACCATTATAATTATTTTACTCCTGTTTCAGAGGGTAGAGTTAGAGGACAATGTTATCATTTACTAGAGATCATGTGTTTCATAATGATTGTCAGTACATGAGCACAGCTCCTTACTTTGTACTGTTACCAATATATTTGCTTATTAATGTTCTGATGTACTTCAGATTTCATGATGCTGGAAGTTCCTCTCTTCAGATCCAAAGCTTTTGCCTTTCAAATGGAGGTTTGTATATATTATATTAACCTTCCAATCTTCAGATATCTGGGCCTGAAGTGTACTCTAATTGAGTGGCATTTTTTAGGAAAATTTAATGGCAGTGTCTGATCATGACTGGTCTGGCAAATAATCTACAGTACCTTAAAATAGTTTTCTGGGTGTTAGCATATCTACATTTTTTTTAAAGATCAGATCAGGATATTATTCTTTATCTTTCCACATCCAGGACTTGGGAGGGGCATACTTCAAAGTACAGACTCTCAGGTCTGAACTTGGATAGCCATGTAGATAGGAGAATATTTGGCTTGAGGTCATGTTGAATAAAAAGTAGCTTAGTTTGTCACATTTCCTTCAGGTCTTTTTCAAGAAACTTATAATGCCAGGATGATACAGAAGGTAAACATAACACACATAGGTCATATTAATGTTCTTTTTGCTTGTTTTTTTGTTTGTTTTTTAGGAATTTTTCCAGAGACAAACTTTCCACGAACAATACAAAAGGTGATTTTTTCCCAATCCTGAACCCTCTTTCTATACCTTTTCTTTGTTGAGCCATGTTCCTACAAGGCCCTACCAAGACACAATGTTTGATTTCTCCATACTGAACAACTAATCACCTCTTGTCTGATTTTTTTTGCAGTTACTGTTAACCCCCTTGGGTCCAGTTTTAGCAAGACTTTCCAGTTTTCCAATATTTGCTTCCAGGTATATTAAGTTATACCAAGACAGGTCCTTTGAATGTAATGGTGATCCTAATATTATTCTTTTATTTGTAATAACTGTCTCGCAGCTGAATCCCAATAAAAGTACAGCAGGATTAATATGTCGTGTCGTGTAAAAACAGTGCCACCTCAATTCTGCTTTCGAACCCCACCAGACAGCTGCATGATTGTGCACACTGCAGAATATAAAACTTTGTGTGTTGATTTTTATAGGTTTGCTGCAGTTTTTGGTTCAGACACAAAGCCCTCAGACAGTGAACTTCGGGATTTCTGGGCTGCAACAAGACATAAGGACGGACACCTTGTTACACCAAGGTACATGCAGTAATTTGTTTCACAAAAAGTGAATTTCTGTGAGCAGGTGACTGGGTGTTGGGCTGATAGTGCTGTATTTTCAACTGAACGGGGAGATTTTTATGTTGATCGATTGGCGATTCACCAAGTTGAGTTCAGTTGAGTGGTACATGCACTTCAGAGAAGTTTGTAGTATGACACTGTTCTCACATTCACGATGCTCAAAATGGACTTAAAAAGGTGTGGGAAAAAAAAAAAAAGAAAAAATGATAGAAAAAAAAGCTGATCACCATGTTTTATGGGGTATTATTTTATGAAAACATTTTGGGCTGCTTTTGTCTACAGCATTTTGCAGTACATCAATCAAAGAACACAAAATGCAGATCGATGGGTTGGAGTGCTGAGAACAACATCTTTGCCAGGTACCTATATATAAAGCAGGATATTTTTTTTGTAAAACAGAGGACATACCTTTATGACTACAGTCCATGTCATGTTTTCTCTCTGGTCCCCTCGTTATCTGTAATATATACTTCTTTTCCTCCCTTCCTCAGTCAAGCTTGTTTAACCCTCTGGCCCCCTTTCTGTTTTGAACAGTCCATTTGATTTATGGCCCAGCAGATCCAGTAAACCCACCAGTTATGCTTGCAAGATACAGGTCAGAACTCCATATGGATTTTGTCATGTATAGTTATCAGATAGAACTTGTAAACCTTTAGTATTGTAATGGGGGAGTCAGTGGTTATCATTCCAGATTTGGTTTGACATTGAATGTATTTTGATGAACATCGCAATAAGTTATAATCAAGTCAGACTGTTTGTATCATTCATTCTTTTGTTGACCTTCCCAGCAGAATCACACATCAATACTGTTCTTAGTAATAATTAACTTTTCATTTAATATATACAGATCTTTATAGTATCATGGCAGAATAAATGCATTTGTTTGGGAAATATTTGCTTATGATAGTGAAGCAGTAGATAGTTTACACATTGTTGAAACTCTTCTAGATTATTGTTGGCTGTTTTGTAACAAAGTAATATATTATTTTTTTCATATTTCCTCAGGAAACTTGTCACACATGGGACTTTTACTGAATTACCACAGGAAATTGGACACTACCCACACTGGGAGATGCCCAAAGGATTTGTTCAGGGATATGTAGGTTATCTTAAAAGAGTAGTACATAATGTTTAACTGCATGTGCAGTCTAATTATATACGTAACTTGCATGATCTCTGTGTTTTGCATGCCAATGCTGTGTCAGGTGAGTTATACATCATGTGATGATTTATGCAATGAAACAAGAAGATACATTTTAATTTTGTATATTTTATGTAGTTGCAAGGTATCTTCAATGTGTATCAAAGCCAAGCCAGAATTTCTTTTTCCATAGACAAGATTGTAAGCCCCTTGAAATTACTGTGTACAAAATACTGTAGTGAAATAACAAGTATGTTTGGAGCCTGAGTACCAAACATCAGTCAGAGTACCCTGATCCCAGAGATTTTCTAATAAAACCTCTGTGACCAGGGTACAGTCAGAGAAGCTTTGACAGAGAAGCTTTAACATTAAGATTTTGCACAACAATATGACCTGACAGAGATAATTCAAAACACATATTAAATTAGTGTTCAGCATATCCACATCAATCGAAAAATGAGCCAAACAACACAGAATCATACAAAGTTGGGGTTTAATTTCAAACAACTTTCAAGCAACATACTGCATGCTAGTATAATTGCAAAGATAAGTTATCTTCAACTCAGAGATACACTGCAAATTTGCAGGCACAGCCGTTTTGTACATGTAGGTATTAGATAGGTTAAAAAATATGTAACACCACTGTTACGAAAGCTAAGGTCAATATTAACACACTTGGTGGACTGTATGGCACCCTACATGTTTGCCAATGGCAAGAACAGGAACTGCTGTATGCATTGCAGTGCTGTAATTCACATCCCACATGCAATATCATTTCATAATAAACTATTACAAATTGTAACTATTAAAGCATTTTTCTTGTCTTTTACATTTTTGTTAGCACAAGCCCACATCAAAACATCAGTACAAATATTGTACCAAAGAAAAAAAAAGATAATAATAATAATCTATGATATACTCAATTTTTAAATGTTCTCGAAAAGCATTTGCACAAATTCTTTCATATGTATGATATTATTATTTTATAGTATCTGCATAATATTTTAATCATGACATTGTTAGTCTTTTTGATGAGAAGCTGGTTACATCAACATTTTCACAAGCTTTCAGATTCAATCTGAAATGATATGGTGCCAGCATCATTTGAGCCTTTGGGCATGCATTTCATGAATGCATTTTCTGTTTGAAAATGACAGAAATACAGTAAGATAAATTGAAAACACTTCCAAAGGTTGATCATTTTCAAACTGCTCTGGTGTAAATGCAACCTTCACTGCTCAGCTACATTGTGATAACAAAATTATCACCAGTATTTTCTGGCTATATGACTACACTTTTGTACTCAGTGTATCGACTGGATATGATACTATATACTACTTCAAATTATGTAACAAAACCAAAGACTGTCAAAATTAATAAGCGACCTCGACATTTGAAACAGGCACTACCTGTATATATAACACTTGGTAATAACTTAATTTGTGGATTCTTCTGACATAAAGTAACAGAACCTTTGGAAAAAATCAAAATATCAATCCTTTTCTGCAATGTTGGACTAATGTATTGATCATTACCAAGTAAGGCTACCTAGCAAGTAGGAAATAGGTTAAGCAAATTGAATGTTTTTGAGTAATGCAGAAGTATGTCTTAAATTACACACTTTATTGATATAATGCCATAACTATTCTATCTCTGTGATTTGTGGCATCAGGAGTAGATGGATTTCTTCAGTCTGATGAGCTTGGCAACTGCTTCAGGTGTTGTCAACTTGTAACCAAACAGAGAGGTGGTTGTGCCACTACAAAAAAAAAAAATGTATGTACTAATTTGTCTAACACCAAGTTTTTTTTAAAGCTAAAGTAGATTACGGTCAGACCACAATAACAGTTTTGTTGTTCCAAGTCCTACTTATGCAAGATCTAATATGATAATCCAGAGATCCTGCTAGACCAGCATATGCCGGTATTTTACTGATAAAAATCATACTGTACTGGAAGAAATTGAGGCTGCCAGTCTTCCGTATCAGAAAATATGAAGTATAAATTTTTTTTTTCTGACGGCTCTCCTGTCCAAAGAAAGCCCACTCTGTATAATATTCTACTCATTCTACCAAAGAAATGCTCCAAAACGGTCAAAAACTCAATGATATAGATTATCTTGTGTCCAGTTCTGCTGCAACAGAAGAAACGATTATTTTGCTTCACTTATGTTGTACCGGTTCTAGAAGGCTCCATACTGGAAAAATATTTCATACCGGTACACCGTTCCGGCTGATGGACGAGTCTAACGGAATCTCTGTAATCAGATTAATAAGTAGGAAATAATAAACAATATTCTTTATGGTGCTCAGACTGGTAGAACTTCAGGGATGAAGTCTAGTTATTTTTTTTTTTACTTCTTGTTATTACTGTACAACAGTAGATCAATCACTCACCATTTGACAAACTCTTGGAATTGCCGTTGAGAAGAAGGCTTCCACTGTCCACCTTCAGGTGGTGATTTAGTGTTGGATAAGATGCACTTCAACAAACTATTTCTTCTTGTGTCACGCAAAGCCTCCAAATCTGTTAAAAACAGCAATATATAACTACTAGTAAACAACAAACAAAATACTGATTATTAGAACTTCTTGACTTAGGGGCAGTGCCATTGGATGTGCATGTGCACATGTTTGGTCGAATATTGAACACATTTGCCCAATGTTTTCAAGTTCAAAATCCAAGATGGCATCCACAATGGTGGTAGATCATTCATCTTAGTCAAAAAAGAAGTCTTTTATAGTAGGCATGCAAAATGTTCTGTATGTTGTTAAACACAGAGTTGTTTAAAATGTGTGTTTGGAGCAACGCTGCTTCTTGTTTTACAGGGTGCTTACCAGGTTTAGGGTTACACTCTGCATAGATGCGTGAACACCTCTGGGCGACAGAGGATTTGCGCTCTTCTTCCACGCCTTCTATAACAGCAATTCGCTCAGCCACCTCACTAGCTGAACAAGCAACTATTTGGTCTCCTCGAACCTTAGAACAAAGTGCATACCACAATGTGAGACAGAAAAAAGAGCAAACAAAAGCAAATCATGGATTTGATTTGGATCGAGGCTGATGCAAAAAGACCCACATTGAACAAGGCCAGCCATTGTACTGTTTGCTGCTGCTATGTCTTGCTTAACCCATTCACTCCTGAGAGTGATCAACTTCAATTCTCTCCTTCATTCTCTTACCAAAGATATATGGTATGGTGTGGAGAATTTGACACTTGATAGTTCATTCAGACGAAAGCTGATTGGCCTATCAATTCTCACTATATCACTCATAGATTTTTTTCTTAAATAGTTAGGAGAATTTGTAGTCTGAGCTCAGGAGTGAAGGGCTTAATTTATGGTAGCCACTTTTCTGCAGCTTTTTAGGGGCCCACTAGCCCAACTTTGGTGGAATACTGCATTACAAGTTTACTGTAGTGAAACAAAAACTATAGGTACTGCTTCCAACTTGGTCAACTTACCACAATGATATTGTCCACAAAGTCATCCACCAGCAGATGACTGTTGACTTTCAACTTATTAAATTGCAGGAGTTTCTTCTTTGCTAATTCCTCTTTTACCTCATGCAGTCGTTGATCCCATCCTTTTGCTTGAGCAAGGATGACCCGAGCAACATCCTGGGCACGGCGTAGTCTACACTTGTTTCCATCCGCATCGAAAAGAGCCATGCCTTTATAAACATAGTCTTGAGCATAGTTGCAGTTCATTGGATCCTTCTCTCCTTGAATTGATAAAAAAATATATAATTAATTCATAATATTTTATACTACAATAATCACTTATCATGTACCAACTTTTCTCCATCTTTAAATGTACAGTACAGTATGGGTGGGAGTGAGAGTACCCCCATGTATAAAACCATAACCCATAGGTTACTGTATCATTTTCAAGCATTTAGGGTATCCATTTTGTCTCTTTGGTCTAAAACAGGGAGTAGATTTTGCTTATTTTGCTACTTGGTCTGAAATTCTGTAGGTGCACAATTCTGAAACACAACTGGTCTGAAATATGGCAATTCATATTGCTATTCAGACATCTGAAAAGGGGAATAATAAATTTGTTCTACTTGCCTTTCAAAATGTCTGGCCACTCATCCTTATGAGCAACAAGTTCCTCTGTCAGTTTCATTCTCCGCTCATTCCTCATGAAAAGCTCCTGTGCTGACCGGTGCTCCAGGTCATACACACCCGTCTCTAGGGATAGCTGTCCATGCCGACTGTAGTGGACCACATCATGATGAAAGTGGTCCTTGATCCCATCTATCAACAGTTCGGCTTGCTTTGTGGAAACATGGTTACACTTTGTACTGCTGCCTAATCTGTAACATAATGATCAAAAGGTTACATTTTTAGCCTTGGCTTGGAAATCAAGCCCTTTGGGTGTATTCAGTAACAACCCCCATAGTCTCACTCCCTCGTTTGGTGGGGAGCAAAACTGAAAACGGCTGCATAGAAGGCTAAGTACACATCTGATTGTCCTATTTTGAGAACTGTTAGGCCACCAAGAACAGTAAATTAATGCTGTCTCTTGATTACCTGTAATCATACCTCGCCCTGCAACCCTTGCATCTTGAAGCTCGTGAGGAGATTTCAGCTAGAAGTGATTTGTGCCGTGTTTCTTGACGGTTTTTCCATGCAATGAGCCACTTGGCTGCATCCTCTGGTGACTGCTGTGGGGCGTGCTGATAATTTACAGGAGTACTAACAAAAGGCATGCATCTTGCATCCACTCCTGCTATGTCTTTGTAAGAGCTATTCTGAGTTTCCAGTGCATCAACTACTTGTCTTTCTCGTTCCACTAATGCGCACTGTTTCTCTGCTTCACGTCTGTTCTTTAGCATCTGTCTGTCGTGAAGTCTTTGCTCTAGTGCAGCCTTGCCGCCATACTTTGCCCTGGCAACGGTGATAAGATCTGACACTAGATATTCGTAAGAGTCATTGTCTATTGAGCGAAGATCCTTTTCAGTCAAACTAAACTGCTCCTGCAATAAAATATCATCATAATATTAATACTTGTATAATAAATATCATAAGTTGTTCTATTTAACCCCTTTCCTGCCAAGCAGTGGACCTCCACACCCACATACCCACTGGTAATTCCATCTTTCAAAATTGTACTGCTGTGCACCACACCCCTATCCGCACCAGCCCCTGCAGCATTGCATGGTATCATGTAGTTCACAGTACACCCCTTTCTCCTGGCACATACTTATTTCTTACCTTTGCATGGCATTTTCGCCGATAGAACAGAGGGTGGCAGGTATCGCAAAGACTGACTTCAAAATGAACGGAAACAGATGTCAAAGGTCGGAAACAGATCACACACTTCAATCTAGAGTGCAACCAGTTCCTTATTGCCACAAGTTCCCATTTCTTTTCTCCATTACAGCACTCCATTGCCTTGTCATAGGAGTAAGGTGAACTACAATCTAGTGGTTGTGCAACGCACAGCACAGTTGGTGCATGAACAAGTTTAAGCCGATCGCAGAGAGGTTTCCACATGCTATTGGTACAGGAGTGCAAATTACGGCATGTTGCACCAAGACATGACAGTGATGGAGCATCCAAATATGAGAGAAGAAGATTTAGCATCTCTGGAGGTAAACTGCTAAAGTATGGGCCAATACTCTCTAATCCACTGTCCTGTCTACGCTTCAGATACAATCTTGTGACATAGCGGGGACTTCCCATGGGAGAGTAGATAACATCACCCAGGCTTGACCTCCTTTTCTTACTTGATGGAGGCATTTTGGAGGAACAGCACCTGGGAAGAAAAAACTCTCTTGAGCTTACAAAGCATGACTTATCTAGTTCATTATAAGTTATCCTTGAACAGCAAAAGGAACACTATATACATCCTGTTTCAGGATATTAACTACTGTATTATAAACTTTCATCCACAAAAAAATGTTCAATTACACATACAAAAGGAAAAATGCTTTTGCTGTAGAGTATTTTCCACAACTTATGGTTGAATCGGTTATATCAGCAACAAAAGGTGTTTTATTGTGCTACCCTGCTGGTGCAGTCGAGGTTCTTTTTTGTTTCTCGCGCGTGCAGATCGTGCAGACGTCTCCAGAAACAAAAAAACAGCATCTTCACTTAAGTGGCAAGTAATTCTTTGCAAGAGTCGTAAACATTTAAATCTTTACAACGCAAAACAATGGATCATTCAAATTCCGTTGGGTTGCAATTATTGAGATAAGATTTACATAATTAGGTAATTGCTACACAAACACATCACTAAAGTGGCAAAAAGGAAAACGACGCAAATTTTTCCCACGGCGGTTTTAGAAAAGATGCGCCAGATCTTTCATATGGCATTTTCTTGTTTACTCAGATGCAATAAGCATACTCGACATTCCGAAGCTAAGTGCAAGAAAAAAGTAGATCAAGATGGCGCTCGACCTTGCATAATCTGTCGAGATTCTTCACTTTGTTTGATGTGCGCTTGCTGGAATCGTTCCAAGATGTCACCCTTTTGTTTTATGATGGAAACGCGATCGGACGAAACCGAAATTCAGGTACTTGTGCGGTCGAGTAAATATATCTTACGAGCACACAAAAACGTCCTTTGTTTATAGATCGATCCAAACCAGCGAGTCTTCTTTGATATGCTAATGTTGAAAAAATTATACGAAAACCGCACTTCACCCAAGCGAAACAATATACAAGAAAATAAAATTAAAATTCATGGTAGTTCCACTGTTTGACCTCCTTCCACAGAAACAGGAAAAACGAAACTGTTTGCTTAGTGGGACTGGAGTATTAAATGCAACGTATTTATAAAAAGCCGGTGTCAATATTTCACACAAATGTTGGTGAAACGTGGAAGCCAGTATTAAGTTGAACTTTTGAATCGAGTTTTTAAATGACGATTGCAAATCACGGCCTTCAGGAGCACCGCGCTGTTTACTGGTGGCCGGGGCAAAGAGTACGCATGGACCAGCTGAATTCATAGGACAATATATTTTGCTGTCCGCGAGTTTTTGCGGGCAGACACATTCTTACGTTCATTCCCATAAAATAGATTTTACCCCCATTTCCGTTGCTTGGGATTCAAAAATTAAAAATTGATACGAGCTTGCTTGACATGTGGCACAGCGAATAATACATGAAGTAAAAAAGTTCTTGTGGAAGTCCATTCGTGTTAAAAACTCGCCATTTAATATGCCCAGCCAGCCATGGAGAAACTAACGAAAGTATTACCAAGCCAAGAGCGAAAGTTACTGGAAGAAAATACGGCTGACAGTCCGATAGCTGGATATTGGTTTGCTAAACGCCTCGCAGATTTTCTTGTAATAACAATGACTTGCGTCTCCTCTCCAGACTTCGACTTACTTTATAAAGTGAGCAGTGATTGAGTCACTGAATAAAGATACACGAATTATAGCCAGAATCAGGCGCAAACGATGAAACTAAGTGCAAGATCGAACATATTACTGAAACGAGCTTTGTTGTACTCCACTGAATATGTATAAACCTACCCACAAAGAAGGTAACCAAATCTTGAATAATTTCATTCTTTTGGTTTCCACTCATGTAAAGAGACCAAAAGAATTGTAACCCCTCGGCCAAATATTCACTAATGTCTGGTTTTGGTTTAACGAGAGGTATCGACAAAACCGCGGTGGTTTTTTTGCCGTTCCACGCAAAGAGGAGACAAGTCGGGTTTTCTCTCGCCAAAGTGAAGCAACTTCCCACGCATGATATGCTGTGGAAGATGGCTATCTCAATACTAAAGACTCAATAGTCAAAGAGGTTGGAGTGCAGCGTTCTGTTAGAGGGAAACTCGAGATCTGGGTGACTTCTCTTGTCGCCAAGCAGGCCAAGACAACAAACAGTTCTTATGTTTCAGTTCTGCTCGCTGAAACTACAAACAACCCTCCAGATTGAAAAGAAGGAGTTATACGACTAACCTGAATGCCGAAGACTTCTTGAGAGATCCAGAAACGAGAAAAAAGAACAAGCGTGGCGGGCTTCACCAAACACCCGAACGCAAAAAATCCTTGTCACAATAATCTGACTTTCATCAACCGCGAATATTTAAATATCCATTGCATCTCATGTGTCCTATTAAAAATTAGCCAATTACAGAACGGCGATTTCGGATATCAGCCAATGGGAAGGTGCGAAAGGTATTTGAAACAGAGGTGCTAACATGTTGCCTCACGTGCACGGAACAAAGGGATTGCGCCCACCAGCAGCTTTTGAGGTCCGAAAATTTGCTTGTATTACATATTAGCATAAAAAATTACAGAAAAACAATTGTCATGCAATTCAAATGAATTCGAGCCTTTTTTGTTGATATTAACAGGACAACGCTATTATGCACGCGATTAGCAAATAAAAGTAAATCATTGTGAGAAACTTTGTCGGTGGCTCTCAACACATCGTCGCCATAACTACATAAGTAGTGCTAAAACTGTCCTTTTTTTGTGACTTTTTTATTTGAACACTGCGCTGGTCTAAGCTTTCTTATGATTTTATACAAACGCAAGGTTGCACTGCACGACAAACAAGAGCGCGCGCCCACGAAACGGAGGAGACTGTCTCCTCGCAGGCTGCACTTTCCGTCCGCCATTTTATAGTGAAATAGAACCTGTGAGTGAGGGCCCAAACTGAGAACGTGACTGTGAACTTGCTGCGGCATGAACTGACATTTTACTATACGATTGTATGACGGGTGTCTCTAACCGTCCACCGGACTAGCTGCATGCTCACTCAGTTTGAAAGTGGTAATGCCGAGAGTTTTCCGGGTTACTAAGCCGTATGTCAGTCCTACCCGAGACCGACTGCAATGTGCGGTACACATTTAATCCTGGAATACTGAACATGGCTGCGGAATACTGAACATGGCTGGTCTGGACAAATTCAAGTATTATATAGTTGGTTCAGATATGGTGTGAGAAGTAATACTGCCCGTATTAATACTGATTGTGCATGGAAGCTGTAGTACAACTTCAGTGTCTACACCACGACTGTGATACACGGGGATAGGATAATGATTATCTGCAAAAGTGGCCTGAATCAAAACTCAATCCCATGCATGGGCGACTCATTTAGTATCAGGTACACTGATCATTTGATTTAGAAAGGCCGGCCGGGCAAACCGGCTGTCGTGGCGCGGAAACATTGTTGCAATTCAGCCACGATGCGGTGATGACCACACTTTTTAACGCAAGTTTTGAGTGACCAAAATTGATCACAAAAGCTGGCGACAGCAATCCGCCCTACTTTCGTAACTTGTTTTGAGTTATTAATTGCGTCCTGCGTACGTCGCCGCGTTGCCATTAGCTTGAGACTGTCTTTTGTTTGGTCATTTATACTGGCGCTGCATACCATTATAGTTTTACAAAACGGCGACAATATTACACAGGAAGCGGACCACTCAGTGCGACGCGGATTACTGTGTCGATCGCCCGAGTTAGTACATGTCAGTCTGAGTTCAATCCGGTTTTTTGTGTTCCTGCGCGCGACTGGGGATCATCGAAGTACTTTTTTTAAGCGGCCGTGAAACATCAACTGCACTGCTGACAGTCACGGATGTGAGGCACGTTTGACTTGAGGTCAGTTAGACGGTTCCTAGCCTATACAAGGATTATAGTTTCGCACGATTGGCAATCTTATTTTTTTTTTATTTTATTTTATTTTTTGGATAACTTACCGGTAGTTGCTCAGTTTTCTTTGACGGCTTTCCGCGCCAAGCGATTTCACACAGGAGAACCTTTCCTTTCACCTCTGCATGCTCCAGTTCCAATGAATATAAGCCCCACACGTTTTAGTCGTACAACTTAATATTTTCCTGCACATACATGAAAGAACAGTTAGCAGGGTGCTGGGGTATGAAAAGCACGTGTTCATGATAGTTCCTATCACCAGACACTGCATTATACCATTGCACGACTGGGCCTTCTCAACACATTATAAATCTGTTACCGGACATGCAGGGCGTAAAGCTGTTGTCGTCTCCTTGATCTGTACTTGGAAGGGCGGTGCCCACTCTGTGATCACACTCAAGTGTCAGTGCCCGTTTGCCGCTGTAGGACGTGAGCTGAATCCGTAATGAAGCATGGGCGGCGGCATGGCATGACATCACTAGTCATGCATAGTCAGTTGTAAACTGAAAAAGATGGCTGGGTGCCGAATCTTTGGTCCTGATCTGTGATCAGTGCCGCGAAAAAAATCGCACGTTACAATGAATATCAATTCTATCAGTACAGTACACCGTTAGCACGTGTCTGGCCATCACTAAACTTGATGGCACGGCTACCGGATAGCCGTTTCTGGGTCGGAACTACCGTTCAAGTCATTCTTGTTAAGGAAGAACTTATGTCAAGAGAGCATAATACATCCTGAACTATAACACTAGACGAGAAGATGGATTTACACGTGGGGTATTTATGGTAGCAAATGTGCTGAAGGCCATAGTTTAAATAGTTTCCCGGAATAGTTGCACCATGCATGGCCCTTCTTTACCGAACTGCGCATGGAAAATAGGCAGTATTCCATTTCCTTTGGCGCGAGCTTTTCACTTGGAAGAACCGTCCTTTTACTTTTAATTGAAACTTTATGTCGTCGACTAGCTGTTGGGTGCAAAACAGAGTCAACGCCGCTGGCCAAAAAGTCGCTTTATGTTGGTGACACGTCCGCAGCCGTTCGCATGGAAATTTGGGTTGATTTTGTGCGCGTCACTTGCGTGATTGGCAAGAGTTAGGTCAGTCAACAAAAGTGCACTTAGTTTCAATCTCTGTTCAGGCACGACGCCAAAAACCTCACACCGGAAAACCTAAAACTCACTTGCGGCAGTTAATTGCTTGTGATGATCAAGTACTTTATTGATGCGGAAATTAGTGCTAAATCACAGTGCCAAGAACAGGAACTGCTAGGCGAATGTCGGCTTATGCATGGCGGCCGAGGTCAATGTGGAAAATTTTGGTGCTGCATGCTGACTCTTTGGCTTTGAAACGGGCAGGATCGAAACTCAGGAGACAGGTCCACAAAAAGGGTGGCATATTTTTGACATTTTTGACGGTCACTCTACCAGGAGCGTATCGGCCACGTGAAAACAATTGCGGCAAAAATTGCATCAAAAAATGACGAGAGTGATGACTGCCCACCCCACTCAAAATTCCCGCAATTTTATTGGAGATGTTTTTTTTTCCTTTTTTTAACAACACTTGCAACATTACGAGAGCCGTTACGCATGAACGATTGTGAGCGCAACATCGTGACAGCTCGGCAGCGGCTTTTCGCATTAGAAAATGCGCACTTCTCACATAAACAAACGTCGGGAGGTTGCGGCCGGTTGAGCGTAAAAATACTTCTTTTTACCGTAGTTTCTGAGCACAGACCTTCTCTCTCATCCACCTATGAGTTTAGATGAAGAAATAACAAGAGCTGATTTGCACGATCTGCTTCATCTCTTTTCAAGATGTTCGCACAAGGCGCGGGATGTTAATCCTAAAGTACGCTTTTATAGTTCTGTGAATTTATAGTGTACGAACGTGTAAATTGTCTCGTTTCCTGTCTAATTCTAAGTCTCTTTTTTATCTTACTTTCCCAGGTCGATACGATTCAAAAGAAATGCTTGAATCTCTTTTCCAAGGACTACGACTTTTCTGTGAGTATACTAAAGAAGCGGCGATTTCACGAGATTGTCATGAGTTTCCTGTGTAATCAATCTGGCTCTTCAGAATTCTGTTTTTAAGCATTTTGTTATTTATTTCGATTCTTCTTAGACTGTATCCAACTCAAATGGCGAACTTTGTGGGCATTATCCGCTCAAAATCGTTATTCTTCATTCAAAGCGGGGAAGCAATGAAGAAGAAAGGTAAAATTATAAGACTACATCGAATTTGCTTGTATATTTGTGGCAACATTCTGCCCAAAACATTTAACAGTGAAGAAAGGCTTGTTCGGAAATGTATATTGCCGTATCGATTTTGTTTACCAGGCTTTATCATCATGAGTATTTTGATGTGTGACTATAAAATTGTATACGAGGCTAATGACTGTCAGGAAACACGTGTCGTAGTGATATTGATAACTTCTCTTTGACCAATCTTAACGATACATGTGTAAAATAAATTCAAGTGGATGAAACTAGTGGAAGTGGTAATAACATAATATTTATAATATATAATATATTATGTAATAAAACAAATATAATAATATAATTAACAATAATAATATACAATAATAATATATAATAATAATATATGTTTATTAGTTCTGATCAGCAAGTACAAATTTCCCAACCGATGAATGAGAAATGCATGGGTGATGTAGTGAGAATTGACAATATTATTGCAAGGATTGCTTTTGTCAAATTGCCAAGTTTCCCATTTTCTTAGTATAAATCAAAGTGGGTTGTTCCTTTGTTCTGCAGGACCAATGACGCCTCACAGCTACGGGAATTGTTTATGAAAGCAAGATTTGCTAGATGTAGATCCAGATTTGTTGTGCCTGTGATTCTGTTTGAAGGAAAGGTGAGTTACTTTAATTCAACTAAGATAAATTTGAAGATCTAAAAGTACATCTAGTGAGTGAATAACCTGGATATTTCCTTTAATTAGTGAATATCATAATTTGATGGTATTCAGCCTTAAGCCCATGAAGGAAATGTTGTGCAGAAAACTACCGTATGTCAAAATATTCACTAACAATAAAATGTATTATAAAAGTTCTTGTTAGTATATATATGCACCATCACCAGATTGCTAACAGGGCACTTTTTGGATGACTGTTGAAAACCAAAACCAACACAATCACAGAGCCAATCAATGAGGCAAGCAAAAACACGTCAGACCAATATTAGAAGTCTGAGAAAAGCCAAAACCAAAACCAAGTAATTGCGATTGTTGTTACACACCATCAACAGTGTGAAAACACACCATCGTGACTTGCATTATTGCCTGAGAATTTCGCAGCCAGGTTTTGCTTAAATGCTCTTGATTGGCCAAGAATGTTGCTAAAGTTGCTAGGACCAGTCAGTCAAAGCACAGCAAATGAAAAACCCAAGCAATCACGTGATTACTTTCAACAGTCATCCGAAAATGACTCTCTACACTTTGTGATAAAAGTTTCCACATGTGTCAATAACACTCAATTTTTGTTAATCAATCCTGACAGAACATCTGCAGATCGGCTACCCTCTCCAGTTTTGCCGAGATGTATGGGCGGTCTGGGTATGATCTTCTCTTTGCAGGTAGAGTGTCATGCCATAAGAACTTTTCTTTCAGGCAATTTATCATAATTTTGCCTTTATATACCAGCAGTTAACCCTATCCTGAAACCAGCTATAAAATCTCAGAAACAGTGTTCTAATTTGTTCTTTGTTCTACATTATTTTATTTTTTTATCTAGGTGGAGAGAGTATTCCTGACGAGGAACTTGCCACACAAAATGGAAGTGAATCTCTTTACTCCAGGTAAATTTGTAACTATATATAATATTATATTATTATTTTATGTGTAATTGTAATCCACTGGTTGGCATGGTCAGTTTAAAATAATATAACTTTGAGATTGTGATTTCCTGTGCTATTCATGGTTTTTGTTTTTGCTTGTTTTTGCTTGATTGCTTTCCAGTGGTGAATGGGTCTTGTTCAACCGTGTTAGAGGTCAGGATATCCGATTGCTAAAAACTCTTCGAGTAAAGTACATATGTGATCTGATGGTTGAGCAAAAGAAGGTCAAATTTGGAATGAGGTGTGTAGCGATTCCCCAACCATAATTTAATATATTGTTTTTTTTTTGTCTTTCTGAAAACTGTTTTAATTGATTTTTAAATGTATTTTACTTCAGAGTCACATCGTCAGAGAAAGTGGACAAAGCTAAAAGATATTCAGATTTCTGTTTATGTAGTGTTCCATTTCCAGGTGAGATCTGCATGGTTTTAAAATTTTATCTGATGTACGTCTGATCTATTTAGTCGCCATGGAGTTCATTGTCAAACTATGTTTTCTTCAGGCTGTGAATTCTTTAAAGACTTTAAAGATAATGGATATAGTGCCGAAGGCCTGTTCTTTGACTGGAAACAGGTTTGTACACAGTGATACTGGAGTTTCTTGTTGTATAAAGTTGTAGCATTCCTGACAAGGTCTTGGGGTTTTACAGGACCTTGTAAAATAATTATTTAATACCGATGCTGAGTTTGACAATTATTTTTGTCTAAATATTCACCTTATCAGCTCAGGCTATTTTTCTAAATATGTGGTATATTTGCTGTGGCAGGATTATGTTGATGCTCAATTCAATGTTCCTGAGTCGGTTGCTTATTATCTGGGTATTGACTGGAAGAAATACCAGGTAAATATAAATGTGAAAGAAAATGACAAGAACCAAACAAAACAACAACAACAACAGAAAAGGTTAAGACCAAAAGTAGAAAGTCATAAGAAGAGTTAATTAAAGAAGATAGTACAGCTAGTTAATTTCTATACTTTTTTTATTTGTCTTTTATTTATAGTTCTTTTGTTTTTCTTAGCTTCTTCCTCTCTTCTTTTTTACTTTTTCATTTTTTCACGCTCAGTCTTACTCGTGTGAGCATTTTGACATTCAATCAACTTTATGTCTTTTGCACTTACAACACTGTCTGACCGACTTTCTCATTGTAGTTTTTGGTGATTTTAAAAGAAATTATGTTTTTGCATATAGTGTGCTACAAAGTATAAGTTTCCATAAGAAGGTTCAAACGTCTTTGTATTTTATTTTATTTTATTTATTTTTATTTTATTTTATTTTATTTTATTTTTTCAGTCCTGGGATCTAGTGAATCTGACACGGAATTACCTCTTGCTTCTTCTAAGATGTATCAAGGATGGTGAGGATTGCAGTCTTTCTGGGATTAACTCAACTTTATTTTTCTTTTGTGAGACTTGTACAGAAACTTTTCTGTAATTTTGCATTTATTTTTGAAGGTGATGGAGGAGTCTTAGTTCATTGTATATCAGGATGGGACAGAACCCCATTGTTTATCTCACTTCTCAGATTGTCCCTTTGGGCAGTAAGTGGTCATCTTCATCCATCTTCTCTCTTTCTCTTTTTTTTTTTTTTTTTTGTATTCCTTTTCTGTATTGTTTATCTCGCTTCTCAGATTGTCCCTTTGGGCGGTAAGTGGTCATCTTCATCCATCTTCTTTTTTTCTCTTTTTTTTTTTTTCTTTTTTCGTATTCCTTTTCTGAATTGTTTTTCTCTCTCTTCTTTTTCTTGTGCTTTTCCTGTAGCCCTTCTTGCCCATCTCATTGTTTCTCTTCATTTTTCATTCCTTCTTTTCTATTCATATATATCAAGTCAAACAATCAAACTTTGTTAATTAGAGTTGTTGTCATTCCATTTAGGATGGCCAAATTCATACCTCACTCGGGCCAGCAGAGATTTTGTATCTTACTATTAGTTATGACTGGTTCTTATTTGGGTAAGTCTGCCTTTCTACTAACTGCAACAGCGCCATCCAAATCCCGCAACTTATAATATTTTTGAGTTGTTTAATGTAGTGATTCTTCTAACTGTTTATAAAGGGTGTGCCAGTAACAAAGTGGGAATTAAACGTTCTACCAGTTGCCAAATCCTCTTTCTGTATGATTTCTCTTTGATTTTATTAACGTGAAAAATGTTCAGAGGAGCGCCGTAGCTACAGTCACTTATATTTCGAATACTTTAAACCCAGACATCGCATTTCATACCATAAATCTGTGTCACAAAACTCTGCGTTTTTAGAGCTGACTGCGCATTTTATTCTAACCGACCTACGCATTTTTGAGAAAACGTGTAGAAGGTACGGCACCGATGAATGTTGAATCCCTTTCCAAACTCGATCAGCTTTCACAAGTTCAACACATTACCCAAAATACATCGCGAACAATCGCAGAACACACACCAAGACTGACCAGTTCAAGATACGCACAGCACGTCACGTGATGATGTAGATTTGGGAATGCGCCCGCTTGTGGTCTGCGACACAAACCCACAGTAAGCAAGTACTATGTCTGCTAGTGAATGAGGAGAGGCTAGAGAGTTTGAGTGATTCAGTATAAGTCGGATGCAGTTGGCAGTGGTTTGCCGGTCAAAACATTCAGTGAGCGAGGCTCGTTTCTGTGTGTTGCAGGCATGGCTTACCAGAAAGGCTTCAAAGAGGAGAAGAGGTTGGTTCTCTGTCTGCTTTAACAATATGAGGAAGCTGGGTTCGGTGTCGTCTGCGATTTCTTATTTTCCGGTGGATGTATATTATTTCAATGCATATGTATGCGCGTATGAATGAACGTTTACGTATAATTTGCATGTGTGTAGTGTGTGTGAGGATGCATTTAGTCAGGTCTAGTTTTGATTTTTGTTCGTCACTGACCGTTTTACCTGCACCGTCTCCTATCTTAAAGGGCTTTCTCCCTGGAATTTTCTCTTCTATTTCCGGCTCCGTCCTATTTTCAAGATTACTGACTTTTGCTTTGTTACTTTTTTAGGTTTTCTACTTTTGTTTCAATTTCCTAAAACACATAACCTCTGATGACTTCTCTGTGAATCCTGCAAGAAGGTACTTTAGTTCATGTGGGAGAAACGCATCTTTTGGCAATCTGTTATGAATCTCGTACTCTTGTTGTGACGGGTTACTCTTTTGTTGTTTAGTGCAGCATATACATTCTAGCAATGTGCAGAAGGAGGGATCTTAACCCGCTAATTTCTAAACCTTTTGGGATTGTGATTCTCCTGAAATAGTGCATGAACATTATTCTTATGTTCTAAAGGGGTTCTGTGTCGGCTGGAAGTGCCGTGAAACGAAGTGACTCTGTTGGGCAGTTTGATGGCACGGTACTGCTGGGTAAGTAATAGTAGTTACGGGCAACTTAATTTAAAAAGTGTTAACTTGAGGGGCGCTAGAATATGTTTTTTCACATCCGTCATGCAGTGCGTACCCAGTGGTCTTTTCCCGCCATTTTTGAGGGTCGGGGACCGCCAATGGCGACGGCAACAGGAATCAATAAAAACGTTTAGCAATTGATTTGAAGTTGTTTTGCCGAGGTTGCCGTCATCGTCCTCGGTTTCTTGATTTTAAGCTCTCTATCTCAACCTCGTGAACTGCACGTGAGTACATATAAGTATTTTGGCAACAGCTGTTCACTTGCGAGACATCTCTTTTTGTACAGAGGATCGGTCGTGTCGCGGAAGCGACTCCAGTCTCAATAGCTGCAGCAGCGTGACGTCAGAACAGCGCATGAGCTACTTCGTTGGTCAGGAAGTCACAGAGGACATGCACTGCTCTCCCTACTCCAGCAGAACCTCACTCGCCAAGTACGTCACAGCTCCCTCTTCCCCTCCCCCCACCGTACATCAACCACAACTTCTATATTCGCTGTTTGTGGAATTTTGAAGTTGTGACGTCACTCATTTAAATGTCAGGAGGCCATTTCCGAGATGCCTGTTGCCTCTGTTTCGAAACGAGGCCTAGTGCGAAACCTTTTGAGTGAACGTATGAGTTTGATTTTCATGAAAATAAACATGCAAGTAAATCTAATTTTGGTCAGAAAGGTTTCGCACTGCTTGGAAGCAAACTGCAACAGGCATCTCAGAAGTGGGCCTTTCAGGTTACATGTGCGGAGGTCAAAGCAGGTTTGTTCTGTTTTATTATATTTTCCTTGGGTTGCGCTGTATTAAGCCATTCAGTGCAGTTAACTCTCTCTCTTTCTTTTGCGTTATCAGTGGCTACCGCTGTCCAGCGGCACGCTCGTCGCCTCACCGCACGTCACCTCGGTCTCACACTCATGTGTTTGAAAGCGAGGCTCACTCATCGCGCAAATCCACCAGTCCACTCCCCGTGCCGCAGCGGTCACGGAATAGTTCCAACGCGTCAGATCAGGCAAGTATATCGGGAAATTTGTATAAATTAGCTTCAGACGATACGATCACCTTAATAAGCAAAACTGTGAGAACGACAGTAAATTCAAGTGCAGTTTTCGTTGTTCGTGGAATGATTGTAAACCTCAAAACTTGACTAAGAACTCCGACTCGTAAAAAAAATCATTGGGGATTGTAAAACATTGTGAAATAGTAATGAGAACGTACGCTGACCAATGAAAGTGAGGTGAACGACGTATTTCCACTGTGCCTCACTAAGCACACACACATGCCTTTATTGCGATTGTTCAATGATAAATTAAATTACAGGAATAGAGCCAAAGCCAGAGGCTTATGTGGCATAGGCTAGGTGGAAATTGCTACTACTGCTGACACTACACTACTGCTAACCTCAATACTACTACTACTTCTCCTTTTGCACGTACAGTAGCTGCCTTTAGAGTTTTCGTCTTAGTTTGATGCCTTTCGTGCCTCGTTTTTTTCTTGCAGAAGTCGTCGTGTTCTTCTATTTGTGGAAGGTAAGAAAGTAGTCCTATATATATAGCAGTCTGATTGAGGCTATTTTTCATTTTCAGTTTGTTTTCTGTTTTCGTTTGTTGCTGTTGGATCTCGAGGTAGTTGTTGTTGCTGCGTTTAATGTCGTTGCCTTTTATGTATCTTTGATGCTGTGCAAACAGTACCGCCTCATAGTTGTGCTATTATAGTCTGAATTTTAGTTTGTTTTTATACATTTTGCCAGGTCAGTGTTTTTCCTTTTTAACGTTGGTCTACGTTTTTCTTTTGTTGGTGCAGCTGGCAACTGATTTCAGGGACAGGAAGCCCAAAGGGTACGACTTCGCATCTTGCGCACAGCGGTAGTTCAGCGAGTCTGTAAGTCAAAGTTCTTGTGATTTTTCGCTCTTCTTACCAATTCCCAGTTTAGGTAGGGACATGTATGCGAAGAGCTATAATACTTTAATTACTAAATTATTTCCTTAATACGTTAGCGTGTACTGAGGATCGACAAGTGTGTACTAAAATATGTTTGAATTGTTTGTCTTTTCTTACGTTTTTTTATTTTCTCTTTGTTAGATCAGACAATGCGGAGGAAAGCAGTCGACAGCAGCGCCTCGACACAGTGCGTACTTTATTCCACAGAGTCTACGCCAAGTCTGTGGGTTATTCTCCTCCCGAAAGCAGTGCTTTCTCGCACTTTATTGACAACGTGACCGAACGATTCCGTGACAGCTGGGGTACGGCTGTGTGACGCGTGACTAAAGGTCGAGTCAATTTTTCTTGCAACTTGCAATGCAATGCTCTGCACAGCAAAACAGTGCAAGTTACAGTGGGGTGTCTGACACTCGCAACTTTCTTAGTTTGCAATACGTTCTAAGTTTCAAAGAACTTCGTCTTGTCTTCTTCCATCCTCGGAGACCCAGGGGCAGATCGTGGGGCGGCGGATAAAACGGCGGCGGAGGGGGAGAGGGAAAAAAGGGGAAGGAGGGAAAAGAGCTTTTTTTCCTCCTTCCTCTTCCCCTCCCCCTCTCCCTTCTCTTTCGCCGCCGTTTTGCCCGCCGCCCCACGATCTGCCCCTGAGTCTTCTTGAAAGTAAAACCAGTTGCAAATTGCACTGTAGCTTCTGTTTAGTCGACACTGCTTTCGTACGGTCTCTCTGATTGAAGTTGAAATTTATTCGGTTTGTGTTACACGCAAGTCAATTAATAACTGCAGTTCCAAACAGTGAGGCATTATGAGATGAAAACAAGATCAAGTCTGACAATGTAATTGTCCCCACAACAGATTCAAGAGCAGTTAAATTCAGCATTCTCTTTTTTTTCCGTATAACCATGAGAATTCCAGTGAATCTTTGAAGATGTGTCATAAATTCAAAACATCTAATGCACAGATCTTTGAAATAAGAACCATAAAGAACTCCAAACTGAAAAAGTTTTCCTGTATAACAAAGTGTGCATGCCACATTGCACATGAATCTTAAATGGCAGATATATAAAAGATAAATGGCTCGATAAGACCGTTTCTTTGGTCATCTCTGAACCAATGGAATAATTACAATTCAGGAGTGCAAAAGGTCAGAAAATCCGAAAAAGAGGATAATATAATCACCACATTCCTATTGTAATGCTGTGAAGCCCATGCACACGAGCACGTTTTCTATGACAATTTTTCTGTGACAAATGACTTGCCCGTGCATACAGTTCAGCAAATGTTTTTGAAAAATATTCTTTGCTTTTATACACTTCTGACTTGGAATCCCATATAAGCAATTCGCGTGATCTGAAAGAACGTATTGCATTGTTTGACCAATTCAAAGATTGTCTTGTCGATGTTGTGGACACGCTGGCAATGAAGACCTGGGAACTAAAGTTTTCCCAAAAACTTGACAAATTTTCGTGTACACGAGCAAATTTTACATTTTTAGTGTGGTTTCTCAGCTGACCAAAGAAACGCGACCTTGGTGAAGTGATTACGGGCAACATTTTCGCACGACATGTGTTTTGTTTCAAGTTGCACCGCACTAAGGCCCAACTATGCAACACGTTGTTGCACTGAACTTGCAACGTGGGTGCGCCTTGCAAAACATGCGGCCCGTATTACTTTACTAATTTATCTTGAATGTTTCCCTGAAAATTTTCGCATGTGAGCGACAACAGAATTTTAAATCAATTCCTTTCGACCCCTTTCTCGTGCGTCGGAGTACAGCCAATTTGGAGGACAGAATGGTCTTATATTTTTTTTAACGTGAGAATAGTTACAGAAAATAATTTTATTGTTGTTCTATCCTCCAAATTAATTGCTTGCATTTCCACGGCGTTAAAGGAGTCCAGAATAACAGACGTAATATATATGTATGCACAGTCATGTAGGGTGCATTAGATTCGTACAAAGTGTAAAAATAAACACTGTCCAAAAAAATGACGTAGTTCATTGGAGGTCCAGGGACAAAAATCCCTGCATATCTTCCTTTTATTACCATCATAAGTTAGACCTTGGCACTTAAATCACTGATGCATTTTGTTTATATAAACCTCGATCCATATTTGGTTACTGGAGTTCCGAGAACTGTGAACCCCTGCAGCGCTTGTGCGAGGTTCTTTGCAACAATGGCGACCGAAACTCTACAAGAGGCCCAGAGTGCTAAAGACTGGCAGACAACCAGAGAAACTGTACGCGAACGAACTGCCTTCCTCTTCAATAACTCACTTATGAGCGACATCAAGTTCGTTGTAATCGATTCGACACAGATTTACGATGAATCCGGAACCGATGAAAATGCCGAACTTCTTGCCGAGCCCGACGACGGCGACTCACCAGACAAGGTAGTCATTGATTCGCAAGTCGAAGACGAATTATCAGACGAGGAAGTCAGTGATTTGCAAGTCCTAGACGATTCACCAGACGAGGCAGTCAGTGCTTCACAAGGCGATCTAGTCAATTCAGACGTGGAAGTCAGACAAGTCCGTATTCCTGCGCATAAGCTTGTGTTGGCCATCAGCAGCCCTGTGTTTGAAGCCATGTTCTACGGCGATTTGGCGGAGAAAGGAAACGAAATAGAGTTACCAGACACCGAGTCTGACTATCTCTTCGAGTTCCTTCGGTTCCTGTACTGCGACGAAGCAAAGCTAACCGCGGAGAACGTTTTCGGCGTACTGTATTTGGCAGAGAAATACATTGTGCCATGTCTGGCTGCCAAATGCTGGTCCTTTATCGACGAAGATCCAACTTATTGTCTGAAATCTAGCGAAGCAGTTTCGGCGCTTAACCAAGGCACGCTAGTTTCACTTCTCAAGCGTGACAGTCTTTGCAGCGGAGAGTTTGCTCTGTTTCATGCCGTGAAACATTGGGCTGAAGCAAAGTGCAAGGAGAGTGGTGTCGAGTCAAATGGTCAAACGATACGAGAAATTCTTGGAGAAGCCATTGACTTCATTCGATTTCCGGCCATGTCGCTGGAGGACTTCGCTGGAAAAGTTGTGCCAAGTGGATTATTAACAAGCGACGAGGCGCTCCAATTACATCAGTATTTTGCCAGAGCGACTCCAGCCCAAGACACAAAATTTCCTACTGCGTGTCGGGCAGGGCTAGTTTCAAAAGCAGAGTTACATGAGTACTGTACGTATAAGGAAGAGAACTTTCAAAGAATACAGAGCTGGAGGACCGAAAAAGGAAATTTAAAACTCGTGGTGGAGTCGAGGAATGTACACCTAAGGGGCGTTTGTCTGCTGACCAGTAAAGAAGAAGGGCAAGAGTTCAAAGCCACGGTGCGGTTACTGGATGAGAATGGACAAGAGTTAGCTACTAAGACAGGACGATTTCGTACGAAAAAATTGTCTACGGCATTCTTGGAAGATGAAGACTTTTATGGATTTGACGTTAAATTTGCAGTCCCAGTTTTGCTTTGGAAGTCGTGCAGGTACACAATACATACAGAGGTCTACCCCTGTAAACTCAGGTCATGCTTCTACAAAGTCAGCAGAGATCCATGTACGCTAGCTCCCGTTTCCTTCTACAATCGTTTCTATTTTGCTTTCAGCGGAACATCTCGCCACATTTTCAAATTGCTGTTTCACAAACTGGGCTAACAGAAAGAATCGTGTGGAGTGCTTTGGTCTGATAAAGAGGCAATAAGCAGGGCTGCGGGATCATCGACTCATATGACATTGCTCTGGAGAAAGGAGGCATTAATTGCAAGACTTTTTTTATTATGACTGTTACTTGTCAGGACGTAGTTTAAGTGACAGATTCTTGAACACAAGATGTACTAAACAAGCAATTAGAATCCAAGGCAACCAATGGCCATGTTCGAGTTCATTTACAAGACTTTGTTTTCAAGTAGAACTACTCATGCAAATAAAATACTTCGTCTGTGGCGCCCGAGCTTGATTTATCATCTGTGGAGGAATAAAAAGTTTGAAAACATCAAACGTGACTCATACATAAAATTGACACTTCCACGTAAGTGTGTCATTCAATCACGCATCGAAAAGAAAACGAAAATTAATTAGAGCAGATTGAAATATATGACACGAGGTTGTGGGTACAGTGAAATAATGTGACTCAATCCAGAAAACACCCAACTCGTGCACTGTCAAATGAAACCTGTAGGTGGGGGACCAGTTCATTCCAATTATAGCAGTGTTCACGAGTTCTTTTTCTCTTCCAGTTCTACGTTTCATTTAGACAAAGAAACAGTAGTTGAAGGGTCAACCAACGACAGTTGTGAGATAACATATGTTTAGATTCTCGCCGTGCAATATACCCTGGATAAGGCAACGTGAAGGTAAGGCATGCAGAGACGGATTCATTTTGCTCGCATCATGTTTCTGATCCAGAAGCTCGGTGCAAACAAGATCAAGGGCCTTTGGCTAGAATAATAATAATGATAATGATAATACCTGCCATCCTATTGTTATTCAGTTAACTGAGTGAGTCCCTCAAACTGCAAGGAACAATATATTGTAAGCCTACTGACAGCGAACTTCAGAATGTAGAGTTCAGAGGTGTGCAACAACGTTATTTCAGAAAGCTTTAGAGCTGCACTACAGTCACTTAAAATCCAATCGTTAACCCCATGCATGACCGTGGAATGTGCTAACGTCAAATTTAAAAATTGGTTTGTTGCAGAACCCCTCAACTGACAACTCATTAATCCTCGATAAGAGACAGTCCTTACCAGTGTTCATCTTCCATCATAGAAACGAACTTTTCGACACGGTCTTTCTTGTTGGCCTGCAGAACAACAAAACACGATCAGCGACGATCGATGTCGAAAATGGACTAGATCGGGTTTCACTTGCTTACCTGAACAGCCATCTCCGCCATCATCATCAGCTTCTTGATACCCACGAACAATCTGAAAAAAAGAAAATCCATTTTCAATCACATGGAGCGATTACTGCAGTCTTTGCTGAAACTACTGTTGACAATAATCGGTGTTTGGACAGTAGGTTTTTAAGCCTGCCATCCCGTAACCTTGCTATATACAATGACAAGCCGATGTCCACGAGAATTTCATGGGGGTCTCGTTCATTTGTCGGTGTTTGCTCGGAAATTCTATATCAATTGCGAGATGCGTTACTCAACTCTGAGAACTTTTCTGACGTTTGAATGTTAGTCCGGCTACTTTTCGTAAGACGCAATTTTGCGCATTTAGGCCCTGTTTATATGAAAAAAAAAAAAAAAAAAAAAAAGGAAAAAAGGTGTCCCGCGGACCTGAGCCACCCTCCTCCTCGAGTCACCCTGGGCGCGCCAACTATTCATACTACTTCTTTATCAATCGAAGCGAGCGTTTACATGGCAAATTACTTTTGGTGACTCGGGTTCCCGGGCCAACTTTTCTAACCAGACGACCATAGATGTACAAAACGTAAATACGAACGAACGCTAAGGTATACAACACAGCTGGTTTACTGAAAGCATGAGACCATGCGAGCTCAAGAAGAACCGACAGGAAATACAGCACAAGCGTGAGAACACAACCGAGCTGCGCCTGACCGTTCTCCGTCGTTCTCGAGTATTCTCACCTTTTACCACCAATTTCTCTCCCGATCGCCTTTATTTCTTCCTCGTCAAACAGTTTTATGTCCTAAACAAAAGAAGACATCCCAGTTTACACAAAAGTGTTATATAACCTGAGGAAGAAGCAGCAAGTAACGCCAACATCCTTTTACAGACAAATCTGCGAGGTGGGGATAATTATGCGAGCGTGCACTGTACGTATATAAATGAGTACGCTGTGAGGGTGTGCCTTTCAACACGCGCATAGGTTAATTATAAACGCGTATACGGGTATGTGTATGGTTTTGTATTTATAGTGTGAGTATGTATGTATATGTGTACGAGTGAGTACGAATAGAACTGTGGTTGAAATGATACAAATATATGGAGTACGTGTGCTGTGCAATCCGTGTATTCCTGTACGTTTATGAGCTTATCGTAAATTAAGAGATGAAGTTTACCTTCAGTACGTCCATCAGGTGCTTACTGGATGACAGGTAGGGCACATGGATGACGGTGTTAAACGCCTGCACCATCCCCATGGTATCCAACACTTCACGACAACTTGTCGTACCGATGATGATTAGTTTACGACCCTAAAACAACGACAAGCCACAGATCAGAACAAAACATACATGCAGCTGATTCAGTTTACCAGTCACAGATCAGAAAAGGACATATACACACATCGGTTTACGACCCTACAACAAGCCACAGATCAGAACAAAACATACATGCAGCTGATTCAGTTTACCAGTCACAGATCAGAAAAGGACATATACAAACATCAGTTTACGACCCTACAACAATGGCAAACCACAGATCAGAACATCTAACTATGTCCACAAATATGGAGTGCATTACAATTTGTGGGAAAGGTTTTGATTCTGAAATTCATCTTTAGACGTGCAAATCACAAATATAGATCCACGACGCTCCTGCAAATGAGACACATGATACCTTTCTCAGTTTCTTCTTCAACAAAACAAGAAGAGCCTGCAGCACCGTGTTGGAAAATCTAGGACCGATGGCAACGTAATCTAAGAGGGGAAAAAGAAGAGATGAGCTTGACAAAGGATTGCCAGATGTCATGTACCACAATGACATGCTTCACTAAAACCATGCAGAAGCCCCACAATCAAACCTAACCCTGCACCGCTCAAACTAAGTTACGAAAAACGTATTGGGAGGAACAAAGAAATAACGAGGGAGATTTTCACCAAAGCATATATGTGAAACACCACCCAACGTTAATCTGGAGAAGGAGGTTCGAACATACACAGAGTAACTCACCAAGAAGCCTCTCGATGTCATCCACGACAATAAGACTGAGTTCTGACTTGTCTGCATCATCAAAGATCTACGGAATTCAGAAACACGCGTTTTACTTCAAACCTCTGGAACTCTGGATCTCCTCCCAATGTATTGCTTTGGTTTTGGCTTTACAAAATTCAATGGGAGAGCTCAAACAGACAACTAATAACAGCCAACCTTCTTAATTGACTGGCACTTGGCTGTTTCTGTAAAACCGATCATATTTTCTGGAGTGCACAACTTGACGAAAGGAAATTCTGAGCTGAGCGCCATCTGGATTGCCAAGGCCGTCTTACCAGCGCCCACAGGTC